>OY998180.1:205745909-206421743 GCA_963921935.1 Galeruca laticollis
ATATATATATATATATATATATATATATAATAAGCAACGAATAGATTAGTGGGTATTGCACGCAAATAGAAGAAGGGGCTACTGAAAAGAATGGTAACCGCAGACATGCATGTTTCTAGCTCATTAGCCGTCATCGGTACGGTACAACCAAGAAAAGATATATATATATATATATATATATATATATATATTGTTGAGGTTTTATTTTTATCTGATTTTATTTTATTTTTGTTTGCCGGTATAATTTAAACTTTTTTAAAATTAAATAACACTATACTAGTAAGATTTTTATTTGAAATGGAGCTTATAAAATACCTTTTATCTTCCACTAATGTTCGAAAGATGAATATTAACTTCTTTGCTTTCTTTTTAGGCTGTTCTAGGCCCTGGAAAATGGACTCAAGGTTCGCTTGAATCTATTTGAATTTATTTTCTTCAGGAATCGTGTAAAAGGTTATTTTCACTATTTACACTGTTTATTTTCTTCAGGAATCGTTTAAAAAGGTTAGCTGCACTATTCACACTTTTTAGTAATTGAATTTTCTTATAAATTTCACAATTTTTATTATTTAAATAAAAATAATGTGCTTCTTGTAGCTTCACATTTGCTAGGACCCACACTCAATCTCCTCTCTTTTTAAAATGAACAAATTTTTAACCCTGTGTTACCCGCACTAGAAAAAATACCTCCATTACCCGCGGGTGAGCCTAATGCTCGTATTTACAAAGTACGTTTTGGTAAAGTAAAGTATATTAAATATTCTCGTAATTCGTTTGTCATTCTATAAAAATGCTATCCTTCAAATCAGTAAACAAACAAATTAACACTAAAAACTAACTCAGTCCAAAGCAGACTGAACTCGGTTGCTACAAACAGTGGTGGAATTTCCTGTTTATTCTTTCGTAGGGTGCCAACCAAAGTTAGTCTATGATGCACTACACTTGATGACCCATTATCATTTTCGTCTCTACATTGGCTTTCGGGTTGCTTTCCAGCGTGAATTTCCATCTTTATTGTATAAAATGAAAGGCTATTCACTAATGAGAAAAGAGTAATGCCATTTTTATTAGGCTTCTTTGGTAGGAATATACAATGTGTAGTATTATTTTTATATTTATATATATATACCTACAATTTATTTGGGAGAAGTAGCAAAACGAACGTGTACTCTTATAACATTATATTTCCAATATTTCGACAATGAATATTGTCATCATCAGGGAGCTACAATATAATTAAATACTTAAAAGTTTTGAATAAATGAAAAAACCTAACCTTACTTACAATGTTAGCGAGGTTGTACATATTGATGGAAAATATCCAAAACTTCAAGCACATTCATCAACCATAACAGCACAAAAATATGTAAATGAATACCACAAACAGTTTCGATGTAGTGTCACTTTTCAGTAATGTTTATCTTAATACTTGTATTAGAGCTGTCCATAATAATTGGTTTAATATTAGTAATTTTTGCAGTATTAGTGAGAGTAACTTTATCAACTTGTTGACTTTTTTTTTGAGAAAACATATTTTTCTTTCAACAACCAAATTTATAGACAAACTTTTGGCACCCCTATGGGAGCAAAAATAAGCCCAATTTTGGCATGTTACGTGATGGATGATGTGCTTGACTGTGTCTTGAATGTCCTTCCTTTAAATGTTCCCTTTATTAAAAAATATGTTCTTTCCCTTCCACGTTCACAGTTAACAGAAACTTTGAATGCTTTCAACAGTTACGACCAATACATACAGTTTACGATTGAAAAAGAGGACGATAATTCTAGTGTTCCTTTTTTAGACACGAGATTTTATCGTACTTCTAGTAACACCATTCTCATCGATTGGTATAGAAAACCCATGAGTTCGGGAGATATATAAACTATTTGTCCTATCACAGGCAGTCTACAAAAATTAACTTAGTTAAGCAAATGAAACATCGAGTTCTTCAAATCTCCGATCCTTCCTTCCACAATAAGAACCTAAGGATTCTCCACGACATTTTTTGTCAAAACTCTTATCCTGTTCCCTTATTGAACAAGATTTTGTATGGCACACCAACTGTTAGTCATTCTCAGGACAATAATCTTGTCCAAAACCATATTGTGGATCATATTTCCAATAATAACTTAAATAATAATAATAATTTTGATAATATTAATAATGTTGAGAATTTGGATGTTGGTATTAATAATAATAATGATAACATGGTTGATGTTGCTCCCGCTGATCACTTATTTGTCTCGTTACCTTATATTGCTGAGGTTACTCCCAAGCTCACTCGTATCTTCAGCAAGGTTGGTAATGTTAGGATTGCTCATAGAAAAGTTCTGACTATTAATTCTTTGTTCACTAAAGTCAAAGACAAGACTCCACTTTTACATCTTTCCAAATTAGTTTACTGCATTCCTTGTTCTAACTGTAATCTTGAATATATTGGCCAGACTGGTAGGCTTCTTAAGGACTGTGTCTCCTCACATAAGAGTGACAGTAGATTGCATCCAGAGAGGTGCGCACTGGGTGAACATGTTTTCAGGGAAGGTCATAACATGAACTACGAGGCAGTGAGAGTATTGGCTAAGGAGGGAATGTTATCTAAGCGTACATTCTTGGAAATGGCATTCATATTTCAATCTAATAATTGTATGAATAAGAAAACTGATTTTAATCATCTTAGTGAAATCTATTCATATTTGCTGATGCTAGATAAGAATTACACAGCTGTACAGGAATGTTCATTTGATTCTGTTTAGATCACATTCGTTTGATATTTTTCTGAATTAAGGCTATTATTTAACAACTTTTTATGGATTAGTGAGGTTGTTAGTCATCAGCCTCATAATCTGTTGTTTGTCTTTGTATAATTGCTGTTAATTTTTGAATTATAATAATATTGATGTTAAAATAATTAAAATAATAGTAGAATATAATTTTTTCGCTCACCCTATATAATGAGCAAATAATATGTTTATTTGTTGGAGTGGTAGAAATACAAACGTTTCTCACAACTTTTCAGTTGGTAATCATGATCGAACTTTTGACATGACAGTTTAGTTAACTTCCTTTTGTTAATGTGTAATGTTGCTAAGAAGCACATGCTCGACCTTCAATTTGTCGGCATTTACATTTTCAAATTTTAAATGATTTTAATTATATGTTTGTGGTATTCATTTACATATTTTTGAGCTGATATGGTTGATGAATGTGCCTGATGTTTTGGATATTTTCCATCAATACGTACAACATCGCTAACATTGTAAGTAAGGTTAAGTTTTTTCATTTATACTTTCCACTATATATATATATATATATATATATATATATATATACGTTCTTCGAAGGGGACGTAATTCAATGTAATTTTTCACTTTGCTTTGCCGTACAAATCCAGAGACATCTGCTTTAAAACTTTTTTTGGGAATATTCCACTGGTAATTTTAAGAACTATAATAAAAATTCCGGAATTTCGCAGGACTCTGAAAAAGTTACGAGAGTAAATGATATTCTAATTCCTTTCCACAAACTGTTCATATTGTTACTGAGATGGGAAAGTGCAGGACATGTCTCATGTCAATTTCGGTGATCCGTCATTTTGATATTAACAAGCAAATTCCATTATTTCAAACCAGCACCCAAAAACCTCTGCTTCTTGCAATCACTACAAGCAATATGTGGAGCCCATGACGTGTCTAGATTCCAAATAGGACAGTTGAAGTATGCTTTCTAGACTTCAATGTTTGGCCAATTATATAACAAATTGCTGCAGCAATATCACACTTTCTTGCTGACACTCCAATGTTTTTGAAACTTGTAGAACAATTTGTTGGTAATAACTCAACCACCATTCTGCCGCCAGTAGCAAAAAGGCGGCAACTACAATTTTTGGTGATTTTCAGGTTTAATCGTCGGTAAGTTCGTACGACTGTTTTTAACATATATGCGTAGTTTAAAAGCAGTAAAAGCAGTCAATATAGATGAAAAAGGCAAATAAAATTAGCCGTAAGTTCGCAGCGTCATCATTTCAAGAAGTAAAAAGGCGGCAAATAGTAAATATTTAGTGAGAAAGCGGTAACTACAGGATATGTAGCAAATACCGCCTTTTTATTACAAGTTCTTCGATTGGTATATATTAGTACTGACTGTTTCCTCGTCGGTGTCACAAATTGTGTTTATATTTTTTAATTTAGAGAATAATATAGTAGTGGTCAGTTCAGGTAATGAATGAGTGCTGAGTGGAATTGTTAATAAATAAAAATAGTGCACTTATATGAATAGTATATTTTGCTGAAATAATACTTCACTATCATGTCAACAAGTAGAGGTCATCTTCTAGTGGCCTTAGCTAGAAATGAAAGCCTAATGTCTAACATTGTAAAGTGTAAATCAGCAAAAACAAATGAAAATGATGATCCTACGTTTTCTTCCCCGGACAAATCTTGTTACCAAAGCAGTTGTAGTAGTAGTTTTCACTCTTCAAATCTTCCTGAGTGTACGCGAAAGGAGCTGCGGGAATTACAGAACATTAATTGCAACAGTTCCAACATTATCGATAATATCAATATAGAAATATGTGATGCAGAGGATTTACAACGGAATGTTGACCTAGGTAAAAACCATTTTTCATATTACGAAATGATTATCTAAATTACACTTATTATTTCAAGATGTTGAATCTGTCAGGATAACCGATTGTACAGAAATTAGAGAAGTTACATTTGCAAGAACAACTTCAACATCCAATCAGCTAGATGTTCGTAATGATATTTACACATCTCCAATTGATTTTAATGGTAAGTTTATAAAATACTATTTTTGTTTTGGGGTGGTTATTATTTACAATATTTGCAGACAAAAGTTGGAATATTGATATCAACAGCATAAATGAATTCATGTATGTCCCAGAGAGTAAGGATGATAACAATTTAGACGTCTCCATTAATGGTGAAAATGATATACCATCAGGCTCAACTGTAATATTGGAGGATAATAAATCTGTCACACATGAGAATGTACCATTTTTACCAGTCTCTAATGAGAATAGCAAGATTGACGTTATACATCAGATTATAATACCGAACCCAATCGACCAAGCAGCTTTTGAAGGCCAATTTAATCAAGAAGAACATATTATGGAACCTTTGAACAATCTTTTATTGGTTACCAAAAAGGGTAAACCCAGAAAAAGGCGTACTCTTTCGACGCCACTAGCTGCTAGAAAAAAAGCCAAAAAAGATGAAAAACGAAAAGAATATTACGTTAAACCTCCATGTTCAGTCAACTGTAGAAGACAATGTATCTCGCATATAGCTGAGAATAGGAGGATTCAGATAAATGATGAGTTTTGGCAAATGAGCTGGGATGAACAACGTCAATTTATATTGAATAATACTCAAAGGTTAAACGTAAAAGGGCAAACTAACAGAGTCGATGTTTCTGCTAGGAAAAGTACCTTTACCTATCACATGAAGAATGAAAGTGGTACCATTTTTCAAGTATGCAAACCATTTTTTCTGACTACCCTTGGTTTTAAGCCAAGCAACGACAAAGTTGTTCAGAACACTCTCAATATGTCTGTCAACCACCTTACGTTTACACGCGATAGGCGAGGTTTGTATATCATTTCGAGGTTTAAAACTATTTGTTTAATCAGTATTACTTTTCAGGTAAGAAGCCTTCTACCAAAAAACTGGACAGAACTAAGATACGGCTCCATATTGAATCATTTCACCCCTCAATCTCACATTACCGTAGGGAACATGCTCCGAATAGACGGTATCTACCTAGTCATTTGACTTTGACATATATGTGTAAGGAATTTAATAAGGATAATCCAAATTTTGAATGTTCGTATGATGTATATAGAAAAGTTCTGAATGAACTTAATATTTCCTTTGCCAAACTTGGCCACGAAGAGTGTGAGGTTTGTGGAACATTTGATCAACACGAACACACAAAAGATAATCTACAAGCAGATTGTACCACTTGCAATTCGTACAGAGCTGTCATAAGGATAGAGCTAAGAAATCCCGAGACCAGTATCGTAAAGATGCCAATATTTTGAATAGAGACATATCAGACGTGTGCTTTTCTGCGGATCTGCAGAAAGTCATAATGCTACCCCGCATGGATCAATATAAAATTGTCTTATTTACCCCGAGAATCGTCTTATTCAATGAAAGCTTTGTTCCTGTGGGAGTTATTCAACGTCAATTAAATCCCATTGCAATTCTATGGCACGAAGGAATTGCTGGAAGGAAAAAAGAAGACATAATCAGCAGTTTTCATGCATTTTTACTCAAAAACAGGGATGCTACCACGATAACCCTCTGGTTAGACAATTGTTCGGCACAGAACAAAAACTGGTGTTTCTTCACGTTTCTGGTCTATATTGTAAATAATTGTATGGAGATTAGTGCAACGGAAATTTACATAAAGTATTTCGAACCAGGACATACATTTATGAGCGCCGATAGTTTCCATCACCAGGTGGAACAAGCGATGAAGCGTTATGGAAATATTTATGACTTGAGTGATTTTGAAAAGGCGGTACAAGAGGCAAATTCCAAAAAGGTGTCGATTATTTCCATGCAGCCAAAAGATTTTACAAATTGGCTGGATTGCACTTCACAGGCCAAACTTAAGAAAATTAACCCTCGGCCATATCTGAATAACATAGTTCAGGTTTGTGCAACTAGGGGTGAGAATACTCTCAAATACTGGACGGATTATGATGGTGAAGCATGTGAATTGAATTTTTTAACAGCAAAATCAATGAAAACAGGTATAACAAAACCACAATTCCGAAGTGCTTTTCGTGGTATCCCACAAAATAAAAAAGATACCATCATCAAGAATTTATGCCCACTAATGCCAGAGAACAGGAATCAGTTCTGGCATAAAATGCCCGTTGGTGACGTTGCCGATTTAAATGTTGTTCAAGAATAATAATTTTTATATTAATTTTGTGTCGAATAAATTTAATTTCTTATTGCGTCCATTTTATTCATTTGATTTAAGAAATTCGAACAATGATTCGTATTTATTGTACTTGCCGCCTTTATATTGCGTATTACGCTACATTTTGTCCTTTATCAACGTAGTTAAAACGGATGCATGTGATACAATGTTAGTGTTGCCGCTTTTATGTTACGTATCGCTCTAGGTTCCAAATTGTATCTACGTAGTTAAAACGGTTTATGTGTTATAACTTTAATGTCCAAGGAAACAAAGCAAAAAAATATATTTAAAAACACAAACACTTCAATATTTTTCAATAACGAAACGAAATATTATTAATTTCTTTTATTTCTTTCGTGGCGTACCACAAAAAAGTTTTTCGCCATTTTCTCAAAACTGTACTTGTGGTAGTTGCCGCCTTTTTACTACTGGCGGCAGCATTGTATGTACCCAATTTCTTTAATATTCTTGTTATATTTAGAAAATATGTATTTGATTATGAGAAAAATCATTCGATGTAAGAAAAACTATTTTTAATTATGCATAATTTTAAAATGCTAACAGATACATTTATTAAACGCTTTTGATTTTTTTAACCTTCTATAATATTTTTTGGATACGTACCTGATTTTCTTGAAAAGCATATGAAAGCAATATTGGGTAAATCCTTGTTTGTATTAGTTATTTTCGTGATATTGATGAGAATTTCTTGTCATTGGGTGATGGCTTTTCCACCTAGATCTAAATCTACACCTCTTCCCCTCCTTCTCAACTCCGATCATATATTTCGAGAGCATTAAGAAGTGACACACAGGACGCGGTCATGTGGAAAACAGCTGGCTATGAAAACGAAAAAAGAAAATGGGAGGAAAATAATATGGCACGCGAATCTCGAACTCTCGATGTTGCTTTTTCTATCAATTTGAAGGGAGTTTTCAGGATTTTTCGTTGAGGAAAATCCCACAGACAATCGTTAGCCGCTTAAATGTTAGAGCTGACTGAATTGGATATTCAGATGTTGTCTAGTTGCAGAACAGGTAAATATGAAAAGTGAAGAAGTGTAGCATGCTTGTATATCACAATATAAATACCATTCCACCTAAGAACATTTTTGACACCTTTATAAATTTAGAAAAAAATAAATATGAAAAACAATTCAACATAATTGAAGAAAAGAATGCAGAAAAAATTAATAACTTGATTACACAATTACCACAAAATGAAATAAATATAAACACATCTCAATGTCTAAAAAATATATCAAAGACTGACATACCTAATGATATAGTTGAAGTTTTAGCGTTCGGGAAAAATTTTGCTCTTCCCATTAACAACGAACATAAACTACCTTATGTAGAATACATTGCCTGTATAGAAACAGCAATTTTTGATAAACCAGGACACATAAAAACGAAGTTAGAGCAGATTATAACTAATCATAAAATCAAACTCTACCATAAAAAACTGAAGAAAATAAATTACAAAAAAATATACAAAAACGATTAAATAAAACTAAACAATTTATTAAACATAATCCACAAATAACAATATTACAGCCTGATAAAAGCAATAAAATTGTCGTAATGAATACAGTTGACTATGATAAAAAATGAAGGAAATGACAAAAAAGTTTATAAACCACTAAAATCTAATCAAATAAAATCTTTTCAAGACAAAAACAATAAATTCATTAAAAAGTTACTAAATAATAATTGTATTAGTAAATCTGTTGCTAAAATACTACAAATTAACAACGCTTTAACACCAAATGTACCCTTACGACCAATAGTTTCATATATACAAATCCACTTTTACAATCTATCTAAATACCTCTCAGATTGTCTATCAAATATAATCGGAAAAAATAATTACTACGTTAAAGATTAATTTTCCTTCATTTTATAGATACCATAAATATACCACATAATTATAAAATCATATCACTGGATGTTATCTAAATGTACACTAACATCCGAATTGAATTAATAACAACTGTTTTAACAACAAAATGGAACTTACTTAAAGGACACACAACTCTGTCATGCAATGAATTCATAGAAGGAATATTACTAATACAAAATAATCATTACTATCAATACCAAGACAACTTTTATCAACAATTAGATGGTTATACAATGGGTTCTCCTATCTCCTCAACCTTAGCACAGTTAATAATGAAATGAAGAAAACGTACTAAGAAATTTAGATTCCAATGTATTGTTTTTCAAACGATTTGTTGACCATTGCATAGCTGCTACCCCGTCAAATAAAATTGATAATATGTTCTTTTAATAGTTTCCATCCAAAACTTCAATTTACAATCGAAACAGAGAACAATATAATACATTTTCTAGGCATAACATTAATTCGAACAACAAAATAAAAACCAAGCTATATCAAAAAGAGACATGGTCCGGCCGATATCTAAATTACTATTCTAATCATCCAAATGCGCAAAAAAAACCCATGTAATTGTTGGATTGGCGGATCGAGCTATAAAACTTGCTTCTCCAGAATACCGTCTGTTAGTCCTAAAACATCTCAAAAACACCCTAAGAAACAATCATTACCTGATTAAAAACATAGAACTAATTTTTAAACAGCGCACTTACAAATTTTACAAAAATAACAAAAATAACCAAACAAAAACTCAAATAAATCAGAACAGATACATGTCAATACCCTATACAAACCAACTCTCAGAAAAACTGAAATACGCTTTATCCAAATACAACTGTCCGAAGAAATATGTATGCATGACAACACAACGTCTATAAAATCGTCTAAATGGCTACAAATGCACATTAAATGCGTCCACCGCCCTACATAAACACGAAACAACAGAAAAACATGAGTTTGACTTCAATAATACCAAAATACTAACACAGGACTCTAATTACCATAAATTGGCAATCAAAGAAGTCGTACATGTAAAAAAAGAAAAGAATGCAGTGAAAGATAAACAAGACAAAAAAATAAATCAAATCTACCATAATTTAATTGTGTAATTAATTCAGTGGGCAAAATATGTACATCCAATGACAAAATAAAAATACTAGACACTTTTGATTTCACCCGTATGTCGTGAATTTGGTTCTAAACTTGTTTTTATAGATGTTAAGTCTCGTTTTTTTACACGTTCCAAAATTTTATATTAATTAATTGTAAATATTTTATTCCGTCCAGATAAGACATAAAATATTTTTGGAAAAGCTCTCAACAAGGAGCGAAACGTCAATTTATGTAGACGATATTTAGTTATTTTATTTATAACTTAAACCCAAGAAAATGAACTCAAAAATATTATGAATGGTTAAAGAAAATTAAGAATTATTATATATAATATACATATGGTTCAATTGGGGCGCCAACTTACCATTTAAAAGGTAAGTAAAATTTCATAATATTATTCAGAATTTGTTGAAATTATCTCAAATAAATATAAATGTATTTGCCCCGGCTCTGTATTGACAGAATTGTAGTATTAATCTATATCTCCCTTTCAATTTTTTTTATGAAAATAAATTTAAGTTGTTATAAATTTTAATACATATATTGAAATATTGATAAATTCCTTTTTTTTTCAACAAGTGATGTATTTATTCCATTGCCAAATAACAATATTATTATTATATTTTTTTAAATACATTTTTTAAAATTATAGATTCAAATTCTACTCTCTATTTAAGAAACACCCTATTTATGATTATTTTTTGTGTAACTAAAATTATTATATATATATATATATATATATATATAATATTGTACTGGTTCAAGTTTAAAACATTATTAAAAAGTAAAAGTTAAAACATTAAAAAACGAGAATCCACACACCCACGCGGACTTGTGAGAATAATGGCGGACACTGAAAATGTCAGGTTGTACTTAACCTGACATTTTCAGTTTCCGCCATTATTCTCACAAGTCCGCGTGGGTGTGTGGATTCTCGTTTTTTAATATTTTTACTTTTACTTTTTAATAATGTTTTAAACTTGAACCAGTAGTAGGCAAATATATTGCCGACTAGACCTATTTCTCTAATGACTTGCTGTTTTACACATTTCCTGTATTCAAGATCTATGATGCAATCTCGATCAATGTAAGTTGTAGAAATGTTTGTAAGAAAACTTTTTATAATTTATGTTTTTCTTTCCTTATTGTAATTCCCTGATGATGTAAATAAAGATTTACGAAAGCTTGGAGAATTGAATAGAGTGTATTTTTTCCTCTTTTGCTGCAATCCCCAATAAGATATTTTTCCATTTGTATATATATATATATATATATATATATATATATTAAATTTATTAACAATTTATAACAACATCTCTTATCTTCTAACTAATACAGGAACTGCCTCTTTTGTATTCCCCAAACAAAGATCCTTGTTTTTGGATTATTCTTTTCTATGTGAAGATAACCTTATAAGAAAATATGTTAAATTACAATCTACAAAAACATTCAACGTCATATGATACAAAAATTTCTGCAACGTACACTACTTCAGAATTTCGATAAAAATTAACCAGACCTATTTAAATTTGGATCCATCTGAATTATCAATTATAATGTTTTAATTTTAAATTATCATTCAAATTATTAGCTGGTTAAATCCAATGTAATTAATTTTTCAATATTTCAATATTCTCCACTATCTTTACTTTATACTATTCGTTCAAAAATTTCTCCCACCTATCTGTTAAATTGATATCAAGTCCCTGAATATATTTTCAACAAACTCCCATCCTAACTTAACTACTTAATTTTTAAAGGGTTGTTTGCATAAATTTCTATTTTAATAACTGTCATTTTCTGTCAAACTTTTAAAATATTATAACACATATCACATAATTCTATAAATTATTCTTTTTGCTTTCTGTAAAATAACAGCCACATAATTTAGTGCTATTAATCCCAATACAATTGTAAAAAGCTAAAACAACCAACTAAAATTATATGACGGTATAATCCAGGAGGTTTGCTCAACCTCTGCATAGGTTTGTACACACCACATCTCTTTTACATGGAACTAGTGAACACATTCATTTGAAGACTATGGCACATCGCGACTCACGCTCCCATCGACTTCCTATCCGTTATAATCAATGATCAGACATACAGTGTGTCCCAAATAAATGATTCCAATATAACCAAATTTATAAATAAAATATATTTCATAAAGACAAGTTTAGTGGATTTGATTTTATATAATCAATTTGTTTAGAATATATATCATTGTTAGAATCATTATTCTAAATAAATTTTGGAAGTATTGTACTGAAAGATAATATAATCTAACAATTCCAGAATATTTGTAAATATACATGCCTTTTGCATCCTTGCTAACTTTTCCAAAAAATATTTAATTACACTATTTGGAAGAGTTAAATTATTTTATACATTAAAATCAATTAATAGGAATTTCAGGAAAACAAAAAAACCACAAATTAATAATATACAGAAATCAATAAATTTGTAAGAAAACTAATATCATTGTTGTTTTATTTATTATAATTTTAAATATTCTTGGAATGAAAATTACGCTGTTTTGCTTAGAGTCCAGCTCACTATACTTTCTTCATTAGCCTTTAGATGAGAATCTCTTTAATTTTTGCTGTTATTTTATCATCTATATTACATCTTCTTTGAAAAGAAAAGCATATAAAATTGTTACTTTTTTCAAAACACTTAATTTGAACATCCGCAATATTGGTGTAGCCATTTTTGAAAATGCACTCTTATTAAACGATCCCAAAAAAATTTGTAGCATGGGCGCTGCTATATTGACGCCGCCATTTTGAATTTTTAAATTTTGAAAATGTAAAATTGTATTGTGTCGCAGTTTATTTAAGTGTTTCAAATTTTAACTAGATATCTTAATGAGTAGTCAGTGAAATTATAATAACAAATTTTACATTAACATACTGACAACAAACTAACAAAAAAGGCAATTTAAATAATTGCTTGCAAAAAACAGTTCAGTCAACTGTATTTTTTTCGCAATAAAATGATTATTATTAAATCAGTCAAAATGCATTACGTACGCCCATGGAATTCTCGTCGTGGCGTGAGTTTAAGGTCACTCAAAGCTTGGACGTGAATTGTATGGTTGCGGGCGAGACTTTGGCTTCTGGTTTTTCCTTTTCTTGTGCTCTTCTGGATCTTCAAATGGACTCATATGTTCTATGGTATCTTTCAATGATATCCACATGAATTGAATATCAAAACGAGGGCCATGGTGCTGGAAACAGCAAACCAAGTAATGGATATAATAAGAGGAGATTAAAAAAAAGCAACTAAAATGTCTTTAGGTATCTAAAAGAGAATATGACGGTTACTACAGGCAGAAATCATGAGTCAGAAAAGAAAACGCACTGAAACTGTATCATGTATTGCGGAGTAGATTGATATGAAAAAGGATTTTAACAAAAATGTAAAATCAATGTGGACAAAGCTTCGTTCTAATATAAAACTATGGATTCAACGGTTTGGTTCTAAAAAAGATAAGAAAAACGAATCAAAAATTAAAGCAGTTTGAGATGAAATACTCGAGCGAGTAGGTACTAGAAGTGACAGAAAAAGATTTAGTAAGAGACTTGAATGTATCAGAGGAGAACCCTGTTTATGTGGAATTTGAAAAGTTCGTAATTATATTTAAGTAACATAGCTTCATTGTATATTAATAATACAAATCCAAATAATTTTAGAAAAATGTCTATAACTTGAATACTACTCGTATGTACTTCAAATAACGCTCATCATTTTATTTAAGTGACATTCACACCTTATTAGGATGGCGCCTTTTACTAAATCTCATTATTAATAATAAGTTCAACAGTTCTAGTGAACATAGTTTTTAGATTTTAAAATATGCATCAGAAATTATCTACGCCAATTTAAGATATCATATACGAGCAGTCAAAAAATCGACGACTTCTTGCTTCAAGTTTCCTGAGGGCAATCGGTTAACTCCCGCCGGTTCGTTGAGCATCGGTAACAGCATCATCACCATCGTCGGAGCTGGAAGCAACGAACGAACATACTAACGGTCAACCGAAGTTGGCGAGATGTCGGTGTTGACGTTTTGGGATATACGCCGCATGCAAAGACTAAATTGAATTTGGGACTGGCCAGCCTGTTTGGATTCCAGGATGGTTGTTTAGTTTGCCGGAACAAAGAAAACAGCCATGTGTTTATTCTGCTTGAAATAGCAGCCACTCCCTGGCTGGACGGTTCGCTCTCTCACTCCGTTGACTGTTTCTCAGCTGAGAGCTAACGGTGTAAACAGCTCGCCACCTCACTACCGATAACTATAACAAGGAGGCAAGATGACGAGATATGTGTTTTATCCACCGGTCTTTTCATATAGGATACGTTATGGTCACAAATACAGGGTTGTGCTGCCTGTATAATACACACATTTTACATTTAATGATCTCGAGAAATTTAGTTTCTCAAGATAACTTCATATTTTTTGAATATATAAACAATTCATATGCATAATTTAAACAGTGACAGCTTATTTATGTAGCAATCGAACAAATTAGTAAATTTCATATGAAATTCTTCGTTTTCTAACAACGATTTTACTTATATGCATATATACTGCAGGACACTGTTTATATTTGGAAATAAGACCTCAAAGTAATTGATACTTCTCAATAATTTTAACATTATTGAACACGCACGACGTAAACCCGATAATTATAGAATTACGTGCTCATTAAAAGGAAAGGTAACTTACTACGAAAATAAATTTTCCTCATACAAAAGTCTAATGGCGCTTACCTTAATTGCTGGTTCAGATTCTATAGGGAGCTCCCACTATGACTTTCTTTGGGATGTACGTTTTCTACACATCACCTAACTGATTTTAACTGTTCATGTTAATATTTTTGATATTGTTATGAAAATTCAGTGCGTAAATCACTCGGAAGATTTATTTGTAAAACCAAAATTGTGTCGTTCCAGTTTAACGGATTTTTCGACATTCTCTTGCGCACATGTCTTGAGCAGTTTCCTTTTTGCCACGACGGCAGGGTAAGCAACTAGAATCATGTAAATTGAAATTTGAAAGAATATAATCTATAAAAATAAAAATACGTGCGAAGACAATTATATAAATCTAATAACGCTTGTAAAAATGTACATTTTGTTCAAATAAATTTCGAAAAACAAAGCAAATTCTGCATACAACTTTTAAGATAACTATACGACCTCGAAAAAATTAGAAGAATAAAAGTGGAAGAAGCAAGCTTCCCACCTCTCTAACGTAAGGTTATGAAAAATATTTGGTTCCTAGTAACATGTGTGTTTTCAAATAGCACGAATTAGTGATTCATATCTCCGCGGCATGCTGCATATAAGCCTATGGATATCTTCCTCAATTAGAGCTTCTTTTAGTTGTTGAGGAATCTGAGGTGGATCTGGGCGATTCCAAACACGTCTGTCCAATATCAGAAACAGTGAAACAATTATTCACTGAACGTTCTGAAGTAAACTTAATATTGTCGATTTTCATTGTACATTTATATTAATTATAAAATGCATTATTCTAACACGAGAACATGATATAACAAACTTTTAATTATGATAATTCGAGAGGTTGTAACATGTCAAGATAATTAATCCGATCCGAAATTGTTCGAATTTTCAGTTTGAAAGCGGTTAAGACCTTTACTTTTTTGAGATTTGCCAACGTGAAAATATGTCGACTGAACACTTGGATCGCTTTTTGTATGTATCAATAAAATGGGTTAACTGTTTTTACGTTTGTTTTCAAATGAGAAACGAACTTTTTGTGTAAATGCACACAGTACAAATTGGAAAACGCTTTCGATAATAAACAGAAAAATCGAATTCTAATGAAAATACCTATTATTTTCAAATGAAAATAATATTCTGATAGGTACTAAATTAAAAAATAAAAAAACTTCTTAATTATTCACTGAATTTAAATCGAATGTTCGAATAAGCCCCCGTTTTGAGCCAAACCGTAACCTAGCCGGTTATAAAAAATTGGACGAACATGGGTGAGTATTTGGAGTGATATCTCCATACAGGCTTGTAGAGTAGAATTTATTCCCTAAGTTCGTTCATGGAATTGGCCCTGTTACCCTAGAATCCATAAATTCTCGATTTCACATAACCCCAGAAAAATAAATCATTGGGTGCTAAATCTGGAGATCTAGCAGGCCATCTAATGTCAGCATTCGTGGAGATTACCCGATTGGGAAATTGTTTATTTAAATTTTTTATTGCAAATCGATAATTATGCGATGCACAACCGTCATGTTGGTACCAAATATCATTGAAGTTGACACCTAATTATATAAGGGCAGGAGTAATTTTGTTTTGTAGCATATTCAAATACTTTTGTCCGGTTAAATTGCCGTCAATAAAAAATGGTCCAATTAATTGTTCACCCAATATTCCAGTCCAAAAATTTTACTTTTGGGGATATTGAGTTCTACTATTGTAGTGTTTGTTTAGGTTTGTTCTGGAGCAATATCGCATAATGAATTGTGTGCACCGTGCATGGGAAAAGTCGATTCATCTGTGATCAAAGTATTTTTAGAAAAATTTGCATCAAATTCTATTTTTTCTATAACTATTTCACAAAATTCCATTCTACGAAATTGATCGTCTGGAAATATTTACTGGCTCTTTTTCGGTTTAAAACTACGATAGCCATTTTTTTTTAATACAGTCTGATTTGTTTTGTCGTTTTTTCATCCATTTAGGTGTATGGTCGGTTTTGTCCGTTCTCGCGGTGTTCAGTAGTAGATCATGATGTCTTGCAGAGCTTTCCTCATTTTCTTCGGGAGAGGTGGTGTTCCTGGATTGGATGGGCTTCCGTGGCTAGTAAACCTTAATGGAGTTCCATCTCTACTATCATTTACAGGACGCCTTCTTTTTATGCCATTACAGCTTTATCAGATTTGTGTAAGTGTTCTGAAACAACTTGGTTGAAATCAACTAGAGACATATAAATGTTTGGATTGTTTCTGCGCCAAAGAATCCAAACATTCACAATAGACATGTCTACCATATGAAAAAATAATCGCTTGTACCATTTTCTAGATCTAAGTGAATTCTATAAAGACCCAGCATAGAGTCCAGTAAATCAACGCCCCCCATGTGCCGGTTATATACCTACTTCAACTGCTTGAGGACAATTAATGTCTTTGTAGTGTTTTTCTTTTCTGATGTATCTTCGATTTATAGTAGTTGGATCACTACCTACATAAGGCGAAAGCATATGAACCAATTTCTTATCGAAACAGGTAACGACCCCTACATTAACTCCATCAATGGTACCAACCTTTTGAATGAAAAATCCACGTTCTTGTTTTTTCAATTCCAAAACTAAATTCTATGAAAAAATAACAAAAAAAAGAAATTTTATTAGAATGAATAAAACAATTCGTCAAAAATAAATATTATGTCTAACTCATGTTTGTCACTACTATATAAGTAACATGAAAAATATATTAAATTCTATTAATCTTTCTTCCATATACAGCATCTGCTTCACTATCACTATCGTCTTGTAAATCAATAATAAATTTATTTCCTCCATTAAAATGGACTTGCCCAATATTCTTATATTCATCTTCAATTTCAACTTCAATCAGTTGTTGTTTTGTATAAGAATCTTCGAAGTACAAATTATTATCCATTAAAATAATTTGTAGTTCGGTCTTCTTGTAGCTTTTATTTGGTATTTTATTGAGTTGTGATGAATGATAAGAAGCGTTGTCAAGAACTACAACACTATTTGGCTCTAAGTTTGGAATCAATGTGAATTCAAACCATGTTATTATGATAGTCAACGTTGCAATCTTCCATTTTTTTCCAACATATTTTTAAAGTATTTGGAACCCATCCTTCATTTCCACCCCAATGCCCAATAATAAATCTGTATCCTTTGTTTGCACGCATTGTTGGCATACAAATGTTTGACCCATCGGTCCATCCTTTCTTAACCGTGTCGTGTGTATCATACCAAGTTTCGTCCAAATAGACAATTGGCCGGTTTTCTTCTCTATACTTAGTTACTTGTTGCAAGTATGTATGCATACACTATTCTTCTGCTTTTCATGACGTTTATTAATCGTTTTGAATTTGAGTCCCAATTTTTTAATCCAGTTTTCAATAGTTTTTTTACAACCATTTACATTACGGTCGGCATTTGTCAATTTATTTTTCTTATTATTTCAACCGTAGGTAACTCATTACTTTTGTAGCAGTCATATATGATGGTTTTTAATAGTTTTATTACAGACACATCTTAAGGTTTGACCAATTCCTTACCACATCGCTTCTTGCGTTCATAATGCCCATTCTTGGCTATTTTACGTATATTTGACAGAACTTCTGTTAAATCAGATACTGTTTGCATTAATTCTGTTTCTTCATCGAAACCAAATTTTTCCCGTTGATTTTTATACACATTGAATATTTTCTGTGCTTACATTTTTAAATGTCGTCAAATCCTCTTTTCACCTCCATCACCATAATTTAAATTTTTGTCGTTCCGAACTAACAATTTGCTATTTTATTATAGTCGTAGACATGTTTTGGCAATAAACATTATAAAACAATGTTAGTCTCAGAAACGTTTTCAAAATGTTTATAAAATATATATAAACACAAAATAGGTACACTTAATAAAACATTTTGTTTATATAATTTATTTAATAAGTGCTATAGCGACTATTATAAAACAGATATACTATGTTTATAAAAATTCAATAAAATTGATTTATAAGTGTTTAATAAATGTGCTTGAAAATTTCTTAAATTTTGTTATGGTATACTTATATAATAGTGCCAAAATTGGAAAGGAACAACACATCGAGCAAGTAACAGGAAAACACACAATACATAATAGAACCAATGACAACGGTCAGCGATTATGCAACTTAGCAACCAGAACGAACATGATCATAAGCAAAACAAAGTTTCAACATCCCGACAAATACAAAATAACATGGACATCACCAGATCAGTTTTCTCAATTTCTCAAATAGATCACATACTCATAAATAAAAGAAGAAAATCATCAATAAAAGATGTGAGATCTTATAGAGAAGCTTGAGCAGACACAGACCATTATATGGTCATGTCAAAAATAAAACAAAAAACAATATGTCACCAAAACAGACACAAACAGATAAAATGGGACATTGAAAAATTAGCAGATGATCAAACGCAAACGCAGGTTTACAATTTTGAATCAATTGGTTTTTTTAGAAATTAGAAAACAACAATTACATTCAAAATCTAGTGCATTCTAATTACTATTACTTGAAATGCCAGTCCTGATCAAGAATTTTACGAGGCTTCATGTACAGATTATAAATAAATACTATTGTGAATATTTTAATTAAATAGTATTAAAAATTTCCATTACGATCCTGTTCGTTCTGTTGTTTGGTGTATCAACGTATTTTATCGTTTATAAAATAAATCATCTTCTTTCGCGTCAAAGTCATTTTATAAAAAGATCAACTAACTCAATTTCAAGCAGACATTGTGTCCATTCTTGCACATTTTTAATATTCCTATTAACTTCTAACCTATAAATTTGTTGTTTATTATTTGGTGGATGGCGCCATAAGAATTATGAAAGTACATATTACGTTATTCTGTCAGGTAAGTGATTTTATTGGTACAATTGGGTATTATTTTAAATATTTGCATTCAAGACTTGTTTTGCAATATGAAGTCAGTTATTTACTTTTGTGTGGTTTGCTAAAGTTTAGTTTGCATTCGTAAATGTTAGGTTACTTTTAATAATTCCTGTCCTGTTTAAAATCCTTCAAACTACCGAAAAATGTTTAGATATTCTAAGTATTGTTCCTGCTGCATGAGAACAAAAAGTATAATTGGTATGGCCAAAAAATGTTGCTGATAAATTGGTTTTAAACGACAATTCTTCTTCTGGGGTTTACTGGTTTACAATGCACTGTGAATTGAAACGAAATTACTATGAGGTGGCCGTGGAAGAATTATCAAGAATGTTGGATGAAGCGGACACAGATCTGGTCGAAATAGAAATTGAGTCAAAGCAAGACGACAAAAAAAAGACCTAGAACGGTTTTGTCACAAATGGACTGGCAAATGGATAATTTCAATGATACGGCAGCTGACTGTTTGGTAAGAATCTTAGTTACTATTTATTATATTACAATATGGAAAGTGAAACTAGAGTGTATGAGTCACTTTCATATATACCTACAATTATTTTATTTGTTTCTTCTAATTAACTTTTTAAAACTAAAAGAAATTTATAATATTTTCAAAGTTTTTCTTTATTTGTCTCCGAAACTCTCCACTCCTTTTGATTTTCTTCCACTCCCTTAATTCCGACATTTTCATAGAGTTTCTACGCGGTTTGTTTTTCTAAAATTGCCAAGCCAAATCTAATATAGATACGAGTAGATAGATAGTTTATTGTGCATAAGATAAATCTTTTCACAAGGGTTCGGTACAAAATTTCAAGAGAGGAATTCGGATAATTCGAAATAAATTATGACACAGAACTAGTTTGGAAATTTATAAAAAAGTTAAGATAAAAACCAAAATATAAAATGTGTGTGTACTTCATGATAAAGCCAATCATTCACCATGTGCAAATGCTCGCAGCTTTAATATACTGATAATGCTATGAGCTAATTTAGTTAGTTCAAAGAATCCGTTTCGTGTATTATTAATATTAAGGTAGTGTACCAGATCATCAATATTATGAACATTCTGAAAAAAACTATTTTTCTTAAAGGGCTGTAAATGGGACATTCAAAAAGCACATGATGTAATGACTCCGGGGAATCCATATAACAGACAGTGCAATTCTCAGTGCTGTCAATAATATAGAAACTTCCTTTAAAAGACAATTTTAAAAATGTTTTACTACAGGTTCTAAGTTGCGCTATTATTATGGTTATATAGATGTGTGCGGGTGTTTGCAAATAACTGTTATTTTCATCAACTAGTAAGTGTGAGTATAGTAAAGAGTAAGTAGAAGCAACCTTTCTGTTTGTGTCACTATCAAGCAGTCGTTTTCGAAATTTGTCTACAATAAATTTATCTAAGCTGCGTACATTTGTACTTAAATAATTTTCCCATAGACACTCACATTGCGCATAAATAAACCATTCTTTAAGTTGCGTCACCCAATCATACTTTGAATTATTATAAGATGCTAACTGAGCAAGTCGATTGAAACAAATTTTTGAAAGTCTCAAAGAGTTGAGTTTGTTTAACCAAAGTAAGGCATGTGTGAAAACAACCGTTGACAAATGATCAGAACTTGTTTCCAAGCGTACAATGTAATCTGGTGTATTATTTGACTGACTTAGGAGGTTTTTGAAAAAGTTTACCTGTACACGCTCTATAATATCAGTGCAACGCAGACCCCATATACCAATTCAAAAAGAAAGTGAAGATAAAATAATTGAATTATATAGATTGATACGCGATTCCCAAGTATTCATTTTTTACCGACACATTATATCCATTACTGCTCAAATGGCCCGATTAGCTTTGATTTTAGAATTCTTAGCCATGGTGCAAAAGAAGGCTGTGGGGGAGAAATCAACACCCAAGTAAGTAAACTGCTTTACTGTTTCCAAACAATATCCACTATAATGAAATTTTTTATTGTAATTATGTACATGGCCACGTTTTGCGAATATTATTACTTTTGTTTTATTGGTATTGACTACAAGTTTGATCAAAGCAATAAGACTCGAGTACCTTTAGTTTTCGCTCTATATCAATTGGAGAGTCGCCAAGGATAACTATATCATCTGCGTATTGAAGCATTAATACGTCGTTGTTGCCGTCAATAGTAAGTCCATTCAGATTTTTTGAGCGAAAATAATCTTCAATGTCTGATATGAAAATAGAAAAAATTAGGGGACTAATTGATTCCCTGTAAGACACCTTCCGAGATGTTGTATTTTTACTGTATGAGTTTTGTTGCTTGATTGAGAATGTTGTGTTATCGTATATATGTTTTAGTATCCGAATGTGTTTAGAACTAATCCCAAATTTATGTTTCAACCAAAGAAGTTTATGATCTATACTGTCAAATGCTCTTTTGAAGTCTACAAAAACAGCAAACACGCGCTGAAGTCTAAGAGTGATTTGCAAGATCGAGGTTGAAATGAAAATATTATCTAAACAGCCTCTGTCTTTTCGGAAGCCATATTGTGTTTCTGGAACGATAGAATTATTTTCACACCAGCTGGACAGACGATTAAGTAAAATAAGTGTGAATACTTTAACGCATCAATTGATTAGCGATATACCGCGATAATTGTTTGGATCATCTAAGGGTTTTTTCTTGTGAAGCATTGTTAGAATTGTGTTATACCAGCAAGTGGAATTTTTTATGATTCTAATATTTTATTATATAAGTGACACATGTACAAGCGCCAATTTTGAGGTAAGTGTTTCAGAAACTCATAGGTTATACCATCCCCACCAGGAGCCTTACGATCTTTACACACCAACAGGGATTGATCAAGCTCTGAGAGTGTTATAGGTGAATACAGAAAATTATTTCCAACGCTAAAAAAACTGATATCAAACTTAACCTTAATTGTAGTTAAGTGGTCGTGAAACGACCCCCATTCCGCAGTTGATAACGGACAGAATTTATTTCTGCGCCTAAATAAGTTTAATGTTTTCCAAAACTCTGGCTGATTTCTAGTATTGGAAAGAGCAAGTATAACATTATTTTCACTTACTTGTTCCTTTTTTAAAATTAGCTGCTTATATTATTTTTTTATAGTAATGGTTATATGGTTCTGAAAACCCATGCTTTTTGCACTGTTTTAATGTAATTTTTACTTGAGTCTTTAGCTCTTTACATTCAACATCAAGAGTTAAGAGGATGTTTTTTTGTATTACCCATTTTTTTCGTTGAAAACAGACCTAATTTTTTTGCTACGTCTAAATACTTGAGCAAAGGTTATATAAAATATCTACATCTCCACACATACCTATATTCGGCAAGTACTGAATTGACATATTGAAATCTATGGCTTTAGTATTGTCCCATTTGAGGCTAGTGAATCAGGATGAAAATGCAATGTTAGGCTCATTCCTTATAAAAGGGCCGAAAGTACTGGGAAGTGGTCTGACAAATATTGATCATCTAGTACACTAAACTTGTCAACAAATTCTAGTTTATCATTACAAACTGTTTTTATGATAAATTTATAAAACAATTTTGTTACAAAAAGCTAAACTTGTTCTTATGGAATCTTTATGTAATAAGTTGCATTCTTGAAAGCAACAATAAATCAATATTAAAATAAAATTGTTATATAAGCCAAAAGTTATAAAACAAAGTTGCTAGTTGGGTTGTAACACACAATATTTTGGACCGAACTCGATATTTCCCAAGGACGTCGCTTTGTAAATGTTTAATTTTTATCTAAAAATATAATTGCTATACTTACCCAAATTCCTCAGAAAATACGTACTACACCCTTTCTTGATGTCAGACTACCAACTAAAAAGTGGACCACCTGTGGTATAAAAAACGCACACACAAACATTAGTTATAGTTCAATCAAAGATGTGAATAATAATAAGTTATTTGGAATTTATATTTCTAATTCTTATTGATAAAACGAGATATAACCAGAAAAGTGTTAATTCTGACTTCCAAAACCCCATATTCAAAATAATAATTTTTTCTTTGTTTCTTCTATTAATTCCTTTATCAAGAATCAGCAAAAGCAATAGACAGCACACGCATCTGACTTACTACCATGAAAATTCCTTCATGAAGAAGATTTTTCTCAGAAAATAGGACATCATTTGCTCCTGGAATAGAACATTTTAACAAAAATAACTTCATCTCTACAATTAATCTCTGAAAACCAGTATGACCTGATAATGATAACGAAATTAAGGAAAATCTAAATTAAAAAAGAACTATTTGCTTAAATCCCAAGTTAGAATTGTATAATGGGTGCGTAAATAAAATGAATTACCACGGTCATAAAATAATATCTGAAAAACCCTGTATTATTCAGTTCAATTTTGTCCAGGATACATTGCCATTTGTATAGCAAACATTATTGTACTTTTCTTTCGAGCGTCCCTTATTTTTGTATACATTGTCTTTTTTGCTGAAAAATTCCAGAGATAAATCGAAAAGAAAAAAGGAGGAAAGGGTCACAAAATGCAACGTGTTCGAAATTATTTGCTTACTTTCAATTCAAAGTGGATTAGAATGAGAAAAGTGGGGGAGAAATGTTTGGTAGGAAATTTATAGACGAAACATTCCATGACTGAAATGTATAAAGTAATTATGGTCTTTGTTCCCTTTGATTTTTGATGCGATTTCTTCAAAGAATTGGATTCAAAGAGACACATATATAAAACTGTTGTTTGAATAATAATGTTACACTGATACTTTTTTATTATTACGGGAAAATATTAATTTATTAGATTCATATGAAAAATTTCAGGAAGTTAAAGAATTATTTTCTCAAAATATAGCAGTTTAACAGAAATATATCTCCACATTTATCCACACTATCATATGCAAGTTATAATTTATACAATAGTTTTATTTCTCACGAACTTCATTTACTAATAGCGGATGATATAGTTGCTTTAGCTGAAACATTAGGAATATTTTACTGGACGAACAAGACATTTAGAGGAGAATATGAGCTCAGAATTAATCAGAGTGCAACTAAATTAATTGAGTCCAGGAAACACAACGAAAATGTTGTCTATAACATTAAGATACAATGTATCAAGATGTATTAACTAACCAACATCTTATTATATCAAAAGTAGATTAATTCAAGGAAAAGCTTAACTTCTGACGAACTAATACGGGTGACTTCAGAACTAGGTATCTATTAAAGGTTATTTTTACAGAATGATAAAATGTATGCAAGTACTCTAAAATATTAAAAAAGGTGATAATAACATTCCGAAACCCCAATCAATGGGTGGTTTATCGCTACACAACTACAAAATCAGCAAACGATAACTTCGAACAAAGCTGCAATTGGTAACATAGTAGATGAAAGTTTCAGTAGCATGTTAGTAGAATAGTCGGAAGGAAAAATTGCATCGGTATTATTTTTAAAACTGACTGGCAGTTTTGCAGGTTGTGAAATTTAATAACACTAATTGCATGAAACCAGTCACATTTACTAGAAAGAAGCCGAAACCAATCGTATAAAATAATTTTTTGGATCTTGAAATGGTGTATCTCTAGAGGAACATTCGTTAATTGAATAACTTACTACAACCAATTACAAAATTTTGGAAATGCAGTATGATCATGATAACGAATAACTGTAAAATTTGATACTATCAACTAGTTTCATGAAAATTGGTTTTATTCGTTTTACACCAAATATTGTAGAAACACTTTTTCCTAGACCTTTTAATAATTTTAAATTATGATAAGATAATGAAAACACATGATAGAAAGCCAAAGTAGCTAATATACAAGTAGTTAGAAATATTAATGTGAGATCCAAATGGTTAAAGATAATATTAAGGTTTATTCATGACCACAAGAAGTGATGCAGATTCAGACTTGATTGAATGGTGATTAAAAATTGATCGATTCAAGACTCGGAGAGGATTGGAATGCATACAAGGAGAATAAAACAGTCATTAGACTAAAATAACGAGAAGCATGGAGAATCTATTGCGAAGAAATCGAAGATTTCCCTCGAACAGCTAGACTCCAAAAATCCCTCTCCAAAGATCCCTACCGTCATATCAGTATACTAACCAAAGAGGGTGGCACAAATACTGATGATCTGAAGGAAAGCCTTCAACTATTAATGTCAACTCACTTCCCTGACTCCCGAACCGCAAACACGGCAACCTGGGAGGAAGAGGAGAGAGAATTCAATGGGCTTTGCCCGCGTGGGTTCGAATCCCATCCTCGTCGCCAAATTAATGTGTTTGCCAAGGGTAATAAATAACGAATTGTTCGTGATTACTGTGATACTGTTTAATACCTTAATTATTATAATATTTTTAATGCACGTGGAATGTATATAACATGTAGAAGGCCGAAGTTTAGTCAATAGTCACCCCGTGTTTGATGTGACATAGACAAATGCATACGTGTGTTCCAATCAGTACACCTCACTACACGAATGACGATGACTGGCGTATATCGCTACAGATCGTGGATGCAGACAGACTGTGGCTTCTCCCCCTTTAAATCTCCAGGAACGGACGGCATTTATCCAGCTTTACTTCAGTAAGGCTTGGATGCTTTAATACTGCACCTGGTGGGAATCCTTTTAGTTCCTCATTGGCACTGAGCTATATTCCAAAAGATTGGAGAGAAGTTAAAAATGTGTTCATGACAAAACCAGGAAGAATGGACCAATCCAAAAGCAAATCGACTCATTAGCCTCACATCGTTTTCAATGGAGACCTTGGAGAGGCTGTGAGAATGATACATAAGAGATGTAGTGATAACACAAAATCTACTGCATCCAAGCCAACACGCATACACCCCATGGAAATTTACCGATTCGGCTTTTCATCTCGTGGCCGGCCGCATCAAGAGATCGCTGGAAAATGAAGAGTCCACCCTGGGTGTATTCATAAACATAGAAGGTGTGTATGACAAAACCACTTTTCCAAAAATAACAAACGCACTTGCCAACAAGAATATCCCTCAAACTATGAATGGCTGGATATATAACATGCAATAACAATCAGCGTAGACGATGTAACCATCGGAGGCTTGGTTGTACAAGGTTGCCCACAGGGAAGGGTATTTTCGTCACTACTGTGGAAATTGGTCTTAGACTCCTTGGTCAGCCGCCTTAACGATGGCAACTTCTACACAATATCTTATGCAGACGACCAAGGGATTTTGCTGGATTCGAAGAGATACTCTACGCTCCAATGCAGGAGGCCCTCAATATCATAGAACAATGGTGCAAAGACCATTAATTGTAAATAAATGCAAAAAAGACGGAGATGTTTCTTTTCACGAAAAAAACAAGCTTGTAAAATACCAAAGCTACTAAATACCAAACTTTACTTCAGAGGTGAAATATTTAGGGGTCACCTTCGACAGTAAGTTAACGTGGTAATCTCATCTAGAAAACAGGTAAAAAAGCATATATTCCCTGTGAATAGTGTCGCATAACCATCGTCCGTACCCAGCGAATGTCGTCCATGGTCACTGCCTGGATCTACACTGCCATCATTAGACCTATGTTAACGTACGACGCGATTGCTTGTGGAGTTGAAGAAAACCAGCTGACAGTCGTCCGAAAACTGAAACAAATCCAGAGGATAGCATGCTCCAACACAAGAGGATGCATGAAAATCACACCAACTAGAGCTATGGAGGTGACCCTTGATGTTACTACCCTTGACATACAATCAATGAGGTTGTTTTGATGACCATGACACGTCTACGCTCTACCGGCATACAACTAGATGTAGGATCCGGTGAATTGAGACGTAGCTTATGGCGGGAAGCCCACAAAGAGTCCCACTGATGCAGGCCAATACGGACTCGATTCCACCGCGATATGCCTTTCACAGGCCCTACAAGGTAATCAGTAAAAATAACGCACAAGACCCATTAGAAGAAAGCGCAATCCGCACCTTCACAGATGGGTCTAAAACTAATGTAGGCTCATGATGTGGATTTTTTTCCAAACCTTTGAATCTAAACATAAAAGGAGCAATCGGCTGCAATGCAAGTGTTGCTCAATCAGAGCTCACTGCAAAAGAGATTACTGAAAAGAACAATACAGATACAGAAAACCACCTATACTAATGGGTTCAGCTACATTTGTAATTCAAGGTAGGTGTGAGGCCTATGAAATTCACGCTCTCTAATTGTATGTATAAATCCTGTAAGTATATAACTTATAATTAAGTTTCTATTACAATGTATCTTCTTTTTATAGTGCCCTTTCTACCGAATATTGACGATAACCATTGAAAGTGCTCCTTTTTCCTCTACTGTTCTTATCTGTTCGTATCTGTGTCCGGGTATTTCATGATTGTCCAGTCTATAATTTTCTACATCCAAATGAACTGTCTTTTTCTGGACCTCTTCTGCCCTCTATCTTGCCCTTAATGACTAATTAGAGGAGTTGGTATTTTTCATTTCTAAGAATGTGCCCAAAGTGTACCATTTTCCTCATTTTAACAATTGTGAGATGTTTTCTGTCTCTTCTCATTCTTCCAAGAATGATTACATTGGTCACTAGGTCAGTCCATGGAACTTTCAGTAATTGACGGAATATCCACATCTAAAAAGCCTCAATTCCTCTCACAGAGCCCAGCTTCAGTGAAGAGTTCCATTGCTAATAATCTGGATCATGTCACAAAATGTCGGTATTGCCTGCTGAGTAGGCAAGACTTTATTCAATACTTTTTAATATTTAATAGAGTTATAAAATTAGATAATGTTCCGTATTACCTAAAATAAAAGACGATTTGTTTTTCAAAGTTCTTCATTCCAAGGATTATCAAATCTAGAAAGGTTCTAAAATGAAACTTTTGAAAATATGAAGCTTTCATATTTTCTGTATATTTTATTATGTTCAATTATCTCTGTGAAACTAGCAATATACGATGTTTATGGTTACTTCAAGTATAATTAATTTCAAAAACTATTTCATCATCGATTTCTGAAAACTAGTATTACCGTGTCGTGATAATAACTTAGTTTATGACAAGTAATTTCTAAATTATTGAATCGTCATGTATAGATTGTCATTCAACGAATATAAACATACATTAAGTGTTTGCCTGTTCTTAAAATCGAGAGGCTCGATTCTGTACTTCAACTGTTATGTCGGGTGCGGACTGTGCGGAGGAATGAATTTCAATTGGACATTGTTAAGGATTAACGTAGATCTGTCTCTATGGAAATGTATAAAGTATATTGTATTCAAAGCTTTAAAACTACACACAGGTACATAAAAATTCTATTACAATCAATAATCAAATTATTTATTTAGTGTACAAATCCTTCTACCAATATTTTGATAATTGTTTTCTAAAACACTTGTTCATCTTGAAATGTATACAATGTCAAAAAAAACAAATCGGTCAATGAGCTTTAAATATCCACGGAACGATTTTCATCTGCGAGGGCAGCGATTTTAAGGGTTATAATAGGGACCAGGGATAGGGAATAAGAGGCTTGATGGTGGTGTCCTTTCTAATCAAGACGGTTTGCTGCGGGCTGTCGACTGCTGTACAATTCGCCGCCTCTCACTTCTCTATCTTTTTCTTTCCTCAATAGTTTCTTTATCTATTCTTTTTCCTTTCGAGATAACTTCGTTCTCTGTCAGTTGCGCTAATGCATTTGGATTTTTCATCTTAATTAAAAGAGTTTGTGCCAGATGTCCCCCATAGAGAGTCACTCTCGGATAGACTGTAACTGTGGCGGAATCATCGCGGTGTTTGCATGACTAAGTCGTTGGTCGCAGGTATTGATTTTGGTTAAAGGAATAAATTGAAAAGGTTTTTTATTAGGAAACCTTAATATTGTTAGAACTAAATAAATTGTTGAAAGAAATTAATATTTTCATACATTTTTAAATAATCAATCTGCTTTTAGGTTTAATAAAAAAATCGTTACACTGGAAATAAATTTGGTCAATTATACAATTTGTATTCAAAGTAAGAAAGCCGCTCATACTCAAAGTACAGTTTGAAGGCTACGAAATTCATAAAAATCGTTACTTTAATTCGAAACCTTAAAATATTTCAAGACTTCTTAATAAAAACGCCTTGTTCTGCTTTTCTTGGACACTGAGCGCAATTGGTTCCTGTTTATATAGAATAAAATATATAAACACATGATTTGTTATTGACTGCAAATATGTTTATAATTATAAATAACTTACCGGTTCATTGTTTAAGGACTGTATTATATTTGGTGTAGTTGCTGCAGATGGTCGTTGGGACGTCGATAGGTTAATAACACCATCCCCATCTATGTCGTGGTCCATAATTCCATCATCCTAGAAAAAAAGTAACAATCAAATATTTCAACAATGGTTAATATTCTTATTAAGATCCATCCGTGAAATTTATCGAAAACAAAAATAGAACCTAGTGCTACTATTTTTTAATATCCTTATTTTGTTTAGAAAATGAAATCCATTTAAATTAACTACAAAATATCTCAAATCGGATCCAGCTCCAAGGAATAATGATGAAACAAATATAAAAGATACTGTCTACAATTATAATAAAATGAATTGAATCCATTTCCTTGCAAATATTAGTTTAACTGTATTTAATAAATCTGTAATTATAAATGCAAACTCAGCAGATTTTCAAGGGTAAGACAATAAAATTATTATATCATTTGATTAATGTTAATACTTGTGATGAAGTTAGAAACCATGGTACAAAATTCCCGTCGGACAAGTACGAATATCGCGTGATATGTAAACATCAAAGAGTTTCTGAAACAGAGTGGTAACCGTAGACATTCATATTTTTGCTCATTAGCCGTCCTCAGTACGGTATAACAAAGTAAGGGTGTGAAACTTGGGAGCAAAGCAGTTGATCGAAACATGGGAACACACAACACAACGGATTTCAATAAGAAAACCAAACGCTACATTTGTGTCTTCAATTGGAAGATCTCGAGACAACATTCAACATCGACACGGAGACGCATATAGCCCTCTTGTCTGAAATTCCGACCCAGAGTAAACAACAAACAAGATGTACGAATATTGCGTGATATGTAAAGAACAAACAACAAATAGGCTCCTGGGCAATTCACGCAGAGAGGAAAAGGGCTACTGAAACGGAGTGGTAACCGCAGACATGCATTTTTCTGGCTCATTAAGCGTTCTCAGTACGGTATAACCAAGTAAGGTTTTAAAACTTGGGAGCAAAACTGTTGATCGATCCAAGGAAAAACACAAAATAACAGTTTCAACAGGAAAACCAAACGCAACATTTGTGCCTTCAATTGGAAGATCCCGAGTTTTCCAGATAGCATCCACGGAGGCCCATACACCCAAGTTTTACACCCTTACTTGGTTATACCGTAGTTATTTAAGTGATATTCGTTTTCACCTATTATCTATTGATAAAATAAATAATGCTCTCTCAATTTCAAATTATTCTATTTAACATATTGTTTCCAAAGTCAATTGAAGGTACGCATGCAAAAATTAGACGAGAGCCTCCAAGAATATGGAAGTGATATAGAAAGACTATTGAGCTATAGCCTATCCACAGACACCTAAAGAATTTTTAGAACAATTTAGCGTTCAAGCATTCATTGATGGTTTAAGAGATACAGAAATGCAACAAGCTCTTCTGATACTACAAGAAGTGTTAACTTTTGCTCAAGAATTCGAAGCTGCTAAAACCATTTCCAAAACCAGACGTCCAAAATTACGAGCAATACAGAATTGGACATCTGCAGAGGACATGTAGAGTTCCATCAAGATCTCGAAGCCAAGTTAGGAACTCGGATAACCAGAGAACATCAAGACAACTTACATCCTCGCAGAGCCCAGTTAGAAATAGAGCTCATAGCCCCACATGAAATAACCCTAGAAGACCATCTCCATACCAAAGTCGATCACCAACACCTGATCGGCGATCTAATACCAACAACCAGGAAAACTACTAAAAGTCGGCTGAAACAATTCAAAGCCCCACGATTCGCACATATTTTTTGCTTAAAAATGGCCGAAATTGAATTGTTAGGGAACAACTACAAAATCACAATTGCAAATTTATAGTCGACACTGGGACAACTAGATTATTTGTACGCCTAGATATGCTGACAAAGAAATACGCAAAAACACCTAAAGGCCTTGGGCTGGAAACCGCAACTGGTCATACTACTCCGATTTTGGTACAAGTGACAGCATCCATTCGAATTTGAAACGTGGCCATAGTTTACTCATTTTTGGTAGCAAACATTATGGATGAATGTGTTTTGGGTTTAAACATGATGCAAGAAAAATTTGTAATAGATTTGAAAAACAAAATTTTATCCATCGACAACGAAGAAGTAATCTTCAGTGGTGAAAATGATCAATTGCACAAAATGAAAGTTATCGTTGATGAAGATATAAGAATTCTGGCAAATTCAGAAAGCATTGTCATGGCCCATCTTAAAGAAAAATCTAAAGATCTGACTATTGGATTTATTGAAGCGACAGAAGATCGAGTAATGGTAGCCAAATGTCTGGTAAAAATAGAACAGCAAATTCCTGTTCGCGTTGCCAATACATCTAGGAGACCTATTGAACTAAAGAAAAATCACGAGTTGGGATATTGTGAACCAATGAAGATCATTGTAAATTTATGAGATAATCCCAAACCCGAAAAAGAGCCACAAAATAAAGCCGACGACCAACTTATAAAGACACTCATCAAAGACTTTGATAAACTAACACTCGAAGAAGCGAGCAAGGCAAAGAAATTTGTCTTGAATCAGCTTAGCCTTTTCGAAACCGGAAAATATACAGGGCGAACCAACTTGGTCCACCATAGAATTAATACAAGAGATGCACCACCGATACGTCAAAACCTAGGAGACTTCCATTCGCTAAACAAAAAGATGTAGCGTATAGGATGCAAGACATGTTGGATGAGAACATTATTGAAGATTTATCTGTACCGTGGAGTTCTCCAGTTGTCTTAGTGACTAAGAAAGATGGAAGTACAAGATTCTGCGTTGACTATCGCCAATTATACCAAGTTACTGTAAAATACAGCCACCCCCTGCCACGTATAGACGATTCACTGAACACCCTATCCAGCTCTCAGTGGTTTACCACCTTAGACTTAAAGAGCGGATACTGGCAAGCTGAAGTTCATTCTGATGATAGAGATAACACATCCTTCTCTGCTGGAACTGGCCTTTATCGATTCCAAGTACTTCCATTTGGTCTATGCAATACTCCAGCCACTGTCGACAGACTTATGGAAATGGTGTTGAAAGCACTGACGTGGAAAACGTGTCTGTGTTATTTAGATGACATCATTATGATGGGAAAAACATTCGACGAACATGTAAGAAATCTAGAAGAAGTTTTTAGCCGACTGAAAAATGCAAACTAATTGAAGTCCAGGTAATGCTACTTATTTCAACGTGAAGCTTCAAATTTGGGTCACGTTGTGTCAGCAGAGGGTATAAAAACTGATCTGGCAAACATTTCAGCGATTCAAGACTAGCCAAAACCAAGAAAAAAATATGAGGTTCGTCAATATTTGGATCTTTGTACATATTACCAGAAACTTGTTCAAAATTTTGGAAAGATAGCCAAACCTTCACACAGACTTACTGAAAACAACACATCATTCGATTGGGATTCAGAATGTCAAAATGCCTTTACTGATTTGAAAAAGAGGTTGTCCACTGCACCGGTCTTAGCGTACCCTAAAGAAGGAGGTCAATTTATTCTCGACTGCCACGCTTCACAACATGGCATAGGAGCTATCCTTTCACAGCAACAAGATGGCGAAGAAAAAGTAATTGCTTATTTCAGTAAGACCCTGGAAAGGGCGGAGAAAAATTACTGCGTTACAAGAAATAAACTGTTATCAATTGTAAAGGCTATTGAACACTTTGACACATAAGTTTATTGCAGAACCTTCATCATCAGAAGCGACCATAAAGCATTACAGTGGCTGATGAATTTTATAAATGCGGAAGGACAAATTGCAAGATGGTTAGAAAGACTTCAGCAGTACAATTTTGAAATAGTTTATAGAAAAGGTCGCTATCACGGAAATGCGGATACCGTATCCAGAAGGGCATGTACTCAACAACAATGCAGAAATTGCCAAATAATTGGAGAAAAGGGAAGTAATAATAACCAATTAAACAAAGATATGCAACAACAATAAGAAGCGAATCGGACGGAAACATGTGGTCAGTAGAAAACCTAATGAAATTTCAAATGAAAGATGAGGACTTAAAAGTTGTCCGGACCTGGCTACAAAATGGAGTTAGACCCGATTGGCAGTAAGTGTCTAAGTATGGTTCAACGATCAAAAGATACTGGGCTCAATGGGATTCCCTTACTCTTCGCGATGGTGTACACCATCGGACGTGGGAGAGATCTGACGGTGTATCTACGATCCACCAGCTTGTCCTGCCTAAATCACTTGTTCATAAAGTGATGGAAGATCTTTATAGCAGTCGTTCAGGACATTACGGAGTTGGGAAAACCTTAGCCAGAATTCGTGAACGATTCTACTGGGTCAACTGTTTCCAAGACGTTACAGAATGGTGTAAGAAATGTGACTTATGCAGCGGAAAGAACAAATCAAAAACTATAAATCGTGGAACAATGGCTCAATATCTGTCCGGTGAACCATTTCAAAGAGATGTAGACATTCTCGGGCCACTACAAAAACAGAAAAAGGTAACAAGTACTTGATGGTAGCTATGGATTACTTTTCCAAGTGGCCAGAAATAGTACCAATTCCTAACCAAGAGGCTGCAACCGTCGCTGAAGCATTTATGAATAATTTCATTGCAAGACACGGAGTACCATTGTAAATACATTCCTATCAAGGAAGAAATTTTAATCAGAATTATGGACAGATTTAATGAAAATCTTTGTGATTAAGACAACTCGAACTACACCAATGCATCCACAGACTGATGGTTTAGTGGAACGTCATAACAGGACAATTTGCCAATATCTATCGTTATTTGTCTCCCAATACCAGCAATATTGGGATGAACTGATTCCGTTGTTCCTCTTATCTTATCTGAGTACACAGCATGAATCCACTGGCTATACACCTTCAATTTTGGTCACTGATCCAGAAATGAAGATTCCTAGTGATATCCTCGTTGTAAAACCTCCTCCTTCGCCTGCCTCAATACGTTGAAGGCCTTCAACAAAAGTTAGAGAAGATTCTCGAGTTTGCAAAGACGCGACTGAAACTAACCAGCAAAAAAATGAAGAGGCGGTTGGATAAAAAACTTAAGGAAGAGATATTTAAGCCTGGTGACGCAGTTTGGTTGTACCAGCCCAGAAGAAAGAAAGGGTTAACTCCGAAACTTCAATGAAATTGGGAAGGTCCCTACTTGGTGGTCAAGAAAATCAACGACCTAATTTATGGCATTCGTCTGACATCAAAAGTAAACATGAGGTCGTTTATATTGAGAGATTGACTCGCTATTATGGTCATGACCCACCCAATTGGTTTCAAGAAGACGTCGAAGCCTGATCTATGAATGTCAGAATGACAGCTCGGACTGAAAATAAGAAGAGGGCTGATTAGGCGGAGTCGTCACAGTCACCTGTCAGGGTGACAGTCTAGAATTTTCAACATCTTGCTTATGGTTGACTGTATTGTGTACCATTTCTTTAATTGTTAGTTATTTGTAATTTGAGTCATGAGCTAGAATTTTTGTGTTTTTAAAATCAAATCAATGTTTTCAATTTTTTTCATGTTTGCCAAGAGTGGTTGAAGTATTTTTTATGTATTTATGGCCTTTTACTGTTATATATTCCATACTTTGCATAAACCGATATTAAAAAATGGAAAAAGTGAGTGTGATTTTAAAAATACAAAAATTTTAGCTCAAGATTCAAATTACAAAAAACTCAGAATCAAAGGAATGGTAAATATTGAAAAAGAACAAAATACAGTCAGCGATAAAAAAGATGTTAAAACCATGAGTCTAAATAATACACCTGTTTTTCCGTACACCCCCAGTATAATGTGGTAGAATTTGTATCGATAGTACTTGTTTTTGGATGTCTGTTGTTTTATGAATCTTTTTTACCTATTGTACATGTTGTGTTTTATTAATTTCTAAATTGTAAACAATGAATCGTATTTTATTCAATAATAAACTTTGAGAAAGTTCCTAACCGAGAAACGAAACGTCAAGATCAAAATGTTTTTATTATTCATACAACCTAACACTCAAGAATTAAAAATAAATAAATTATATATATATATATATATATATATATTATATATTACGGCTATTAATTGTTAAATAAATTGGTAGTAGTTGGTAAGGTATATTATGAATAAAAGCAGATAAGGAGAGTGTCATCATTAACAAGCAGTTGCAATGATCAGTTTTAATATTGTTTTACATGAAAATAAATCAATGTTCAACGAGTTTTGTTAACCAGCTTATTCAATTACAGTGTCGTTTTGTTCAAGTCAACGACCTGTTAACATGCAAAAAAATAATCAAATTTCGGTAAGCGTCATAACATTTAACGTCCGCAAGATAAACACTAAATCCAAAATCCCTCGAAATTGACCGTAAAGTAACGAAAACTAGGAACTGCAAACGCTGGTTATATTTCCGATAGATCGAGTTCTTCGTTTTGCCTGTTTTCGCTGCCTTTTTCCGGTAGATATTATTTTATGATATCCGATTGTAGACCTGTCTTTCAAATTTCAAACAACGATAATATTCTAATTATAATACTATAAGTAGGTACTTCAAAATAATCAGGTTATATCGATAACTTGTTGCATAATTACAAGGAGTGTCAGTTTGACATTTTAAATAATTCTACCGCGAAACGGGAGGATTATTCTGTCAAACTGTCACGATTTGTAATTATGCAGGAAGTTTCAGATGTACAACCGTATTTATTTTGAAGTACGTATTGTAGTTGTTAGGATTATTTTTTTAAGTAAATTAAGTAAATATAAACAATTTATGAATTGAAATACAAATTGGTACAATGAAAATTATTTTCTGCGCTGGAAACGAGGTTTCTGCTAATTGAAATGTTGGAAATACAGAAGGATATCATCTTATTTATTATGTTTTGGAATGTTGTTCATCTAACTGTAGGTTGGGTATGATATAATTGCTATTACTATGTCCTGTTATTTTAATAAGTTCTTGTTCCGATAGACCTGCTTTTGCCAAATGTGAAACAGCAGTGGCTCGGTGAAAATGATTTGAAAATGTTTCGTTTGTCATATTTAAATTTGCCAATTCGGCAGACATTTTGGTCCATTTATCATGCACTCCAACTGGCATATTTTTAAAACTCTCTAGCTAGAATTTATTGTCGGAAACCATTAAAAAAAACGTATAAAATAATCAAATTGAAATATGCATCAACGGATATCTGTAACTTTAAGTAACATTTCCTTTGATTTGAGCAAGTTCCAGAAAATTTAAACAGTTACTGTGGATTTCATGAAATTGAAAAAAAAACGTAAAAAGACTGGCCTATAGTGCGTACGCCACAATCTGAAGGGGTCGACTACTGAAAGCCGAGACTGTGAAATCCCGCTGGACGAGACACCTAGGCTTGATTTTATCGGTCTCAGGACACTCGTCCATTTAGGATAAACGTCCTCGAGGTCATTTACTATCCTCATATCCTGGGTCGACTCTCGCTTTCTACGATTATTAGCTACGCTAGCTTATCCCGATATCTTCTAAATTTTGTTCACGCATGGTGTGGCGTTTTTTGTTTAAATCATATTTCAGGCGGACCAGGTATAAAAATATATTTATGTCTCGTAATCAAAAGATGCCGCTAAACAAATGCTGAAACTTCCAACCACCATAGATATAGATTTAATGGGGTGGTTATTATTACTAAAAGGCATTGGATTAACTCAATAGGACATTTTTTAGATGAAAAATGAAAGAAGGAAAATATTTAGCAACTGATTACATAGCATCAATTATTACAGATTTTCCTAGTAAAAAGATAAAATTCTACTATCACAAATTTTTTGGCGTTTATAATTATTATCTATACCTATTATTTCAGATTTTGTCCCTTATTTAACACAATACTAGAAATTCTATAGCATTGTTTGCAATGAGAGGAAAGTGCAGTTCAATGATGGCCTGTAAATGTTGCAGTAAGGGAAATCCTTTCGTAAAAAATCTATCCTCTCCACTAATTTTTTACAAACTGAAACAATACTATTGAATTTTTATTATTATCAGTTTTCTTAAAACACAGCGGATTTTCATATTTATCAACTTCCTTATCCTGTCTTCTCACCCGATCCCGATTCTTATACTCCATCTATAATTAAATAGTTGTTTGGTTTCAATGTTGTGAAATTGTTTCAAATAGTCTCCTAATTTTTCAGTTTCATTTTATTTTCTTATTTTACTTTTGCTACTTGTATTTTTTGTCGGCTCACGTTACATCTAATGTTAATGTTCTTTTGGATGAAGAATATTTCACGGCTTTAATCATTTCTGCTGTTATTTTATCTGTTCATTTGATTTAGGGACATAAATACAATTTCACTCAGTACATTATCAGTAATAGAATCAGGTAATATAATAAAATTGGGATAAAATGTGTTTTAAAGTGTCCTACATATTTTACAGAAGTCAGTGAAAATTGGGTGATACCGGTATACTAAATAAACCACAGCGTTATATGCGGGAACAACAGAATTTGGGATAAAACATTCAAAGAAAATAGATAAGGTGCAGAGAAACGAGCCAGCTATCCCCTCATGGTCATTTATTCCATTTAAAGGATAATCTGGATAATAGCTCCCCAGTTATCTTCACCACTCGACTACTTTGTGTGATCCACTGTGTTTCGCCGGTTTTACCGTTTTCGCCTGTGCTCTCACTTCATTTTACAGACATTCAGATAAATTCTTTGATACTTTGAAGATGTCACCCGTAGATTTATGGTTATGGCAGATACAGTAAAACTTATTTAACATTACCTTCATAATAAAACAAATAATAATCTACTAAACAATTTGAACAAAAAATAGTAGGGTCACTTTATATAGTTTAGCCCGGAGTCGGAAGTAAATTTCCACATTAAATGAGGTAAACAAGAAAATTATAAATGCTAGATCCATGTAGTTATTTGGATAAAGTATTGAGGATTCTAAAAGTTGCACTTCATCGACAATAACATAAAAACGGAGTAAGTGCATATTGTTACAATCGCCCCCGACACCGCAGCAGTTGTAACATGATATGAGGTCAGTTGGAACACCACATCCGGCTCCTTTGTAAAATAATAAAAATACATAAACTTTAAAATATATTCTTCTTCTTCAATAATTGCGAATTATAAGAAACATTGTGTAAATCTTGAGTAAAAATGAACTTTTGTAGTACTTGTGCTTTGCGCAACTCACTGCTTCGCGGTTCTTTGCGCAAACTGCACTGATCTTGCAACACTGTAATTATAGTTTTTGTTAATAAAATTTAATATTTCGAGTTCATAGGTACCTCTTTCTTGACATTATCAAACACATCGGTCATGTACATTTAAGAAACCGAAAGATTCCCCTCAATTTACTTGTTCACTAACTACAGATCAATGTCGTTTCAATTGAGTTGTACTTGCTAAACATCAGTTTGACTTGTTTAACATAATATCAAGAAGTCAGGCTCCTGTCAGGGCAGATTTTACGTAGGATTTGTCAAAATCGAATTTGGGTAGAATACGAAGGAATTAATTAAATTTTGGCTAATTTTGTTGGGGAATTAGGTGTCGAAGGAGAATTGTGGAAGGAGTTAAGTCGCATGTGGATTTGTAGAGTGGGAAAAAAGGAGTTTAGAGACAATAGAATAAGAACCCTCTAACGGAGGTCATGTAAACGTGATGGATTTGATTGGTGAGTCATTTTAATTATTTATAAACATTGTAGGGTCTCAGTCAGGGGACACCATCCCTGTTAAGCCAAGAGAATGAGTATAGTATCTCCGCCTACGTTAGTAGAATTATTTTGAGACATTTATTTCGATACTGGTGGTTATATTAGATGCGTAACGTAGTAAAATAGTTAAGAATAGGTTTAGGCATTTTTTTGCTTTTGTAAGCGGCTCTGTGACGTCACAGTGGCGCAGTTGTTTGTATATAGTCTCTTTTTGTGTAACTAGTATTATAGAATTTTCATTACAAGGGTGTTTCTTGTTCTCCCCTCTTGTAATACCTAACATCTTATATATTGTCTGCTCCATCCTGACCATCGTAGCGGTCTACTAGTTAGGGCTGGCTCATTAAAATTTAACTGGTGGCGCCCATTTTTAAAAATTAAATAAAATAGGAATTTTCGCATACCCACCCCCAACTGAACTGAGCTTGGGCATGAGGTTGCGCTTCTGGAGCTAGCGAGCAGATCATAATAAACAAAGCGCGTAACAGTACTACAAAACGAGTCATTGTGACACTTGTGTTACAAATAACTATTTAATTATTCTTCTCTATCACTTGTCTCATGTTAGAAATATTATCTCACCATGATCTATTTATCCGGAATACCAATTGTTCTTCACTAAACTCATCCATATGTTGTTTTCTTTTTTCTTTATTATGGATGTAAAAAGTCTTGCAGTTGAAGGGATAACACTAACATGTTTATAGTTATCTGTCGATTTTTTGTTAACCTTTTTTATAAATATAGGATATACACAGAGAGATTGAAGAAAAAATCAAACAGAAGAAAGAAATGTATCAAGAACTACTACAAAACTAAGACGACGAAACTAGAGCACAGTACAGGAGAATGAACAGGAGTGAAACAGGAGGTGAAAAAAAACAGCGCATGGGAAAACAAGTGTAAACACATCGAGAGTCAAATAGGAGGCACAAGAAGACGAGAGTTACTTACGAAACAAGAAAAGAATTTCTGGATGAAGAAGAACCCACTATTTTAGATGGAAACATCCAGTTAACTATTGAGCACGTAAGGGAAACAATAAAACGAACGAAACTAAAAAAATCCCCTGGCCCCGGTGGAATATATCCTGAGTTGATCAAATACGGTCCATCAAAACTATTAGAAATGTTTCGAAGCCTCTTTGAAAGATGTCTAAATGGAGATACCATACCTAAAGAATGGAGAGAGTCTTATACATCTCCTATTCATAAAAAAGGTTCAAAAAACGATCCCAGGAATTATAGAGGAATCGCTGTAATACCAACCATAGGCAGAATATACTCAAGAATACTAAGAAACCTAATCGAAGAGGAGATCATGGAGAAACAGCCTGAAGAGCAAGCAGGTTTTCGAGCAGGACGATCGACTGTGGATAATGCTTTCACCCTAAAAATAACCTTAGAGAAGAGAGTGCAACGAAACCGAGAGACCCATGTGGCTGTTATAGATCTAGAAAAAGCATATGACAGCGTACCCGTCTCAAGACTATGGAAGGAGATGGAAAACTTGGAGATCAATAAAATTTTGAATCGGGCCACACAGAACTATTATCAGAATAACTCCACAAAAATTAAAATAGGAAATGAGATAACAACGTCTTTCAATACGACAAAATGATTAAGACAAGGCTGTTGTTTATCTCCTACACTTTTTAAAATCTATCTAGATAGAGCTCTTGTGAAATGGGTAAAAAAATGTAAAACCATGGGCCTAAATATAGGAGATGACACATTATTTACGTTGTTCTTCGCAGATGACCAGATAGTTATAGTTGAGGACGAAGATGATCTCAATTACATGGTCAGAAAACTAAAAGAAGAGTACGAGATGGCAGGCCTCCAGATGAACCTCGCGAAATGCGAATACCTCATAGTAGGCAATAAAGAGATAAACGATCTAATCCTGGACACCGACACAACAAAAGGAGTTAAACATAGTAAGTACCTTGGAATAATATTCAATAAAAAAGGGAATAGTGAAAACGAAATCCAAGAAATAATCAATAAAGGTAGAGCAATAACAAGAACGCTAAACTCTCTTCTCTGGAATAGAAAAATTACAATAGCCACAAAGAAGCATGTATATAATAGCCTAGTCCAAAGTGTAACCCTTTACGGATCGGAAATATAGGATGTTACCAAGGTCAACAAAAATAAACTCATGGCAACCGAAATGGATTTCTTAAGATGGAGTTGCGGACGATCAAAGCTTGAAAGAGTCAGGAATGACGACATCCGGATAGAAATGCAAATGGATAGAAATATACATGGAGACATAGAGAAAAGACAGCTAACTTGGTTCGGGCACGTGAAACGGATGAACTCTGACAGATGGCCTAGAATTTATTATTTTTTCCTTTCTGTAGAGCTCTTTTTATGTGTTTTTCTGTGATTCCTTGCTTCATTTGTCATTGTTCTTATATTGCCATTTTTTTCTCTGGCAGGCTTTCTTGTAGTAATAGTTTGTAGTGTTCCTTCGATTCAATGGGGGTAATAGTTGTTGCTTTACCAGCTGTTCTATTTTCATAATCAAATTATGGTACTTCAATCATTTCATATTTCTTAAGCATATTTAGTGTTTTATGTATCTCTATAGATTTACATGACTTTTGATTTTGATGCAAGGCTGGATTACTGTAATTGAATGTTTAGTTTGATGCAAGATTAACCACTTATGATATTATTGAATGAATGAATATAATGTGACATATGGAGCCAGTTTAGTAGCACTAGTTGTGTTAATCTGGATAGATTGCGCATTGGATGGCAGCTTTAAAGTAGATGTATTGTTGTGGATCCTAGAATGTTATTTCTTTGACGAAACTTCGAAAGCTGATACGTATCAATTTGTAATTATTGGAAAATTAATTATTAGTATATGTGCAAATAAAAGTGGATATAATATTTCACTAGACTCAAAATACCAAGACATATCCAAAGATAAGATTCAAGATTTAATATATGGGACAACGCATTTGGAATACCATAAATATAATAACCGGTAACTGAAGTTGAAGCATCTGTTAACGCTATCCACGATAAATTAGATACTTTCGTTAAAATTTGCTAAAAAGTTACACCTTTTTCTGATCAACTTTTGTTATATTCCGCAGAGTACACCCTCTGATAGTTAAATCCGGAACTGGAAAACGTCAGTGTTGCCAATACATGAATAGTGACTCTCATAGGATAATATTGGTATAAGAACTATTTTTCTCATTTACTATTCCTCCAAGTATCTACTTTCATCAAATTTTATAAAAATATTTGGCAACGTTTCACATTAAATCATATTCGACAATGTTTCATGGGTGTTATCAAAAGAATAGAAGTGACAAGCCTCATTTTTTCTGTTTAAAATTTCAGCCAAGTCTCGTTTTGATAAAATCGAAAAACATGTATACTAATATAAGGCGCAAGCAGTTCTACTTAGTTATTCATACCACGTGGGCAATATTTTTAAAAGAACGCGGTGTTATTTTTCAGTAAAAAAACGCTATAATCATACCATCATCTCCTAATTTAGACTTTTCTTCCCCCCTACGAATCGCGAAGGATCTGAAGGGCATCAACCCACTTTTCTCGATATTACGGTGAAATACCGAGTTTTGAGAGTTTTTTTGTTTTACTTCCAGTTGGTCAGATAGAGACAGATATATTTATTGTTTATGAGAATATATTCAATAAAAACAAATTCGTCAAATATGTACAGCATTTATTTGATAGAGAAATTCGTAATTTTAATATATTTACAATGAGACGACATGTGTCATTTTCTTTGTCTGTCCAAAATAAATATTTAATCTTTTTTATCTGAAAATAACTGTGAATTTCGGATTTTTAGAATTTCAGGTACATATCGGAAAGCGTAAGAGATAAAGATACGGTTGAATGTAAATTCTAAAGCACATTAAAGTGGTTGAAAATAATTCACAGTGTATATAGCAGCGGTTCTCAAACATTTTTTGTGACGGAAACCTTTTGGAAAGCGAAATTCTTGACGGAAACCTACAATAAAACAATTGTTTTAAAAAATGTATTGTTTATTAACCATGGAGTGGACGCGTCGGGCCCACGGAGATTTTAATATTGTTAATGCTTTTACCAGAGATGGCGTTGAGGTCTGTGCACCTCAGTATCTCCAAGTTAGGTTAGAATGTACGTTAATTAGTAGTATCAGCGCTGTGAAATGAATAGCATCGATTCTAGGACTGATTTCGTTCTATTGGACCCAATGCACCGGTTTGTGTAAGTTTTATTTTTGTGCACCAAAGTTATTAATATTATAAAATAGCTATACACAAGTACTATAACTATTTCTTCCTTTAGAATAATGGATCCTTACGTAAGAGAGAAAGAGAGATTGAAAAAATTGTTTGAAGAAGTAGAAAGTGACGAAGCTTTTTCGGATTCAGACGATTCCGTAGCTGATGCTGATTTATACCTCAGTGACCACAAATCTGACAGTGAGATTGAACCTGAAGATGATGCAGCAATTACCTGTTCATACATGTGCGGGGAGCCGCAGTCATTTATATTTTAATTCAAAAGATGGTACAAATATTGTTTTCCAAAAAATGTTCGAACTTGACCTGGAGTTATAGGATCTGCTAAAGATGTTTCGTCTCCGATACTTTTTTTTCATGATACTACACTAAGGCCCGGTTGTAGTTGTCACAGGTGAACGTTAGTTCAACTAAACTACCAGTCAACGTTGAACCGAGTTCATTTTGGTTTTCGTTGTAGAGTGCAAGATCAACATTAGTTTCGTTGAACTCCGGTCAGGTCACGTTGGTAGCACTGAACTCCGTTTTTCATCTGAAATATAATGTCCCATGCCAAATTTTACAGTTACAACTTTTATATTTGAACCTTTTTTAACAGTAGTTATACGGTTTGAACGTTGACATTGATGATTCTATTTTTGTACTACTTTTGATATTTCGTTTATTTTGAATTATTTGGACGGAAACCGGGAACTATCTACATTTGAGTTCTTGATAATTATCATCGGTATGTAGTTGATCAAATGAATTCGTATGAAGCATGCTGTAGATAAGTCACTTTTGTAGGTGTATGTGGTTGTAAACAAAAAGGTTGTGGTTGTTGTATTTGTATGGAAAGATGATGGAGAAAGCAAATAAGAAACGATCAACAAATTTCAGTTCGAAAGAAGAGAACATTTTAATATCGTTAGTACAGAAATATAAAGATCAAATTGAATGCAAAAGAAGTGATACAAATACAAACAAAATAAAATTAACTGCTTGGAAACGAGTAACTGATGAATTCAACAGTATATCTGGGGAAAATTATAGACATTTACAGATATTGAGGAATTAATTTGATAATTTGAAGAAGCGAAGCAAACAGATATATGCCGATGAAAATTCATTTTTGAAAAAGAGGGGGTGAACCACCTAAGGATTTTACTTTTGATATCGATAACGGAATAAAGGAAATCATAGGAACGCAAATGACAGGTCTACCATCGAATTTTGATGGTGACTATGCATGTAATGGTGAGTTTAAAGTAATATTTTGTTCACTATTGTTTTAAGGAGAAAACTATAAACTGGTTTCAATTTAGGTGATATGGTAGAAGTCATGGATAATGAGATGGATATATCATCCGATTTGAGAAGTTCATTTATTTATATTTAATATTGCCTAATTGTGTGCATCATGCAGGTGAACAAATTAACGCTGAAACAGAGAAAGTGGAATTCAGCGAAAAAATAGATAATATTCAGCCCCTGCTACCATTTTCACTCAACTGTCAGGTGGCATCAAGTTCTCGTGATATATCTAATGGAACAACTGGTAAATGAGTATTATATCACCTCATATATTTATAAAAAAAAATACTCATGTTTCTTTTCAGTACCGTTACTGTTGGAGCATAATTATACATGTTCTGATATGACAACAGGAGCAAAGACAAACAAGGACTGGTCCAAATACACCCCAGACATGTTGAGGAAGGAAATATCATCACCACTTAGATCCACTCTCAAAATAGTTTCATGTAGCAAAAAAGGTGAAAAATAAGGATTTCTATGCTTCTGCAAATTATTGTTAATGTACTTTGTTACTTGACAAAGTCTTGTTTGATACTTACATTTTCGTTTCAGAAAACAACTTGAAGAAAAACCGAAACCCTCTGAACAGTAAGTTGGTTGAATGGAGTTCTAGTAAAATAGAACTTGCTGAAATTCAGAAAACTGCTTTCTCCGAAGAACATCAGCTGAAACTGAAGCACATGCAAGAGAAACATGACCAAATGATGCGATTACAGCAAGCTGAGTCAGTGATGAAAATGAAATTTTTTGAAGAAGAACATGACATGAATATGTCTCTTCTAGAAGTTAATAAGAGATTACTCAATAAATAGGTGTTACATTAAAAAATAAAATTGTTTGATGCTGTCTTGTTTTATTATTATAAACAATTGAAAGGAAGTTGAGGATAACATGATAATTAAAACTATATTCATCTAATTTATTTCACAGTAAGTTTGCAAAGTAGTTGTGTATCAAACCATAACGAACACTATTGTTGACACCACCATTTTCTCTTATATTTATTATTATTTACATTATTGACAAAATGTATAGCAGCTTCAATTTCTCCATTAACTGGAAGTTCAGCATCTTTCATAATGCAATCTATATTGTGTAGTACTGCTGAAGAAACTACAACCCTTTCTACATTTTCCACCCGTAAACGAATACCTAAAGCTAAAATTGGAAATCTTCTTCACCACACACCAAAGCACCTCTCTATTGGGTTACGCGTTCTAGTCTGGGATTCATTGAACAATTGTTCGGCAGGAGTAAGTGGATCTCTTAGTGGAGTAATAAGGTATTTTTTCACCCCATAACCACTATCTCCAACTAGTAAAATATCTCCATAATCACCATTTTCAAACTTGACCCTTAAATTACAGTTTCTAAAAATTTGAGAATCATGAGCAAATCCAGGCCAACCGCATACAATATTATTTATTTTCAATCCAGCATCACACACTGCTTGCGAAAGTTTTCAGCATGAGGACCACCAGGTGACTGTATCTTAACATGTGCGCAATCCAGTGCTCCGATACAATTAGGAAATCTACTGATGTTGAAGAAACCTTGTCTAGTACAATCAAAATCTTCGTGTTTCGGGGAACTGAATGTAGGTATGACTGAGTCTTGCAATAGTTCTTGTAACTTGTCGAACAACTCGACTTGCTGTTGATTTATCAATCCCATTGAAGTCAGCTGTAACTTGAAGTATAGAACCTGTAGCTAGGTATCGTAATGTCACAAACACTTTCATATCAGGTGTGAGTGCATGGTTCCTGAAATATGCTATGTTTATAATCGTAAAAGATATTTTCAGTTTTAAATACTTACTTATCGACCTTAAATGCAATTTCTTCTGTGATCTGATCAATTAGAAATCTCACAGTTCGTTTTTCTAATCGAAATCTACATTTGAATTCGATATCAGACCATATTTCAAAATGGCTGGGTCTATTTCTGAAGGTTTGTGGTCTTCTAGGATGTAAAAAACCATTCAAAATTTGTAAAAAGTCTTCATCGTCGGTTAATTCTTCCAACAGTACGTTCATTTTGAATAATGAATTCTAGAACAGAAATTCAACCTCACTTTTTGTTTTTAACAATTCAACGTCAAACGTCAAAACATTTTTGAACCGCCTTTGAACGCTCTTCAACGACCGTTCACGTTAACTTCTCTCTTAACCTCAAATTAATAGTCACTGACGTACATACAACACAAATTTGTTATTAAACTCGGTTCAACGCTAAACCACAGTTGAACTATGCACTTACAACCGGGCCTAAATGAAATTGTACTAAACACCATTATATATATATCGAAAGCATTCAAGACCGATATGCAAAAAAAACCGATGTAAGATCAACAAGTCTATTAGAAATTAAAGCTCAGCTTTGCTTACTCTATCTCGCTGGTATAATATATCGTGCTGGAAGAACGTCGATTTTTGAATTTTGGCCCACTGACGATACAGATATCCAGATGTTTCCCGCCACTATGGGACTTAAGAGATTTCGTTTTTTAATGAGGTGTTTACGAATGGATGATATTCGAACGAGAGAAATTCGGAAAACGCAGGATAATATAATACCAGTTAGACAATTATTTTAAAATATAAACGAAAAATGTCCGAAGCACTACACAGTAGGTAGATATGCTACTCTTGATGAGATGTTATGGGCATTTAGGGGTCGCTGTAGGTTTAGGATGTATATCCCGAACAAACCGGCAAGATATGGAATAAAAGTTTTTCTTTAGTCGATTCGCGCACATTTTATACATATAATATGGAAGTCTACTGCTGCACATAACCAGAAGGCCGATTTGCAGTTAGCAATGTCACTACTGATGTTGTAAATAGAATGTGTTCTCCCCTTTCAAAATCTAGGAGAAATATTACAAGGGACAATTGGTACGTAAAGGTAAAAAGCAAATACCATTTGCTTTCTTTTCCAAAAGGCCTCCTAATTCCAGTATGTTTGGTTTCACAGAAAATAAAGCTATTGTATCCTACATTCCAATGCCAAATAAAAATGTAATTTTGTTGTCCACTCTACATCATGATGATTGTATAGATCCACAATCTGGTGAGTATGCCAAACCAGAGAAAATTACATTTTATAACTCCACACAATGTGGAGTTGATACTGTGGACCAACTGTGTGCCAAGTATAACGTTGCTAGGAATACGCGTCGATGGCCAATGGTGCTTTTCTATGGACTTCTCAACATTACTAGAATAAATGCTTTTATGATATATAAAAGTAATGCTATATTATACATAAATTCAAGTGTGCCCTAAAAACTTGAATACAAATGCACAACTTTTTTATTATCAATTTTAAGAAAAAAAGTCTGGAGTACCTGGAAAACCCTCAACCAACTCCAGTGCCAAATGGGGAGATGCAAGTACAACCTCCTGAAGTGTGGATATGCGGAAGAGGAAGCATGCGAATGCAGAGAACTCCAGACAATGAAACACCTTCTGGCATGCCAACAAGCCCAACAAGCCAACAAGCTCCATGTACCCTCCGGGACCATGTTTACTTCAAAATTGAGAATGCTTTTTTACCTAATTTGAAGTTTTCCACAGGATACCATGAAATCCTCAATGCGACGTTTCTGCTTTGTAAACCACCATCAATTTCTACTTTTAGATACGTATTAAAAATATGTAGGTATATATAATGTAAATACTAATTTAGTAATAATACAATAAGTCGTTTTTTAACAAAAATCATCATCAACGCCCTTTTAACATAGTATGTACACCCCTATATACAGTGTACCCCAAAAAGATGTATACAAATTGAATTTTATGAAAAAAAGTCATATTTCGTAAAAATCTCTGCATGGCCTAAAACTAAAAATGCAGCTATCAGATATTATTTTTTTTAGTCGTATACGAGATATGTCAAAAAATATGAATTTTGCTCAAGAGTAAAGTACCCTTATTAATGATTTCATTAAAAAAAGGTTATTTGAGAATCTTGTTACTAATGATTTTAGGTCAACATACCGATTTTGAACCAGATTTAGTACGTGAATGACAATTCTAAATTCTTTTGTCCACTTTAGTTTATACTTAAGAGTAAAGTGGGTTTCAAATGTTACTTAGAACAATTGTAGAAAGCTTACAAATCCGTACGAAACTTTTTCTTATAAAAAACTTAACCCAGATTCAAATTTTTCATTTTTGTTGGAAAAAATGATAAAACATGTTCGGAAGCAGCAGAAATAATTAACAAATAGACACCATGATAATACAATACATTTTAAAACTGTCAGACAAATAATATATAAATTCAAGTGTGTCCCAAAAAGTTGTATACAAATGCACAACTTTTTTATTATCAATTTTAAGAAAAAAAGTCATATTTCATAAAAATATCTGCATGGCCTAAATCCAAAAATGCAACTATCAGATATTATTTTTTTTATTCATATAGGTACGAGGTATGTCAAAAATATGAATTTTTCTCAAAATTTTGAAATAATTAGTCTATTTTAATTTATTCTGAAGAGTTAATTGCTTTTAAATGTTATTCAACAACAATCGTTGAAACCTTATAAATCCATATTAGACTTCTTTCTATAAAGTAGATAAAACTTGACCCGGATAAAAATCACTAAATATTTTGCAAATTTAATTCCTGATTATTGATTATAATATGATGCAGAACTTTTTATGAATAATAATAATATGCAACTAATAAATTTTATCGAAAACATGAAAAAATACTTAAGTACTACAAAACTTCAACGTATCCACCGCACCTTCCTAAATAAGAGGTGATCGTTCTTTGATTAAATTCTATCAAAACATATCTGAAGTTATAGCTTCACATAATTCCCTAATTATTGTTTTAATATGACCTCTGAAGTTATATGTTTTGTTTCGAAGTCTGCCACTTTACCATTAAAAATGTGAAGAACCAAATCCCGAATATTTTTGTTGCAGTGGCATGGTGCTCCATCCTGTTAGTACCATATTATTCCTCTTACATTTGAAGGTAGTTCATAAAAAAATTCAGATAACTGATTATTTAAAAATTCTAGGTATTTTTCTCCATTCTAATTATTTTGAAAAAAATATGGCCCAAAAATTCTATCTTCATAAATTCCACACCATACATTAGTTTTAAATGAATACTGATCTCTGATTTCGACATGGAAATTGGGATTAACATCGCTCCACCATTGACAATTTTGCAAACTTACTGTACCATTAGGTGTAGATTTTGCTTCGTCAGAGAAAAGTATTTTTCATGTCATACATCTATTATCTTCCAATTATCCTTGGATAAGAGAACACAATTCGAACCTTCGTTCAACATCTCCTTGTTTTAATGTGTGAGGTTTGCTTAGTTTAAATTTATTTGACTTTGAAATTCTTGCAACTGTACTTTTACTTATATTCAATAATCATTTCATTCTCAATACTTCCATTTATAACACATGGGTCATGTTTTCTTCTAAATATATTTTCACCACTTCCAAAACTCTTGAATTTATGTATAATTTGTCTGACAGTTTTACAATGTATTGTTTTATCATGGTGTCTATTTATTAAAGATTTTTACTGCTTCCCGTACATGTTTTATCATTTCCTCCAACAAAAATGAAAAATTTGAATCAGGGTAAGTTTTTTGCAAGAGGAAATCTCGTATGGATTTGTAAAGTTGCTACAATTCTTCTCAAGTAAAATTTGAAAGCCACTTTACTCCTGAGCATATATTAAAGTGGACAAAATAATTCAAAAGTCGCCATATATATATATATATATATATATATATATATATATATATATATATATATATATATATATATATATATATATATATAACAACAAAGAGATTGATGGGTAATTCACGCAAAATAAAGAGCTACTGAAACAGAGTGGTAACCGTGGACATGCATGTTTCTGGCTCATTTGCCTCTGCAGCACAGTATAACCAAATAAGGATGTGAAATTTGGGAGCAAAGATGTTAATCGAAACATGGGAAAACACAAAACAAATTTCACATCCTTATTTGGTTATACCGTGCTGAAGAGGCAAATGAGCCAGAAACATGCATGTCCGCGGTTACCACTCTGTTTCAGTAGCCCTTTATTTTGCGCGAATTACCCATGAATCTCTTTGTTGTTGTTGTTAAAATATCACGCGATATTCCTACATCTTCTTTATATATATATATATATCATCATCATCATCATATGCAGCTTATTCAACCATTTTGTTATGGTGTAGCCTCCCTTTACATATTTATATATTCCACTTCCATGTGGGCCCATTGTTGTCTATTGCTAGCTATGCGGCCCCAAGTTGATCCTGCGAGTTTCTTTATGTCGTAGTCCCATCTTGAGTTGGGGCGTCTTCTTGGTCTTTTCACGCCTCGGGGATACCATTGCGTTATCTTTGTGGTCCATCTATCGTCTGTCCTTCTAGCGAGATGCCCCGCCCATTGCCACTTTAGGGATCTGATTCTATTTATGACATCTATCACTTGGGTCTTTTGTCTGATCCAATCAAGCCTTTTTCTATCTCTCCTTGTTATTCCAAGCATGCATCGTTCCATAGACCTCTGCGTTACCTGGAGTTTTCTAATGATATCAGTTTTCAGGGTCCAGGTTTCACAGCCGTATGTTAATACTGGTAGTACGCACTGATCAAACGCTTTCTTTTTCAAACGGAGTGACATTCTAGACTTGAAGATGATAGAGTTCTGTCCATATGTTCTCCATGCTAATTTGATTCTTCTGTTTATTTCTGGAAGTAGAGAGCCTGATATGTGTATTAGTTGACCCAGGTATATGTATTCCTCTACTATTTCCAGGGCAGTGTCATTAATTGTTATTTCTTGTGCGTTTATCAGTTCGTTATACATTATCTTGGTCTTACTCAGATTTATTTTAAGGCCTACTTCGTTGCTTGCTGCATTCAATTCATTTATTTGTTGTTGCATTTCGTCAGGGTTACTCGCTATCAGGATGATGTCATCAGCGAATCTTAGATGGTTCAAGTATTCTCCATCTATATTCAGACCTGTGTTGTTCCAGCCCAGTTTTCTGAAGATGCTTTCTAGTGTTGCTGTAAATAACTTTGGTGATATTGCGTCTCCTTGTCTAACTCTTCTGCTGGTGGGGAATTCTGGTGTGCCCTCATATATCCTAACTCTCGCTTTGGCTTCCCTATATATATTTGCTAGGGTCTCAATATATGGCTTGTCAACCCCTTGTTCTGTTAGGACATTTATTACTGCTCTGGGATATATAGAGTCGAATGCTTTCTAAAAGTCGATGAAGGCTAGTGCTAGTGGTTGGTTGTATTCTTTGGTTCGACTGATAACCTCTTTGAGGGTATGGATGTGATCTATTGTACTGAAGCCTTTGCGGAATCCAGCCTCTTCTCGTGGTTGGGCCGAGTCTAGTGTATTTTGTATTCTGTTGTGAATGATCTTTGTGAATACCTTGTACGTCACTGGTAGTAGACTTATTGGTCTGTAGTTCTTAATGTCTTCTTTGCTGCCTTTCTTGTGGATCAACACTATAAGGGCGCTGTTCCACTCTTTAGGTATGCTCCTGGACATCAGACAGTTCGTGTATAGTTTGGCAAGGTACTTCCATGTTTTAGCTCCTGCATATTTGAGTATTTCGGTCGGGATGCCGTCATTTCCCGCTGCTTTGCCATTTTTCATGCTTTTCAGTGCCATTTCTACTTCCTCCACCAAAACTTCTGGTATGGCATCTTCTGAGTGTTCTATTATTTCTTCCAAATTTTCAGGGGCCTTGTATAGGTCTCCATAAAATTTGGCTACTAGGTCTATTATTTCATTCCTGTCTGTGGTTCTTGTGTTTCCATCAGTTAATGCAACTATCTGTCTTTTCCCTATTATTAGTGCCCTTTTTGCATTTTTGTAGCTTTTACGGTTTTCTATTGTTGTTTGTACCAGTTTCTCGTTGTAATTCCTGATACCTTCTGCGATTTTCTTTCGTATCGTCTTGCACAGTTCGGTGTATTCAATTCTTTGAATGTTTGTTGTCTTTTTCATTTCTCTTCGTTTTTGTAATAGTGCTTTTGTTTCCGAAGTTAGTTTTTTGTGTTCACCTCGTTGTTGCAGACCTCCCACTTCTACGGCGCAGTTTCGAATTGTGTCCATCAGCTTAGGGTTGTTATATTCCACTTTTTGTAGTCTTTCTTCTAGTAGTGCTTCATATTGGTGAGAGTTCTCTCTCAGCCTTTCGTTGTTTATGTTTTTCGTTGTGTTGGTTTTGATTAGTCTTGACCTTTCTAGTTTTATATCTAAGACCAGTCGAGCTCTAATTAGTCGATGGTCGCTTCCTGTAGTGAACTTGTTGAGCGTGCTTAGATCTTTCACTGTGTTAATTTTATTGGTGAGAATAAAGTCTATTTCGATTCTGATAGTTGCACCGGGGCCTTCCCACGTCCATTTCCTGTTAGGGTTCTTCTTGAAGAAGGAGTTTGTCACATACATGTTCTGAAAGTGTGCGAACTGTATTAATCTCTCTCCTCTTTCATTCCTTTCTCCAAATCCATATTTCCCCATTCCTTTTTCTTGGTCTTTCCTATGTCCTACTTTGGCATTAAAGTCTCCCATTATGTATTTGAAGTGACTATTGTCGTTGCTGAGCGCTTGGGTTATTTCATTATAGAATTCTTCTATTTCGTCGTCACTATGGCTGATTGTTGGGGCGTATACCTGAATAATCTGGATAGTATATCTTTTGGAGAGTCTTAGTGTTATGCTGGCTACTCTGTCTGAGGTGCTTGTTATCCTTATGATTCTATTTTTCCAGGTTTTCTTAATTAGGAATCCTACTCCGCTTGTTCTTCCTGTTGGTGTTCCTTGGTGGTATAGAAGATTCCCTGATTCAAGTTCTATGAGTTCTTCATTTTTTCGTCTTACTTCGCTAATGCCCATGATATCCCACTTTATTTTTGCTGCCTCTGTTTCCAGTTCCATAATCCTAGCTTGATTAGAGAGTGTACGGCAGTTATAAGTTGCTAGGTGTAATGTAGTCAATGGGTAGTGGTTTAGACTCCGCAGATTCTTAGCACCCTCTGCCCTCGTGGCTGGTTCCCAGGATCTACCCCTCCTAGGGCCCTTCGAGCTTACGGAGAATGAGGGCCGTAACTTGTCCTTGTCTGTCATGCTGGGGTTGTGAGGCGTACCTTACCACGCTGCCTCAATGCGGGTTGGCAAGGGGCGAGGGATGTCGTCCGCCAGTTTTCGCCATTTACTGACGGACCCTGTACCCCCAGATTTTTAGTGGAACTTTTTATTTATGAAAAAGCCCTTACTAGAGTGAGATTCGAACCCCCTTCAGGTTAAGAAAACCCAATTTCCGGCGCTCTAACGCACTCCGCCATCTGGGGGTAAATATATATATATATATATATATATATATATATATATATAGAGGGTCCCAAAATTGTGCTGGGACACAGAGCTACCACGTGTAATAGAGATCAAAATAAGTTGATCGGACCCAATATATTTATATACCAAAATTTACCATTTGCCCGTGAGAAAAGTTCATTCAAAGTTTACATAAAAAAAACACATTGTTGTACGCTGTTCAGAAATGAGTTAAGCAAAATGAATGAAATTTATCAGAAGTGCCTTTTAGAAGATTATTTTCCTTTGGGTACCTAATCGAAGAAATCCAAAAAAATTGTAGAAGTGTTAAAACCACCCTTACATTTTTTTCAGAACTTTCTTCTACGGTTCTCAAATTTCCTTATCGAGAAGACTGATTCCATCATAACTTCAATAATATTGTCAAAAAATATAAAATTACTTCCGTGAGTGAGCTTTTATTGGGTTGTTGAATGACATTTTTTTTGTTATGAATATCTTATTTTATAAGTTGAATGAAATAATTTTTAAAATCATTTTTCCTTTCAATACCACAAATGTTATTTACTATTAAGCAATCGATTATCGCCTACTTACAATCTGAAGAGTTTATTAAGTCTCTCGAATTAAATGAACTACTTATAAGAGCCCAAACTCTTCCCTGTCCTGGTTATTTAAAAAGTTACAGAAAGCAGAGAAGACGGAACGCACGTCGAGTGACAGCAATTTCCTTTTTTCTTTGAAACTTCAATATAGCAGAGCAGTGCAAATACAGCGTGTTTGTTATTGTGGTGTGAGGATCGGTTAATAATGCATTTAAGAAACGAAAAAAGTGTGGAAAGATTTTAAAATTGACTCATTATTATGGGTTACCCGTCTTCTAAGTTTCAATGAAATCATGAATTTATTAATAACATATTAGTGCTCCGGTTTCTATAAGAGAAGTGCGGGATCCTTTAAAATAATCTAGTTCAATTACACGGTAATCCTCACAAGATTTAGAGGTTTACTATTACCAAATTACCCCCAAACTATCAAATTATCATCATCAAGTTTGATATTGAGCACACTGGCATACAAATATACATCTATCGAATCTGAAAATCTGAAATTTAATTATTTATTTTTCAGCAGCAACATATCTATAGATCCGCAGATTGTAGTCTTTTCTCAGTACTGAATTGAAATGGTTGCTTCTTCATTAATTTGTGTTGCAGTTAAACGTCGATTTCATTTCGAATGAATCATGATGAACTTGATTTATTGCTGAGTTGGGTCCACGAGATCTCTTTCTATTTTAATTTTTTCCAGTTTTCTAGATAGGAAATAATAGACAACTTTACAATATGGTGTGAGCGTTGCTACGATAAAAAATTTCAAATGTAGCTGTTGTAATTTCTGTTTATAAGTAATTTATCAAGTCAATATTTTTATTATTAAGCCCTTTTTGCCATTTTTAAGGGTTAACATATTTATAGAATTGATAATATTCCATTATACCTTTTCTGAGGATGACCCCATTTTCATATCAACCTTAGATTTCCCTTTTTTTCAATTAAGCCCGATTTTAGAAGACTGAAAACCTTCATAAATAAATTTTAATGGCGCGTATTAATTTCAAAGCTTCCTGTATGTACGATTAGCAGGTTCGGATGGATTTTTTTGAGCAGGGACACTGATGGATATCTGCTTATTTATTCGGGAGAGGTAGATACCTTTTAATTAAGCCGTATCTGAAGTAATGAACCAATCTTTTTGTTTCCTACCGAAGCAGAGAAAATTAATGAATATTAGATAAAAGACTGTGATGCTCTCGGCCAATATTCGCGATTAAGCAAACATACTAATTTAAATATTGTTTCTGCAAAATAAAATTTTAAAAGGTTCACATAACCTTAATTCAGATTTTCATTGGTTATACCCTTAGTGGCTGTAATAAATAATTTCACCAATTTTTCCATTAAAAAGCTACACCGTATTTTCACCAGCGAACCAATTTTTTTTCCTGAAATCGCTTAAGAATGTCTACTTATTCCGGCGCAACTTCAGACCCTATACTATTCTAGTCCATTGCTATGTAACGAACTTTCCCAAACCGCAAAACGGTCCAGCAAACATTTTGCCGGCTATTTTGTCTACATTTTAAAAAGTAAATAAATACACGCAAACAACCTATTAAGATTAATACACTGGTGATCAAAAAATTTCCATGTTCTTTGAAATTTTAGGTTTTCAGATCGTATTCGCAAACTGTACATCATTGCATGTGCTTTTGTAAGCTGAATGTGATACTCTATACTAAAGAAAAATGCATTTTTTTCTTGGATTTCTTGATTTATTTTGAAAAAGCCACAAATTAACATTGTGGGTGAAATTCAACATTTTGTTGTTAGGGACAATATGGAACGAACAAAATGAAAAAACTTGACACTAATAACGTCTATTCCCTCCTCTTGTATTGATGACTGCTTGAAGTCGGCGCGGCATACATTGAATTAAATTGCGGATCCCATTCTGGTCGATGTTATCCCATTCCTGCAACAGCAATATTCTCAGCTCCTGGGCAGTTCTTGGTACTGGTGTGTGTCTGCGGATCAGTCGTCCCAACTCGTCTCAGACATGTTCTATGGGATTCATGTCTGGGCTGCGGGCTCGCCAATCAAACCGCCTAATTTCTACCTCATCCAGATACTCCCTGACAATTCTGGCTGTATGTGGTCTCGCATTATCTTGCATAAAAATGCCACGTTCCCCCATAGTCACCATGAAAGGCATTAACAATTGATAATGTTGAAGATGTGAAAACCGCCTTAATTATAAAAATTCCCATTACTAAAACTAAGAAATCACGTTCTTTTACTGTGTTGGGAGACAATTATTTGAATTCCTATCGAAAATATGTTGCTTTACGTCCAACCGTATTGAAAGAACGTCGATTATTTTTCAGATATCTTAATGAAAAATGTCATCGAATGGTGGTTGGTATTCGTACAATCAGTAGCGTCCCGCAAAAAATAGCACAATTTTTGAAGTTGGACAACTGTAAGGAGTACACTGGACACACATTACGACGAACATCTACTACTATTTTAGTTGATGGTGGTGGTGACCTCACTTGTCTTAAAAGACATGGTGGATGGAGGTCGAGCACTGTGACGGAAGGCTATATTGAAGACTCACTTCTAAATAAAGAAAATATTGCGAAAAGAATACTGCAAGTTGATAGTGATAATGATAAACTAATCATCATTGTTATTTCTGATATCACAACATCTGAAAATATTAATGAAAACGTGTTGGATTGTTTTGAGAATTGCGGGCAGTTCTAGTGGTTTATTTAATTTTAATACTTGTTCAAACTGTATATTTAATAACAATCTGGCTAAATAATAATTGTAAATAGTCTTGAATAAATTGAAAGTACCAAGTTTTGATTGAAATCAACACTTAAATGCAGCTTTTGGCTCCTAGGTTTAAAAGTGCAACTTTTGCTCCTAGGATTAAAAGTGAATATTGTTGTTGCTAAGATACCTGGTTTTTTTTGTTCAGTAAAAAACGGCAACTTCTGAGACTCCTGACAGTTAAAAAATGTCATACTTTTGAAGCGGTTGGAGAAAAATGTCATTTTTTTATTACTGAGGAATAGCGGGGCGGACACTTTTTGAGAGTTCTTGTACTTGTCCACTTTTCTCAAGTCTATGAATTATTTTAGATTCAGTACTACCATTTATAATATTTCTATTCCAAATTTACATGGAAATTACTTAATAATTTGTACATAAATTTTCTGATCCGTAGTTATTTTCGTGAAAATATTTGCTAACCTGGGATCATCTTTTTCTTTATTTTCGTATTCAATTAAGCGCTCTAATTGTTTTAAACAATTCACAAAGTAGTGTACGCGTTGCATAAAAATATTTGACATCATGATATAAGCGACATCATGTTGGCAAGATCGATTCAACTCAATTTAATCTTCTGGTTGTACACTTCATTGTTGGAATAAAAAATATCTTAATCTCAACAATTAATTAACATTTCTTGTGGGGAATCTCCTGCTGAATAATAATAAATATTCAACAGATTAATCTGTATAAAGAGTAAATTCATGAATATTTATTGTTTTTTCTTGAGATCGAAAATTTACAAGAGCTGTCAAAAGTTAATCAGAGTATTTATATATTTCTTCAATGCAAATAATTATGAGAAGAATTCTTATTTATTTTACACCTCAGTATTATAAAAGGGTAAGTACTCATTTGTTTAGTTCTAATTCGGAACATTTAGAATAATTGAAAATGTATCAATTCAGTTTTTCGGTCAAACACTGGAATATATTCTGTTCAAATTTATGTAAAGTTTCGATTTAATTCATATTTACTAGTATCAAATAAATAATACTCTAGTTTTACTTAAGTATTTTCGCTATTTTATGCGACGTTATCTGGGGATTGTAAAAGTGATTACTTGGTTTCGTAACGATTCTCACGAAATAGTTTATATATATAGTTTTCAGTTCAGTTTAGAGATGCAGTAACTTCCCTGCACTGTACATTTGCTAAATGACCTAGAAGTCGCTGACTTCCTTCTTCGGGGTTACCATAGTCAATTTCGCAAACAAAATACTTCTACTTCTACTATAAAAATTGCAACAGAACGAGTGGGACACTTTCCTCACGCTAAGGTCCCGTCATAGCAACTTATATAAAACAGACAATACAGGCAACAGATAGGAAGGTAATGATAAACAAAGGCTAAAATAAATAAACGGTTTTAAAGATTAAAACTAACTTTTCCGTACTTATACACTCCGGAGACTGTATATCGTGCTAAGAAAACCGAAAATGTGGTATATCTGGACGGATACGACTCATTGTACGGGCTCTGATAAGCTGTGAGACGTCCTGAACAATATTCAATCAAAATTGGTCACTTGTCGCACTTCGGATGCTGTATGTTACAAAAACTGGCCGACGACATTCACCCAGTATTTTTTTTCAAAAAACCCTTTTTTTCTGTTTTCCGCACTGAAAAAATCAAATACTCCAACTTTTTTTGGGATAAACCAAATGTTTTTCTCGCATCGTAGATAGGGTAACCGGAAAAGTAAAAGTAGTTACATTCTTATTCACGATTCCTTCAATGGAAGCTGAAATCATACATAGGTAAGGATCAGCATTTGCGTTTAGATCACTTTAAGAATTTCCGCAAACTTGCTTTTATAACGCAATGTTTATAAAATAATAAGGTAACATTTTGAGAAAGAGAATTATTTTTTGTTTGTAGCCGATATTGCATTGTTCAACTGTTGGATTTAAAATCCTATCTGAGTAATTTAATCAATTATATATAAGTATACATCAATACCTCAACTACTAATCATGCAACCTCCCATTCACATATCTTCCTCTTGGCAACGCTGTAACAACGTAAAATTCGTTCCAGAATTTTCAGCAAGTACCTACCTTCTTCGTCGCCCATACTATCCATCTATAAATACGCCACAAACCTTACATTCGCCCACAGTAGTATTCATATCGATCGAGTAAGGTTACCTGCAAACAGAAGCACCCTTGGAAATTCGGTCACTGGTCCAAACCAAATCACTCCAGAATCGGCTTGCCACCGAACCTCGACAAGAAAATAACTGAGATCCTTATCTCACATCTGTTCTTTATAGGGCATTCACATTTATGAAAATAGAGCAAATTGTTTATGAAAATAGTGCTTTTACCAATAAAAGCGTAGACGAATAGAAGTGCCCACATGAGGAACCAGCTTCCAAAAGAAAGAAGTGTAGACGAAGTGGATCATAGGTGAATATTAAAAACTGACAGGCAGATAAAAAGGGCCAGGAATCCTTTAACCGGAGAGAAAACTCCCTCCGGCAGTGAGTCCGCTGCCGGCTTTTGTCCGTAACCCCACCCTACTTATAACCCTCTTATCAAACGAATTAATCTGTTTCGTATACTTTTGCCCACAACCAACAACTATATCATCAAAGTGCTCCCCCATCTAAATCCGGAGCCAAACAGCACCTTCCATCTCATCTCACGATGAGTTCCCATCGATTGTCGCACCCCCAAACCTCGACTATTCAGCCTTATACCGAGACAATAACTTATCGAGTTAAAAACTCATAACCAACTTCTAATAACAATGGTCAACGACATGGAACAGAATTCCAAATAAAACACCCGTAGCTCCTCACCAGCTGCATACTCCGCCAAATCACATGCCTCACACGCCTCACACCCCAGTTCACATATCATTGAGAACTCGACGCCAATAACCAACCGCCAAGTACATGAGGTGGACTTCACTCCCCTCAGTGCCAAACACAAGAGAGCCCGAAGAATCCCGACCCCGCCTCCACCAACCACCCAACAACAGTCAACCCAACAACCCCGTCATACCCAGATTCCTCGAATTGCCCAACAACCCAGACCCCAACAAACCCGACCTTCCCATTCGACACCACTCCATACCCTCAAAATCCGGAACCTACTAGATTCGTTTCCCAGAGGGAGCTATTTAACCTCCTCAACACCAACGAGTTGTTGAGGGGAGATATCGCCTTCTTGAAAGAGAATCCCAACCGGACCGCCCTCCTCAAGATACCCGCCAACATTCCCCACGAAGCTTTGGCAAAAAAGCTTCGTAACACCATCAGATACGACAACGTCTCCATCATTCCTCTCAACCCCACTCCCCAATCCCGCTCACATTCCAAGACACGTAAACCCACCTTCTCTTTCGTCTGCCAAAATGTAGACATGCCCATGTCCGAAAATGTATTTGAGGACATCCTTAAAGAAATAAAATTCCCCTAAATCAAATCCTGGCGAATCATCTCCAGAAGAGCCAACAAGCCCACTTTTATGTTTCGCATTCTCACCAAGGCCGAAACGGCATACCATATCGCCCTATCGAAGGTTATCAGATTCGACAGTCTCTCACATCAATGTGAGGCCTCAAACTCCACCAACCCACTACCCGTAGTATCCAAATATAGCGACATATGGACCAGCACAGGCCACCTTGCCGAGTCATGCCAAACCGGTCTGTCCCTCCTGTGGTGCATCCGACCACAAACCCACCAATTGCCCTAAGGCAAAAATTGCAGCGGTACGTACCCCGCTTACCATCCCCGACGTCCAAAGAGGTTGGAAACACCGAAAACACCCCAGGAAATCACTCCAATTACCCTAGAAAAACCTAACACTCCCTACGACCTTTCCACCGACACTAAAATCCGAATAGAGATTTTAGCAACGACTATCATGAACGCCGTCCCAACAGCCCGTGACCTAGTGGCGGACACACTCACTCACCTCATCCCCTCATTCTACGGCTACAGTTGTACCGTTACAAGTAGCGCCGGTAACCGCGTCCACTTTGCCTTCACCTCAAAAAGACAACATTAAGTCTTGGACTTTATAACCGTGAATTCTAGCCAGAAAACGGCATCTTCTTAAACACCTTTTACATTCCCAAAATACACAAATATTATCTATCACCGATACTCTTTTGAAAAATTCCCCTCGCCTTGGTGGCTATACCACTTTCCACCTAGACAGGGAAATTCTACTGTCACGGCAACGGACTTCTCGTCCGAAACGAACTATCCGCGTCCCCACAACCGCTCCCTGCATTTCTGTCTCTACAGAATTTGGATTGCATAGCCATCGACATGTCGTGGAATAATTCCACGACAACCTTGTTTTCTTATTACAAACATCCCAATCAACAATTATCAATCGACCTCCTCGAATATGTATCCACTCTACCACGAGCCTTGAACTCACGCAACACTCTTTTCGGTGATACACTCACTAGCCCAAACGGCAGAATACTCGCCCACCAGCAAGTCTCCCTTCCCATTTCTCGGATTAAAAACAATAATCTAGCCCCAGTAAGTCACCTCGGCTCTTCCATTGTCGACCATATAATCTGCACATACAGGTGAATAACCCGAATAGACGACGAATGCTTTATTATCGACACCATCACCTTAGACCATGTCCCACTACTGGTCAACACGTCTCTAAACAATCCAATACCATCACCGTCAACTACTTTCATATATCGCGATTTTAAAAAAGCCGAATGGGATTCCTTTGTGAACCACGTCTCCACTAATTTACCAAAATCCGTCATTCATCAGACGACTGAGGAGATAGATAACCACGCAGAGAAATTCGAATCCCTCTTAATCGATGCACAAGACATCGCCGTACCACTCACCACCATTAACACGATCATGCCCTTCCGTAACGAATTCTTCTTAAAATCCGTCAGAAAGACAGTTATATAGGTTATACGTCCGCACTCGAGATCCCGCTGTCAAGACTAAACGCCCAGGTTCGGTACGAAATCAATGATGAAAAGCCGAGAAAATGGAAGACCGATACAGCCGTACTGGACTTCAGACAATGGCGCATGTTTTGACAAAAATTCGACCGCCTTGTCGGCCTTAAAAGGAAGATGGAAACACATCTTGAAGTGCAAGGAGAGAAGATCTACACCTCCGAAGACAAAGCCACCGCATTCAAAGATAACCTACAAACTGTCTTTACATTTCCAAGATTTCCCAGGGACTTTACCATCGAAACAGATCTCCTCACCCGCAACTTAACTCGAAGCTCACACGTTTATATTCCGCTAAATGAGAACTCTCCGTTTTTTACACCTTTCACAATCGAAGGAGTTCAGCAGGCGTGCCGAGCGGGGAAAAACAGTGCCCCAGGGCACGACGGAATCTCGAGACAGGCACACCTGTCAGAGGAGATTATCCCTTTGCTCTGCGCCTTGCTAAACGCCTGTTTGGCATTCTCTTACTTTCCTCGTTGCTCGAAATCAGCCAACGTAGTTCTCATCCCCAAGCCCGGAATAGATCCTACAAAGCCTAAATCCTACCGACCGATTTGAACGTTTGTTAAAAGAGAGAAGCTGGGACTTCTGAACCGAAACAAATATAATACCGGCATTTCAATCATGTCAGAACGCCATCACCAACCTTCAAATCATCGTCACCAGAACTTTGAATCAACGACGCTGTTCAGCCGCCATTTTCAAGGACGTTCAAAAAGCTTTAAATTAAGTCTGGCATGCCAGACTTGTGAGAAAGCTACTGAGCATCCAATTGCCAAATTAAATTGTAAAGTTATTATATTCCCACCTCACCGACCGGTCAATAAACGTCAAAGTTGGTAATAGCTTATCTGATTCCTTTACACCCCAAACCGGCGTTCCGCAAGGGTCGATAGTCCCTCCGCTATTATACATTATTTATACGTATGATACACCAGTACCACAACACCCCCAGGACAAAATCCCACTATATGCGGACGATACCGCGTTAATAATTTCCGCTCTATCTACATTCGATCCCGAAATCTACTGAGACGCAATTTTCAAATTGGTGCAGGAGATGGCAAGTGACTCTCAACACTCAGAAAATCCAAGCCATCGTGTTTTAACACACTTCCACCATGAGTGAACGACTTCTACCAACAAACTTTCGCCTCGTGCTCTGGGGAGAACAACTCGAAATCCGTAGGGAAACCGTTTATTTGAGAGTAAGATTTACTCAAACTCTCAACTTGATGGCCGACCTGACACATTAAATAAAGTCCGACTGCGAGTTGGTCTTCTTAAGGCGTTAGGCAAAAGTTTCGGACGAACACCCAACGACTCTACTTCATACGTATAACACATATATCCGTCTTATAATCGACTATAGAGCAAACGTCTATTACACCCTTCCCGACCATCTCGTACAAAAGATTCGAACTTGCGAGCAGTGCATTTCTCAGATACTGCCTACACCCAGAAACACCGTATATGTCAATATCGATATCGAGCCAATTCCTTCCCGTCTGAACAACTTACAAGCCCGATAAGTTAGTCGCACTATCGAATCAGGCAACGAAATCTCGAAAAACGCCCTCCTCACATTGAGGATCGCAAACCTACAGCCTCTCTCATACATTCAGTAATTCTCACACATTTACAATTTTCAATTTATTCAATACTTTAGGAAACCCTATATTGCAAAAGCCCCCCCTACCCTCGTCGGCGTCGGCGTTATTCTGCGGTTTTCCTTAATATGGTGAATTAATTCACTAACCAAATGGACAGAAGATGGGAACAAATACAGCCGCAGCTGTACCCGCTGATTTGCTTGATGTTTAATTATTATTATTCAACGCCGTACCAACACATAAAATCCCAGATCCCCGCAAGCACGTCTCCATAACATATTTTAAACCATTTTCATCATCAAATACCGAATTCCATACATTTTTTTTTAAAATGTCTCCTAGACACTTTTCCCACTAAAATTCTAATAAATTACAATTTCTTATTTATTCCTCTCATAAACACCGGAGATATCCCTAATACAATAAATAATATCAATATCTCTTCTTAAAATTTCCGACATCTAGCCAGCTCAATAGCACATCATATATATCAGCAGCATAGCATGGTTCGTCTTCTACCAAAGCATTCCAGTCCTAGACACTTTTTGTCGCCCAATCCTATACACTTTTTAAACGTCGCTGCTTCCAAACATTGCTGACCGAGATAACTTTCTCTCTGGAACATTTTCTAGCAAAAAGCCCGCTCCAATACTCTCAATCCTACACACCTTGTCACTTTTCTCAAGTTCCCTAGATACTTTTTCAACTTGGCCGATTTTCAGCCAACCACCAAATTACACCAAACTCAATTTATGAACGCGCACTACAACCCCCAAAACACCTCCAGCGCAGCCCTGCAGAGGAAATCAATCCTACACCAGGGCAACCAAACAAAAAAACAATTTCAACTTTTAAACAAAATCCCCTTCAACACAAACTTTTTTTCGAATTGCTTTCTCCCTCTATCTCTACACTCGGCCAATTCCATCAAAAACCACAGTGGGACCACGTACTTTCATACCACACACCGGGCACACCCATAGTACGTAATATGAAAAAACGTCGCTAATATATATATATATATATATATATATATATATATATATATATAAAATGAATTGCTGTTCGTTAGTCTCACTAAAACTCGAGAACGGCTAAACGGATTTATCTTATCTTAGTCTTGAAATGTTCGTGGAGGTCTAGGGAAGGTTTAAAGGCGAGAAAAAATCGAATAATTTCCGGGAAAACCCTAAAAACAGCCCTTTTCTATTTCCCATACAAACATATATTCTATATATATATAAAAATGAGTTGCTGTTCGTTAGTCTCACTAAAACTATCTAATCTTAGTCTTGAAATGTTCGTGGAGGTCTAGGGAAGGTTTAAAAGGCGAGAAAAAATCGAATAATTTCCGGGAAAACCCTAAAAACAGCCCTTTTCTATTTCCCATACAAACATATATTCTATATATATAAAAATGAGTTGCTGTTCGTTAGTCTCACTAAAACTATCTTATCTTAGTCTTGAAATGTTCGTGGAGGTCTAGGGAAGGTTTAAAAGGCGAGAAAAAATCGAATAATTTCCGGGAAAACCCTAAAAGCAGCCCTGTTCTATTTCCCATACAAACTAGAGTCAATTTGAACTTTATTACTATTCAATAAAGTTCATATTAAATTATAATCACTCACTGTTGTCTAAGCAATTTAGGTGTGTTCCTAACGTCAAAGAGTCAATTTGCAATTTATTACCGCTGCATAAAGTTCAAATTCAATCATATCTATGAAAATAGTCTTCGCGTGCGTTTTGGAGGATTTAATGTCGCGTTCAAAAGTGAATCGCGAACGCGACAAAAAATGTAATAAACTATTAGTAGTACTGATTTCCAATTAATTTGGTCGGCTTCGCGAAACTTAATTTTAGCTAACTTCAGTTGTAACTGTATCAGATTATTTTTTATGTTTGATAAATCTTAAATTTTGTCACAAATTAAGTTTCTGAACACAACCATAATATTCGACATTAGATTTGACCACTAACTAATATGTCAATCATTCTGTCGCACTTCAGAACACGGAGATTTATGGCTTAAAGGTAAACTCCAAAAAAATAAATAAAAAAATCAGTTACGATTGGCGATATTGTGTTACGATCATGGTTACAATATTCTATGAGTGCATCCTTCTATCTTTGTGAGTGACGATTACCGCTACGTGCGCGAGAACTTTCCTTACTTTTGTGATCCTTTGTGATAGTGACATTCCAAGTAGTGTGCTCTTTTTTTGTTGATACTTTGATTAATTACGTTACGATGCCGAGGAGAACACGACCTGACTTAGGTCGTTGCAGTCAATCAAATGTGCGAAGAGGTACCTCACGTGGTAACCGCACTGATGACCAGAGAGAGACAGATCAAGAAAATAGTCGTATTGCTATGTCAGAATTGCGTTATTTAGTGAGTGACAATGAAGGGGATAGGCTTAGAATGCAACGAGTTCGTGCACATCAAACACAACAACAGCGAGCACATCAAACACAACAACAGCGAGCACGACATATTGAAATTGAGCGAATCCGCAGACGCAGTGCTCCTGTGATTCTTGAACGAGCTGCATTCCACTATGATCCAGCAATTGATTATTGTCCCGACAAATCGGTAACAATTGGGGAAATGGAAATAATTTGTAAATATTGTAAGGCGTTAAAATACATTGGTGAATCTACTGGATTATGTTGTGCTGGAGGCAAAGTAAAATTACCACAATTGGTCCCACCACCAGATCCTTTACGCTCTTTAGTGTCTGGGATTGGAAATGATTCTAAGCACTTCTTGGCCAACATTCAGAAATATAACAACTGTTTCCAGATGACATCATTTGGCGCTACACATATTATACAAGACAATTTCATGCCCACTTTCAAGGTATTATACCAGAATATTTTTTTATAATATTCAAGTTTGTACTAAAATATATATACAGCGTGTAACGGAAGGGGGTATCAACCCTGAAGGAGGTGAATGTGCTCATGAAACTCAACAACTTTCCCCAAAAAACATAGGTCGAAATATGAAAAAAAAAATTTGGCCCTCCCATAGTAAATCAATCAGCTGGTAGTCAGTTTTGTAAGGGAGGGCCAAATTTTTTATCATATTTCGACCTATGTTCTTTGGGGAAAGTTGTTGAGTTTCATGAGCACATTCACCTCCGCAAAAGTTCAATAACCATAATTGGCTGGGTGAACGAGCAATATTGGCAGCGAAAAATAAAGATGTCGAGGATCTCAATGCGACCATTCAGAATTTTCTTCCAGGACAGTTGGTTTCCTTCAAATCAGTCGACACCGTTATGAACTAGGATGACGTAGTCAACTATCCCACGGAGTTTTTAAATTCACTGGAATTGCCTGGATTGCCACCTCACAATTTGCAGTTAAAAGTAGGATCAGTTGTCATCATGCTGCGTAACATTAATCAACCTCGACTATGCAATGGAACAAAACTGGCTGTGAAAAAGCTGATGAATAACGTCATTGAGGCAACAATCATAAAAGGAAAATACAAAGGAGAGGATGTCTTGATCCCGCGAATACCGATGATTCCAACGGATTTACCATTCGATTTTAAACGCTTACAATTTCCAGTACGTCTGGCCTTTGCGATGACAATAAATAAATCGCAAGGACAGTCTTTAGAAGTTTTCGGAATCAACTTGGAGTTTCCCTGTTTCGCGCATGGACAATTATATGTCGCGTGTTCGCGCGTCGGAACACCGTCTTCTTTGTTTATTTACGCACCACAAAACAAAACGAAAAATATAGTTTATGAGAAAGCTTCAAATTGATTAACAAACTGTATCATAACAGTGTGTGTCTGTTAATAAAAATTTAAACCTTATAAATAGCCAGTATTTCAGGAAAACTCTGTTTTTTTAAGTAAGCAACATGATGTGTCGAAAATAATAATAAAACTTCATGCTTCATTAAAAAAATGCTTTTTTATTCAATACGTTTTGTTTGTTTTGAAATTAATTTATACAAAAGTTTAGGTCTTTTATTTATCGATTGACGCAGTACGAAGTCTGCCGGGTCAGCTAGTATCTATATAAAATTATAAAACAGTAATATTTAACTAAATTATATATATCAACAAAGTTCTTATTTGGAGAGCAGTAAAATAAAATTACGGAATAGCGAAATAAATTGAGTGATAAGTGACTACGTGTTTAATTACATTACCGCACCTAAAAAAGTGCATCTTACAAATCTCAAACGGAACTAAGTATATTAACCAGCATATACTCGTACATCGTACAAAACCATTCTTATAAAAACAACGACTACTTCCTGTTCAGGAAGAAATCATCCAGACTTGCATCACATTCACAGCATTTTGTAAAACAGGACAACTTCATCAAGACTCCGTAGAAAATTTATTTGATTTTTTTTTCATAGAATGGCTTCGTTCAGCGGACGTATCTTTGGAAAGAATAGGATATGCGTCGTGATTTGAGTCAAATAGATCAAGAAAGTGATTATTTATCCTGTTCTTATCTATGTGTTGGTAATAAAGATTGGCTTTCTCTATAACTTTTGAAATTCTATAAGATTATTCAAATTTCTCATAATACAAGTTGATTGAAAAATGTTTGATAGAGAAATAATAAATTTTACGTGAAAAAATTGAGACGTAAATAATGACTGATTCGCATCTACAAATAAGTTTTCCTCTATGCTAGAAGTAAATGGAATATAGATAAGTTTAGGATCAATCGGAAACGTGGAAAGGGGGTTCTCACCCCTATTGTTGACCGGTGACGCGAGTCGGCAGGGTTTATTTCGATTTCGCCTTTCGCCGACGATTTGAAATTGTAAATAAGAGCTTAGTTGGCCACTCAAATAGGTCATCTACTTTATTTGACGTTTGAAAGAGTCGACAAACGTAGAAAAAGGCGATAATCAACTTGAAACGCCATTGTGGCCGTTTGAAAAATGGCGATACTTTACTGCAGAACACTTTGTATCAGATAAGGTGATTGTGATTTATGTATAGAGATGGAGTATTGTTTCTGTAGACGGGGCATTTTTTAAGAGCATAAGCATTTGTTTCAGTAAATAGAAAGATCATTTAGAGACGAGTGGTTTGAAATGTCATTTTATGTTTTTGACATGTGCTAATAATATTTAATGGATTACTAAACTACTATATAGATGAGAAATAAACGTTTCTTAAGATTAAAACAAACTTCTCCGCATATGTGAGATGCCCTGAACAATATTCTATCATAAAAGTGTCACTTGTATACACTTCGGGGGGTGTATCGTGCTAACAAACCAACATTTCTCCAAAAACAACCAAAACAAACGGTTTTAAAGATTAAAACTAACTTTTCCGCATCTGTGGCCCTGAACAATATTCTATCATAAAATTGTTACGACCCGCTGTACTCGCTCTAGTCAACTGAAAATCAATAGGGTACATCTGTGAGACACCTTGAACAATACTTATTCATAAAGTTGATTAATCGTATACTCTCTGGAGGCTGTGTCGTGCTAACAAACTGAAAATTCTCCAAAAATGACAAAAATTTGGTACTTCAAGTACCACAGCACCCGTTGTACTGGCTTTAGTGAGCTCAATATCAATAGGGTTCATCTTTAAGACGCTCTGAATAATATCCAATCATAAAATGCATCACTTGTATATACTCCGGAGGCTGTATCGTGCTAACAAACTGAAACTTCTCCAAAAATGACAAAAAATATCGTACTTAAAGTACTGTAGCACCGGTTGTATTGGCTCTGGTGAGCTGAAAATCAATAGGATTCATCAGTGAGATGCCTTGAATAATATTCAATCATAAAATTGGTGACTTGTTGAACTCCGGAGGCTGTATCGTGCTAACAAACTGAAATTTCTCGAAAAACGACAAAATGTCGTACTTCAAGTACCATAGCACCCGTTGTACTGGCTCTGGTGAGCTGAAAATCAATAGGGTTCATCTGTGAAATGTCCTTAACAATATTCCATCATAAAATTGGTGACTTATTGCACTCCGGAGGCTGTATCGTGCTAACAAGACTTGCAAGGAAAAGTGGCCGACGACAACGACGACGACGACGACATACACACAGGATTTTTTTTCTAAAAACCGTTTTTTCGTGTTGTTGTTGATGGATAACGTAAAAATAACTCAAAAAAATTTTTCAAATTTCCAACTTTTTTGTGGGTAAACCAATACTTTTCTCGCATATTAGATAGGTTGGCGGAAAAGTAAAAATAGTATATCTGGACTTATATGACCCGCTGTATTTGCTCTAGTCAAATCAATATAGTACATCTGTAGGACACCTTGAACAATATTTAATCATGAAATTGGTAACTTGTATACACTCTGGAGGCTATATCATGCTACCAAACTGAAAAATCTCCAACAATGACAAAAATTTGGTACTTCAAGTACCATAGCACTCGTTGTACTGGCTTTAGTGAGCTCAGTATCAATAGGGTTCATCTTTGAGACGCTCTGAATAATATCCAATCATACAATTGGTCACTTGTATATACTCCGGAGGCTGCATCGTGCTAACAAACTGAAATTTCTCCAAAAATAACTAAAATGTCGGACTTAAAGTACTATAGCACCTGCTGTATTTCCCTCGATTACTAATTGTAAGAATTGATATCTTTCAATCCGTATTATGTGGCCTAGATATACTGTTTTTCTGCGCTTGATGTTTTCCAGCAATTCGCGTTCTCTTTTAATCGTTCTTAGGACCCCCTCATTCGTTTTCCTGGCCGTCCATGGTACTTTCAGTATTCGCCTGTAGGTCCACATTTCGAAGGATTCAAGTCTATTCATGGTGTTTACTTTTAGCCTCCAGCCCTCCATACCGTACAGTAACACTGACCACGTAACATTTTACAAATCTGATTCTTAGGTCGAGGTCGAAATCGGTGTTGGTAAGAACTTTCCTGAATTTCATAAATGTGCTTCGGGCAATTTCGATTCGGCATTTGATTTCCGTTTCGGACGTCCAGCTTTTACATAGCCACGTGACTGAATATTTAAATTTATATACTCTTTCAATGGGGCATCTATCATGAATATTGTCTTCTTGGTGTTGATATTGGGCCCAAGCTTTTGCTAGTATCGCCCAGGGCATCAAGAAGTTCCTGCAAGTCTTTCATATTGTCAGCAATTAGGACTGTGTCGTTTGCGTATCGTATGTTGTTGACCCACACTATGTTCACCCTAATACCCAGGCTGCGTTCCTCGAGTGCCTCCTGGAAGATGTTTTCAGAGTATAGATTGAAGACGAGTAGAGAGAGAACGCATCCCTGTCTGAACCCTCTAAGGATATTTGTCGGTTCTGTGTGTTCATTGCCAACCTTGACGTCGGCTGTTTGGTTCCAATAAAGGCTTTCTATGCAGCGGATATCCTTCTGGTCTATATCTATCCTCCTCAGAATTTGGATGAGTTTGTGGTGTTGAACCTTGTCGAACGTTTTCTCGTAGTCGATGAAGCATAGCATCACATCTTTCCTCTGATCATTGCAGTTCTGGACTAATACTTGGGTTGCAAGTATAGCCTCTCTCGTACCTAGTCCCCTTCTAAATCCAAACTGTGTGGATCCGACATCTCTTTCGCACTTTATAGAAATATAAACAATTATAATAAGTAATTAAATTTGAATTACAAAGAAATCCATGTCGTTTATTAAATTTATCCAACTTTTTCTATTATCAATTAATACCTACTTACAAATAAACATTCTTCCAAATAATTCTCAATTTATTTACTGAAATTTATTCAGATAAAAAAATGTTTATATATACTTAGTTATTTTCCAAGTAATTTTAGGCAGATCGAAAATATAGTTTGGCAAGAAAAAAAATTATAAGACTTGGCTCAATTTTTGGTTTTGTACCTTATACCAAAAATTGGTACTAGATAGAAACGGGATAACTTTTATTATTTCATCTTCGATTCAGGTCACTGGAAAGTAACTATCTATTCGAGAACTACCTTGGCAACAAAAACAAATTCAATAAAATAACTAAAAACAGTTACACTAATTACAATGCAAAGATTACATTTAAAAACACATCTGTGACCATGCAATGCTGGGAGAGAGATTAAAGGAAAATACTTTGCTCTTTACAATCAAAAAAATTTTTACGTCACTGTCAGTTCATTCGACATTTTTTCTTTATGTAGCGGGAAAGCTTGAGATTATATATGTGTTCTATATGAGAACTGAGACACATAGATTACACAATTATATAATCTACTTTGGAGGAATATTTTTCCTCCCGGTACCATTACGAAGCTAATTTTAAATCATATTTTCACCCCTTGCGGAATATCGTTAAAGACCCCTTTCGCGACATACGTCTATGATCGTGCAATGGCCTTTCAGATGTTAGGTGAGAAATGAGGAGCACAAAAACAAAATTAAAAATTAGCTAATCGATATACCGTGTCTGGCAGGATCCCGTTTATCTGGCAGAGAAACGATGGAAGGGTGAGTGTAAATTTGATTGGAGCTATGGAAAATTTATCGAGAGAAAAGCAATATTTAACTGCAAGTTTGAACAGTATGCTCTAATCCTCCTCTTATCCTCTTAAAATAATGCCACTGCCATTACCTATTTTATTCTCCGACACTAGGGAAGTTACAAATACGGATTCATATTTCAGAAGGAAATTGAGACATTTAAAGTTTAAAGAATGTCTTGAAGTCGCTGTATTTAAGTAAACAGATAATATATCTTAATATTTATATAGAAACACATAAGAAATTATTGTTTTTTTTTCATAATTAGGTTGTTAATTGTAGTTTTAAATACGTTACAAGAATCGATCAACCAGAAAATAGAATAAACTTTAGCAATAGAGTGCGTCTCCTCCATACCTAACGGAGTTACGCAGTCCCTAATGTGGTTTCAGTGCAGATTATTATGGTTTGACGTGAGATATCTTTCCTGGTTAGTTATTTAGCGGCAATTGATATGCCGATTTTCCCATAGCTCACTTTGTTCCTGGATTAAACTCCGCATCCTGAGCCTTCTTTCGTTTTAGATCCGTTTGTGTATATGCGAATTGCATCTGTCACATTTTGCTCCGTATTTTGTTTGATTTCTATTTTGTAAGGTTTTACAAAAACAAAAGTGTTTTCATTGTTTGTTTGCAGCAGGGGTAACGCGTCAAGCGCTTCCCGCCACAGTTGCTCCATTCCTACATCGGGATTTATACCAACTGTCGTAACATTGATAATATCGCAACCTCTTTGATGTAAATATTAAGAGGCATATCGCCAATGATCACGTTCATAGCAGCGGTTGGTGTTGTTCTTATGGCTCCTGTAATGGTAATGCAAGCCATCCGTTGTATAAGGTATAGTTTATTTATCGTTGCCGTCTGCAGTACTTTCGGTACCTAGGCAATGGTTCCGCATAAGTCTAATGACTGCGGTGTAAATCCAGTGGACCATTATTGGCGAGAGGCCCCAGGTGTGTCCCAACGTCCTTCGGCACTGTTCATAGGCAACATATCCTCTATTCACTCTGTTATGTAGGTGAGAGTTCCACGTTAACTTTTTGTCAAGGGTAATATTAAGATATTTCACCTCTTAAGAAAAGTTTAGTTTGCAATCGAAAATTTCAGGGGGTTCAAGCCCGAGATTTTTCTTTTCTTGGTAAACAGGACCATCTCAGTTTCCTTGGGATTGATAGGCAGTGAGTGTTCCTTGTATCACGTTTTTATAGACTTGAGAGCAACATGAGTTCTTTCACAAAGTACTTTGTCAAATGTATCAGTTTACAGAATAGTTATGTCATCTGCATATGCTACGGTGTAGACTCCAATGCTGTTGAGGGATATCCAGAACTCTGCTCCAGAGAAGTAGTGATAACACACCTCCCTGCGAAAATCTCCTCGTAACCACTCCTCTTACCGTAATGCCTTTTATGATGATGGTTATTGCTTTTTTGGAGAACATGCTTAGTATCCATTTACTCACGGCTAGAGGTACGTTCTTTGCTGGACGATTTTCGGAAAAGCTTTGTTAAACAGTCCTATATCTATCAATTCTGTGTTATGCAGCGATTTTTCGATTCTGCTAACTACTTGGTGTAGTGCCTTCCCATCATCTTTCGGAAGAACGATGTCAGGCTAATTGGTCGTAATGCCTTGGGTAGGGTGTAATGCATCCTACCTGGTTTTGGTAAAAATACCCCTCTTACTTCTCTCTACTTTATTGGAACATACCTCAAAGCTAGAGAAGATTCCCAGCAGGTGCGGTATGAGGTTTTTCAGTCCACATTTTATTAGGTCAGGAAAAATACCATCAGGCCCTGGTGCTTTGAAAGGGGTGAAGCAAGATGTCTCACTGATTATCTTTCTGGCAAGATGACAGTCATTATGTGAGGGAGTGCTTCCTAGTTCCTGCCAGGTCGATGTTGCAGAGACAATAGAACCGGTGAAGTGTGCTTCCAACAGAAACTCTGCACTTGATTGGAGATTGGAGGTCTTTTTCCATTACCACTCTTTAGTAGACCGATACTCCGATGCGGGTCTTTGAAGAGCGTTTTTTGAAATCTGAATGCCTGCGGGAAATCTTCTATTTTCTCACAATAGGTTCTCTAGGCCGCCCTATGCTTTTGTCTACAGACTTTCTTGAACTCTCTGAGGTCTGATTTGTATAGATCCCTGTCCTCTCTGAGTTTGGTACGTTTTGCTTTGTTAAAAGCTCTTCTTGCTGCCTTCGTAAGGTGTTGGTTTTGTTACCATCCCGGACCATCCTTATAGAGCTGGATTTTTTTGCAAGCACAAATTAACATATTTTGGATAGATATTGCAAATCTTTATAGTTCTTCATTAGTGCACGGAGTCAAAACCACTTTGTCACCTTCAATGAGTCTAGTGTAAAGATCTACATCTATTCTCTTCGGGTCGCGAGGGTTTTGAGTTCATGATTTAACGTATAATTCAGCCAGCAGTAGTCAGACATTGAAATATCTGCCAGTTTTTGAATTTTAATTGAGATTTTAGCTGTTGCCAGCGTGATGTCTATAACTGTTTGACTACAGGCGTTAATGAAAGAACTAGGACAGTGATTCTCAAACTTTTTTTGATGACGGGACCGTTTTGGAAAGCGACATTCTTGACGGAAACCTACAATAAAAAAATTGTTTTTAAAAATGTATTCTTTATTAATAAGCATAATAAAAGTACAATGTAACAGTTACTGCTTACTTTACTTAGTAAATTACTATATAACAAGTATAATAATAGGAGATATCAAAAAAGAAAAAAATCTAATTAATGGGAGGTATGAAACTGTTTTTTTTTATTTTTCATCCACTGATGTCAGGTTTGATAGAAGACAGTTGGAGTCTCATATCAGGTTCGGCGTCCATTCTATTGCGGTATTTTGTTTTCGTGGCTGCATAGGTTGAGAACTTTGTTTGTGTTGTCAAATTATCACCTCTCTACAGTTGGTAGCGACTAGAAGTATCTAGTGAGAACTCTTAAAATAAGTTATTAAATGTGTAGTGAAAGATTCGAAGGACCAGTGACTCATGTCACGAAACTGTGGAGTAAGATACAAATAATGAAAGAACCTTTCCTGTAGGAATACTCTAATTTAATTGAACACGTGGAGAAGGCGGAAATTACAACTATAAACTACCGTTACAAACACACGTAATTTGAAACGTTCGCATACAGTGATTCTTGGACAATAATGTGAATATTTATACACAATATACAATAAGCTAAATAATTAAAAATAGGTAAATTAAATTCAAACTTATGGTAGAACAAATAAAACCGGCAACCCTGCAACTAATGGGGCTGATGGTGATATGAAAGTTGATTCAGCACGAGGATGTAGAAATATCTCCCCAGTTATTCTAACTTCGGAGATGGTTGAATTTTTATACAATTAAATATTGTACTCACAGTTTAAATAGCACTGAATTTAGGATGGTTACGTTTCACTAAATTGTTAGTTTGCAAAATACCCATTTTATCGGGTGTAAATTTGAAATAACTGTACACTAAACCTTTTTCGTCTGTTTTTGTCTCACTGGGTCAGATGGACGTCGACGAGTGTGGAAAAGACCTGGGGAAAGATATTCTGAAGTTTGCATTAACTAGCGTCTTCCATTTGGCGGTGGGTCAGTTATTATTTGGACGTGAAGGACTGCACAAGCTCGTACAGAGTTGGTCCTCATAGAAAATGGCTGCCTAGCCTCCCACAGATACATTACGGAGGTAACATAGGAAAGTATAATCAAAAATAAAACAAATACCTTTGTTTTGGGGAATATAAGAGAAACAGTTCCTGTATTATTTGAAAGATAAGGAATTTTGTTATAAAATTTGAATAAATTTAAAAAAAAATTATAGATAATAATTTTGGTTACACAAGAAATAATTATAGACAGGGTGTTTCTCAAATAGACAATATAATTTGAGTGTTTTTAAATGAAACTCACGGTCTCTAGTTAATTCCACAATACAATAATAGTTATTGAAAATTCTATAAAATTAACAATTGTTTCGATAAATCAATATCATCGTCAGAATGACAGAACTTACATTTCATTTTATGCCTAGACTTTGGCTAGACCAAGAAGTAACCTAACTTGTGATTGGCTTAATATATGTTTATAGAAAAAAGCAGAAGATGTGATATTACAAATATTGAAGCTTAGATATTATTAGCCCTATGGTGATATCCTGGATATCATTTTTCCAATTAAGATCAGTATAACTGTGCAATGATATAGAAAACCAGGAAAACTATATCTGCTGATCTTTACAATTATCACTTAAGAAGACAGTTTATTAGTGAAGAACTCCCTAGATTTAACTGTTCATTGACAACTTCATATTGTGGGCTTCTTAAATGTCTTCTAATTTCCAGTTCTTCAAGGAAATCCAGTTCTTGCTTCTTTTCACAAATATGCAGCACTTCTAGTTCTGTGTTAGGTGTCAATGAATGATTGGTGTCAAGTAGATGTTTTGCGTAATGGGATTTATCTGGTTGTTTTAATCTGTATGCTCGTAAGTGCTCACTGTATCGTATTTCAAAATTCCTAAGGGTCTGACCCATTACATTCTGGACATTTGAGTTTATATATACCTGACTTCTTTAATAGTGGTATTTTTGTTTTTACATTTAACAATTCTGTACTAACGTTACTTTCTGTTTTAAAAGAAATTGTTGTATTCGTTGCTGAAGATATTATCTTTGAAATATTATTAGAGATATTTCCTGCATATGTGATGGTTTTATAAAATTTAATTTCATCAGCTTGTTTAGGATATATTAGTTGTAATGCCACTTTTTCTTCTTTTTTACTAATTAGCTTATTTATCATATCTAATGGATAACCGTTAGATGTTGCTATTTGTCTAATTGTATTAATCTCTCTATCAAAATTACATTTGTTCATAGGAACTGAAAAAGCTCTATGTATCATTGAATTATATGCTGCTAGTCTGTGTGACATAGGGTGGTTAGAATTGAATGGAATTGTCACATCAGTCTGTGTTGGTTTTCGGTAAATTGAATAATCAAGTACATTATTAACTCTTTGAATTTTTAAATCAAGAAAATTGATTGAGCTATTTCCTTCACTTTCTAATGTAAATTTAATTTTTGGGTGTAAATTATTGATGTGGTGAAAAATACATCTAATTATCGGTCACTACCCATAAAACAAGCTAATATGTCATCTACATATCTATACCAAAATAAAATATTTTTCGAAATATTACTTTCAAAGATCTTTCTTTCTAAATTGTCCATAAAAATGTTTGCTAAAATAGGTGATATAGGGCTTCCCATTGGTAAACCTTCATTTTGCATATATATCTTATTGTCAAAAGTGAAATAATTCTGATTAATGCATACATCAAATAAATTAAGTATATCTGATATTATTCCTGGATTAATATTTTTATCTTCTAGTAATTTTCTTACAAGTATTAGACATTCTTTGGGAGGAATTTTAGTAAACATATTAGTTACATCGAACGAAATGAGTTTATTGTTATCTTGCAAGTGGATTGCTTTCAACTTTTTGATTAGTTCTATTGAATTTCTAATTGAGTACTGAGATTCATATCCGTAAGTATTGAGTATATTGTTTAGCTTCTTTGCCAATATATTATTAGGAGCATTAACATAAGAGACTACAGGTCTAATTGGTTTCGTTATTTTATGTAATTTAACTGTTCCATATAATTGTGGACAATGAGGAATCTTATGTATATAGACCTCTTTTCGTAATCATTTAAAAGAAAATTTGAATTATTAACAATATCCCTTACATTATTAGAAAACTTTTTTGGTGGGTCTGCTTTAAGAACTTTTACATCGCTGGATTCTATAAAGTTATATACTCTGGAATTGTAATTTTCAGTCGTCAAAATGACAGTTGTGTTCCCCTTATCAGATTTTGTAACTGTTAGGATATTATCTTCTATCTTCTTTTTTATTGCATTTAAAACTGTAATGCCATTTTTTGTTTGACGTTTAACTTTTGAAGGTTCAATATTTTTGATTAAATTGGCAATTTTTTATTTCTCATGAAAAAATTATTTCAATTAGATTTTAAAGCTATTTCTGACTCTGTAGCTATAATTTGTTTAATATTATTCGTAAATTTTGGTGGTATGCTGTACTTTAAACCTTTATTTGAAAATTCTATTTCACTATTTGTAAAATTAGTGTCTGAAAGGTTTTCAAATCGTGGTGCAAAGTGTGTTGGTATGTAGGTACTTACAGTTTCATGATGTTTTAAGTATTGAATTTTATGTTGTGTGTGTTCAAGGTTCTGTAGCTTCTTTTCTTGTTTCTTAAATTTCATATGCTTCATCGTGCTGACATTTTCTCTAATTTTGTCATCCAAACAGTCAAATTCTACTGGATGTAATTGGAATGTGAGTTCTGAATGTACAACTTTTATGTAGTTGTCTAAGGAGTCTCTAACTTTGAAACATTTCTCACATTCTGATTAGATGAGCATATTCCACGAAGTAAGGATCGAGACAGTCAATTTCAATATAATTTGAATTTATAGTTTTAAAAAAGGTTTATAAAAATTATATATAATTTTAATATTGTCATTTAGAGATAGAATAAAGACATCATTTGTTAAAAGGAAAGAATTTATCAATAGTTCAATATATGCATTAAAATTTAAAATAACATAAATTTATTTTCAAAAAAAATATTAAAAAAGAGATATAGATTAATATTACAATTCTTTCAAGAATCGACACCCTGTAGAAGAGTCATATTGTATAGAGCCGGAGCAAATACATTTATTTGAGGCAACTACTACAAATTCTGAATCGTATTATTAAATTTTACTTGCTTTTTGAATGGTAAGTTGGCGCCCTAAAACTTTTTTAACATAATAGTAATATACTTCATTTATCTAAATTGAATATAAAAAAAATGTATACTTACAATATTTATAATTATTACAATATATACATAAAATTAAGTGGTCGATAATTCAGCTTTGATAAATTGCTAACAAAAATTCGATAGCGTTTATTTTACAATGAGAAAAATTCATGTTTGTTTCTCAATATCAAATTGTATAAAAAGAATATTACATGTAGATAAGGTGCTTGTTACATTCAAATTATAAATTATTCAGATCAATTATCAACGTATTCTACTTTACAACTTACGTTCCTAAAACAACTATTATTAATTGGGCTCCAAGAAGTTCCGTAACATTTTAAAACAAAAAATACCACATTGTTTATCACACTAAGCTACCCTTGACACTATCTAATATCGCATGCAGTTGTTTTGTTATGGGATATAATCGCGCAAATCGTAATTTCTGGGGGCAGCCTAATAACATTGTGAGGTTTATATTGATTAAGTTGGGTTATAATGTTCCTTATATACTACCAAGGCAAATCTAAGGAGAAAGAGGCCATAGCCCCGGGCAAGGAGTGTTCTGAGCCGTTTCTGAGTCGAGGCTTGGTCTATTCATTTGTTTGTCTTGAATAATACATAGCCCTGCTCCTAAGTGAGCTCCTTCCAATAAATTGTTTCAGGACAAAAAATCCTCAATGATTAAGGGTGAGTTGTTAACAAAGATGTTATCACATTTTTCTCGCATAAAATATACTTATAAACTAAACTTAATTAATATTATTATGAACGGAATTCTATATGTATGTATGTTAAAATTTCGGTTAAAGTGGCATCAATGGTAAAGTGGAATCCTATATATGGATGCCAATTTGCAAATTATAAAACGATAGAGCAATGGACACACAAAATGAAAATTAACCGCAGTCCAATTTTTACAGTATTCGAATGAATTCATAATTAAAGTTCAGATTGTTTCTGTTGTTCGTCACTGGTACACCTTAGTTGTATACTCAGGATTCGATAAACGGCCATAATAGCATTTATGTATACATAAAACCATTTAGCGAAAACTTTGACTACCGTATATCTAATTTATCATCCCATTGACATCCAGGCAATGGTGCCTATTTAACAGTTTATCTATAGAATCAAAAATATTGAATATTATACATATTTTCCATTACTCAAATATTGGCACATATATAAGAAACTGTTAGAAAAGAGACAAGAAACTTTGAATCATACAATTAAGATTAGTTCAAGTTTTACGTTACAAAAAATGGAAAAATAGATCTACATATAAATATTCAGGAAGTAATTCCAAAATAAACTGTCATAAAATATTAATATAACAATAATTTTGCTTCATTACTCAATATCATGACCGATCAAATTCTCTATTGGTTTATACAGGTTACGCGTTAAGGCATGAAAAATCAGTAGATAATAAAATATAAAAAAAACTTTCAATATTGGAACTGAATCAAGTCTACATAAACTATTGCATCGTAAATTAGTGTACAAAACATACGTTATATTTAAATTTATAAACAAGCATTTTGTTCGATACCGTTTGATCATTAGGTAACTACATAATTTAATGTTCATCGCTTTAAATAAGGGGTGATTCATTAGTGCAATAAAGTCCAGTTTCTTTTATATCCTTAAATATATTTAAATAAAATTTAACAGAACTGTATTTAATTTTGAGTTTGAGTTCTGAGTCAATTCTCCATTGCAACATTATAAATTTGTTATGTGGTATGCAGGATATTTCGGAAGCTAAGACCAATTTTTCGTCAAAATCCTAAGTATTTCAATATCCTGTATACTTTGATATACGGTACTTAATATTATTCTATACAATTGTAGGTTTTTGGCACGTCTTACGTAATCACTCAATGGCACTTTTATTTATTTATTCACGAGCAAGCCCTTTTAAATTATATAAAATACAAAAGTGAGCCAAATACTCAATGCAAACAAATCTAAACATATATAGACCACAATGAACACAGTTATTGAAACAAAATACACAAAATATAAATTACTGAACACTCAAAGCACGATTAAAGCCCTTAAATTTAGTAATTGAGGCATCAAAAAGTGGAATGTGTGCTAGTGAGTTTGCGAGTCTAAAAGTACTAGGAAGATACGTGTAGTATGCATAATTGTATCTGTGAAAAGGTATGTGAAATGTTCGACTCTGCCTCGTAGTCTGCCCGCAGGGTGGAGTGCTATCTCCCCTACTGTGGTCACTCTTGTTGGATGACCTGCATGGTACTCTCGCAGGAAGAGGGGTAGAACTGCAAGCGTATGCAGATGACCTTGTCATTTTGGCAAGGACCAAGCCAGGGCGGGTTGCATATAATATACTCCAAAAGAGGGAACAGATGTCTGTTAACCCTGGTAAAACTGTAATAGATCTCTTTACTAGGAGAAAGAATTTGGCAGACCTTCTGCCACTTTCATATAATGGTGAGGTTATTCCATTTGCAGCGGAAGTAAAATATTTGGGGATCATCCTAGATAAAAAACTTGGAACGCTCACTTGGAAAAGTTATTCATAAGGCCAGGAAAATATTGGGGCCTGGGTCCCAAATAAATCCATTGGATATATGTGATGATTGTTATACCAATGATCACATATGGAGCCCAAGCAAAACTTGCTGGTATACAGAGACAGCCTTGTATGGCTATCACTGGTGCTATCAGCACCACACCGTCAGCAGCCATGGAAATCCTCTTGGACCTACTTCCTCTCGGTATACTTCTGGAAAAGGGGGCCAGATGGACAGCATATAGAATTGTGCATATTTCTTAATGCACAGAATACAGAGCAAAGCAGAGTTCTAGCGGACACCGAAAGTCGTATTGTTCTGGGAATTACCTCTGATATAATGGCTCCAACAGTAAACTACAATCTGCCTTATACCGTCCTATTTCCAATTAGAGATGAATGGGTCCTCCGCAAGGATGAACTCTTGAGAGCTGACATCTGTTGGTACACCGATGGTTCAAAGACACCCTCAGGCTCTGGTGCGGGTGTATACGGGCGCAGACCTAGGACAGAAATTTCAACATCTCTAGGATCCTATGCAACCGTGTTTCAAGCGGAAATTGACGCCATTGCTTCATGTGTGGAGGGCTTGGGGTAATCCAACCACACGCATAGATCAATAAAAAATTTCACGGACAGCCAAGCTTAGAAAGCACTCAGTTCTTACCGTGTAACGTCGAAATTGATTTTAGACTGCCAAAAAAGACCCGCCTCGATAGGAGAACGGAACAGGGTATCGCTGGTCTGGACCCCTGGCCACTCTGGTATGGATGATAATGAGAAGGCGCACTTTCTTGCAAGGGAGGGTGTCTCTCGTGTCTTTATCGGACCAGAATCTACGATTGGCATCGCAACAATTATTGCCAAACAAACACTAAATACCTGGACAGCAAAAATAGTTTTAGACTTCTAGCATAATATACCAGGGATGGTTCATGCAAAGGCTTTTATACATCCTTCGAATAATGTATCCAAACAAATGTTAGGCTTATAGGATTCGTTCGTTAATGGTAAACAATATATTAATGAAATAGAATCACCTTTTAGATAGCTTTTAAGATAGAACTATTTTTGCACTGATGTTAATGAAGAATCTTGATCAACAACAGCTTTAAATATGTCCCGGAAAGGTTTGTATTTAGTAATGTTGCCATCGAATGGTGTAATATCTAGTTGGAAGCCTGCTAGGATGAGTCAAATCCGGAGTTCCATTATTGGGCTTCGTTTTTTGACAAATTCGCTAAATATCCGTTCTTCATTGTTTAAGATTAATAAGTCAAGACACAACTGTTTGTAATTTGCCAAGCTTTTTTGTAACTCCTCCTTACGGACCTCTATGCCTTCAGTGTCTATTAGCACTTGAGCCTTTTGCTCGTTTCTGAAGGTTTCCCTACATGTTAACAGCGATTTAAACAATCCTGTTGCCTTTCTAATTCGCGGCATCGTAAATATTACCAAAAATCTCAATGTAAACCGTTTGAATTTCGCTGAAATATACGCAACAAAACAATACAATCAGTAATTTTTTCTTCTTTATCGGAACTGGCTTCAAATTCGCTCAAATATTGTAAGAAAATAATTATCCTTCAACTTTTATCAATAAACATATTAAAAAAAGAGTTCATGCTATTTTTAATTCGAGTCAGCAGATAAATCAACAAGAAATATATAAAATGTTCATGGTCTATCTGAAAAAATTAAATGTGTAAAAAACGGAAATTTTTAGTGTTTCATAAGCTAAAAAACACAAACCAACAATTCTTTTCAAAAATTAAACCAAAAATTCCTAAAAACAAGCAAACGCATACAGTCTATCAAATTCCATGCAGGTAATAATTTATATCGTTTTTTATGTAATTTGATTTTGTAAATTTTATTATAATTTTAACTTACACATTTGAATTTTTTAGATTATCATATTAACGAAAGGAGGACTTTATAAGTCAAAATGTACGTCGTTAATAAATGTTTTTTTTTAAGTATATTTGACCTTTAATCCAAGAAAGTAACCAGTATAACGCAATAAACTTTTGCAATCAAAATATTTTTTGCGACATTTGCAAAAATTTGAACATCTGCAACCCTAAAATCCACCGACCGAAAATCTAATTCATTCTTCAGTGGTAACTGGAATTAAAATAATTTGTCGAAGTTTGGCAGAATAAAACAAATCGAGGAAAATGCTTTGGTCCGAGGGTAGCTGCGAGAAACTTCTGATAACATCGGGCAATTCGTATTTTCCAATAAGAGATTCTCATCGGAATATAGCGAATCACAAATTAGAATGCAAAAGGGATCGATCCGTTGAGACACGACGAGTCATACCTATTCCTATTGCAGAAAACACAATTAAAAAAACCTTTAACAAAAGAAGAGAGACAGTAATGCTTTAGTCGATAAAAGAGAAATTCAGTTTAACTTAATTTATTGTTGAAGCATTAAAAGTTATAATATGCAAATAAGTGCTGGTTGTTCAGTCTAATTAAAACAATTATTATTATCGAATATACAACACAAACATCTAAGATTATTTATTGTATACCCATACGAATAACTGTATTAATGTTCACAATTGGCATCCTCGATTGGAGAATTAATAATTTGTAAGAGTAACCCTATGATAGTCTATTTTCTGCAGACTCGGCCGACAGAATCGAGTGAGCGGTGGCGATTGTGGACCAGCTACCATCTCAGTGCATGAATTAATTACTTTCGGCCCACTGTAGGACAGCGTATGCGCGTCTCTACCAATGCAGAAATATTAGACTTTCTGCATCACAATGGAAGCGGAAAGTACGTACTTTCGGCCGGGTATTAAGAAAATTATATTAAAAGGATATATAGTAAAAACCAAATAAAGTTACGTTTACGTCACCAAGGGCGTATTTCTATCGCATATGTGGCTACATTTCTATCGAAAAGTGCATATACTTAAATTTGTTAATTAATCGGTTCTAAAGATAACCCAATCATTAAAAAAACTTTTGTACCAAAATAATGTATAAGCAATATAGCTTTATTGGGTTTAGACGTCCCTCGATGTAAACATTTGTGTTAAAATTTTCATAAAGAAGCCTCCAATTATTGACGGTAGAATAGTCACTGCCAGAAATAATGTCATGTTGCCGCGTTGTTTGTGACTTTTCTACTCGTGTATTGTCATCGATTTCTGAGGTTATAGTTACGTGCTTTATAAAATTCTCTTGTGAGAAATATTTATAATCAAAACTGTTTTTGTTTTCAAAACAACAAAGCATTTTCTTCTGTGATGGTTAGAATGCCCAAACAGCTGAATAGCCGATGCAAAGAACTTGTGGCTTCATTAGTAAATTATTTTGAACAAGAAAGGAATAATAATGGTCCTTTGTTGCCTTTAAATGCTGTACAAGAGGTAGGTAATACATGAATAAAATATCCTTACTTTACTTAAAAAAAAATTCTGTTATTTTAGCGTGTAGATGCTGCTTTAAAAATCAGTGTACGAACAGTAAGCAAAATTTGTCAAACAAATAAAAAAGGTGAAGAGTTTGAGTCACCAAAGAAAAAACGTTGCGCTAATAAACGAGTAACAAATACAGAAACTTTAAATACAAGCTCTATTCGTGATGATACCATTCACAACATGTACCAGAGAAGTAAGTATAATTACGACAATTGTATATTTAACATATTTTTATTTCTGTATGCTTTTAGAACAACACATAACGATTCAATCATTGTGATCCCAACTAAGAGAAAAAGAATTATTTAATGGTAGTTCCACTTCTTTAAATAGATTGCTCAAAGAACTTGGGTAAAAGTGGATGAAGGATAATCCACGACGAGGACTTATGGAATTACCTGATGTTGTTTTGAAAAGAGTAGAATTCTTAAGATATTATAAAGAATCAAAGGACGAAGGTATATACCAATTGTTGTTCATCGATGAAACCTGGATATTTCAAAATGGCATCATAGGTCATTCATGGCAAAATGAAAATATCAAGAGTGTTAAAACAACTAAAACGGATGGCTAAAGGTTTGTTGTATTGCAAAACATAAGTAGTTACTTAAACATTATTTAAATAATATTATTACAGATATATTATACTCCATGCTGGAAATGAAAACGGATTTATTGAAGGTGCTGAAGCAATATTTTGTTCAAAAACCCAACTTAATGATTATCATGGGGAAATGAACCAGGGAAATTTCTTGAAATGGTTTGAATATCAGTTGCTGCAAAATTTAGAAAATCCTTCTCTAATTATACTTGATAACGCACCTTATCACAGCATGTTATTGCATAAAACTCCAAATGGTCAAAATGTGCTATTCAGGAATGGTTGACAGAAAAAAACATTCCCTATTCTCACATGATGTTCAAAACAGAACTGTTGCAAATTGTTTCTCAGTAAATATACAGATATATTCTTACTTATTGCCATTTATTTTAAAACATTTTTTGTTTTTTTTTAGAAATAAGCCACCAATCAAGTATATAGTGGACGATATGGCAGAACGGTATGGACACAAAGTTGTACGTCTTCCTCCTTACCATTGCATATTCAACTCTATCGAATTAATTTGGGACATAGCAAAAAATTACTACAATAGGCATACTGGTAGGGATGGTAACAGTGCGAATAACTGCCTGAACATGTGGCACGAGGCACTGCACATGATAACTCCTGATAAGTGGAAAAATTCTATACAACATACTGAAAGAGAGATATTTAAATGGTATGAGAGGGAAAGAATATTTGATCTTCCAGAAATTAGTCCGATAGTTATAAATTTTAATAGTGAAGAGAGTGACACTGATGTTGAATCAGATGAAGAAAATGAACAAGAATTTGAATCTGCCTAGTTTCATTTCACAATATGTTGATTTGTTTAATGTTAGTTTTTGTCTTTGATAATACGTCCATTATTAAACATATTTTATTTTATTGCTTGTATTTTTATTATATTTATTTATTAAAAGATTTGGTAAGTCAGTAATAACCTTACCACTTTTATTCTAGAATTCCTTACTTTGTGAAATCTATTCATAAATTTAATTAACAAAAAACGTAAATGAAAAAACTCCACTCTATATTAAACGAAAACTATCAAACTATCGATAATTTTGTAGTTTTCATTTATAATATTGTGAAATTTTCTACATTTACGTTTTTTGTTGATTTCAGTTATTTTCTGTTAATTTCCATATTTCGTGAACACTCTGACAACGCTACAAATGTTCACAATGATGACGTAAACGCAACTTTATTTGGTTTTTACTATAAAAAATATATCCACGTATTGAATAGTATAGCCTTTATATTATTTTAAAAACTAGTTTTTCCCCTGATATCAGTAGAAATAGCATATGTTATCTATACGTATACTGTTCTCAAAATGGATTGTGGAAAATTTTTTATTAGAATAATTTATGATAATATTGTTCATGATAATTGACATTTATTTAATGAAAATATTAGAATTGTTCACTGTGGGGAAAACAAAGTCGAAATATCTCTATATTGCTGAGCTTGGGTTAGACTCACCGATCTCGTGAAAGTCCTTGGAACAATGTGCTAAAGCGATCGTATTGTAAGAACGTGGATACCTACGTCAGCGACGCACAAACAGGATTTGTTCAGACAAGTTCGGTCCCCGTTTTCAGTGGACGGATCTCACGGATCCATTGTTTTTAATTTATACTTTCTTTAAAATGAGTGACCGGTATTGACGTGCTTCTAATTTTTTTCTATCTTCATTCTTTTTATATTTCATAAACAAATTTATTGAAAACTGTCTTTTCCAAAACATGATGTTGTTTATTACATTAGATACTGTCTCAGTATCCCTGAATCGAGTTCAGGCAGAGTAGACTCCGCCCCAGGTCCTCCTCAAATAATATAACTATAATGCACAAGAACGTCCATATGCCACTGGTCGGATTAGTGAATCGAGGTCAAAGTATTACGTTGGCCGATATATACGCTAGATTTGAATTCTATAAGCATGAGCTTCGATTTGGAGCTTGTTACGAATGGAACGCAATTCATCAAGCCTACATTGGAGTTTTAATTAGTACCCAACCAGCAAAGTTGTTTTATAACTTTTGGCTTATATAACAATTTTATTTTAATATCGATTTATTGTTGCTTTCAAGAATGGAGGTTCCATAAGAGCAAGTTTGGTTTTTTGGCACAAAATTGTTTTATAAATTTATCACAAAATCGTTTTGGCAACAAAATTATATAATATTTGTAAAGCAATTTTATATGTGTTATGTAAGAGTTTCATAAAATATTTATTGTTTATAAAATTTTGTTGTTTTATAACACTTTTTTAAAAAAGTTTGGTACGATTTATAATACATTATGGAACTATTGTTATAAACACTTTCAATAACTTAAACTCTATAAGTATGTCGGGATTAAGAGAGTGGAAGAAAATCCAAAGGTGTTTCGGAGAAAAATAAATAAAAACTTTGAAAATATTATATATTTCTTTTAGAGCACCATATTATAATATATTTCACTTCACTTTGAAGTTTTAAAAAGTTAATTCAAAAAGTAAATTAGGAGAAACAAATTAAATAAATGTAGGTATATATCACTCATATGAAAGTGACTCATAGACTCTAGTTTCACTTTCTATATTGTAATATAATAACTAAATATTCTATAACAAAAATTCTTACCAAACAGTGAGCTGTCGTATTATTAAAATTATCCATTTGCGAATCCATTTGTTCTACTCCTTTTTTTGTCGTCTTGATTTGACTCAACTTCGGTTTCGGCCAGATCTGTGTCCGCTTCATCCAACATTCTTGATAATTCTTCCTCGGCCACCACATCATTAATTAGGTAATTTCGTTTCAATTCACATCGCATTGTAAACCATCAAACCCCAGGAGAAGAATTGGCGTATAAAACCAATTTATCAGCAACATTTTTTGGCCATACCAAGCATACTTTTTGGTCTCATGCAGCAGGAACAATACATAAAATATCTAAACCTTTTCCGGTAGTTTGGAAGATTTTAAACAGTCGAAAACAAAGAGAACAAGAATTATTAAAAGTAACCTAATATTTACGAATGCAAACTTCAGAAAAGTAAATAATTCATTCTATATTGCAAAACAAGTTTTGAATGCAAATATTTGAAATAACACCTAGTTGTACCAATAAAATCACTTACCTGACGGAAGAACGTAATATGTACCTTCATAATTCTTATGGCGCCATCCACCAAATAATAAACAACAAATTTATAAGTTAGAGGATAAAAGAAATATTAAAAATGTTTTATCAGTGCAAGAATGGGCACAATTTCTGCTTGAAATTGAGTTGGTTGATATTTTCATAAAATGACTTTGACGCGAAAAAATGTGATTTATTTTATAAACATCGATAAAATACGTTGATACACCGAACAACAGAACGAACAGGAAATATTCACAATAGTATTTGTTAGCGCCCCCCTCTTAGTTTCGATAAAATTCGGCGCGCTGATCATGGATTATTTTCATTAAATTTCAAAACTGAGTTCTTGTACATTTTGATAAATGACTAGTTTTTAATTCTGGTCATTAACATTAACGCTCTTGCTTAGGAACAGTTCGTTTCAATTTTACTTTAAATCAATCTGTCATTGTAAAACCGCAAATTAGTTAAAACCGCGATGTGTGTCAAGTTCTTTTATTTTGTTCTACTTTTATTCGCAAATATAGACATTAGAATAAACTTTAGTTAGTGCCACAAAGGCCAGGACTTTCCACTATCAGTCAAACGATCGATTGTGAAAACTCATAGTGTGTTACAGACACCAGTACCTTTGGTAAGTACATTTAAATTGGAGTTAATTGTATATGTTGTCGATTCGCTAATTGCATAACCCTCACAACTACAGTCCATCGTTTTTAGAGCTAACAGTATTTATTTATGGTATGAACATGAAGTCTCGTAAAATTCTTGACCAGGCTTGGCATTTCAAGTAATAATAAGTAGAATTCACTAGATTTGAAAAGTAATTGTTGTTTTCTAATTTCTAAAAATACCAATTAATTCTAAATTGTAAACCTGCGTATTCCTTATAATAAAAGTGCTTTAATACAAATTGTCTGCTAATATTCAGAGACAACATAAAAGTGACCGTATACGAAAATCTTGGAATAGAATTATCGCCAATTTACAAAAAGCTATCTATTTAAAGAAAAATATGTATGCACACATGGAAAATATGAGCTTTAAAATGGTTGCCCGATGGGGCTACAACTTTGATTAAATGGAAAATTTCTTTATTTTCAGGTTTTTCGGCATGGAGGGGTGAATATAAAAATGTGTAAACGAAATGTTTGTTTTTTAAACGTCGATAACTTTGCAACAAATTTTAGTTTTGTTAATTGTTACAAAAGGCTCGAGGGAACTTGTCAATTGATTTAAATCCTGTTTCATATGAGTCGTAGGACGCGCGCCACGTCGTATGCACGGTAGAAAACTGGATGGCATTGAGTTCAGGAGGTCCAGGAGTGCTGTCATTTTTGGCCAAAACACGGTCTTATTCACTGATTTGAATGCGGTTTTCACCAATGTTATTTAGAACTATAGCATTCTTGCATCAAGAAGGATTTATTACTCATTATTTCCATCAGATTCTTGAGAATGTAATAATGCAATTAGGACTAAGAAGAGTCATACGTTTGGGATGTTATTCGCCATATTTCAATATTGGCTTTATTCGAGCCCGACATACCTTTCTTTAAGCTATCATCCTTTTCTATCTCATCTACTACACTATCTATGTGACTATGTGGGGTATATCTACAAGGACTGAAATACCAGTGTGATGATTCTCCTGATTTTGGGACCTAAAACCTGAATCGGTCCTTAAAACAATATTATTAATTCCAGGAAAGCATGCTCGACCAGCTATATAATCACCCTCAAAGCAGCATTTGGTACAAGAAAAGTAACCGCTATGACCTTTAACACACTGAACAAAGGATTTGGCCGGGGCATCACATATAAAACCTTTGATTCTAACATCGTAAAATTTGTCATTAACTAACATACCATTATTTATAAGATTTACTGCATCATTGACAAAATCAACCAGAAATAAGTTGGGGTCTTTAGGTTTTTCATTCCCTTGATAAATGCCTACAACATCCACCACATTACTTTTGACAATACTACATAGAATTGGATAAACTTGACTCTTAAAAAGTGGTAGACCATCAATATTTATATTTAGATGAATTGTATTTTCTAAAATATCCTCATTTGAATGTTGAATAATATTTAATATGCAATTTTGTAATCCAAAATGAAAGTATGATCCAGGTTCTATTTTCTTAGTATCGATATTCCTTACAGTCCCTAACAAAGTTCTGGCATCGGTGGGCAGATCAGCAGTAAATTATTTTTTAATGATGCCCAGTGAATCATTTATAGCAATATGTGAAATATGGTGATGTAAAGCCCATTCTGCTGAACTAGATTCAAAACATGCATTCTGAGGAATCGTAGTACAAACAATCGAATTTGAAGTAGAAACTGATGGGGAATTATTGCTACCAAATACTTCGATTTACTCACCATTATCACTACTAGAGCTAAAAGAATCTCATAAGATATTATTAAATATAGGTTCACTTGAAGGACCGGGTTGATTAGATGTCGAGGGAACAGGAGAGTTTGAACGAGTGTAGGGCTACTGGGCTCTTTTATCACGCATATAATATTTTTGCATGTCCTTTGAGCGATTCATGATGAAGTAAAATGCAATGAAAAATTGAAACTTACCTAGTTTAAATCCGCTATACCACAGCCCCACAATTCTAATAACGGAGAATATATAATGAATTACCATTAAATTACTTTTATTAGAAATATATTTATACTATCAAACAACCACAAATACGAACAGAGGATACGAATTTAAGTAGGGGTAGAATAAAAATGTTATGAAATGGCCGACGATCTATAGTAATCGATAGATACTCCATGGTATCGATACTTTTTATTCACTATCGAATTAAACATCGACCATCTATTGTCACTTTTCTTGCATTGACTGAGCCTAGTTGCAAGGTTTTTCTCAGACCTTAAAAAAACGGAGAAAGATTGTGCACCGCAACTGCGACTTATCGTTCGTTCATAAACTATATATCAATGTCTCGGAAATCGATATATTTCCTTCGACACCGCCCTTCAATAATAGAATCGATAGATAGTGGTAATTGCGGCGGCGGACGAAGTCGAAGATCGCGAAACGATGGAGCTCGCGGGAATATGTCATTGGTCAAAGACGGCGGACGTATAGCGCCAATAATGGAGTGTTAAAGCGCCGTATTCAAAATTAATTTCATGATTTTTACTGTTTGTAGCATAAATAAATCAAATATTACTTTCTCTATGGTTTGCAGTTTTAGAGTTGTTCACGAATTATAGTTGAGAATAAAAGTTAAAGGAGCGGGTTTATGATGAAATATAACGATGTATAATTCCATTTGATATTGATAGGTTAAATTTAATATATTTTTTGCTCACAATGTGTGTAGTGGACTACAAATAAAAAACAGAATCATGATAGTTTTTAGATACAAGCGCAAATTAAAAATTACTAAAAGAGTTGAACGTCCACGTTATCGACATATTTAAAACGTCTTTAAAATGGTCCGTTTTACGTACCAGGACATTTGGACCTAAGTAAGACATGAACTGGACGTCTTTAAGATGTAGTGTGCTATCTGGGAGTATTAACAGCTTTGACAGATAACGAAGTTGTCAGCAGTTACAATTTCATCCCCTTAAATGTAACTTTTCAGATAAGATAAGCGTACATATTTATGAATACATTTTGGAGGTGAATATTTAAGGACAGATGTTGTTTCCAGCGGATTGCATCCCTTCGTTTAGTACTTACTCTTTAAAATGTTATAGAAATATATAATCCTGTTAAAATTGATAATCAATTCCTTTATCCATTATATTTTTAAAATACGGTCCTGTTTCGCAGGGTTCTTTTGAAAATGAAATATATTTTATAAGAATTTTAAAATTATCACAAACGTTGGAAAATTATTTTATAAAACCTACTTTGTCCACTAAACTGTTTTATTACTCGCATTCATTTTAATAACCAGATATGAATAAAATTTTGATATCTCTAAAGATTAAATTATATTTTGATACGTTTCAATTTTGTCGTTGTGCAAATTTAGTTACAAAAACTTTAAAATATAATTCTTCGTTCAATTTAACATTATTTTGACTTTAAATGTATATTAAGAAATCCAGTGTCATCTATTTTCGGAAATTATTTATCATATCGTGCAACTATAAACAAACGTCAAAGTATTTATAATGTCCCCTTGGTGTTACTCCGAACGCACTACCCCTGATACAAATCTTAGTAACGCGTCTATGCGTATGTTGATCTGTGGCGTATAACTATCGCAACGTTATTGGTTAATAAACGTTTCGACATCTCCAGTGTATTCTGATTGGCAGGCTGGATTGAACACGTGGTTATTAGTTTGTCAGTGGACAGGCATTGTTCGTTGGGTATTGAATGGTGTAAGCTGTTGAAATCTCATATAACATGTTCGAATGAAATAATTAAGTATTTCACCTTATATTAAGGGATGACCGATGTGTGAAACTTATTTCCCAGGTATCGCTGAAGATTTTTTCGAGTTGTTGGAGATTATAGACCCGTGGAAAACCAATTTTTTGGGAACAGAGATTTCAACGCGATAGGTGTTTTTTTCATGGTGTAATTGCAGTCGGATGTTAATTGTAAGTATTAGAATGCTTCTATAGTTTCATTAACTAGATTGTTCCTAATTATGACTAGAGAATTTGTCCCCTTATCTGATGAAGAGATTTTTTTTATAGTGCATACAAAAAGGTGTTGGAGGGAAAACATCAGTTAAGTAGACTTCAATTACCACATCTAGGATTATAACAGCCCTATATTAGGACACGATCTGGCTAATTGGCAAGACATATTTCAGTCTTTTTTGTATAGAGTTGAATATTCTAGAAATTTGGACCATATTTTCTTTGGCTAATTTTTTTTTGTTGATTGGAGGTGAACTAGTTTATAGCTAGATATTTTCTTCATATAATTTGGTATTTTTTTTGTTAAATGTAAAAAAAGGATAGTTAATATATTTAGCTCAAATAGCATGATAATTTTTTTTGATCAAATATGTTCATTCGTTAACTTTTGCCAGCAATTTTAAGTAGTTTTAATATTAATCGATTAAGCTTTATAATTAATAGAAGTCTTACTCGTACGAGTTTATGAGATATTTTAGTTTATGGATCATTAATGGGAATTACTCGTACAGTGTATATGATTGTCCGAGAAAATTGATTAGGGGGGGGGGGGGGGTAAAGTTTAGATAGAAATTTCATTTTTAGCATTGAGACTTAAGTGTATAGATTATTAATATATTTCTCGTTTCAGGGTTTTTCTCTACTTTTTCTTCCTCTTCGCTTCTTTCTCATCGTTCTTTCTCTTCTCTTTTCTCTCCTGGTTTTGGGCTTTAGTTATCATTTTAAATAACTCCAACGTGGGATACCGTATGGGACAACGTTGAGTTATATCAACTCGTATTGGAGAAGATTTGGATTTTTAACAGGGTCTTGAGGAGTACGATATGGGTTCGTACAGCTTTCTACAGGAGTAGGAGTTGTTAGCCACCGCTAGCAATCATCGAACAACACATTGTTGATTTCACGCAAGTTTTACACTTTGATTTGTTTATGTAAAGTACTTTTTGCCTACAATATCAGTCGGTGTATGTTGTAGATCATTGATTTCTCCGTTACTGTAAGCATTTTGTGGTAGTCAGTTTATGATCATACTTATGTTGATCAAGTATTGATCACTATGATCAACATATAATATTATATTATAGCTGTCATATCATTTACAATTTGCGAATGTGGATTGGTGATAACTACACCCATTGTTAGGTTTTGTAAACGTTACTGTGGCTATTCAATTTAAATATTTTGAGTTATTCGAGTTGGTGGTAGTAAGTGTATGAGCTCATATGACATTATTGTGCCACATTATATTTTAATATTTTCAAATTTCATATTTATTTGCGTAAACGTTATTCTGTGCCATAGATACGTATGGTATACTGTATTGATTTAACCCTATAGTATATTCGAGACTCAAGTATACAGTTTTATCATTTTTATTAGGTAATTGAGGTACTCGTTTGAGCAATTTCATTTGTATGTAAATACTGGTTTGTACATATTTATACCCAACGAACCATCCAGGCTGTAACGTAGGATTTCAATTGGGGGGAATTATTGGATTTTATTTGGGGGGATTATATAGGATTTTACTAGGGGGGTTTATATGATTTTACATGGGGGAATTATTGGTTTTAACTAGGAGGGTTATATAGCATTTTACCTATATAGGATTTTAATAGAGGAATTTATAGGACTTTAAGGTGCCATTGGGTACTTGAGGGTACAGCCTGTCATAACTCTTTGGTACAAACTGTGGTACTCAGGAGCTGAGTTACTACTGGGGAAGGATAAATTGGTTTTAAAGGTACGGGATATATATTTTTGCTTGGGATATTTGTATATATACTCGTATATTTGTATATCATTCAATCGAGGGGGGAATTTCACTTACCTATGAAACATTGTGGTTAGGATTTATGGGATTTTAGGACATTTGGGGAAATTTCTTGTAATTTTTGTAATTTTATGATACACTTGTACTTTGTAAGATTTACTTGACAAAACTAAGTCATTTATTAAACTTGAAGTTTGGTGAGTGACACCTGTCTTTTATTTCTCCATCTATTTGGTAGTCTTAGGGTGGGAAAACTTGTGTAGGCAAGATTGCCTGGCGCCCTTTCACATTTTATTTAGTCTTTGAACAACGGACCCCCTGTCTCCGCAAGAGTTAGAGGCAACGCCTAAAAGCGCAAATATCCACCGAGTTTGAGGCTGAAGAATCCTAGTGTGAATAACGGTAGGTGGCAATTTCACTATTTCAAATAGTTTTATGTGAAAATAACATCGAGTATAAACAAATTTAGAAGAAAACAACTAGTAATTTCAAATATTACTACTGAAACTTATATTTTTAATTTTTTAACTTCTAAAATTATTAGAAAAACTTGATAAAATTAGAGCGCATGAAAAATTGACTGCCTTTATACCATATAAATTAGAGAAAAATTTGTTTCGCGTCAAACTTTTCTTTCTGTCTCAAACTAATACTTGCAAAAAAATAAAATTTAAGTAACAACAGTCGAACATTTTACTTTTTTCTAAGTTGGTGCCGTTGATATATGCATTTATTTATTATCGCCAGTAACTCTGCAATATAATTAATAATAATAATAATAATAATATATGTGATTTCCAAATTTCAAATATTACAATAAATTTTCATAATGATAACAATAGAATATTGATTAGAATTGTTAACATTGACAAGGCCCATTAGAACCCGTAGGTTGCGCATGGTCTATTACTTCTTGTCTAACAAACCAGCATACAGTTTCTTCATCATCATCATCATCATCATCATGAAACAATATTATAAGCATACTGTGCATAGACAATTGAAATTGAAAAGATTTATTTTTTATTTTTTTTTACTTTGTGAAACTACCAGTGGAATATAAATATCACGATTTGCTTTCGATGAATTGTATAACAATATCTATTTCCAAATTCAGAAGATACTCTGAATATTTTTTTTATCATTGAAACTGAATTTATGTGCAGTATATAATTCTTGTACGTTTCGTCTAGAAAATTGAAAAATCTGCTTGCTAAGTTAGTAAAACAGCGTTGACCTACTCTCTTTCTCGATGTAGCAACCTGTACATATAAATTTGTTTTATTTCTTGTAAGATAAACATGTGATAATTCTAGAAGAGATGTTCTGTTTTTATAAATGAAGATGACAACACTGTGCAAGTACAACTTTCTCAGACTGAGGACACCTGCGTCCACGAATATTTTTTTAGAGGAGTAAACATATTCCTTTCTGTAAATTATTTTCAAAATTATTTTCTGGAGAGTATCCAATTTCCTGAGATGGGTGTATAATGCACCACCCCAACTAAGGATACCGTACCTTAGTCTGGACTCCACAAGAGCGCTGTACAAAACTTTGAGGTGTGCGGTATCTAATATTTTGTTCAGGCATTTAAATTTGTATGTCAATAATCTGAGGCTTTTGGTAATTTCATTAATTTGTTGGTCTCACCTGAGATGAGAGTCAATAATAACACCCAAATATCTTATTTTGTCAGTGTGTCTTATTGTTTTCCTTAAATCTTCATCATCCAAAGTTAGTTCTCGAAATGGGGGTAGGTTTACATTGTAACTCGAAAAAGGTACGTAAAATATTTTTTCAAAATTCATCGTAAGTAATTTGTGATTGAGCCAGTTTACGATACGTTTCAAATCAGTTTCCATTTTCCTTTTTAGATCATCCCAATTTTCGGCACTATACAGAATGGCAGTGTCATCTGCGAAACTGATAATCTGTCCCGTACTTTTATGAGAAGTAAGTAGATTATTAATATATAGGGAAAATAATAGTGGTCCAAGTACTGTCCCCTGTGGTACCCCAAATTTGATATTTTTTTCTTCACTAAGCACTCTGCCTATTTTCACACGTATTTATATAACTTGCCATAAGCCCCAATGCTACACCTCGTATACCTGCGTCCCGCAAGGCATCCAACAACTGCGCATGACTAACAGTGTCAAACGCCTTTGTAAGATCCAGAAACACACAAGCTGTTGGTTTACTCTCATCCAATAATTTGTAAATACCTCCGACTGGGCTTCGAAATAGCATCATTAGTAGACAAATTTTCTCTAAAACCAAATTGTAAGGGCGAAATTATACTATTTTTAATAAAGAAGTTGCTTAATCTACTTTTGAATGTCTTTTCAAACACTTTAGCAATTGATGTAATCAAAGAAATTGGGCGGTAGTTGGATGTTATACATTTATCCCCTGTTTTGAATACTGGAGTTACTATCGACATTTTGAACTCTGCAGGACATGTACCAGTTCTATATATTTGACTTATTAAAAGTTCTAGTTGTTTAGGTATTTCTACTGATACTGCTTGCAAAGTCTCTGCAGTGATATTGTCTATGCCTGGAGATTTATTTATTTTCAATGAATTTATTATGTTTAGTATTTCTTTTTCTGTTACGTGCTCTAGAAACAAGCTATTTTTGGTAGGGGTCCAGATGGTTTCTCTATTTTACCAGCATATGTTTCACCAACATCGACAAAATATTCATTGAAAACTGTTGCGATTGATTTTTCATCAGATATTAATTTATTGTCTTTTGTAAGTATTTGTTTTACAGTCTCAGACTTTTTTGTTTTTGTTGAGTTTACAATCTTCCACAAGTTTTTAGAATTATTTTTATTTATTTCACTCTTGTAAAAATTGACCTTATTTGTTTTTGAGTCTATTAACATAATTCCGGTAGTAATGATATTGATTATTTTTATCAATATCATCGGGATGTTCTTTATGTTCTCTGGGTAATTCACTTCTTCTGCTGATTGAAGTGATAAGCCCCTTTGTTACCCATTTTTTACGTTTTATATCTCTTCGTTTTATTTTAATTTCTTTGGTATTTTGTTTTATTAAGTTTTGCAAAGTGTTCATTAATGATTTTGCTAATTTATTAACATCATTAATTTTAAATTACTAAATTATTTGAAAACAATTTACCTTTTTACCAACATATTAATATAACAAAGATTATTTATTAATAGGGCTTCAATAGCAATAATGTGGCATGTAATTCAATTATAAAACATATATACAATATTTTTATAATAATTTTTCAACTATTATATAAGTACCGCATAATAAAATTTAAGAAACTTTCTAGCACATTTCTTAAAAACCTATAAATCTTTTATAAAACAATTTTATTGTATTTTTATAAACATTATATATCTGTTTTATAATAGTTGCTATTGCACTTATAAACTAATAAACTATATTATAGGAACAAAATGTTTTATAAATTGTGCCCATTTTGTGTTTAGATATTTTATGAACATTTTAAAAACGTTTCTGAGACTAACATTGTTTTATAATTTTTATCGCCAAAACATTTCTACGACTATCATAAAATAGCGAATTGTTAGTTAGGTACAATACACTAATTAACCATCGAGTACTAATTTTTCTTTTGATGTTATCGGTGAGTGTTAGATTGTTATAAATTGCAGAAAAAAATGTGCGATAGTTATAGTACTAACATTCCTTCCGATGTAGAAGAGGCCATCATTTTGATTTCGCAACTTTAGAGCCCTATAGTTCGTTAACTAAGAGCGTAAAGAAATTTTTATATATAAAATATCATCATTATTAGACTTTTAAACAATAAAAAAAATTCGAACTTTTTTTCAAAAAACGAAGTCTTTGACTGTCTGTCCGTCCGTAGCGAGTTTCAGCGGCGAAGCGGTAATTAATAGAAACAAACGGACAACGCCATTCGATTCAGCATGGTCCAAAACCATTCCGGTTTTAGGAATTTGACCTCTGACGTTTCGATCACGTGAACTCTGTATCTCCGCCATAGAAATATAAAAATTATATATTCTTAATCAGCGCGCAAAATATAGTCACGTGAGTAATTTTTGTGATCATAGAACTTCCGGTTTAAAAATAAGAATTTTTTTTTAATTTGTATTTCTTCATTTATTAAACATATAGATTATGAAATTAATTTATTGAATTTTTGTATATAATTTGTGTTTGTTTAGAAGTCTATCTACGCCGCTTTGGGGTGTTTGTCCAACTTTTTTTAGTCTCTCTATCATCTCCCAAGCTTTTGGAATTAACTCGTGGGCACCTTGTATATTCTTCCAATAAAACTTCTATATTGATCCTCTGAGAATTGTAAAGTAAACTGTCTCGGTAAAATAAATTGTTTTATCTACATTCACTTTACATTATATACTTCGTTGATTTAGTTCCATAATAAGAGATTTCTAAAATTTGTTTACAGTATCATTGGGGTAGAAAATAACAAGTATCATCTTTCACTACCCTTATTAACAGCAACCACACACTATAAGTTTTTGAAGAAAACGAAAATCGAGACAGTCTTTTATTATATATGTTCTCCATATTTCTTAGATTCTAATCAATATTTATTGGACATATATTTCTATATAAGGTCCACGCCGACCCTTGTTTGCGTCAAAAAATTGCTGTATTATTAGAATCATGCTGGTTTGAAAGTAATCTGCTGCCTTAGCAATAATTAATTGTTTAGCAGTGGATATGATGTTTTTATTTATGATAACGAGTTTTCGTTCGATTACAGAAAAATAAACAAACTTTTGTCGAAACTAGTGAAACGAATGGTACATAATAGTGCGATAATAAATGTTCATATCAATATCATTTTGAAAATTGAACTAATTTTATATCTTAAGTTCCACATATCAAGATAAAATATTCATTTTTGATTTGTGTTCATTTATTCCGTATATTCTTTTCAATTATAAATTTTCTCACAAAAATAAAGGAGCATTCACGTCAAATGCCCAAAAACATGTAACACAAAAGAGAATACAGGAAAAAACAATACAGAAAACCCAAGAGAAAAATGGATTGACGATGTTATAGAATGGCGAGAAATAAATATCGGTAAAATATAGGAAGTCGTGAGAAGAGAAATTAACGTCAGGATTCCACTCAAATAACCCAACACCTCAAAGTATTTTGTATCAAAATTAAATAAATAAAATGAACAAACTTATCCTTTAACAATAATTTTGATTACGTTGGATAAATCTAGCACCATCTTCACAGCTCTCTACTGTGACATTCTGGCAATTGTCCTAGCCATCTTGCTCTTTGTGCTCTAACTCTTTGTGTTATTTTCGGTTTCTCTTCTTTATTTTTACGTCTTCTCCAGATACATTCTGCCGTTCTGACACCTGCACATATTTTCTCCTATATTTACAGTTTATTTTTCTCTTTTTTGTCGTTGTCCATGTTTCTGATGCATATAGAACTAATGGTCTTACAATTGTTTCAGACGCTCTTATTTTGACGCTCTTGAAAAGTTGTTTGCTCTCAATAATTTTTATTGAGACCCCACCTCTCTATTACCTTGCAGAATTCTCTTACGTATATCATTTTCTTTTTGATTTGTGGATGCAACGGTTACTCATAGATAATCAAACTGTTAAACTTTTACGAAATTAAATTATTTTCCTCCTGCTATCAATTTAGTGTATTTGATTTCATTTATGTCTTCAGAACGCGTTTCCATGTATTTTAAATTAAATTATTTTCCTCCTGCTATCCATTTAGTGTATTTGATTTCATTTATGTCTTCAGAACGCGTTTCCATGTATTTTGATCTTGTTAATAATACTATGACATCCGCGTACGGAATGCACTGTGCTTTATGGTGCAAGATGGAACCTGTTGTTTGTATTTTATTTCTTTCTAATACAACATTGAGAAAAGGTTGCCTTGTCTTAGTCTTTTTTCCACTGTAAATTTATCCGATAAGTAGTTTTCCATTAAAATTTTATTGCTTGTGTTGTTCAGGGTAATTTATACTAGATTTCTCAATTTTTTTGGTATTCCTACTGTTATGAAACAGCACACTGGTATAGTCCCTGAATCCGACTCTGTCTAAGCCATGTATCAAAGTTAAAATTATGGCGGATGCGCAGGGATTTCTTAGAATTGTTTACGAATGTGACTATCTTATCTAGACATTGTTTTTGTGACCAGTCTTATCTAGAAAATGCGAGAACCAATTGTTTTTGTGTAAGCTGCAAACTAGAATCATCTAGTAAAAAAGGCACTTATATATAAAGGACCGACCATGGAGAGTTAGTTTAGTTGATAAAGTAATCTCGTGAAAGAAATACCGAACAGTAAAGTGTTGATATAAATTAATAATTAAGGTTGTGTGTATATAAATTAAATTTAAGTGAATATACTGAGTATATATAAATTAAGTGTTAGTGATTAGTTTAGTGTTTAAATAAATTCGTAAGTAGCCATACCGTGTGTTTAAAATTTATCCCACCCGTTGACTGTTTAAATAAATGAAAAAACATTACTCTACTTTTTTAAATGCTTCATATATTTTTTCTGTGTATCGAGTCGTAAGCTTGTTAAAAATCAATACAATGGAGATGTAATCCTACATTCTGTTCCTAACGGTTGTTAAGTGGGTCAATTAAGTGGGAATATCTAATCAACTGTTGATAGCTGTACTCTAAAAGGTCCGTCAAGCTGCCCCCCCCCCCCGTTTAGATTTTTTCTACCAAAATGCTAGCACACATAAAGGGCACCTAGCACAACCTAGCACAACAATTTTTATAGCTAGCACACCAACTGCTCACAATGAAAATGCTTTTGAATTCGGGTGGGGCCAGGTTAACGCTACCCCCCCCCCGGTTGAAATTTTGTCGCCAAAATGCTAGCACAAATAGAGGACACCTAGCACAACCTAGTACACCATTTTTTATAGCTAGCACACCAACAGCTTGCAATAAAAATGCTTTGGAATTCGGGTGGGGCCAGATTAACGCTAACCCCCCCCCCCCCCGGTTGAAATTTTTTCGCCAAAATGGTTGCACAGATAAAGGACACCTAGCACAACCTAGCACACCAACAGCTTACAATAATAATGATTTGGAATTCGGGTGGGGCAAGGTTAACGCTAGCAACCTCCGGTCGGAATTTTTTCGCCAAAATGTTAGCACAAACGAAGGACACCTATCATAATGTAGCACACCATTTTTATAGCTAGCACAGCAACTACACTTTTAATTCTGGGGAGTGGGACGGAGGTCAGTGAAATAACGCTATACTTACTCGATGAATAAATAAATGGATAAATGAATAGGTTGAATATATATGTACAACGACTGGTTTAATTGTTTCTTATTGTAGTTACGAAAAATTTTCGGAATATTCCACTCATATGGTAAAAATCCCAAATGAAGCAGGATCTTTTCGGAGATAACTCTCCGGCAGTGCCGATAATTTCCCTTCTAAGTCCATATCTAAGTAACGTCTAAGTAACAATTGTTGTTATTAACATAATTTTAATTTAAAATATCATAAAAATGTCACGGTTTGAAAACGATTCTTCAAGTTTAATCCAAAAATAAGTGATTGAAAATGAACCAAAAAGGGTAATTAAATAGTAACGTTGTTTAAATAATATAAATTTCGCATTAATACAGTTTTAAGTCATCTAATCGAGTAGTATTCTATCGAATAACACTCATGAAAATAGTTAGATCATTAGTTTTACTTATATAGTCCATGTTGCTTGTAATATTATTAGGAAGAATACATATTATTACAACCATCAGCCCTTCGGGGAAACCCTTTCTTAACCCAAACATCTGATTCGGCCAGTTTGGATGTACCTACAAGAATTTTATTTACTCTTAAGACCCATAAAAACGGCATTATAAAAATGATTCAAATTTTAACAATAGACTTGGTTTAACGACCTTTTTAAAAAGTCCGATGAGAACTTCAGATGGATTATACCTACTTTTTAGAGAAATAAAAATACCTATGTCATCAATTTTGCTGACTTCTATTTAATACCCATATTGTAAGAAAGCAAAAAAATTAGTCCACTTTTTTAGTCCGCCAACTTTGGTGATCCGCCATGTTGAATTGTTGAATTTAGAATGACGTCACATACCTAATCATGGATTGGCATGCAAACTAGACGTATATACAGAATTTCAAATCAATCGGTTGAAGATATCTGCTTCAAAACTGAGTTGCAAAATTGCAACCGAACAAACATACATTGCCAGTTACATACTAAAAACTTTGAAAAATACCGGCTCTAAGAATTAAAAGCTGCACGTTCTAAGTTAACTTGAGAATTTAAAAAAAATGTGATAGTGAAATGCAAAATTTATGTTTTCATTACAATGGTTAATTAACCATTAACTTCGGCAATAAATATTCTGGCAAATTTAAATACAAAGTTTGAGTGTTTCTTTTATAAGGACTACAGTGAACCACGATCAGTATAAAACATGTATTCTCAATATATTGGAACATTTTTAGGGATCTCAGCCGCCCCTTCCCAGATTGCACAACTTTGTCCAAAGGACATATCCAACACGGCTTCGCTTTTTTGGACATTTATTTATCCAATATGTCTGTACGCAAACGTTTGTCGTTGCCTTTTTTATAGTGTGACGTAATTTGCAACTTATTCGTGCACGGATTGTTTCTGATTTCGTGACTAAATGGTTGAATTTAGTTATTTTGTTTTATTAAAATTACTATTATTTTAACAAAATTATTTTTAATAGTGAAGGTTTTTTGTATTTTTTCGTTTTTTAGCATTAATTGAAGATAAATAGATAATTATTAATTAAATAATAGTTAATTATTAATTAATCAAATACCCTGCTAGATGGGAAAATATAGATATCACGCACAATATGGCAACATCTGTTTAGGGGCAATTTTTTATAGGAAAATTATGTTTAGGGACAAATACATCCAACATTTTCATTCATTCGTGTAAACATAGCAATATTTTGCAGACGCCCACCATCCCCTGAATTCAAAAACATAAATGATGTACTAGCTATTAAAAATTGTGTGATAGGTTGTGCTAGGTGTCTTTTCTTTGTGCTAGCATTTTGGCGAAAAAATTCCAACCGGAGGGGGCTAGCGTTAACCTGGTCCTACCCGAATTCCAAAACATTTTTATTGTAAGCTGTTGGTGTGCTAGCTATAAAAAATTATGTGCTAGGTTGTACTAGGTGTTCTTTATCTGTACTAGCATTTTGGCAAAAAATTCCAACCGGGGGGGGCTAGCGTTAACCTGACCCCACCCGAATTCAAAAGCATTTTTATTGCAAGCTGTTGGTGTGCTAGCTATAAAAAATGGTGTGCTAGGTTATGCTAGGTGTCTTTTCTTTGTGCTAGCATTTTGGCGAAAAAATTCCAACCGGAGGGGGCTAGCGTACACCTGGCCCCACCCGAATTCAAAAGAATTTTTATTGTAAGCTGTTGGTGTACTAGCTATAAAGAATTGTGTGCTAGGTTGTGCTAGGTGTCTTTTCTTTGTGCTAGCATTTTGATGAAAAAATTCCAACCGTAGGGGGCTAGCGTTAACCTGGTCCTACCCGAATTCCAAAACATTTTTATTGTAAGCTGTTGGTGTGCTAGCTATAAAAAATGGTGTGCTAGGTATCCTTTATCTGTGCTAGCATTTTGGCAGAAAAATTCCAACCGGGGGGAGGGGGTTAGCGTTAACCTGGCCCCACCCGAATTCAAAAGAATTTTTATTGTAAGCTGTTGGTGTGCTAGCTATAAAAATTGTTGTGCTAGGTGCCCTTTATGTGTGCTAGCATTTTGGTAACAAAAATCTAACCGGGGGGAGGGGGCAGCTTGACGGAGCTTACTCTAAAGCCCCGTTAGTATTCTCCAACTATATTGTCTTCATACTTCCTTAACATATTTCGTATTACTTTGTATACAGTATCTAGTAATGCGGCACCCCTATTATTTTGGCACAAGGTCTTATCCCCTGTTTCAAGAATTGGACATATTAGTGCCTTTCTTCATATATCTGGCATTTTTTCCTCCTGCCTCAATCAATATAACAAGTTGTATATTTTCAATTGTAGTTTCCCTACACCATACATTATGATTTCTGCTGTGATTCCATTTTCTCCTGCACTTTTATCGTTTTTTAGTGCATTTAATTCATACGCCATTAAATATAGTTGACAATAATCCAATAACATAATCCAAGTATGTCTAATTAAATAATGATACGTCAAATAATAAACATATTCTGATAAGTTGCCAATGTTAGAAATTTGGATCGGCTTTCTATCGATTCTAACGCAATATGGAGCAATGAATCGAATTTGAGAAACAATCAATCATATTTTCCCAGACTGATGCATTATTTCTTCTCTCACTTGTTGAGACGTTAGGTCATTGATAATATATTTATCAATTGATACGAATTTTTATTATACTTGAAAGTGGAGAGATTTTTTGAGTTATGTAAATAACCATAGCTGTCTGTTCACTCTTACATAAATTTATATGTAATTCATAATATACTCTGTCACTTTATACTTTGGAATTTCTTAACAGGAGGAGGGACAAACAGTAAAATAGAAAATATTTTTCAAGATCATTCAAACTATTTTACTAACGAAGGGTTCAACAAGAGAAGAATTGAGTATTTGAATCACGTTTATTAATGTTTTTATATGAGTATTCATCTATTTTCAGTACCAATCTCAGTCTTATAAAGTTGCAATGTTTTGAAAAAGTTTATCGTTGGCTAAGTAATTGGTAACATCACAACCGATGAACACTACGTATCTATCGTATCTATACATGTTCATTTACTTATAAAATATGATTATGACACATGTTTGATAGTATTAATAAATAAAGATTATGTTTTCCATTACTACTCAAGGAAACCAGCATCTGAATAGGTAAATATTAATGATTAAGTCCTTAAACAAATTGAAGATTGCCCAAAGAATCTATCATGTTATAAATTGGCGAATTTGCATTTAATCGATGCTTTGAAGAGTTGTTTATCTCATCGCGTCGTGTAATCACGTTCGATATTATTGCAAAGGTCTCAACTCCTCAATCTCACTGAATCTGTTTTGAGTTAACTAAGTGTCTTTTGTCGTTTGAAATTCCAAATCTAATTATTTGTAAAGAAGTTCCATAAACTCTCTAAGGCATTTTGATAAATATATTATCGACAAATCTTACGTGGATGTTTCATAAACAATACATATAGATCAATTTCTTGTGATCCTTACACCTTGGATCCTCGGCTATTCATCTTTCGAATCTAGTTTCAGTCGTCATAAATTCTTGACTCCATTTCGACAATTTCTAATCAAAAGTTCACCACATCAATTTCCCTACATATATACAAGCCATTTTTCTGAAATTGTGCATTATACAGGCAAGACATTTCAACTGTCTCTAAACGCATTCTAAAATTCAATCCAATGGCCGCGAAAACCTTTATTTTTCTTTGTGTTCAAGTAATTTTAGATTGATATTTTACAAAAAAAAACTTTTATTTCGATATTTTCGGAATGTATATAAGATTATTTAAAATTCCAAGCAAGAGTTGATACAAAAACTCTACTCCAAAATATTTCACCAGAAAATTGAAAATTACATGTACAAAAACGAAAATGGAAAATGTTATAATGGATATAAATTTTTGGCAGGTCGGTCCACCTTCTCACGACAGATAAGAGCTGGAATAGTTTTTCATTAGCCTTTTAATCCATTAGACAGTAGTTCTGACCTAAAAACACTGCACTTTACAATGTTTTTTTGATTGCGTTGATATTATTATTCCAAACTGCTTATTTTGAATTTCTTATAAATAGTTTTATCTGTTCCTACCTCGAAATTTGTTATCCTTATCGTAATATTAAAACTAAAAATTTGAATCAAACCTCAACCCTCACATGGCGAATTTTCAACCCTTTTAACCATCAGGCGTCGACCTACCTCAAGTGTAATTCACTTCTTCCGTCGTTTGTAGGCACAGATATTCGTTTCAACGGGATATCACTATTTTTAGAAACAGTTGTGTTTAAACGGATTTATCGTCATACAGAATTCATTAGCTTCTAAGTATGTAGTCTTTCATTCAATTTTTATTTCATAGGTTTAAATAATAAGAAACATTCTTGATAAACTTGAAAAGAAACATTTGATTTCATGATAACTTTTTTTCGGATGATAGTTATATGAATGACACTATTAGTAAGTAAGTTTTCAATTTAAGTATTTTGTTACATTACATAACACATTATAGACAGTTGGTAATCATAATATAGTTGGACTTGAATCAATCAAAAGAACGCTATTTTTATAATAAATTTTATCACGGATTTTGAAAAAAACCTAAACTCAAACTTTTCTTGTTGAGAATGCGGCACTGTGAGAAAGAGAACTTTGTTTAGTTAATCCTAAGCTTTCGGTTATTTATTGTACCATTTTCAAAGAAACTACAAAAGATACATAGATATTTAAAATAAGTTTAAAGTACAAATCCTTACTTAAACTAATTGAAGAGTGGAAGTACCAAACGCACTAAGTACCAAATTCATAAATATGAGATAATCAAGAAAACAAGTGTATCAAATGTATTTTTTGTACTTTTTATTTGAAAAAATTCACAACATTTCCTAACAAGTGGAAGAAGTAACTCATAAAATATTAGGCTAAAAATTTTATTATAACATTCAAATTAATATTATTTTGTTTAACTAAAACTGAAAAGGCATAAGTGCCAAGTTATGAATTTAGCAAAGGTTATAAGTAATAACAAAAGATGAGTCCTAAGTGCCACTTAATTTATAGGTTATAAGTACCAACTAGAGGTGAGTGGAACTGCTACTAGGTCCCAAGCTTTCCTCTTGTATGTTAAGAAGTTCTCTGTAAAATGCTTTATGTTCAGGATTTTCCAGGTAAGGAATCATAGACGTTAATGATTTTTTTTTATTCACAGAAATCTTATTTTCAGGGGGTAAAAGTGATAATTTTGCAGATTTTAGGTCTTCAAGAGTTTTTCCGTTTTTCAGTATATTGAACTGGTTTCCATGCCTCGATATCGGAGAAGGTTTCTTTCATTTGAAGAATCGTTGGATTATTACAATCAACTTTTATTCTTATCGCTTTACTTATATTCAATTTTTTTGTGTTGAGATACGTATCAGCAGCTTCTTGTATATTCCAAAATCCATTTACGGACATATCAATAACTTGAAAAGGAGGATCATATTTTGCGGAAGTTATCACTTCGTGTAAATCATTGGGTATTGTTGCCTTCATAGCGCGTTTCCTTTTCTCAATCAGAGCGAAGTCCCTATCACAACACATAAAGCTGTGGCCACTAATGAGGAAATTATACTCTATTGTGTCAAAAACTTGATGGAGAACAAGGAACACCAAAACAAATATTACCATTCTGTTCTTATTTTGCCCCGTACAGTTGTCACTCCATAGTAGCAAATGCTTTTTTTCCGTAACACCAGAATTTAAGACTTTAAGAAGGGTAGGTGCAACCTCGTTACCTCCTCGACCACTGACGCCTTCATGCCACGTGCACATAAAAGCATGGTTGTTGTCAGATAAATGAATCCCCAGATTGTAACAAGATAATTGGGACAGGTAAAACATATCCGAATGGGTCAAAGTGGGGACAAATAGGACCTGTTGTAAATCAAACGAAATAGAACATTTATCGCTACCAGGAAGTTGTGAATCAGCGTTTTCCTTTTTCATATATGCCATAGCTTTCTCCACTTTCCGATGGTGAAGTTCCAATTGAGCTTTTGCCTTGGTGCCGTCACTATTATTCTGCTTTGACTCACAGTTTAGCCTATCACACGTATGGCATGTATCAACTCTAGGGCGATGAAAGCTTAATTTCGGAAAATCGCTTTTGAATACCCCCCTATAAAACTTATAGCTCACGGAAGACCCTTTGTTTTTTTCTAAAAATGATTTAAAAAGCCTGTGGATATTTAAATCGGGACTCAAAAACTGCTTCTCTGATTTGGCACGTGAGTAGTGCGAGACATCTCTGGGGAAGGAATTTATATGTTGATGGATCAGCTGACGGTCATTATCTGTAAATTTGCTTGGCTTATTATTTGAACGCCTGTCTGTAAATGTGGTACCTCCCATTTTCTTCTCATTTATTAGACCAACTAAACGTTTTTGAGTAACGTCAAAAATATCCATAAATGTCTTTCTGCATATTTGAACGAAATTTCCATCTTGATCTGGAACTGTATACGATATAGTTGTTTGTCTTTTACTGTCCAATGCAGTTTCATACTTTCCATGCCGACGTCTTTTTATTTTGACTAAATTTATCAACCCCATTAAATATGTGCCTTGAGTTTTATAGTTTTCGGCATAAAATCTTTCAAAAAGTTGAAGCTTTCGTTCATACGATATTTTTTTGCAGTCATAATAGCATTTGCACTGCACCTGAAAAAGGAATCCCACGAACAAACTAATTTCATTTTCATTGGTACGAAACATTATGTCCCCCTAGCATTTCAAACAAAAACATTTGTGTTAGCTCCCTAAACTACTACACACATTCCCGCCATCACTACACTCTCCCGCTATAACCTAAACTTTCTTACCTGTTCATTAGGCGGATTTTTGTGACCAACTTCAGTCTTATTTCTCTTAAGATATGTCTTTCCAGCATGCCTTTTCTTCCTTTGTTCTTCTATAGACCTTCCTTTATTCTTTTCTGGATCAATTTCCATGATTACACCGTAAATTCAGCCCAATACACACACAAACTAAGACGTACTTTTACTGTGAGTAAACATTGGCACTTATAACCTTTCTCCATAAAACCTCCCGGACTGTAGTACCCAGCGCCACCTTATTTTCGTTTATATAAGCTAAGAAATTAGATAGCACTTAGAACCTTTGAGGAGGTATTGGCGACGCCATTTAGAACCATTTTAAGAAAATACTCAGAATATTTAGATTTTGGTACTTAGTGCCTTTGGTACTTCCACTCTTCAATTGATGTTGTTCACATATCTATAATATTTATTTAAATTGAGACAAATTATTGTTTTTCTTAAAAAATTATATACATAATAAAAATATTTAAATTGTCATATTTGCAGTTTATGACAATTTATGATAATTTATAGTAGTCATGGAACAAAAATTGTTATATTTAGTCTATTAGTAAGTGTTATTAATGTTATTATATTATAAGTTGTTTATTAGATTTTTCTTATTACTTTTCCGCCAACTTATCTAATATGCCAGAGTATTGGTTTACCCTAAAAAATTGACAATTGTTTCGATAAATCAATATCGGAACAATTGTCAATTTTTTAGAATTTTCAACAATTTTTATTAAATTGTGGTATTAACTAGAAACCGTGAGTTTCATTTGAAATACTAATATGAGTAGATTCCACGATGTAAGGGTCGAAACAGTTAATTTCATTAGCAAATTATATTACTAATTGTTGTTAATAAAACGAGATATAAGGTAGTGTTAATTTTCTGGTGTTTTGTTTAAGATTTATTTAATAATTATAAAATTATTAAATACATTTTAACGATTCTTAGTTAAAGTTAAAATATTTAATGAATATATCGTCTAATGAGCATTTTGAATTATAATATTGACTGGACTATGACAGTATTCAAATCAAAGGATAAGCCGAACCTTTAAAGTTGGCACTATATCTTTTACGTGAATTATACGCTTATAGTTACTATTATTGGTTATTCCTAAGCATGAGTAGACGCAAGCAGGCACATTTTAGGGTTTCCAACTGGAGAGTCTCATTACAGACGAGAATGTTCGTCAAAGAAATACCTGGATATCAGTTTAAACATAATTAAAATGAGTGATATGTTAAGATTGTCAAGAGCAGCATATACCTCCAAATGAAAATGAAATTGCAAAAATGTGGTTTTACGGTGAAATTTTACTACGCTTTCAAAAACCATAAAACGATACTTGCGATTCCTGTAATCAGGTCAAGTTATGAGATGCATCAACAAATGAAGACAAGCAAAAAGTTCAGGAAAAATATAACATATTATATTTAGATATAAACATAAAAGAATTGATAAAAATGTATCTCTCCAAGATCCATCCCAAAAAGTTATTGTGGTCGATTTGGAAAAGTGTCTTCCTATATCTGTACTAACAAATGCCCAAAATTTTTATTCGCTCAAGCTGGACCTTTAATAACACGATGCATGATGCTACAGACAAAAAAACTTATTGTTGCATGTTTGATGAGTCTGTGGCAGGCAGAGGTGTCATTGAAAATGAACCTTGCCTTTTTAAATAGATTGATTCTATAACTTGAAACCTACCTTGAAAAACTTGACAATTACCCTTCGTAGAATAGAAACTTTGGTATGATCTGATGATCAACTTTACGACCCTTAAAAAACATCTACAAATTGAAACAACAATAATATCTTGACTGTCTCGACCCTTACTTCGTGGAATATGCTCATATTAGTGTTTTTAAATGAAACTCAAGGTCTCTAGTTAATTCCACAATATAATACAAGTTATTGAAAATTCTAAAAAATTGACAATTGTTTTGATAAATCAATATCATCGTCAGAATGACAGAAGTTACATTTCATTTTATGCCTACCTGATATTTAGTAGTTATTTTTGGCTAGACCAAGAAGTAACCTAACTTGTGATTGGCTTAATATATGTTTATAGAAAAAAGAAGAAGATGTGATATTACAAATATTGAAGCTTAGATATTATTAGCCCTATGGTGATATCCTGGATATCATTTTTCCAATTAAGATCAGTATAACTGTGCAATGATATAGAAAACCAGGAAAACTATATCTGCTGATCTTTACAATTATCTCTTAAGAAGACAGTTTATTAGTGGAGAATTCCCTAGATTTAACTGTTCATTGACAACTTCATATTGTGGGTTTCTTAAACGTCTTCTAATTACCAGTTCTTCAAGAACTCGATTTCCTTGAAGAACTGGAAATTAGAAGACATTTAAGAAACCCACAATATGAAGTTGTCAATGAACAGTTAAATCTAGGGAATTCTCCACTAATAAACTGTCTTCTTAAGTGATAATTGTAAAGATCAGCAGATATAGTTTTCCTGGTTTTCTATATCATTGCACAGTTATACTGATCTTAATTGGAAAAATGATATCCAGGATATCACCATAGGGCTAATAATATCTAAGCTTCAATATTTGTAATATCACATCTTCTTCTTTTTTCTATAAACATATATTAAGCCAATCACAAGTTAGGTTACTTCTTGGTCTAGCCAAAAATAACTACTAAATATCAGGTAGGCATAAAATGAAATGTAACTTCTGTCATTCTGACGATGATATTGATTTATCGAAACAATTGTCAATTTTTTAGAATTTTCAATAACTTGAATTATATTGTGGAATTAACTAGAAACCTTGAGTTTCATTTAAAAACACTAATAATAATATCATTTATTGACGAATAAAAAATATGAAACGTATACAATAATGAAAAGTGTATAAATGATACATATTCGATAAGTGAGTGAACACTTATTTCAAGATATAAATACAGTATTACTTAAGTATAAAAAATATTCAACAAAATATCAGAATAACGAAATATGTAGCACAATTAAAAAAGATAAATAACATTAATTGAAAATTGACTGTCTCGACCCCTACTTCGTGGAATATGCTCATATTAGTGTTTTTAAATGAAACTCAAGGTCTCTAGTTAATTCCACAATATAATACAAGTTATTGAAAATTGTCAATTTTTTAGAATTTTCAATAACTTGTATTATATTGTGGAATTAACTAGAGACCTTGAGTTTCATTTAAAAACACTAACATTAATTGAGCCTTACAAAACAATACAATAACAAAAAAAACTTTAAAAGTACAATCAATTTGAAACACATAAGCCATCAAAGTATGTCTTCTATTTCAAAAGAACTGCCACAAACAACACATTGTACAAATAAAAATAGTTGTTACCATAACAACAATTAATCATTTTAAAAACAACACTACAATAAAAACATTTAGAGAGCACTTGCAACCGTTTTGAAATGTAAAAATTATCAAAGCACGTTTGTTTCACAGACATGCTGTTACAAGCAACACACTGTATAAATAAAAATTATAAAAGAGATAAAACCAGTGCATAATGATGTAAGTAGATGTAAAATGTATGAAATGAATCAGATGGACACATCCAGTCGAACAATCCCATCCCACCCAGCTCTTGGTGTTTCGTGAATGAATCTTTTTACTTTACTTTTAAAAATCTTGAAGTTGTTTATGTTTTTTATATGGTCAGGAATAGAATTGAACACCTTGGGTGCTAAGTAGAAGCATGATCGCTGACAAACCGATCTGCTCATTTGGGGAATAAAACATAGTGGTGTCTTTGTCGGGTACCGTAATTATGCGTAGGTAAACGAGCATAATTATTTTTTATATTTCAATATAACATTCAAACAATAAAGCGGTCTCAAATCCAGTATCCCGCATTCCTCGTATAATCGATCGATAGGATATCGGTGGGGTTTTCTTAAAATCAATTTCAGGAACCTTCTTTGGACAATCTCCAGTGGTTTTATGTGTGTTCTTAGGGCTCCACCCCAACCTACCAAAGCCGTAACGGAAGTGACTTTCCACTAAGGCATAATATTTTCATATGCTTGAATGTTAATATTTTGTTGAGGTACCTGAATTTATAGAGGATGCTCTGTAATTTCTTGATGATGTACCTGATGTGAACATCCCATTTCAGACTACTATCAATCATTCCACCTAAGTATTTGATTTTGTCTACAGGCAATATAGACATACTTCGATTTCGTAAAGTAATGATTTCAAGATGATCAAAATCCGGTCTGATCCGCACACGTTTTTGGTAAAAGGCCATACGCATCTAGAGGCAGATTCTGCTCATTCAAAGATTGAAATAGAATGGAAGAGGCAAACGCAATTCAAAATTATGGTGCCTTGGAATTGGCAACAGTTACTGAGAATTTGTAACAGATAAAATTCATTTACCGTGATTTCTATGGAAAAATGAGATTTTAAAAATATTTAAAGTCTTGTATGATACGCAAAAAGACGAATACAAACGAGCAATTTTTAATTTCAAATGTTGCGCAGATCAAGGGAATCTTATACTTTCGAACTGCTTTTAATAATCACTTCAAAGAAGCTGATCTTATAAAACTCGTCAAGCAATAACAAGTATTCCCCTAAATCTACCGCCAGTACTATTCAAAGGAATAAGTACCCAAAAATACAACTTACAGAGTCTACTTCAATGGGTTTCCAAAATTGTTCCTTTGTTTTACCAGAAATTGCAGTACAATGAGAATGTAAATGAATACAATTAGTTTAACGTTGCATTGCTCTTGATATTTTAGTTATTCCTTATTAGTTATTACACCTATAAGTGGTATTCTGTAAATTTATGTCTGAAATAAAAACGACTGAAAAAATTACGAAGTCAAGTCACAATATTATATGATAATATACTTAGTGAGCAAAATGTGTTAAGTCATATCAAATTCATAATTTACTAAAATTTATTATTAAATTTTGAGACGTATCATAATATCTAATTTAATATTTATATATAATATCAATTTAAGCACCGAGACCAGAGTTGCCTCCTTTTACCAAATGCAACTTCTGTAAATCTATTTAAAAATGTCTCCTGAAAAATAATGTAGTTGTGACTTAACATAACTTACTTCTGATATGTATCCACCTAATATACTAATTCAGGTTACTATAGACATTTCATATTTTTAGTAAAATTAGGCTAGAAAATTTTCAACAAAGGGAAAAATATAGATACCGTGTCTCACAGCCTAAATGATGCTGTCGATATTAACCAAAAACTGATTTCTCTCAGTGGCCTACAATTTAATTTGAAAAAAATGCATACTAAAATTAAACTAATACATATGAATATTCAATTATATTATATTCGATTCCAAAGTTACGCAAATAAATTAAAAATTAAATCAAGAAGGAAAAAATGTTTATAGTACTAATTGAAAATGGCTTGCAAATTAATACTGTGTTGGTTCTCTTTGTTATAAATTGAAGCATACGGACGTCTAGGCATTGATTCATCTAACTCTCGACTACTCAGATGAAATTGTGTTCTCAATTTCATAAATTTTTACTTTAAGTACATTTTTGTTTGATATTGGACTACTATTTATAGCATATAGTATAATTAATTCGATAAATTACAACAAAGTAAAACCTTTCAAGCGATTCTATTTGAACCACGCGGACTTTTTATTAATAACCATAATAATAAACTTGTGTAAACCTGAATTATTTACGATAGATAGGCAAAATAGTTGATAAATACTTTACTGCTATGAAAAGTAGCGTATTTCTCATAGCTCACTTAATTTCAAAACCATATCATACTGTGAGAAATATTATTTCTCACTGCACTTTGCGAGAGAGAGAAGTTCGTAAATGAATTTTGTTGAATGGAGTTTTCTTGGGTGAATTGTTCTTTTTTTCTTGTTGGTGCCCTGGTGTAGGATAGGTTTCCTCTTCAGGGGTGAGTTGGGGTTGTGTTGGGTGGTTTAGTGCGCGTCGACTGAGAAATTGAGTTGCGGGTTGAAAAGGTGTCTAGTAATTTTTTTTTAAGAAGTGACTAGGAAAGATTTCTTTAAAAAGTGTATGGAATTGAGAGTAATCGGATGGGCTTTTCGCTAGAAAGTAAATGGAGGTTGTATTGTGTTGGGGTGTATCGGGGATTGATGTTTGGAAGCACCGAAGCTCAAAAGTGTGCGCTGCACGTTGCCCACACCACATACATTTATATGGAGAATTCGATGCCTAGTCTTTTTCTACACAACTATTTGCTTATATTCATTAAATTTGTACCGTTATAGGAAAAGTATAGTGTGCATCATGTGTGCACTCGTGTGTTTGCGGCGCTTGCCCTTCAGGCTCGTGTTACAAATTTCCACACTCGTGAGAAAAGTTGAACTTTTCCCACTTGTTGCACAATATACTATTTTTGATAGTAATGAAATGAACACAGACTTATATTCAACATATGACCATCCCTGAGGATGTATCTCAGTTTTTAGCTCTAGGCCCCAATTCAGTATTGAACCGATTATTATGAAAGATATTTCTATTACGAAAATATTGGCAGATGTTAATTTCCTTACGTCCACTATCGCTGATTGTTCACAAAAAACATCACCATATTGAGAGCTACTAACATTATCACTAATTATATACGAAACCCACACCAAAATTCGGTATTTCGCAGTCTTTTGTTAAAGTCAAAAAATTTCTTAAAGACAACCCCAACTTAATTTTTACCCAGTTTGATAAGAGCAATGTAACTGTTATCATGAATAGGGAACAGTACCTTAACCTTTCGAATGATATCATTCTTAATAGCTCCTCATATGTTGAATTACCGAGAGATCCCACCTCTTCAATACAGAGGAAGGGAAATTCTCTAATGAAGTCTCTTTTTGACACCAAGCAAATCGATGTAACGATAAAAAAGAAGCTCACATCTTATAATGCTATTTCACCAAAATTATATGCGCTCTCCAAAGTTCATAAACCTGTTTTAGCAGTAAGGCCGATTGTTGCTTCAATAGGAGCGCCCACTGGGAATTTAGCACAGTTTCTGACTGGAATATTAACAGATGCATATGATGTATATAATGATTATTTCATTGATTCATTTGAAGTATCCGAGACATTCGATAACATTAAAATTCCTGATAATTTCGTACTTGCAAGTGTGTATATTGTCCCACTTTTTAGTAATGTGTATTTGGATGCTTGTTTGAGAGCAATTAATAAGAATTGAGACCGTATCAGCAACCATTGTTCCATTCATAAGGAGACTATTTTGAATGCAATATCTTTCCTCTTTGATTCTACATATTATTTCCATTTTGATAATAAAATTTATAATCCACCTTTTGGTACACCGATGGGAGTATCAATTTCACCTATCCCAGCGACCTACGTCATAGACGACGTGCTGGATACAGTCATTCCGGTATTGTCTTTTACACTTTGTTTCATTAAGAAGTATATTGATGATATCATACTAGGTTTACCTAGAGAAGGGTTGAATGAAGTTCTGAATACATTCGATAGCTACGATCCGTACCGTACATCCAGTTCACAATTGAGATGGAGGACAATTATATTCTTACGACGGATAATACGATAGTCATAGAGTGGTATAAGAAACCTTGCAGTTCAGGTAGACATTTTCACTCTTATCGCGAACATTCCATAAAAGTGAATCTGGTAAAACAGATGAAAAATAGAGTGATTAGAATTTCAAACCCCAACTTTCATAATGAAAATTTAAATATTTCACAAACCTTATTCTTCGATAACTCTTATCCCAGATCATTACTTAATAAGTTATTATTTGGCAGTTCGGCTACCATTAATGTACGAACTACTGATAGCCATCCAACGTTACTCCAGTGGAAGGCGTTTCTGGTGAGGACCCAATTCAACCAATTTTTACTACTCTACCTTACATAAGAGACATCACACCTAGGCTTTCGAGGTTATTTAATGATGTTAACAACTTCAAGATTGCAAATAAAACTATATTGACAATTAAATCAATTTATTCAAAAGTCAAGGATAGAAATGTACTAATGTCATCTGTAGTTTTCCTTGTCGTGATTGTCAAAAACATTATATTGGTCAGACTATGAAATCACTTTCTAACTGTATAGTCTCACATAAGAGTGACTGCTGGTTACATCCTGAAAGGTGCGCCCTCGCGGAACATATAAACACGTTAGACCATCGAATGGAGTTTGAAACAGTGAGAGTACTGGCGACTGAGTCACATAAACACAAGAGAACTTTCTTAGAGCTGGCCTTTATCTCACAATCGTATAATTGCATAAACAAGAAGAATGATATTAACCATTTAAGTGAGATTTAATTCTTTTTATTGTCATTAAATAACAATCACAACTTTCACATCATAAACTCTCTTCAAGTTGCACATAATAATAACACCACGCTACTAACAATCAACTAACTCGCAGGGTATTTGTGTTGGTCAATACCACTGTACTTAATGTATTTTTATTATTATTATTACCTTAGTATTGTTATAACACAATTGATTAACAATTCGATTGTTTACATTCCAGTTGTCATTCATATAATTCTTCTGTTTTGAATTTCATATTTCTGAGTTATTACATATATAAAAAATTGTAAGTTTTAAGATATATAATTCCCTAATTTAATCTTTTTGAACCGAGCGGAGCGAGGTATCTTAAAACTTACAACTGACTGACTAGTTAGAAACAAAATCGAAAAACCAATTTATTTTGGAGAAGCAGCAAAATGAACGTGTACTCTTATAACATTATATTTCAAATATTTCGACAATGAATATTGTCATCATCAGGGAGCTACAGTATAATTAAATACTTAAAAGTTATGAATAAATGAAAAAACCTAACCTTACTCACAATGTTAGCGAAGTGGTACGTATTGATGGAAAATATCCAAAACTTCAAGCACGTTCATCAACCATAACAGCATAGAAATAAGTAAATGAATACCACAAACATATAATTAAAATCATTTAAAATTTGAAAATGTAAATGCCGACAAAATTGAAGGTCGAGCATGTGCTTCTTAGCAACATTACACATTAACAAAAGGAAGTTAACTAAACTGTCATGTCAAAAGTTCGATCATGACTACCAACTGAAAAGTTGTGAGAAACGTTTGTATTTCTACCACTCCAACAAATAAACATATTATTTGCTCATTATATAGGGTGAGCGAAAAAATTATATTTTACTATTATTTTAATTATTTAAGTTGAATAAGGGAAAAATTATTATTATTATTATTAAAAATTATTATTGTAATTATTTTAACATCAATATTATTATTCAAAAATTAACAGCAATTATACAAAGACAAACAACAGATTATGAGGCTGATGACTAACAACCTCACCAATCCATAAAAAGCTAATCAGTTGTTAAATAACAGCATTCATTCAGAAAAATATGAAACTTAAATAATAATAATTTTGATAATATTAATAATGTTGAGAATTTGGATGTTGGTATTAATAATAATAATAATAATAATAATAATAATAATAATAATAATAATAATAATAATAATGATAACATGGTTGATGTTGCTCCCGCTGATCACTTATTTTTCTCGTTACCTTATATTGCTGAGGTTACTCCCAAGCTCACTCGTATCTTCAGCAAGGTTGGTAATGTTAGGATTGCTCATAGAAAAGTTCTGACTATTAATTCTTTGTTCACTAAAGTCAAAGACAAGACTCCACTTTTACATCTTTCCAAATTAGTTTACTGCATTCCTTGTTCTAACTGTAATCTTGAATATATTCGCCAGACTAGTAGGCTTCTTAAGGACCGTGTCTCCTCACATAAGAGTGACAGTAGATTGCATCCAGAGAGGTGCGCACTGGGTGAACATGTTTTCAGGGAAGGTCATAACATGAACTACGAGGCAGTGAGATTATTGGCTAAGGAGGGAATGTTATCTAAGCGTACATTCTTGGAAATGGCATTCATATTTCAATCTAATAATTGTATGAATAAGACAATTGACCCTAATCATCTTAGTGAAATCCATTCATATTTGCTGATGCTAGATAAAAATTACACAGCTGTACAGGAATGTTCATTTGATTCTGTTTAGATCACATTCGTTTGATATTTTTCGAAATTAAGGCTGTTATTTAACAACTGATTAGCTTTTTATGGATTAGTGAGGTTGTTAGTCATCAGCCTCATAATCTGTTGTTTGTCTTTGTATAATTGCTGTAAATTTTTGAATAATAATAATATTGATGTTAAAATAATCACAATTATAATTTTAATAATAATAATAATTTTTTCCGTTTTCAACTTAAATAATTAAAATAATAGTAAAATATAATTTTTTCGCTCACCCTATATAATGAGCAAATAATATGTTTATTTGTTGGAGTGGTAGAAATTCAAACGTTTCTCACAACTTTTCAGTTGGTAGTCATGATCGAACTTTTGACATGACAGTTTAGTTAACTTCCTTTTGTTAATGTGTAATGTTGCTAAGAAGCACATGCTCGACCTTGAATTTGTCGGCATTTACATTTTCAAATTTTAAATGATTTTAATTATATGTTTGTGGTATTCATTTACATATTTTTGTGCTGTTATGGTTGATGAATGTGCTTGAAGTTTTGGATATTTTCCATCAATACGTACAACCTCGCTAACATTGTAAGTAAGGTTAGGTTTTTTTCATTTATTCAAAACTTTTAAGTATTTAATTATATTGTAGCTCCCTGATGATGACAATATTCATTGTCGAAATATTGAAGAGTATATATATATAAGAGTACACGTTCGTTTTGCTGCTTCTCCCAAATAAATTGGTTTTTCGATTTTGTATATATATATATATATATATATATATATATATATATATATATATATATAATTGGGCTTGGTGATCAAAGGTTCCCAATCGTTTCGGCTTCCACTTTGACGCCATTATTAAGGGGAGGGGTTAGGTTATTCGTTCATTAATCTAGGAAGTGATTCAATTCCGTAGTCTCAATCTGCCTATTCTACGCAATTATTCACCCCTATCGGCTAATTCCAAGGAGTAGGCAGATTGAGGCCTTGGAATTAGCCGAAGGGAGAGATTCGTTGCGTAAAGTAGGCAGATTGAGACTACGAAATCGGATCAATTCCGAGATTAATGAACGAATAACCTAAACATCCCTCCTCTTGATAATGACTTCAAAGTGGAAGCCGAAATTACAAATTTCCGACGAGGTTCAATTCGTGAAGCTGGTTCATTTCTTCATAACTCTGACCACGGAATCCTTTCCGGATATATAGAGAAATTTTAGACAAATGGGGGAGAGAAAGCAGATACCTTGGGTGTATTCCCCAAGAACAATTTCCTGTACTTAAATTAGGTAGACTGTGGATTGGGATTAGTGATAGAGTATTCGCCGTATCAGGCTTTAGAGCAACGGGTTTCCATCCTCCGGAGAATGCAAACGGCGAGAAAGTTGGGAGAAATGTCAATGCTAGTTTGAGAGAGTCTTAAGAAGTACATAGAGGTAGTGGTGGAAAGCAGAAACGGAAGAGAGGAAATAAAGTGATACTTAGCAGTAACGCGTCCGCTGTCAACATAGAAGAGGCAGAGTTGCACGTAGAAAATACAGAGCTGAATGTAGAAGAGGCATTGAATTGAAACGATAGGCCTTCACCTATACAACAACAAGTCGTGAGAATATCGTAAATCAGAGACCAATTCCTCAAACTCGCAAGATACGTCTCTTTGCGGGATTTGTCATATAAACTGAAACAATTATACAGGCAAAATTGAATGGATTCATGGCCCGTGTAACGGAGTTATCAAAGCTCCTTACTACAACTGCACTCGTTCCAAGGATACAGAAGATGAAGAGTTTCTGGATGACAGTGAAGAAGACAAAGACTTCCTACTCTCAGGCTAATGTCATCAGTAATTCGTCGAGGAATGTGGTGTATATCGTGCCATAAAAGTTTGTTAAGTTTCGTTAAACTTTGATTGTATATTCAGCAAACTATCAGTTCATGTCCATTCCTTAAAAAAATCGCCTCTATATATTATGATACTAATGAAAAAAAAACAAAAAAGTTTGTTTCTACAACCATAGGTGTTCAATTATTCCCAAATGCGGGGCAATTTGAACACCTCATAATAATATTTTTTTTCTTTGATAATCTCGCCACATATTCTCCAAAATTCATGAAAAATATGTTTTACGGTAACTATATAATTGCGAAACCAATATTTTCTGTAATTACCTACCTATTATGAATAACTTGAGAAGTGAATCGATGTTTCTTAATTCTAGAAAAATAGAAACCACAATTAGTTTGAAAATATTTCACAATTAGAGTATGTGAAATTTTCATTCCAATTGTGTAACGATCGAAATATTAAGTTTATTATTTATAACCTAAGTTTGGCTGTTTTTCTTCCGTTGCATATATTGAATTTTCTTTGTAGCCAGCAAGAAATAAACCTGCAACTTGTATATGGCGCATGGAAAGTTATTTTTGTTTTGTTGGATGAATTGTTGAGACTTGCATTGGTCTGACCGTTGAAGATTCGTGATTAGGGCTGTCCTAGGGTTTGCGCCCGCGCTCGCAGGTTAAGATATACATCGTTGAGTCATCGTGATGGTTTTATTTTGTTGTTTTATAGACAAGAAGTAAAATAAATGTGGTATGTATTTAGAGCCGCGCCCGATTTCGTCGGATTCGCGACTGGGCGGTCCTCCTGGCTCCTCGTGCCAACCAGGTGGCGTCTGCGCGGTCTTCCACCACGCCCCCGCACTTCCTGCAGCGGTCAACATAGACGTGGACCGCTTCTCCGACACACGAGTAAGTGGTGATCGAGAAAACGCGCCACTCTACTATCTTTTCAATATCAGCATCAAATTCTCAATGAACGTCTTCGTCGCAAAACTGCGGTAGAGAAACCCCTGCCTCTCAATTATACATGACATGCTGTTTTATTGTTTACATAATAAGGGGTTGCTTTACGGAGAAATCTCAGGAGATTTTCTCAAGAACGCTATTTTTAAAAAGCGGGTGATTTATTTTGAAATTGTATTACGATGTATTAGCTTGATGAATAACAACCATCAACATATTTAACCATTAATTTGTTGAAGTTATTTCTAAATCTTTGTTTTTTTAACCCCAAAGGGTAAACATTTATAATAATTATTTATATATACAAGATGTCATATGAAAAATATTAAGTGTTAAAAAAATTTCAATATAAAACCAAAAATTGGGACATCATAAAAATTTCATTTTACTTGCTCTGCTATAAAATCATGTAACGAACTTAGCTCTACCAGTTTTTCACTGACTTATTACATCATTTTTGAATCACATATTCGATATGGTCTTCCGTTGCTTTTGTAATCAACAACTTCTTCAATTTATAGGTATTTAAATTGCAATACGATTTTTTTTTGCTTGAAGTAGATTAGGCAACAGTGGTTTTTGCAAAATAAATAAATTTCCCGAAGAAAGTATAAAAAAACAGGAGAAAAATCGAAAATTTCTCAAAACTGCTTGTTGCAAACCTACACTCAAGGGTTAATTGGCGTGTGTTGGTGAGAGGTGTCATAATATAAACATTTGAGAGAAACGCAATTAAACTTTTTTATAATTTTGATCTGCTATCGCCTAAAAATTAAAGTAATTTATCGATTCTTACTTTCTTATAAAAATTTTAAGTAACATTTTCTAGCATTATCTGCCAAGGAGAACAAATTTTTTTTAAAACAACTCATAATTTTTTGAAAAAATAGCCACATATAGTAAAAACCAAATAAAGTTGCGTTTACGTCACCAAGGGCGTATTTCTATCGCATGTGTGGCTACATTTCTATCGAAAAGTGCATATACTTAAATTTGTTAATTAATCGGTTCTAAAGATAACCCATTCAATAAAAAAACTTTTGTACCAAAATAATGTATAAGCAATATAGCTTTATTGGGTTTATACGTCCCTCGATGTAAACATTTGTGTTAAAATTTTCATAAAGAAGCCTCCAATTATTGACGGTAGAATAGTCACTGCCAGAAATAATGTCATGTTGCCGCGTTGTTTGTGACTTTTCTACTCGTGTATTGTCATCGATTTTTGAGGTTATAGTTACGTGCTTTATAAAATTTTCTTGTGAGAAATATTTATAATCAAAACTGTTTTTGTTTTCAAAACAACAAAGCATTTTCTTCTGTGATTGTTAAAATGCCCAAACAGCTGAATAGCCGATGCAAAGAACTTGTGGCTTCATTAGTAAATTATTTTGAACAAGAAAGAAATAATAATGGTCCTTTGTTGCCCTTAAATGCTGTACAAGAGGTAGGTAATACGTGAATAAAATATCCTTACTTTACTTTACGAAAATTTCTATTATTTTAGCGTGTAGCTGCTGCTTTAAAAATCAGTGTAAGAACAGTAAGCAAAATTTGTCAAACAAAGAAAAAAAGTGAAGAGTTTGAGTCACCAAAGAAAAAACGTTGCGCTCATAAACAAATACAAAAACTTTAAATACAAGCTCTATTCGTGATACCATTTACAACATGTACCAGAGAAGTAACTATAATTACGACATTAACTGTCTTGACCCTTACTTCCTGAAATCTGCTCATATTAGTGTTTTAAATGAAACTCACGGTTTCTAGTTAATTCTACGATATAATAAAAATTATTGAAAATTCTCAAAAATTGACAATTGTTTCGATAAATCAATATCATCGTCAGAATGACAGAAGTTACATTTCATGTGATGCCTACCTATATCATTGCTCAGTTATACTGATCTTAATTGGAAAAATGATATCCAGGATATCACGATAGGGCTAATAATATCTAAGCTTCAATATTTGTAATATCACATCTTCTTCTTTTTCCTATTAACATATATTAAGTCAATCACAAGTTAGGTCACTTCTTGGACTAGCCAAAAATAACTACTAAACATCAGGTAGGCATCACATGAAATGTAACTTCTATCATTCTGACGATGATATTGATTTATCGGAACAATTGTCAATTTTTTAGAATTTTCAATAATTTTGATTATATTGTGGAATTAACTAGAAACCGTGAGTTTCATTTAAAACACTAATATAATTACGACAATTGTATATTTAACATATTTTTATTTCTGTATGCTTTTAGAACAGAACATAACGATTCGATCATTGTGGTCTCAACTAGAAGAAAAAGAATTATTTAATGGTAGTACCACTTCTTTGAATAGATTGCTGAAAGAACTTGGGTTTAAGTGGATGAAGGATAATCCACGACGAGGACTTATGGAATTACCTAATGTTGTTTTGAAAAGAGTAGAATTCTTAAGATATTATAAAGAAGCAAAGGACGAAGGTATATACCAACTTGTGTTCATCGATGAAACCTGGATATTTCAAAATGGCATCATAGGTCATTCATCGCAAAATGTTAAACCATTAAAACGGATGGCAAAAGGTTTGTTGTATTGTAAAACATGTGGTTACTTAAATATTATTTAAATAATATTATTAAAAAACGGAATTATTGAAGGTGCTGAAGCAATATTTTGTTCATAAACCCAACTTAATGATTATCATGGGGAAATGAACCAGGCAAATTTCTTGAAATGGTTTGAATATCAGTTGCTGCAAAATTTAGAGAATCCTTCTCTAATTATACTTGATAATGCACCTTATCACAGCATGTTATTGCATAAAACTCCAAATACAGGATGGGCAAAATGTGCTATTCAGGAATGGTTGACAGAAAAAAACAGTCCCTATTCTCACATGATGTTCAAAACAGAACTGTTGCAAATCGTTTCTCAGTAAATATACAGATATATTCTTACTTATTGCCATTTATTTTGAACATTTTTTTTGTTTTTTTTTTAGAAATAAGCCACCAATCAAGTATATAGTGAACGATATGGCAGAACAGTATGGACACAAAGTTTTACATCTTCCTCCTTACCATTGCATATTCAACTCTATCGAATTAATTTGGGGCATAGCAAAAAATTACTACAATAAGCATACTGGTAGGGATGGTAACAGTGCGAATAACTGCCTGAACATGTGGCACGAGGCACTGCACATGATAACTCCTGATATGTGGAAAAATTCTATACAACATACTGAAAGAGAGATATTTAAATGGTATGAGAGGGAAAGAATATTTGATCGTCCAGAAATTAGTCCGATAGTTATAAATTTTAATAGTGAAGAGAGTGACACTGATGTTGAATCAGATGAAGAAAATGAACAAGAATTTGAATCTGCCTAGTTTCATTTCACAATATGTTGACTTGTTTAATGTTAGTTTTTGTCTTTGATAATACGTTCATTATTAAACATATTTTATTTTATTGCTTGTATTTTTATTATATTTATTTATTAAAAGATTTGGTAAATCAGTAATAACCTCACCACTTTTATTCTAGAATTCCTTACTTTGTGAAATCTATTCATGAATTTAATTAACAAAAAACGTAAATGAAAAAACTCCACACTATATTAAACGAAAACTATCAAACTATCGATAATTTTGTAGTTTTCATTTATAATATTGTGAAATTTTCTACATTTACATTTTTTGTTGACTTCAGTTATTTTCTGTTAATTTCCATATTTCGTGAACACTCTGACAACGCTACAAATGTTCACAATGATGACGTAAACGCAACTTTATTTGGCTTTTACTATATATCCCTTTACACTATTTTTTATTTGAGAAAACATTAACAAATATATGGAATAAGTCAAAAATAATGCCAAAAACTAAGTTACAACTACTTAATATTCCCCTGATTCTTCGTCTCTTTCAGCCTCCTTCTTATCAAGTTCTGGTAAACCATTTTGTATATTGTCTTTTGTCATTAAATTTTTATAAAAATCGTGCAATGTTTCTGAAATACCGTGAATCGAGGTTACTTTGGCAGGTTTTGACCTATTTTGGTACTGTAAATCAGAAACCGATTGCATAAACAAACTTTTTGAAATTTTGATCGTGCCTTGTGCCCAATTGGCAGTAGATCACCTAAATATAGTTGGTTTTCATCCACGCATGATGGAGAAAACAATTTTTTTGTGGGGTGCCAAAGTAGGTAGAATATTAAGCCTTCATTTACATCAAAAATGGTAAATTATGGGGGCAGCTTTGAGTTTGGTCTTATATTGAAGTTATAATGCATTTTTTTGATAATACATTTATTTATTACCAAGATTTAAAGACCAACTCAAAACAAATTCTGAAAGTAAAATAAACATAAATTCTCTACAGGTTTCACAAAAAAAACAAAGAAAAAATCAAGCCATCCTTTTACAGAGAAAAATTAGCATCTTTTAAGAGTCATCACTGTCAAAATATTCGTTTGTACAGAGGGAATAAACAAAAAATGGATCCGTGCTCGTCTCATTGCAAAAGCCACAAATCCATTTTTTGCATTTACTGCAACAAATCCAATCAGGTCCTCTGTAATTATTCCACTTTCTATAGGAAATTGCGCAGACGTCATCTGTAGCTTTAACAACCCTTTTTACTTGCTTTCTTATTGGCATTTTTTTAGGAACTGCAACTAAACTTTCAACGGGTTCGTCGTCACTATCATCGTCGCTACTAGTAAGAATATTTCTCTTGGCAGCGACTGGTTCATCTGTAGATAGGTTTGATTGAGGTATTTACCGGGCTCTGTTTTCCTGCCACGTGTTTTAGTGACCTTTTCCTTATTTGATCCGCGTAGATCTTGAAGCAGATCAATTAGGCTCTCATTTAGAATAGCAGCTTGGGCATTTGCGTCGTCTTGATGGTTTGGAATTCTTTTGAGAACTTCTTGTGGATTAAATGGACAGATCCCTGTGTCTTTAAATCCAGATTGTAAATTATTGGACACATTCTCACTGACTGTAAGCCACAATGGTTATATGAGCGTAGAAAAATATTCTTTTGGAATGGAGGAATACGATTCGGTTTCACTGCGCCATTTGTCTAGAATCTGACGCCATTTTTTTAAACGGGGCAAACTTTGCCATATCCAATGGTTGCATAAGATGGGTGCTGTGGGGTGGAAGCGCTGTCATATAGATATTGTTCTCCTCACAAGCTTCAATGACAGTAGGTGAAAAATGAGAGGCTAGATTGTCCCCAATAACAAGTTTTTTTCCAGGATTTTCAATCTATTTAATTTCGGGCAGTTAAATTTGGAAAAACCATTTTTCAAACTGGTCCATATCGAAACAGCCACTAGGTGTGTTGCTGTAGACCGTTCCAGGAGGACCTCCTTTAAGTCCAAACTTCGTATAGATTTCCTGCCTTGTACAGCACCATAGGGGGCAATAAATCTCCTGCAGCGCACGCCAATTGCTCACTGTCACTACAGTTTTTGTCAGTAACTGCTCCTCTGCAGGGGTAAATACGGTTGGATGACCTGGAGAGTGCGTATGCTCGCCCTTCAACTTATTTTGAAGGGTCCCACGTGAAATTTTAAAGTGCCTGCCTGCTCGCCGCCTGACTCATGCCGTCTCTAATGGCAGCCAACGCGCTTTCAATGTCAGCTTCAGTGAAGTTCTTGTAAGTACGCGACCCTAACTTTTTTTATAGTTTCTAGGCATTGCTAGTCAATTTATGCATGTAACAAAATAGAATCTTTGAAAAAATACCAGGATTTTGGGAAAATCTTGACCATTTCATATTTTTCCATACTAATTTTTCACCAGAATGGTTAATCTGCTTTTGTTGCAAGATGGTTTTGTATAAAAAGGAAAACTCAAGAAAATCGGTTGTGGACATTGCGGTAACTAAAAAAGACTTTTGATTTCCACATAATCTTACTAATTCCATCCAGACTCTTGAATGCTCTATTGGGCATGGATATATTTTCTTTTCTATTACTGAGTTGTTTGAATCGCACTCCATGTGTGTATGTCCAGGAATAAGAAATTTGTGGTTTATAAATGTCAGATTGGGGTTATTTTTCATAAACATCATAAACATGTCGGGGAAGAAGGAATTCTTATTTTGTCCCGCACATATGGCAGAATATAATTCTATTTTATTAGTTTCAGATGAAATCTGTGTAAGAAGTTTATACAAGTATGAGGCAATCTGATTTGCACCACGTCCAGCCACACCATCGTGCCACATGAAGCAAATTGTTTTACTATTATAGCAATCATGCATTGTCAAATTAAAGGTTCATAATTGTCTTTTATAAAATGCTATCGAAGTCTGTAGGTCCGGTGTGGGTAGGCACTGTTGTGGATCAAAAATATCAACAATTTTGGATGAGTCTAATAAAGCATCATTTTTACCAATACGTTTGGCCTCATATGCGTCAGATGCTTCCTTTTGATGTACATCAAGCTGTTCTTGAATGTCTCTTTTTCTATTTTCATCTTTAGTGGCCTTTAACATCATATGAAATTTGTCACATGTCACATGTAGCACAAGTATATTTATTGGGTTGTTTGATTTTTATGCCCATGGAATGAAACATTTCCTGATATTTGAATTTCGACACAGGTTTTTTTTCCTGAGGTAACCTATTTTTATACTCCTCGAAAATTTTTGTTAAGGTATAATAATGAGAAAGATATTTTTTGGATGTATCTTTTCGGCAGTAGTGAGTGGCTCTCATATGTTGGTATTGACGAAAAGTACGACCTAACTAAATTAATGTCTTCTGCGGGAATTTTATTTGGTGGTGACTGAATAGCTCGTAAAGCATCATGCGGTATTCCAGAATCTGTTGTACTTTTGTTTTTTATGACATCACTTACAAAGCGTTTAGTCTTGTTAAAAGTTTTCAAAAGACAATTTTAGCAAATATTAATCAATTCACCATCTATTTGTAGAAAATACTTATGTGATAATAACCTATACTTGTGCTTTTTGTTATCCAGTTTACGTTTTGTAGTTTTCTTTTATTATGTTACTATATAAGGCTAGCCATAAAAGATACACGTTTATTAAAGTTTCCTTGCTCCCAGTAGTCCTTGAAAACTTTGCATTTTAATCGGTAGTTTGATAGCTCTTGACATTTCTTTTCTTTATTCTTTTTTTCCTTCCTCGTGAAATATGCGATTTCCAAATTTCTATTTTTTTTCCTCTCTTCTCGAATTATCTTAGTCTCGTGTTTCTCTGTTTTTCGTCCTCTTTTTTTCTTTATCACATCTTCGTTAACAACTTTTTCAACAACCTCGTCTTTTCCTTCGTTTACACAATTTTAGCTCCATCTCCTTCAATATTTTCTTCCCACATTTTTTTTCTCTAGTCATTTTAATTTTCCTTCCAGGTAATCAGGGTCAGCGTCGCTATCATCGAAAGGTTCTTCATTAAACAGAGCTTCCAGAATGACCAAATCAACGCCACGTGAAATTAAATAACTAACCATTAGTTATTATTATTTTCCTCTGTTTTTTTTATTACTTTCTATGCACTTATTTTATGTATTCACTAAAAAGTGTAAATATTATCTTTTATACTTTTATAAAAAATGTATTACTGTAAAATAATTAACTCTATGCTTATAAAATTACTTACCTAATATTGTGTTAAATTATTATCTTCAACGATGGTCCTACTAACGTGTGTATTGGAAATGAAAAAACAACAACACATAAAACATGTATTAGATGAATTTAATTCATGTAACTAAATACTGTGATATAAAATAAGCGATAATCTTTAATTTCTTAGAAGACTTTGTTTGAAACAAGAAAATAGCACTTCTAATATCCATTTCAAAATAAGAGCTTACATGCTTATCTCATTATCTATAATTGTAGAAGTGAGCATTTTCAAAATAAGCTTAGTTCTTCGGGACGGGAAAATTTTATTTTTCACTTGTAAAATTAAACAGTCAAATTAATACAGACATCAAAAATCTATCAGACAACACGAATATTCATTATAATAGTTTTAAAATGTAAACATCATCAAAAACATTGAACGAGCTGTTACTGAGCTTACACGTTTACAAGAACAATGATTGTAAACAAGATGACAAGAAGTTGGCAGGAATCAAAACTAAGAAAATAATGTAAAGTGGGATATATCGACTCAAATTCATGATCTATAATTTCGGTATAATGTATAATGATTTATGTACACTTATACTTTTTGTTATCGCAATACTATCAAATACATTTAAAATGTATGAATTGGTTTAAGTTTATTTCTATCACTTTCCACAAATGATAAAAATATTATTTTCTAGGTAAAGCTGAACGTATTTCACTTTTCTCTAAATTGTTTATTATTGTATGTGAGGGAACAAAAAATATTATAAAAATAATAACACTTATATCAGTTTTCACTAAACATTATACTTTCTAAAATAATTATATCTTCTGGCACACCGGAATAACTCTTATTGTAATCTAAATAGACTTATAACAGTTTTCCCTATTAAACAAAAATGCTTTTTGTTTGCACACAAAACTAATTTTTGGCCTTTTTTGACTTATACCACTTTTCACCAACACCCGCCAATTTTATGTTACACGCTATATCCACATAATATGTGGTGTCCGCGAGGAGAAACATTTTTAACTCGGAATTCCTTTAAAGGAAACAACTTTTTGTACTCTTGTGCAAAGTTTATTAAAATTTAGTTTGCAGAGTGTTTTCGGCCTAATGCCTAGTGTGGTCACTACAAAGATTTTAGTTATAAAAACTGATGATTAGATATGTATAAAACTTATACGTACTAGTCAATTTACAAGACTAGGGTGTCCAAACTTCGTAAACTGTTTGAGAAACAAACTACGTTGTTCACATTTAAAATTGTTCGTTGTTGAAATTGGATTTAAATTTATATAAAATTATTAAGTAGTACTAAACTACACGTTTATCCATTTTGCCAAGTCGTTTCCAAATGTTTTTTTCGAATTGTCGGAACATAGACATACATCATAGGTGTAATTTTTTTAACCACATGGCGAGTTCGTCACTCTAACCGACTGGACAGCCACCATCTACCAAAGATAATAATTCTGGAGATAGACTAGATATCCATCCGGTGAGGGTGGCAACCTAAAATATTGAAATATGAAACATGATTGAAGTATAAAATTTGATAATTGAATGTGATTTAAAAATAAACGGTTTTAAGGATTAAAACTAACTTTTCCGCATCTATGAGATGCCCTGATTAACATTCCATCATAAAATTGTTACTTGTATACACTTCGGGGGATGTATCGTGTTAATAAACCGAAATTTTTCCAAAAGTAACCAAAAATGCAGTATATCTGGATTTATAGGACCCGCTGTACTCGCTATAGTCAGCTGAAAATCAATAGGGTACATCTATAAGACGCCCTGAACAATACTCAATCATAAAATGGGTCACTTATATACACGCTGGAGGCTGTATCGTGCTAACAAACTGATAATTCTCCAAAAATGACAAAAATTTGGTACCTCAAGTACCATAGCACTCGTTGTACTGGCTTTAGTGAACTAAATCTCAATATGGTTCATCTTTGAGACGCCCTGAATAATATTCAATAATAAAATTGGTCACTTGTATATACTCCAGAGGCTGTATCGTGCTAACAAACTGAAATTTCTCCAAAAATGTCAAAAATGTCGTACTTAAAGTACTATACCACCTGTTGTGCTGGCTGTGGTGAGCTGAAAATCAATAGGGTTCATCTGTGAGAGGTCCTGAACAATATTCAATCATAAAATTGGTGATTTGTTGCACTCCGGAGGCTGTATAGTGCTAACAAAACATGTATCGAAAAGTGGCCGACGACAACGACGACGACGACATACACACAGGATTTTTTATCTAAAAACCATTTTTTCGTGTTGTTCTTGATGAAAAACACAAAAATAACTCAAATTTTTTTTTCAAAATTTCACTTTTTTTGTGGGTAAACCAATACTTTGCTCGCATATAGATAGGTTGGGCGGAAAAGTAAAAATTGATGAGTGAATTTAGTTGAGGTTAAAAAGGTGGGAGTTCGTTGCGCTGATCGGCTGGACATCCTCCATCTACCAAAAATAATAAATAGATGGATAGATATTTATTGCATACCAGGAACAATTTACATTGTATATTACATGTCAACAAGGGCGACGATCTCTGATACTGAAGTATGAAAAGTGATTGAAAATTAGAAAGTTTAAAAAAAGAACTATTGAAAATTGAATTTAGATATGATTTAAGAGCTCGTCGCTCCAACTAACTGGCCATCTACCATCTATCAAAGATAACAAATTTAGAGACAGTCTCGATGGCCCCCTAGCTGGGGCGCCGAGCCCTATAGATATCAAATAGTTGTGATTAAATAAATGAGACTTGGAAAAAAAACTAAAAGAAATAGTCAATCTATTGTCATCATTGAAGGCCTTGTAAGAGTCTGTGTAGTGGTATATAGTTTCTCTTTAAATTTACTTGTGTATTGAGGCAATTGTTATTTCTGTTCATCTCAGCTGTTTTTTCGATGTCCTTGTAAAAATCCAAATACAGAAGAAAATGACCAAGTACACTTTGGTTATTGAGATGAAACATATGAAATCACCGCTCTTTTCTCCAAGAATATGCAGGACCTCAATGAAAACATCTACATCGGCCTGCAAAGGGCAGCAAATTTGAATACGTGTGTCTGTAAATTTCTGAAAATGAACTAATGATACCTGCATTCGCGGTCGGAATAGGTATTACCAACATACCATCAGGAATAGATTGAATCTTCCGAAAATAATAATAAAAACTTCTTGTGGTCAGCTGTCTTGAAGTTTTAACATTTATTTTCCAAAAAAATATGAAAATTTTGAAATATTATAAGTTCGCAAGTGTGAAAAATTCCAAATTTATGATTTTAAATAATCCAATATTCCATTGCATCATTAAAAAAATTTAAACAAATCTTTAATCGTTTGGTAGGCTGCGAATCCAGGTGATTACCAAATTTGAATTATCAAATTCATTTTATGTTGGTGTTTTCTTTGTTTCCTAATAATAGGTAATACTTCATACAATCAATTTATTGCTTATAGAAGGGTGACAATCAATGTTTTGAGACTAAAAAAAACAAACAAATGTCAGAAATATGTTCAGTGTAATATATTTTATTTGAACGTTGTCCAGTCAGATGATGATAGTTCTAAAACATACTTTTTGAAGGCCTCAATCGCCTTTTATGTTGTCTGGGCAATTTATCTTCAATTAGTGGGATTAAGAACAGATCGTTGGGAGCCATGCCAAGTCCAGCTGTAAGGTGGATGACCTATCAGTTCGATCTTTTGAGTGTCCAAATACTCGCTTGTTTCATGCTATCTATCTGAGCTCTCATTTCCGTGATGCAAAATGAGTCATTGTATTGGATTAACTTCTCTCAATTTGCCAACAACTTCTGGCAAACAAAGGGTCGTATATTAAGCCGAATTAACTGTCTTTTCACTTTCGAGAGGATCAGTTGCCATATAACTGGTGTTCGTGAAGAAACTCGCCACCATTTGCTTCGAAAACAAGAAACTTTTGTTGGCTTCTGTCATATCGAAACACCCAAATTGCCGATTACATTTTCTATCTAGCTCATGTGCATAATCCTCGACCCAATAATGCTTTGGATGCATCAAAGTTGTATGTTTTAATCATTTCGTGGCACAAATCGACGGTTTGAGCATCTGTCAACAAATGTAGAATCCAACTTTACCTACGCATCTTCTGAACATCCTAATTATTCATGCATGCTGGTTATACCTACTAATGCTTGTTGTTACATGACGATTTTCTTCAATAAGTTTTCGCAGAATATGTTTTCTGACACAACTACCGAGCTTGGAGGTTGATTGATCAACAATTCTTGAGTTAGGAGACAAACGGCTTATGATTATTATCAACTTTCCAATAATTTTGGTTTTTTCGACCGCAAGAAACTTTTATTATTTACCTTATATTGGAACTATATTACGATAAACATGTTGAAAAATGAAGAAGTTATTCTCACAGTGTGTGAATGATTTTAATTCCATGAAAAATATAGGACACAAATCGTAGGTAATTTGAATAAAAAATAGATATCGTGCCAAAATAATTTTAACGACATCTATCAAAGTGGTATTAAATGTTTATTCATTCAGTAGATTGAACTTTCAATTTGGAAGGGCCATTATGGAATATCTTTCCAAATAAAATATTGTAACTAATTATTATTTTATTATCTAAAACAAAAAAAGGTATAATACAAAACACTCAAACTAGCAAGCTATGTCAGAGAATTGAATTTAAAAAATAAAATAATGATAATATCACACTTAATGTATTTTAGAGAACAAGTGGTCCCATCTAGTACCTCTTTAGATTTATTGTGATCTCAATTAAGTTTTTAATTAAATCCAATTGTTTAGAAATTTTTTTCCAAAATTTAACTTCGATATCTAAAAACGTCTGCTTATTTCAATTGATTCTCCTTATTCTTGACATGAGTAATTTTATATAAACAACTTGTATAGTGCTTATGTAATTGCTTGTTATCTGCTGATAACACAAAAGCCACTTTGACAGATGATACTATAGACGATTCGTGCTAAGCGATCCGTCCTCTAGTGGATAGTGTAAGAACCGAGCTAAAAGCCATTGTACGTGCCGTTGTTGTTGATGACAAAACATAAAGCTTCAGTTGTGTTTGTAATTTTTTTTGTGTGTATACTGTTTGTTGGAGATTTTTTAAATGACCGGTATTGCTGCGTACCCCAATGTTCCCCGAGTTGTCTATACTCTGTTTTTAAACTAGGAGGAGTGATTTGAATTCAAGTTGGCGGTTTTACTCAACAATTTTGAAATATGATCGATCAATTCTGTAAATTGTAAACAAACAGCAAACAGTGTCCATTTTTTTTTTGTTTCTTGAGGTCTTAGTTTCTTGTTATTGTTTCATTAAAATATAAAAACAGTGTCAGCACTAATTTTAAAATGGACCCAGATACCATTCCAAGTACCTACTAGCAGACTTTTAGAATTCGATCCCAAAAAGGAGTTCTGTAAGTTTACTTATCATCTACATCCTACTATCAAAAAATATAGAAACGCTGGAACAATTGTTTCTTCTAACCATCGTGGACGTTGTCCAGAAATTTTATTAAAACATTCGATGACACAACTAAAAATATAATTCGACGTATCGTTCAGCTTCTTTTTTAATAATGAAATCTCAATATTGTATTACTCGGTAAGTATAAAAGGGTAATACCATAAAAATCGGCAGTTTCAACAATAGAAGGATCCAAATCACAATATGCACCATCAAAAATAAAAAGACAATTTCGTGGAAGTTTATATTTTCCAAAGTGCTTAATCCATTCGTTAAATGTTTCAATTGTTATGCTTGCTTTCTTCGTCATGAGCGTCAGAGTGCCTGGTGGCAAATTGTCATACAATTCGCGATTCATCCTTTGACCTTTAAATAGAACTGCTGGGGGAATCCTTCCTACACTGGCGTTACCACAAGCAACAACAGTAACATTCTCCGCATGTTCTGGTGCCACTAGGTGGACCCTTTTGGCTCCCTTTTTAGCAAGGATAGTTTGCTGGTGATGCAGCGTTAACCTGCACCCCTTTTCATTCATATTAAAAATTCTTTCAGGTTTATCCATTAGATCAAGTTCTAAAAGCACTTTTTGAAGCTTTTCAAAATAATCAGATACAATATGTTTGTTGTGCTTTTGTGCTCTCGCTGGGTTCATATTCTGTGCCTTTCTAGGAGTAATCTCTGGGTGTCTCTTTAAAAACGCTCTTAACCAATGACGGCCAGCTAGGCGTCATTCTTGAGAAAACATGTTAGATATACCATTTAACTGACAATAATTAAAAACAGATCTGCGAAGCATTCGTTTCGTACGTAACCCAACTGGGCCAGTCTAATAATTTGGGACGCTAATTCTGTTTCTTGGTCTTCATTCAGAACATTTTTTCTGTCAAGTGATTGTTTTACGGCGGTATTTTCGTTCATGTAACGATTAAGAGTCTTTCGTGGTATTTTATACTGCTTTGAAGTTGAGTTTTTCGACTCCCCATTTTGTTTAGCTCTTATGGCGCACTTAAGGTCTTCTTCCGTCCACTGGGAGCGAATTCCTCTGGTTTTGTAAGGTGACATCTGTAAAACAAAAATTTGAATCAGTAGTCATTCAATAAGTATGAACCAAAGGTAATGTGCCCATAGGGCATATTAACTCCCAATAACGATGGACGTATTAGCGACAGAAACAGAAAATGTATATTAACATTTTCTAGCGGTAATTTATTTTTTTTAGAGGTGGCACGCTAAAAGAATGGTAAAAAGGTGTATTTTAAAATGCTGTACTTACCGTTATTGTAAACAAACACAATATTTACACTCTATATCTCTACTCTATATAATAGAATTGGTTTAATTTAATTAAATTCAAATTACGTGAGTTACAAAAGAAAACTAAATAAAAAAAAACATTAAGGCTATCACAACTCATCCCTTGTAACCATCTTCCTCCTAGGATCTCTAGTGGTCATCTTACTCCAATCCATTTTGCTGCCCCAAACTTCGGACTCGAACTTGGGTGTACACGTGAACGTGTACCAGAAGGTCCAAAAGTGAACGTGATCACCTTTTAAAAACAATATACCCCATTACTGAAATTATATTAATGAGATCTTGACAATTATTTTCAAGTGTCCCACAAAATTTATTAAACAACCCTCAGTTGAGACAAAAAAAATTTATAATGGGTTTTGAACCATGCTGAATCGAATGGCGTTGTCCGTTTGTTTCTATCTATTACTGATTGGCCGCTGAAACTCGCGACGGACGGACAGACAGTCAAAGCCAGTTCATAAGAATTTTTTTTATTGTTTAGAAATCTAAAAGGAAATAATTAATGTGAATCTCAGAACATATAAATTGCTGATTAGAAAACATTTTAGCTATCTGGTTGTACGGTATACAATTGTAGGGTGTGCTAAAACATATCAGGTTAATACAAACAGTTCAGAATAAAATTCTACAACTCTATGTGCTTTTTAATAGATACTCCGATCAAACAAAATTTGTATATTAATGGTTGGCTAGAAATATTATAGTAGGTATATAAATACGCAATGCCTGAAAAGACAGAATTCTTGCCCACTGGTCTAGAATAATTAGAAATTACAGAAACTTCTCGCAATAAGAGCAAATAGTAGTTTTTATATCTCGATGGAACTTAATAATACATTACAGTTTTTGCTATAATTTGGACCAATCTCTTAGGAATCAGTTTGTGTTTGTTAGGTCCGAAAGAATACAAAGCAAATACACTTTTCTATTTTAGATGCGAGGAAAATAACAGAGCAAATATTTGTAATATAGATAGAAATATAATTTGTAAGAGGTTGGTTAGTGAAGGGACACTCTTACTGAAGATTTGTATGAAACGTAAAAAATAAACGTTTCAACAAAATTGGTAGACATGAAATCAATAAATTGAATATAGTATACTAGGATACTATTATTTGACAAAACATCTCTCAGAACATAATCAATAACGATATGGTAAAAACATTTTGGAAGGCGCTAATTTCTTTAATATGATTCAGAAAATATATGTATTTTTCTCAGCATCTACTTTTGGCTGGACAATTCTTCTAAAACATGTCCAGAGTTTGAATTTGAACTCTTGTACAATAAATGATAAAATACATAAAGTAAATCATCCTACATTTCATAAAGCGCAGTAAATTGTCTATTACCAAAACTGCCGCTATGATAAATACAGAGAAGCAAACACATATACGCTGGAAAAAATATGCAAAAAGGAAAAATAAACACCATATTGATGAGTTGTTTACGTTCCCATAATGCATTTAAGCATGACTAGGTGCATTTACGGCATCCTTTTCTTCCTTCTCTTCGTAAACAACGATGACGTTACATTTTTCCGTCTTATTTGCACAGCCGACCGAGATAAAAATGCAATTATGCTTCTACAGGGACCTCACAACCATTGGCGCAGAACAAGTTTGATAATTACAGAAAAAAATCAACTGTTATCAAATAGACCTTTTGACATCTGATGGTTTCATTTATGGTGCCAGTAAGCATCAAGTACGTTGTTATTTCAGTGGGGAAAGCTGTACAAATAACGTGATTCAATTGTGGTTTATTATAAACCGTTTGAGAAGGAATTAATGTTAATGTGATCAGCATTCACTACTAAAGTTATTTAGCCTCGTTTGTGGGATGTAGGCCTTGTTAATGTTTTCCCGGCGCCACTAAGAAACAGCACTGTTAACAAGCTAATCGCGAATTTTCAAAAAGGAGTTTATATCAAACGCATTAAGCACACCATAGTTACCTATACGTTCAAGGATAAAAAAAACGTAGCGTTTATAAAATATGTACTTTCTCTCTTTGATATCATTCAAAGAAAAAAAAATTGCAGAATTGGTGATCAAATACTCGTGTACGGAAAATATTTACGACAAAGGTGTTTGCATGTTGAAGCTAAGCTAATTATTATCAAATATAACTCTAAGATTCTTGTAGTTACTTAATAGACCTTTTCAAGATACTCAGTTAATTTTGTAATCATATTGTTACGAATCTAGCAATACTTTGTTTTGTTTCGCTTTATTTTTTTTTCATTATTACCTATGCTTGTCGATACTGCTTTTTGCGCGACCCCGTATATCGCCGGTGTCAGTTTTAGTCGAGAAATAGTTCGTACCAATTCGAGTCGACCGCTAAATAATTGTGTTCCCAGTACTGGTTTAATATAAGGTTAAGAATCCTATGAAAGGTTAGTGGTACCAAGTTTAAGGCAATAATAACAGTTAATTTTTTCTTGCAATTTATATTTGAGCTACTCGTAACATTTTGGTCCTTCTAGCAGGAAGAGCAGGTATATTTTATAATTTATTTTCTCCTAAAGGTTCTTCTATCTAATAAATCTTAAACTTATATCTTCATATTGCATTTTAACATATTTAACATATTGCAAATAAATTTTACTTTTAAAACAATACAAACAGTGAAAGAAGTGGACATATCTTATCACTTAGTTTTTATAGAGCACTTTGGACTTAGCTATAAATACGTTTTCTTCCGCATTGTATGTACACAAATTGAAATTTATTAATTATTTTGCTAGCAAAAACTAACATTAACACAAAAATTTATAATTTTAGATTTCGATATTCTGTTAATCTGATGGCTTTTGTTTTCCTTTCTTCACCAAATATTTGAATAGGCTGCAGTTAATTTTGAATTCAGTTTTTGGATATAAAATTAACACATTCACTTTTAATCGCATTATTTGAAAAAAAAAATGGATAAACTCACTTAATACAAATATGACCGCAAAATTTGCATCAGTCGCACGAAACTTGCTAAAATGTAGATCTCGCGAACTAGATGAACATAAGACAGAATTTACTAAACAACATAACAGTATCATAAGCGTATTAGTAAGTCAACCGGAGGAAAATATGGACGACGAAGAAGTCCTTCGAAAAGGTTTTCTTGATGAATATTATTAAATCAAATCTACCGTCGACAATTAGTTTAATGATAAATGCAATATTCACAGAAAATCTAACTTGCTTAGAGCATATGAGTTTGCCTGTAGAGAATTGGGATTTATCTTAGTAATGCTTTTAATACAACGGTTTGACCAGTATATCATTACTTTATTTGAGCAGGTAGAACATAAAGAAACGAAATCCCTCAATATAAAAAATTGTTAATTTCGTGGAAAATCAGTGCATTGCTCTCATTAATGCTAATACTCGTGATTTTAGTTCAGTCTCAAAAAAACGCTAAATCTGGTACAGCTCAAACTTTGAATGTAAAGCGTAGTCACGTTAGACCGTCCTCTTCACAAGTAACTCGTACTTCTTCATTCCTTACTTCTGAATCAACTCCCACGACGAAATGAACACTTTGCAGAGCCAATCATTCTTTATACAGTTCTGCATCTTTTAAAAGTAAAACGCCTAGTGAACGCTACAATCTGTGTAAAAATATTCATATATGCTTTAATTGTCTCAGCTCCGCTCATACTTTCAATACATATCGATGTAATTGTGCATGCAAAAAATGTTTTTCTTGTACACACCATATTTATTATGTTTTAAAAGCAGTACGCCGGGCGTCGCTCCTGTTGCTGCTGCTCCTACCGATCATGTGTTAGATAATTCCGCTCCTAATCCGCAACCTAGTTCATCTAATGCTCCGGTCCTCAATAAATCAACCGCATGTCATTCAGTTACTAACAACCCTTAATAATCTGTGCTTTTATCAACAGCGATTATTGATGTTTTAATTGTCAAAGGTGTTTCTTCACCTCTCATATGTTTACTTGACTCTGGAAGTCAGTCTTCTTTTATTACTCACAAAGCTTTTCGTTCCCTACGCTTAAATAAAATAGACTTTTCAATCGAAGTTACAGGAATTAATTCCACCCACTCCTGTGTAAGTAGTGGTAAAGTTGCTTTGTCAAACCAAGGATTAAACTATCGCCTATATTATATCTTGACGCTATGTACTTGATTCAATCTCTATTGTATGATCTTGTGCGAGGTGGTAACTCTTGGTCGTCTTGATCTTTCTTTCACGTTTCCAGTTGATCTATATTTACGGAGAAACCGCTAAATGACACTTTCACTGACTTGGAACACGTCCGCAACTTCTCTCTGACGGCTAACTGATGTGAGATGACATGCTGTATATATATATATATATATATATATATATATATATATACAAATCAATCGTAAGAAATTTCACATTACTGTGAATGTCTATTGTAACGTTAAACCCTTATTATTCACTTTAATGGTCGTAAACGCCCATTAATAAAAGGAAGTTTAGCTTTAAGTGCCTGCTCAAGAAAAGACCAAAGAATTGAATTTTACATGGTTCAAATGAACGTTATGATCTTTTTATAAAACAGAGATTATGGAACTTTCCAAAACCATTAAAATGTTACTTAAATAACTTCAATTAGCACTGTGAAGAATATTTCAAACCCTTTCACAAATGAATAGGGAATCGAAATGAATGTTTTATGTATTGACATAAATTAACTAACAGGACACTAAATATCGCTTCACGGTAAAGTGGGTAATTAACTTTATGTCAAAAAATATCAGCATTCAAGCACCATTCTACCACCAATATCTACAGAAATTAACCAATTTACAAACAGTCAGTTTCTCAACATCAGGCAGTACAGAACTAAATCTACTCTGAATCGGTCGACATAAAAGAGTGTGACAATTCCTCACTTTCGATACATCAGTGTGCGTAAAGTATATCTAGATCAACCTGAAGTGTTAAATATCTCTCGCGATACGACGCAATATAAAAACATGCAAATTTCTGCGACTTCGAAAACTATACATATCTACCACACGAGCATTTAGTATATTTAAGAAAATTGTAACCACAAACCAATAGCCATATGAGCTTCATCCTCAGTATTTTTACCTCTAGCCACTATTCAAAACAAAAATCTGAATTCTAAATCACAGTTGAATGAACAACGTAAATCCAATAACTAATTCTTGAAAATACAAAAGAAAACAACTTGCTTTAAACTTAAAAAATTATCAACTAGGAAACTAGTGAGAAAAAACCTGGGTGGATAAAACAGTTAATAATTTTTAACATGAATCCAATATAAACTTTCCTAATTTTTGTGGAGCAGATTAATTATGCCTTCAAGAAAAACGGATTAATCTCAAGATTTCTGATGGCATACAAGATATCTCTTCTTCATCTTGACATATCAGTCGTATTTGTTTTTGAAAAACTGAAAGTGGTTTTTGAAGTAATTTCTCGTAACTTCAAACATCAAGTTAGCATAATTTGGAGGAAAAAAAAACTATGCGACTCTCAAATTATAGAGTGAGAGTAAGTTCGCTTAATGTAATCAGAGAACGAATACTTAAAAAATTGTGACTCCCTTACGTAACCTCAAGATTAAACACAAATGCTAGTTGTTGAGTACATTACCTCAAATATCTCAATACCCTAAAGCCGTGGGCTAATTCAGAACACGTATTCAGATTATACGCAAAAAAAATCGATATTAATTTTCCAATTTCCAAGAACGAACCATGTTGACCTATATAATCATGGAACATAACAGGAAGACTGACCTCTACTAATTTTTTTGAAACAACTAATATCTGTAATAAAAAAATAACTCTATGTTATACATTTTTGATGAAAATATAATTAAATCCTAAGTTGGATGGTTAGAATATGTCTCAGGGAGATGAGTGAAAAGAAAATCGAATGTAGCAGAAAAATGAAATATGAAACACAGGACAGGAAAATAAGAGTTTTAAGCTTAGAGCTACAAGAACTGTAAAGCTGTTGTATATTTATAAAAAAAAATCAAAATATGTCAAACGTTTTCATGTTTTTCAAATTTTATAATGAAACGCCACTGACTTCCGTTTAGAGGGGACATTTGTATAACCAAAACCATCACTACTGTCCCGAGATCGAGGCAAGCAAAAAATAACAGGTTGTTTACAATTTACAGCACGAAATTTTTAAGGGCACTTAACGTCCGCGGTTTATGTTGAGTTTTATTTAATTTTAGGGCGAGAATAAGAAAGATGAAAAAGAATAAAAATTGTCTCAAGAACAATATTTACAGGTGTTTTGATTTGAGGGGTCGGCAAATAAATTTCACCCGATGGGATGTCAGCATTTGTTTATTTTCACGAAATGAGATGAGTGAATTGGAATTGAAATGAATCAAATTTAAACAAAAAGAGTGATTATTATTATAATTACTTGAAGGAATAATGATAGGACATCTTTATATCTCAATATTAACAAAACTAGATAATTATAAGAGAGAAATGAAGATGTAGTCTGGTAAAAAAGAAAAGGGGTTTTAATCGCTGTCAAAATCACCAGAAATGGGATTAAATGATAATTTCATGTAGAAGTTCATTATTCCAGTGTACTAATGTCGTATTAAATAGCAATGCATTTACTTGAACAGTCAATTATGTGCACTACAGCTTTAATTAAAAAGGTTTGACCCTCTTCAGTCTTCTCAGGACCACCGTATTGTTGAAGAACTGAATTGTTCCTACATTGACTAGAAGAAGTCATCGAAGAAGGATTTCTTGTCATGGTTTTGTTTCAATTTCCAAAGCCCTATGAAGGTTACCGTTACTTAACACATTCGCTGCCGCCATAAGAGCGAATACGGAATTACTCAGGTGCCAAAGATTAAAACGTTATAAAACATCATGTTATTGATGAGAACACATTAGGAACATAGTGGGGGTGTACAACAGAAAGATTTTTTTTCCTAACTATTTGAGGTCACCGGTGATCCTCATGGCATACAAGTAATGATATATGCTTAATGTACCATGAGTATCACCGATGATATCGAGATATTTTATAACAATAGAAACTTATAATTAAATCATTTAATGCGTATTAGCAAAACATGTAATCCAAAGGAATTTATTACATTGAGCACAAAGTGTCGAAACTAGTTTTGCTCCCTTTTGAGCTGCACTTCTTCCATCCGTCTCAGCACTCTTTCTATAACATTCGGCAAATCTTTTCCATTTTTTCCGATTCTTTTCATCTCTTTTCTCGTTATCTGTAAGGGAATGTTTTTCCTCTGTTCTTTCATTCTGATTGTTTCTTTCAAACTTGATTCCCAAGAGTTGCATTACCAATTTCTTCCGAAATTCTATATTGGGCATATTTATTTTCTTGTGGTAACTGAATATAATGGAAGCATTTATAACAGCAGTGTTGAATGATAATTCAAACGCTGCCTTATGATACCATTTAAATGTTTTTCTTAGAGGGGAGAAGTAACTTGCCTTCTGATCCGACACATCTACGCCATCTTTCTCTTTATTGGAACGAAGTTCCTTATCGCGCGTTGTGAAAGGAGGCTAGACGGAAAAACTTCTTACGAAAAGTTGTCACGACACTTTTTGAAGCTATTGTAAGCTGTGCGGCGTGCACATGTTTCTCCAACCAAGTCATACGATTTATAATCTCCACATTTTGTGTGTTTAGCAAGTGTACGCGTCATAATTTTAATAAATTCAAAAACAAATCATATTTTAATATTACTTAGTATAGTTTTTTGTCTTTATTATGTTAATTAATTGTTGAGATTCTCTACAACAAAAATTGAAATAATATACTTCACTTGCTTGCTGTATAATGAATAATACTTTTGAAATCTCCTAAACATATTTCTCGGTAGTATAGTGGTCAGTATCCCCGCCTGTCACTCGGGAGACCGGGGTTCGATTCCCCGCCGGGGAGGAATTTTTATTTTATGAAAAATTGTTTTTTTTGCTTTTTGGAACGAAGTGAAGTGAAGTGAAAGGGGGCTAGACGGAAAAAATTCTTACGAAAAGTTGTCACGACACTTTTTGCTATTGTAAGCTATTGTAAGCTGTGCGGCGTGCGCATGTTTCTCTGTCTGTTACCACAAGCCAATTATTACGAAAATTGAGACTACTGATTAAGTTTATATAACATTATATTTGTTAATAATAAAAAAAATATTATTATAACTTAAAAAAAATAAAATTTTATTACAATTCCTTCACTAATTAATCGAAAGGAACTTCGTTCCATCCGGGTGTCCCTTGACACCTCTCAACTTTTTTTATATTCAATTATTGCCTCTGGCTTTTTAATTTCAATTCCCCTTCTATGATGCTTTCCTGTAGCTTCAATGTCCATTTCTTGTTTCGTAGATAAAAAATAAACGTCACGCTTATCTCTCCATTTAGCAACGACAATACCATCAGTACTTTCTTTACCACATATTTCCCCAGCCCTCAATTTACTGCCTACAATGTCTTTTGGAATCCCTTATCGATTCTTTCTTATTGTACCTAAGAGATGTTCCTTGGCCAATGTTACAGAAGTATAATAATTGTCTGTGACAATTGTTCTTCCTTCATCTAAATATCTCTCTGTTAAATCAAGGACTACTTTTTCGGCTAATCCTTGTCCGTTAGTGCGCACTATATTGTTTATTGAAAGATTCTCAGTACGAAAGATATCGGGTTTATTGGCATTTAGTTTTTGAATTTTATATCTGAGTCTGCGGGTGTAATCAGTTATGAAGGGGATTGTCCCCGTAGTAGGCGTCGACGGTATGGTGAAACCAATGAGAACACTCAGTTGATTTTTTTGACAAACACTTCAAATTTATTGATATTCAAATAAAATAACGATCTAATCACTACAAATTCAGGAGCAAAACTTTTAACTGTATGGCATAAAAGTAGGCATGAACGAATGACAACAAAATATATTTTTCTACTTCCGTTACTACAACCGCACTTTGAACACGGGTTTGACATGCACAAAATGACTCTTTAAACACTAGTGTTTGAAATGCGAAAAGTCACATCTCGATTATCTTTTGTTTTTTAAACGTCAAATCAAGTGTATTTTTTGTATGTTAAATTTCATGTTCGGTGATAATTTTGTTATTCTGCGTCATTTGATTTGTCAGTCAGCTGTCAGCCATCGTCCGTCATGTAATGAATATAATTCAAATATAATATAATTTTTTCCTTCCCACGGGCGAAGAAAAAGTATAGTAAGCACCTTGTGTTAAAAACGTCTTTAGTCACTCGTTTCACAAGGAACTCGTGACTAAAGTAACCTTTTTGACACTTGGTACTTAATATACTATTCTTATTCAGTTATTTTAATTACGAATCAGTGTCAAAACCTTACAATGATTTAGTTATTATTAAGAAAATTTTTAATTATATCAAATAAGTATTATATTTTTAATAATGTATTACAATCTAATTGGTATTCTCCAGATTTTACTAGTTCAAGTATGTCTCTAGGGATTGCTGACGTTGGAATACCCATTTTGTGTGACGGTAAAGGCAGGTGGTATGGGTAGCGGGGGCTGCAGACTACCCACAAATACGAGAACATGCAGCGAACACGTCTATAAGTGACTATTTTTCGACAGTTTCCGTGTTTCTAAGGTAAAACCTGAGATTTACAGATTGGATGGTGGTAGAAGTTCGAAATGAACGATGTTCACAAAACCTTTCAAACTTTTACCATTAAGTAAACATTATGTGTTGCTGGGAAACCTTGAGATTTACCGTATTTTACAGTAACATATAATAAAAGGTGTAACTAAGTATATTAGTTTACATATACATTTAAAGAAATGGCGAAGTCGCTTGGAAATCATATAATAGTTGTAGTAGGCCAACAAACTGTATGGATTAGGATCGTACAAACAATTTCAATTAGTAATGCGTGGGGAATATATATTTAGAACGTTGTTTGAGCTGGATTGTTCTTTAGTAATGTTGGTAATCGGAAATCTTTTTAATTTAAGAAGAAGGAGCAGTCAACAATTTAAATTATTCATAATACATACATGGAATTAATAAAATAGAATTATAAATTTTGCTTAAATTGCTCAAGTCTTTTTTATCATTAATATATTTCTTGTTTTTATGTGTATTAACCATTTCTGAAAATACTCTTTTCCTTGTATCTGATTCTGTTTCAAGAGTTTTTGTATTTTTATCATATAATATAGGGTAATTCATGGATAGATGGCGCAAGTGTTTTACAGCTCTACAGTGACTATATACGAGACAGTGGCGACAATAGGGTAACCCGTTTTTGATTGGCTGGCAGTTTGGCAGCCATATTAAGGCTAAAATCTCTTTGTTTACGTTTGGTGTATACGAAGTTTCTTATTCTGCTTGTTATATTTGTGATTAGAATTATTAGTTTTGTGCTTTTTTGGTAAATATTCAGTGAAAAAGAGGTGTTTTGCATTTAGACAATTGAAACACTTGTATTTGGACCTATAAATAATCTTATTTCGAATCGGAAAACTAGTGACATTTGGTAAGCTAGCTTGCTTATCCCTAAAAATTGTAAACTATTTATCAAGTTTTGATTTTTTCTAGATAATAACATTTGAAATGCCGGGATGTGTTGCAATAAATAGCAGTAATTCTGCTAAAGAAGGGTTTCTGGATCACCGCCCGCTATAGAAGAGAACAAAAATTTCACCTACCGCCCCTCCCCCCCCCCAGTCACTGGTTAGTCGAAAGTAGTTAATTTTATTTGAATATCATCTGTACCGTCCCAATTGGTCTGTATTTAGCTTTAATTTCAGTTAATGTCTAAATTTTATTTTAGAGGAATGATGAAGTAGAAATTTATTAAACGACTACCAAATGTACAATAAAATTGTTTATCAAACTTTTAAGTATAAACACAGAATCAATAAGAAATACAATCACAATAGAAATAAGAAATGCAATACAATAAGAAATATAAAATTATTAATAAAGAAAAAATCAATGAGACGGTTGAGGCTGGTGGAGTGTTACCAGTTTGTTAATATCGGGTTCCAATTTCGTTAACATCAATCGCAGATCGCCACGTTCAGTGATGTGTAGTCTGTTCCTCTTCTTTGACAGCAAATCAGTTACTGCACGGAATGCACGCTCAGCCATATAGGACGAAGGAAATGCAATTAACAACTTCTGTACTATTGTCCACAATCCAGGATTGGTGTTGGTTTTTGAAGCCAGAACTCTTGATATCCACGTTTAAATTTTACTTTCAGTTCTTCGTTAGTTGTGAGTTCTAATAGCTCCTCTTCCAAATTTGATAAGCCTTCAGTATCTGTGTTTGCGAAAGGATCTATAGCCCAACTTGGTATTTCCATGTTTGAAATATCTTGGAAACGCTCTGTAAAATCAACATGAAGAACTTCCAAGTGGTGGCAGTAAGTAAGTAAATCTTCCGGTTTTGCAGACACTGTTGATAATGTGGTAAAATGGTTGTACTCACCTCTACCAAGATTTCTTCTGAAATAAGAAGTTTTCCTGCAAAAGCAGCTATGACGTTTTTAGTTTTAATTAAATTTAAATCATCACCTTGCAATTGTAGATTAACTTGATTAAATACTTTAAACAGGTCCGTCAAATAGGCGATGTCATTTTTTGACTTAATCAGGTTTTCGCACAATTGTTCGTTTTCTTCAAGAAATTCCAACACTGAGTCAAATAGATTGAAAAAACGATTCAGACAAACACCTTTAGAGAGCCAACGTACTTCTGTGTGCAGCAGCAAGTGATTGTAGTCTTCATCATTTTCATTGCAAAGCTTATGAAACAAACGGTCATTCAATGAATTGTTTCTAATGTTATTGATTGCTTTAATAACGTTATTGAAGGACACATTCAGACGTCCATTTAATTTTTTTGCAACCAAATGCTGATGGTGAATAGTACAATGTACAGCGAGTACATTTGGCACTGCTTTTCTCAAATGTGCTATAAAACCCTTATGACGCCCGGTCATTGCTGGAGCACCATCAGTACAGCAGACAAAATATTGCTATTAGAAATTTCTTTCTCTTGAAAAATTCTTGCATAATATTAAATATAGAATGTCCCTTTGGATCAGATTCCAAATTCTTAGCAAATAATAACTCTTGATGAATTTTTTCTTCTTTTATAAATCGTACGTATGATAAGAGTAGAGCTTCGTTACTTGGTAGAGTTGATTCATCGAGTTGAATGGAAACGTCTTTAGGTAATCGCATAATGATATTTCAACATCATTTGCCATTTCATCTATTCTTCTTTGCACTGAATTATTACTGAGAGGAATTTTTTCAATGATATCAAATGGTGTCTTATGATGGAGAACAGTTTTTAATATCTCTTCGACTGCCGGCAAAATTAATTCCTCGCCAATGGTGTGTGGTTTTTCTGACTTTGCGATTAACAATGAAACGTTAGATGAGGCTCGTTTAGAAGACGATGCAAAAAGGTTTGATATAGTTGGCTGTTTTAAATATAGTTTTTCGAGTTCTTGAAAATAGAATATATCTTTGTTCTTCTTATCAGGATGCATTTTATGTAAATGCTCTTGTAGCCTAGAAGGTTTCATAGCTTCATGGTCGCAACTTTCATGAAAGCTGTATTTAGTAACTCAGCTATATCATATTCCGTTATTTATTGATGTTCAGTGGTTGTTAGATATAAATCGTATTAGTTGTATATAGCATTTTTGAAAGGACCAAAATTACTCGTATTCAAACCTTCTTAGACACTGTCTACGTACGGATGGCTATTCAGAGATGTGTAACGTCGCTAGAATCATAACCAAATAAATATTTCAACAGCGAATTTCATTAAGTCTTCCCTGTCGATGTTTTGCACGTTTAAATATTTTGTTTAAATTGACTAAGTCAAAAATGATTTGTTTATAATAAAAAGTTTCTATCTCTCCAATTTTATATGAAACAGTTAATTTGGATTAATGAGCGATATGTTTCAGAATTTATTTGACATTTAATAATAGTTCAATCTGTATATAACCTCCATATGTAATATCCATTACACCAATCAGCCAATATGTACAAGTAATTATTTTCTCAATTATTTTATTAAAACACTGGAGTTGAAAATATGTTGACAATTTATAACAAATTCAATTATGCATTTATTATAAAATAACAAACGTATTAATTACCTTTAGAAAAACAGTTGAATGTTTGATTGGTATATATATAACATACCTGTTATATTTTAGCAGTTAAATATGGTTTTTATCAGTATAACTATTATGCCCGTTTATTAATATACAATTCATATTGTTGAACCATTAAACATGGAACTGAATTTACTTACAAAATATAAATAATTACTAAGTTATTTGTTTTATTAGGTTTGTTATTCATTTTAACCCCAATTTTTTATATTTTATATTCAACAGATGTCGACATCGCCATGTAATCACCAATTTTGATGTTTACAGTTCGAATTTGCTTTAAAATAAATAAATATATATTTTTATGAGATAATATACCATAATAAAAAATTTGCCGTGTATAAAGAAACAATATCTATATTTGCATGAAGATGATTACAGCTTGTATGATTCCTTTTAGCGTAAACCCTTGCAGTGCTCTTGAAGATGGTTCTATAGAGCATAGAATAAAGTATAAGGACCTACAGTTCCTCATTTAACCCTCTCCTATGTAAAATAATTAAATGTTAATTCGAATATAGAATGATTGGTCACTGTTTTTATTATTATGCTTTATTTATCATAGATAATGTTGACAATAAACAATAAAAACAACGAAGTACATACTTAATAAGCCAGATGATCAAACAACAAGAAAAAACGAAAAACAAATTTGCAAGCTATAGAATACAAACATACAAATATCCAGGATGTAAGCACAAAACATAAATAGAAATAGAAATGTACAATTAGTTATATCAATAAAATAGTATAAGCAAATAAACAAACAAACTGTACCAAAATTATACCAAAATTAAACAGAAACATGTATAAAGCAACCATGAAATAAAGTAATATATAATACGAATAGAATATAAAATAAAACATGCACAAAATAAAATTAAGATGAAAAATATAAAATATTCCAACAAATGTATATTATATACATGCCAATAAATAAATGTGAATATAAACATGAATATGAACCACTAGATTTCAGTGGGATTACTTTTAATGTATATGATCAATAATTTTTTAAACATTTTTACGCTTTCACTAACTTTTATGTACTGCGGTAGATCATTATATTGTACAACACTTTTGTGGAATGAAGTCTTCATTGAACTTCCTTTAATGGTTGTTTTCACATAAAAATTAATTGAATTTGCTGATCTTGTGTTTTTATCATGTATTTGCGAGATTGGAACTAGCTTACCATGTAAATATTGCGGTAAGAGATTATTGATAATTTTGAAGATGAAAATCATTGTTTGTACATACAGAAACTTCTCAACTTTTAACCAATTTAAACAGTTAGTCATAAATTCCACATTAGTATACCTATTGCATCCCAGAATTACTCTCATCGCCTTGTTTTGAATAATTTGTAATCGTTCATAACTAGCTCTAGAACAGCTTGTATAAATAAGTGAACAACAGTAATAAAAATGTGGTAGAATTATTGTATTGTAAACCATAAGCTTAGTATGCATTGACAGAAATGGTGAAATTCTTCTCAAAAAACCCAATCTTTCTACATATGTAATCTATGTGACTATTAAATTTTAGTTCATGATCCATCATAAAACCTAAATATTTTATTTCATGTACACTCTCTAGGTCCTGATAATTTCTCTTAACACTCAAATCAAGGTTTAAAAATTTAGCTCGCAAAACAGGACCACCAATGAACATAAATTTAGATTTGGATTCATTTACTTTTAGTTTATTGATCTTAAATATGTCAGATATTTTTTTCAATTCTGAATTGACTGTTTGTACTACTTCAACAAAATTATCTCCGTAATAGTAAATGAGGGTGTCATCCGCAAAAAGATGGATTTTACATTTCTCTAGTACATTTCCCAAGTCATTTATATATAATATGAAAAGTAGGGGCCCAAGAACACTACCTTGTGGAACACCAATATTGTTTAATTCCGGATCCGATGCTGAATTGTTAAATGTGGTTATTGGATATCTGTTCCTCAAATAATGCTGAATCCAGGAATAAACTACCCCACTGAAGCCATATTTCCTCAATTTCAACAATAATATATTACGATCTATTGTTTCAAAAGCCCTTCTGAGATCAATAAAAACCTGTTTCTTGTATCTTATCCATAGTTTTTCATGAGTAAATATTGATATTAAATTAATCAAGCCTATCATACAAGCTTTTTATTTTCAAATAAATATTTTTGACTTACGCCCTACGAGGCACGGAACAGTGAAAAAGAAGAACTGCCAATCTAACATCAGATTGACATTTCTAGTTTTCGTTAAGTTGAGGAAAAAACTACAGCTTGGCAACATCACAATATTTTGTTTTGCAACGTCATCGTCTTTTTATCGTAAATAAACTATAGCAGGATCGTCTTATGACACGAATAGCAAAGAAAATATTCATCCCAATTTAATTCGCCCTGGAACATTTTTATTGGTTAAAGTAGCCACACAAGAAAGAAACGTGTTCTACAGATACCTGACTATCAATCAAACTTATGTTGAAGACGGCGGAGAAGTTAAAGTCACTTTCCTGAGATCAGTACGCAATACTGCAAAGATATTTTAGCTACACCAAAACGGATGTACAATAAATTGAATAACTAATAATAAATGTATTATTTTATTACAGGTGATATTCATATTAGTGAATTTCTTGAAATTATTGATGACTTTGAAGAAAAAAAAGCGATGATGAAGAATATAAAGATTTGGAGGCATCTTTGAAACCATTTAAAGGAAACATAAATTTAAAAGATTGCTCTCATAAACAGATTGACGATAAATCGAAAAGTTCTTTTTTGAGAGTTGTTCTCGAAAATGGTGCAACTATAACAGTGAAAGAAAAGATCATTATGTTGGTTGTGGGATGAAGTCAATCCAAAACTCAGTTCAAACAGATAAGAAAGGTTCAAATCTAGAACAAATACCAAAAATGTCGATCGTAGAATATATTCTACAGTAAAAAGGCCAGGGAAAACCATCAAACCAATAATTCCGGTATCTGAATCTGAAGAAAATGAGTCGGAAATTTCATTTGATGATGATTCTTCTAATGAATGTGAAAGTACAGAAAATTTAAAGGATGAGAAAGAAACAAAAATTGAAATGGAAAAGTATTATGCTGTTATGTACGAAACAGAGTCGTACATAGGTAAGGCCATCAATGAAAAAAGAAAACATAAAGAAAATGAACGTAAAATAAAACTTAAATTCTTGAAAGTTGGAAGATTTTGTATGACCTAAGCAGGACGATATGCAAGAAGTTTGAGAAGACCACATTTTTTATGGTCCAAATTCTTGGATGTCAACCATTAAAACTGTGAAGATCAGACTAAGTAAAGATAGTGAGTCTATACAAATGTTCGAGAAAAGATTTCAACATGGAATAAATAATATAAAAGGACAAATACTATTGAGGTTAGCAGCAAAAAGAAAAGTGTACTCTTCTTAGATTTCCAAGCTGCAAAGAGAGAAAAAAACATAATTTACAAAACAGTCCGCTACAACAGTTTCATAACTTACGCTAATCGAGAATGTATCCTTGATCTTAACATAAGAACAATTGCTAAACAGTTAAAATCAAAGAAAGAAACAAGTCCAGATTGCATTACAAGCACTAACAGTCACATATTAAAATATTTTAAAATCATTAAAAGGTTGAAACATTAAACAGCGAGAATTCACACAAGCACTATTTTAATTTGTATCGAAATTTGAAAACAGGTTAAGGATAAGGACAGGTTCTTCTTTCCTATGAAATAGAAAAGAAAAAAATAATTACCACGACCATAATGACCTAAACTAAAAACAATCGAATTAATATATGAATTTGAATAGAATACGAGGGAGGTAGAATAATTCGTTCGGTGCTATGTAAAAATATTATTAGAATTATTACCAATCTGCTTATAGGAATTTTGCTTGTCTAGGCTTAAGAGGAAAGAGTAAAAATTTCTTAAATTTAGAATGTCTGTTTTCTTATTAATACGGCAATCCTCCTAAAAAATAAAGGCCATTTCCAAAAATAATCTTTTAATGTAGTTGATTTCACATAATAGAATCTTAATCCCTTCAAAATCTATTTTATGATCTAAGGAGGAAACGTGATTGGCAAGAGAACATCTTTCCGGATGTAGTCTCATATCACTTGGATTGCCGTATTAATAAGAAAACAGACATTCAAAATTTAAGCAATTTGTACTCTCTCCTCTTAACTCTAGAGAAGCAAAATTCCTATAAGCAGATTGGTAATAATTCTAATAATATTTTTACATAGCATCGACCGAATTATTCTACCTACCTCGTATTCTATTCAAATTCATATATTATTCCGATTGTTTTTAGTTTAGGTCATTATGGTCGTGGTAATTAATTTTTTCTTTTCTATTTCATAGGAAAGAAGAACCTGTCCTTATCCTTAACCTGTTTTCAAATTTCGATACAAATTAAAATAGTGCTTGTGTAAATTCTCGCTGTTTAATGTTTCAACCTTTTAATGATTTTAAAATATTTTAATATGTGACTGTTAGTGCTTGTAATGCAATCTGGACTTGTTTCTTTCTTTGATTTTAACTGTTTAGCAATTGTCCTTATGTTAAGATCAAGGATACATTCTCGATTAGCGTAAGTTATGAAACTGTTGTAGCGGACTGTTTTGTAAATTATGTTTTTTCTCTCTTTGTAGTTCCCTGAAGATGTTAATAAATATTTACGAAAGCTTGGAAATCTAAGAAGAGTACACTTTTCCTTTTGCTGCTAACCTCAATAGTATTTGTCTTTTTGTGTCTTAATTGATCAGCAACGATCATAGGCGTTTATCGCTTTTTTGTTTAATATATATATATATATATAAATATATATATATATATATATATATATATATATATATATATATGAAATTGTTCACCTATTATAATGTTGTAACCTTTCATTGTTATTTAAAAAGATAAGTTAATTATTTTTAATAGTATTAGTACGTTCATGAACAAATTGTAATAATGATGATACATTCACTATCGAAAAAATTACCAATTATCAATTTTAGTGGGAACCAATTTTTTTGGTCTAATTTCAAACTGATTATCAGACAATCTCTTTCTAAATTGTTTATCTATATGGAACGACTAATTTATTTATTTTATCTGTTTTTAAATTTGAGAATGCTTGTTTATTTAGAGAGACACAAGGCAAGGCCACACTCGAGAAAGTACTCATTATATAGTAATTTCATACGTATAAATTATACAATACAAGGTGTTTCAACTAAAATAATTTTCTCCGAGTTCAATTATGATAGATTTTTTAAATAGTTCTGTGTATAATTGGAACGGATATTGTAATTTATATTCTGAAACACTACTAATTATTTTAAATACTAGACCTGACCAATTTTGTAATTAACTAATCTATGTAGTCGGTAATAACAATCACTTTATTTGCTCAACAAATTGAAGAGAAAATTAAGTTAGTATAACTATTCAGAATTGGTTGGAAAAGGTCGGAAAACGTTTTACTTGTAAATCTAATATCATATAATTGTGATTATATTTTCAGTGTACATGTATCTATAATTCATTCAACCATTGTCAATGTCGAGGGGCGTGTTGACCTATAAGCTGTCTATTACCATCATTTTTGTTCTGGTAGTATGAATGTAACCCATATTGTTTGTGTGTTTATTAAGTTTGCGAAAAAATTTCTGACGGTTTTCAAGGTTGTTGGTTGTGATAGCTGTGTCAATAACGTATCGAAAACTATAAACAGTGGCTCTCAAACCATAGGTCGCTCCCCTTTATATTAATCTATAAACTAAAAATCATAACTAAAATTGAAGATTGTATAATATAAATAAGGCTTCTGTATTTGTGATTATTTTGGAATTGAATGTTAGTGGTGCAGTATTGTCTAATAAACATTTTTGGAGAGATTTGAAATTCGGTTGCCTAAATTTGCTAGGAATTAAAAAAATTGCCATCTTTTCATGGTTGTTAGTTTCTAAAGCGACAGACAGTTGCGTATTTAAATATATTTGATTGTCTTAAAAAGGAAAATATTGCAATCATAGTAGGAATTTCAGAATTAACTAAAATTAATGAATCTTCCATTAATCAAGTTATGACGAAATCATAGGATCATACATACGAAGTGTATATTTAAAAGTGGATCGCACTTAAAAGGTTTCAGTTCTCTTTTAAGCAACATTTCAACACAATAACTGGAAGGACGTTTTGCGCGCATGAATTTCGTAACAAATAATTCTCAAGATATTTCATGGGATTTTGTGCTTTGTTCTCTCTGTATTTCTCTTATTAATTTATTAATTGTATTTTTATAAGTAGAAAGAAATGCTTGCCATATTTATTGCGGCGTGATCAATATTTATTGTATTATTTATACTTAATATACATTTTTCCAATTTTCAGAAACATAAATATATTTGTTATTGATGTGATAAAGAACTTCGAAGTATAAATGCCTGGAAAAAAGAATTAGCGAAATATAATACATGTTTTTACTTTCCCAACAAACCATATTAAGCGATTTTCCAATCATGAATAAACATCGGATTTCATCTGATGTTTACTAACAAAACCAAAATGTGGATGTATTTACGATCACTGGTTAAAATATAAAATAACATCTTTCAAATTGATTTCAACTAAAACGAGGAAGTACATTTTGATATTACGAATGTCGAGCAAAAGTTGAAGTAATACACTAAACTTAAATGAGGATTGTGGTAGTTATTTTCACCCTTCTCATAAAAAATGATTATATTTCACACAATAATTATCACCCACGATCACACAGGTCAAGACTGTTTTTCTTGGGGTAATATAAACAGGATAAAATAAATTTTTTGGTTTTCTTTTTAGTAACATTTTTCTTACTTTTCTATTTGAGAATCACAACTCCTAATTACGATTTATTTACCTATCGTACCAATAATATATTTACCATTTGCAACAAATGATTTGTGACAAACCCTTTTTTTACCAAGAATTTCCTCTTTAAAATTTGCACAAAAAAGTTTTTGGGCTCGCTGAATACAAATATGGAGCTAAAAAACTAAACGTCAATTAGCAAAATGCGGGAAACCCAAGCACATAGACACCAAATCCACGAACCTTACTAAACTCTCAAACCCCAAGGCAAGATTAATCAAAGATCCTGCAATCTACGGTTAGCACATGTACAATGGCACCTATGTGACGAGCCTACCAGTTAGGAGTTGCACTACAGAAATGTGCACTCCAATCCCTCATCGGGCAGGACGAAAAAAGGTTTTGAAATGCCCGCGCGAGCGCGAAACGTATTTAAACGTATTTTTATAATTCGCGTATAAAAGAGATTCATTATAACATTGTTTACAGTGTCACAATGAAGCTCTTTTAACACTGATTTAGTAATTTTTAGTGTACAGTTGGTTATTGTATTTAGTTATATTTTTATTTGACATTTGACTTTAACCTTGACACAAATTATTAATAAAATGGTCTAGCGTTGTTCTAGCATGCAAATTATTATATTACATGTTCTTAAATGTAAATTAGAATGATATATATATATATATATATATATATATATATATATATATATATATATATATATTAAAAAGTTTAATAAATAAAGTACGCTAACGTTTATTTATCAATGATTTGTCAATTGTTTATTTTTATATTGTATAGGATTAATATATAGGTATACATAACGTTCGTTTTTTTGGGAAAAATTACCAGATATCTATGTGAAGATGTATTACAGAAATAATTCTGTTCATGATATAATATAAATAGATCGCAAGAACATATACGAAGAAGCTCTTTTTTAAACAAATAATCATCCTCTGTTTGCTAAAATGAAAGTTTGTTTACAATTTACACAATTATTCGGTTATAATATGTCAAAAGTGCTGAATAAAACCATCTGTGATCTGACCAATCAGGAATCTATACAGAATTGCCAACTTAAATCCAAACCACTCCTCTTAGTTTAAAAACAGGGATTATATCTAATTCTATTTTATTTCAAAAATTAAATAAATGCGAATTATAGAAAATATTGTGTAAAACTTGTGCCACAATGACTTTCTGTAGTACTCGTGATTTGCGCAACTCACCGCTTCGCGGTTCGTTAAGCAAACTTCACTCGTACTACAAAACGAGTCATTGTGACACTTGTTTTACAAATAACTATTATTTATTAACGAACATGTGTATTGCGGTGCGCGAGGTTAGGAAACAAACAGTTTAATTTTATCACGTTAGCAATAAACGGTTTTAACCATTTTCCGCATCTGTGGACCTGAAGATTATTCTATCATAAAACTGTCCCTTGTATACATTTCGGGGGATGTATCGTACTAACAAACCGAAATTTCTTCATAAATAACCAAAAGAGTAGCATATCTGGATTTATAGGAACCGCTGTACTCGCTCTAGACAGCTGAAAATCAATAGGGTGCATCAATGAGACACCTTGAATAATATTTAATAATAAAATTGGTCATTTGTATACACTCTGGAGGCTGTATCGTGCTAATAAACTGATAATTCTCCAAAACTGACAAAAATTTGATACTTCAAGTACGATAGTACCCATGGTACTGTTTTTAGTGAGCTGAATATCAATAGGGTTCTTCTTTGAGACGCCCTGAATAATATCCAATCATTAAATTGATCACTTTTATATACTCCGGAGGCTGTATCGTGTTAACAAACTGAAACTTCTCCAAAAATGACAAAAATATCGTACTTAAAGTACTGTAGCACTTGTTGTATTGGCTCCGGTGAGCTGAAAATCAATAGGGTCGTCAGTGAGATGCCCTGAATAATATTCAATCATAAAATTGGTGACTTGTTGAACTCCGGAGGCTGTATCGTGTTAACAAACTGCAATTTCTCAAAAAAATACAAAATGTCGTACTTCAAGTACCATAGCACCCGTGCTACTGGCTCTGGTGAATTGAAAATCAATAGGGATCATCTGTGACATGTCCTTAACAATATTCAATCATAAAATTGCTGACTTATTGCACTCCGGAGGCTGTATCGTGCTAACAAGACATAGAAGGAAATGTAGCCGATGACAACGACGACGACGACGACGACATACACACAGGATATTTTTTCTAAAAACCGTTTTTTCGTGTTGTTGTTGATGGAAAACGTAAAAATAACTCAAAAAAAAATTTCAAAATTCCAACTTTTTTTGGGGTAAACCAATACTTTTCTCGCATATAGAAAGGTTGGGCGGAAAAGTAAAAATTTCCAATTTATGCCCAAACAGGAAAATAAGAAAACTATTCTGATGTCAGATAACAAAATTCGCGAAGTACTTCTGAAGCCAGATGTACGTCGAAAGGTCGAGGATTTCTTTAAAAAGGATGATGTTAGTAGGATATGTCCAGGAAAAAGGGTCTTCGTTATTAAAAACGGTGTCAAGAAACAAAAACGCGTACTTATATCAACAATCAAAGCTTTGCGTCCTAAATTTGTTCAGGAAAATGGAGTCGATTTACCTTACACAACATTACTATGAGTGAAGCCATATTGAGTAGTCGCGCCAAAACTAACAGATCGGGAAACTTGACTTTGTGTCAAACATGAAAACTTCGAACTAAAAATTAGTTTACATTTCGGTGGATGTATCGTGCTAACAAATCGAAATTTCTCCAAAAATAACCAAAAGTGTATTATATCTGGATTTATAGGACTCGCTCTAGATAGCTGAAAATCAATAGGGTGCATCTATGAGACATCTTGAACAATATTGAATAATAAAATTGGTCACTTGTATACACCTGGAGCCTGTATCGTGCAAACAAACTGAAAATTCTCCAAAAATTTGGTACCTCAAGTACCATAGCACTCATTGTATTGGCTTTAGTGAGCTGAATATCAATAGAGATTATCTTTGAGACTCTCTGAATAATATCCAATCATAAAATTGATCACTTGTATATACTCAGAAGGCTGTTAGGTGCTAACAAAGTGAAATTTCTCAAAAAATGACAAAAATGTCGTACTTCAAGTACCATAGCACCCGTTGTACTGGCTCTGGTGAGCTGAAAATCAATAGGGTTCATCTGTCACATGTCCTTAACAATAGATTCGTTCGTAGAGCAGTAATAAACCGTTAGCAACTGTACAGCACAGGCGCATTTCGTTAAAGAGCGTTCGCACAAGCCAAACAAAAATTCAGTGATAAAAAATCCAACGTTCGTACAAAGAAAATAGTCGGTTTGAAACTGATTGGCAACCGTCAGAATAATTCGCTGACTAATAAGAAATTTTAAGTTGGAGAGATGTCAGACATGCGCAGTTCACAATGACATTGATAATTATCCAATAGGAACTAAAAATGAGCTGTTTTTGTTGTTTTTCCTTTGGTGTTTGAATTTGATAACAAATAAATGAAAATTACGGATTTCTAAAGTGCCAACTTTTGACCTATACTTCTGGTATATATCCAGTAGCATAAGAGTATTTGTTCTTGTCCATGTGCTACAATCTGAGAATAAATGACCAAAAGTTGTATTCTCAGTGCTCTTTAAGGATTTCTCTAGTTCTGAGGAATTATTTGTTGTATTAAAAACTAAGAATTCATCCAGAATTAGGTTATCTGCTAAAAAACATAATATAAAGAAAATGTCGACAACATGTAAAATACCAAAAACATATTTTCTATCCTTTTTCTGTGAATACCAGCTTTATAATTTTCAATATTAATATCACAACTTAAGAAATATATATTTTATCACAAATTATTTTACTCAACAATCAGATATTGAGGTTAGTATTCGGATTTCGGCACAGTTGCATTTGTGTTTACAAAAAGTTCGCTATCAGATAGGGAAAATATCATATTTGCGTTCTTAGAGTGAAAAAATTTCCGACCGATTTGAAACCAATCATAAACCGCGCATGCGTACATAATAATCAGAAATTGGTTTGTAACCGTTAGCAAATTATGTTCTACGAACAAACCTAATATTCAATCATAAAATTGGTGACTGGTTGCACTCCGGAGGCTGTATCGTGCTAACAAAACATGTAACGAAAAGTGGCCGACGACAACGACGATGACGACATACGCACAGGATTTTTTTCTAAAAACCGTTTTTCGTGTTGTTGTTGATGGGAAACGTGAAAATAACTTAAAAAAAAATTAAAAATTCCAACTTTTTTTGGGGTAAACCAATACTTTCCTCGAATATTAGAAAGGTTGGGCGGAAAAGTAATAAAAACTACCACATTGTAGCTACAGTGTCAGATTATTTTCGTGAAGAGTTGTAAACGCTACAAAAAGTTTTGATGAGCGTGTTACCGTCATTGAAAGCGGTAATTCAAAAGTTATTTTAAGAACCCGAATTGAACATGCTTTCGAAGAAAACTGCAAAAAATGAATAGAGAACTTTTCAGCTACTACTTCTACGAATTGGATTGTTAAATATAGATATTCAAAAATTGCAACATTGGATTTTCGAAAAGCCTGGGTTTGCCAACACCAACAAAAAAATATACGGTTTTAAAGATTACAACTAAAGTTTCCGCATCTGTGGCCCTAAACAATATTCTATCAGAAAATTGTTACTTTTATACACTTCGGGGGATGTATCGTGCTAACAAACCGAAATTTCTCCAAAAATAAGCAAAAATTTAGTATATCTGGATTTATAGGACCCGCTGTACTCGCTCTAGTCAGCTGAAAATCAATAGGGTGCATCTGTGAGACATCTTAAACAATATTCAATCATAAAATTGATCAATCGTATACTCCCTGGGGGCTGTTTTGTGCTAACAAACTGAAAATTCTCCCAAAAAATGACAAAAATGTTGTACTTCAAGTACTATAGCACCCGTTGTACTGGCTTTAGTGAGCTGAATATCAATAGGGTTCATGTTTGAGACGCTCTGAATAATATCCAATCATAAAATTGGTAACTTGTATATACTCCAGAGACTGTATCGTGCTAACAAACTGAAACTTCTCCAAATATGACAAAATTATCGTACTTAAAGTACTGTAGCACCTGTTGTATTGGCTCTGGTGAGCTGAAAATCAAAATCAGTGAGATGTCCTGAATAATTTTCTTCAATCATAAAATTGGTGACTTGTTGAACTCCGGAGGCTGTATCGTGCTAACATACTGAAATTTCTCAAAAAATGACCAAATGTCGTACTTCAAGTACCATAGCACCCGTTGTACTGGCTCCGATGAGCTGAAAACCAATAGAGTTCATCTGTGCGATCGCATGGTGGCCTAAAGTTAAGCAAAGCACAGCCGCCAAAACGCTTTCTAAAGTGCAGCGAGCTGCGTGTCTGAGCATTACAGGCGCCATGAAGGGCACCTCAACCGCAGCATTGGAAATACTGCTAAACATCCCACCATTAGATCTCTATACACAGGGGGAGGCTAAAATGGCTGCATACAGAATGCAGTGCAATGGCAACTGGTGGAAGCACCATGCTATGAAACACACTAAAATACACGACAACATGAGGTGCGACATCATCGAAATGCCATCTGTGACATGTCCTTAACAATATTCCATAATAAAATTGGTGATTTATTGCACTCTGGAGGCTGTATCGTGCTAACAATATATGTAAGGAAAAGTGACCGACGTCGACGACGACGACGACGACGACGACGACGACGACGACGACGACGACGACGACTGCGACGATGACGACAACATACACACAGAATTTTTTCCTAAAAACCGTTTTTTCGTGTTGTTGTTGTTGAAAAACGTAAAAATTATTAAGAAAAAAATTTAAAAATTCCAACTTTTTTGGGGTAAACCAATACTTTTCTCGCATATTAGATAGGTTGGGCGGAAAAGTAATAAACAAAGGAGTATAGAAACTAACACAGACAGAAATAAGTCATGCAGTGCAAAAATTGTTATCAAAATAAAAAAGGAAAACAAAGTTACAAATACCGACATTTAAAAAGTGGCCTGAATGCAATAATCTATTTAAGTACAGGGTGTACCATTTTCGATGTATTTGTGGGGTATCTCCGTTACTATTTGACTTCCAGTTGCTGTGTTATTTTTTGTAAGCATTAATTCAAAAAATTGATAAATATCTGATACGTTACAAATTAATCTGTCTTTTCAGATCAATTACGTACATACTCATAGAGTTGTCGTTGCAGAAGCGTATAGCTTTTTGTGAATTATTAAAGACACAAGAAAAATTTATAAAATATTTTGACGAAGGACTTTTACCTAGTGTTCAAGATTGTAAAATCTTGAAAATTATTTGTTAAGATACATTTAAAATATGTGAGACATTTGTATGCCTTCCCTTTTTTTATTGTATATATTTAAGGCGTAAATTCATTTTAGTTTATAGCTTTGTAGAAATATGTTGCAGAATTGATAAGATCTTTCTATTGTAGTAAATTCAAAGGATATTTTAATTTTATTTTCAGAATGCTTTGTAAATATCACGTTTTCCAACAAAGATTGTAAATTCTTTTGTATGGGCAGATGAATGACACCTTTTCGAAAGTCGACATTGTCCCATAGTTAAGAAGTGAGAAAAAAGCACGTTTCACCCTATTTGTATACTGGATTGTAAAAACCTTAATTTTAGTGTCAATTCTGCATGTATTTTATGGTCGAGGTTCGGAAGACATGAAAAAACATTTTTGAATTACCTTTCTGAGTAAATAGGTTACAATTGCTATTGTTGTATTCCATAGAAACTTAACTTAATATTGGCGGCACCCATAGTTGAATCTTGTCTGGAAAAAACCGACAAGTCAGGTGATGCTGGCCAACAGGAAATATTTATTTTCGTTTGGTCAACCCAATCCACGTGTAAACACACCCCTCGCAGATTTCTACTTAACACGTCTCACAACGTGAAGAAATCAGTACTACAAACTCATCGAAACGAGCGCAACGCTCAACATCAAGTTCTACACTCATCGAGTCGAGCGCAACGCTCAAAAGCAAAGTTTTTAACTCATCGTAACGAGCGCAAGGCTCAACAACCAAGTTAGTTTTTCACTCGTCATTTCTACACTTCTAGACGCGAGTTTTACATTCAGCGACGCGAGTTTTACACATTCATCGAATCGAGCTCAGCGCTCAATAACAAAGTTAGTTTAAAATTCATCTAATCGTAACATAAAGTGTCTTCCGGTCTGAAACCATAGAAATTCAGCGTTCACAACTCAACTTTGTAACATTTTGTAAATGTGTACATAATAAATTATTAATTTCGACATTAACTTTGTCAGATTAAGATTATTTATTTAGTTGAATGACGAAGTTCAATTAAAATATAATCAAAAACACCTAGTGAAGCAAAAGAGTTTCATAAGTCTACCTTGATGGCTATTACTCCATCAGAAAATATATGTCAAGTTCTTGATAATGCTCAGAATAATCCGTTGGATCGTACAATCAATTATTTGTACACAGAATGGAAGTAGGTTACATTTAATATGTATAAACAAATTTAAGAATTTAATTTTAGTTAATAATTAATTTGATTTAATAATTAATTTTAAATTCAGAAAGCAAAACTATGGGGACAGAACTAACAACGGCGTGTTCCAAAAAAGAAAAGAAAAGCAATTGTTACTTAATAAGGAAGGCACGCGAATACTTTTATGCGAAAATCCATTTTGCTGCATTGTAATAACACAACTGATGCTTAGGGCTCATAAGCTGCATTTCACAAGAGAGATAGTGTTTTTAGACTCGAGTGCGTTTTGTGATCCAACAGGAAATTCAGAGATATTTTTTTTGCCTCTAGCAAAGCTGGTAGAGTTCCACTTTACTGTTTAATTCATTCAAATCAGACCCAAGAAAAATACGAACTGAGTTTCCAATATTTGAAGACGCTTCTTGGAGATGAGGTTTTTTTTGGTAAAGGATACCTAGCAGTCTTCATTACAAATGACAGCACAGCGGAGCCAAATGCTCTGAAAACAGTATTTCCTCAATCCGATCGTGCAGTTTCCATGTTCTACAACCTGCTTGGCGTTGGCTTTGGGACCACAGACATGGAATTAACCTTTCTGAACTCGCGCTCACTTTTGTGATAGAAAGGTCGCGCGCGGACTCTTAGTCCGCAACTGTGAAATACCATTTTTACAAGTTTCATGTTATAATTCTTAAATAAATATACAAATTGAGATATTAAAAGTCATTTATTAACCAAATTTAAACATTTTAGTAATGTTAGAAACATAATATAACCAAGAACTCGAACAAATATAAGAAAAAGCTGGTACAAAAAATTTTTAACAAACATTATGGGTGACACTGAGGGCATATCATTAGAGAATGTTCCAAACAAATAAACTTGTGACATTCGACACAAGAATAGCGTGTAGGCCTATTTTTTCGTCGGTCGCAAATAAAACAACGTCCTCTCTGACCTGCTGGTGTTTCTGGAACTGGATGTGCTCTGGTGGTTTCTGCTCCAAAAACTTCATTTATCCTCAGTTGAATAGCCCTGGGAATAGGCTGGGTAGCACGTCGGCGAACATGTTCTTCTACTAACTGAGACGATAAGGCTCGCAAAAACATCCTTCGTCTTATTTCAGTAGCGTTATTTATCGAAAAAATCACAAAAGAGTTTATTCCAGTTACATTTAGTAAAGAGTAAAATAAAACCATGGGCCATCGTTTAGTGTTTCGCGCACAATCATAGGCCGCACATAGTTTGTCTACACAATCAACACCACCCTTTGAAGCGTTATAGTCCATTATCATGTCTGGTTTATTTGTACTGGCATCTATTTTGTCATCAAAGTGCATACTTGACAACAGTAAGACGTTTTTATTTTTCTTTGGTATATAAGATACCAGTGTAAAGTCATTCCTGAAGGCAAACATACTCGAAGCAATTGGGCGACCTGATGGACGTGAAAATTCGAGGGGCAATTGCTTTTAATTTTTCCTGACAGTGCCTAAAAGAGTCAGCTAGAAATCTGTATAAAGTGACGTCAACAAGTCCATACTAGTGAACCAGTTGTCCACAGTCACGTTGCGACTTGTTCCTTTGATTGGCTGGCATAGTCTTTGTACCACTGCAGTTGGTGAATTGCTGCATTCATAGGGTCCGTCCGGTTGCTTGCCAATATAAACTTCCATATTCAAAGTGTAAAATGTCTTGGAATCCGCCATAGCAAAAATCTTAATCCCGTACTTGTTGGGTTTACTAGGGATGTACTGTCTAAATGAACAGCGTCCCCGAAACCCTTCTAACTTTTCGTCAATGTTTACAAATTCGAATGGCGTATAAGCAGTTTTATAGTTGTTCACCACAGCGTCAAAAACTTCCCTAATTGGGGCTAACTTGTCAAATTGTGTCCTGTCGTTTCTAGTTTCTAAATCGTCAAATCGCAGGTTTACTAAAAGGAATAGAAATCTTTTCTCAGACATTGTCAACCTGAATAATTCTACCCCAGTAGCATTTTTAGCCCACAGCTCTTCTGTATGTAGACGACTTGACTTCAACACTCCTGCTAAATACAATAGACCAATCAATGCTCGAATCTCCACGATATCCGTATCTCTAGCATCCCTTTCCCGCTGATAGTTTGGTCTAACCAACTGAATATGTTTATTTGTATAATAAACAATGGAATTTAAAATGTCATCGGTAAAAAAATATTTCCAAATGTCAATCTCTCTTTTCAAACCCCTGGCGGTACCTTTCACTCCTGGGAGGTGCTTGATTAGATTTTGCGCTCTAGTTTTTACATTTTGTTTAGGGACATGCTTTGCCCAATGCGTAACGCCGTCTTCACCAACAAACATAGGCTGCCCTTCCCATGGCGTTTCCAAATTTTCTGGTTCTTCCACGTCCGATATCTCTTGTTCAGTGTCTGTGTGAAGGTCTTGCTCCTCAACATGGTCTTCTTCTCCAAATTCCTCCTGATCATCAAATTGTACATCAAACTCGTTATCGCTTTCTTCCAGGCAGTCAATCATCAACTGGTTCCGGCGTGCCTGTTCCTTTTCCCAAGAGTAGGCCATCCTAAAAAGACGTAAAAATTAGCTTATCCCTTCATTTATTTTATTAGACTTTTTTATTTTATAAATAAAATAAAAAACCACATAAAAACATACTTTTCTTTTGTAAAAAAATCCGAGAAGAAATTTATCACTAACAGTCGCATGCGGACTCACAGTCCGCAGACCTAAATATTTTTCAACCAGCTCCACTAATCAACGACTTGTGCACTACTGCTTAGCCAGTGCAGCGTTGAAGGAAGATTCTAAGCGGAGCAAGCTCCTCGAGTTACGAATTTTAGAATTAACCTAGGATAAGTTGAGCTGCGGAGCGAGAGTCCGCGCGCGAGTTCCGAAAGGTTAAGAACGAAGATCGTAAACCGATTATGCTACTTTTTCGTAATGTTATGTATGCTCAAAGTGAACTGGACTGCAATTTACTTAAAGAGGAATTATGCAATGACTCAGTAGCACAAAACTATCCCAATTTTTTATCCTATTTTAATGAGATGTGGTGTCACTATTTTCGTAAACATTTACAGACAAGAGGCCATAACTCGAACAATATAGTTGAATCATCAATCCGAATATTTGAGGATCTTGTTCTTAAGAGATGCAAGGCTTTTAACGCGGTCTCCTTACTGGACATTGTTACTATTTCTATATAGTAGTTTTACAAACGAAAATTAATAATCTATCCCAACTTTAGAGACATAAAGCTACAAATTTATTTTAAAAAGTATTTTGACAAAGCGGCATATTTAAAAGTTACCCAGATTTCTGAATCGGAATATCACGTTACATCTTCAATAGTTTATACAGACATAAAGCAATGCAACTGTCCTCATAGAGCTGGGGGTAAATTTTGTAAACACTTATGTGCCGTATACAATAGTGGGATATATTTATTTCACACACCTGAACTCTCGTACCAAGATCGTGTAGAATTGGCAACGTTTGCTCTAGGAAGCGTAATTGACAACACTTTTTTGCGGATATGGATAAAAATATTAATGTTACAACATCGTCTACCGAAAGGAATAGTATCTTGTCGCAAAAGTTTGATCAGCAGATGAGAAATGAAAATAGTAGTAAACCACAAAATATCATCCAACCTTCTGACAATGAAGATGGCGAATATCTTGAAGAATATCAATTAGAACTGCATAAATTTAAGGCAAACTTAGAAAGAACTTTTCCTGTCGCTGAAAAAAACGGTTCAAAATTTGTGTTGATGAAACTGTCCCAAATTAATAGCGTGATGTGTAACGTTGATAATACAGAGAAGTTTTTAAATATTTATACGTCTTGTTTTAAGTCACGGAACACGTCAATACGAAGTAAAGTGCAACCGACGTCAATTGCTCATCGAACGGCTTCAAAAGCCGGCGTAAGAGTGATCCAAGCACGCAGACCATCGAATGTTTATTCTTTTTACAGATTAAGAGCTATAGATTAATTTGTGTTTGCACATTAATGTATAAGTCGAAGTTTTAGTTTTGTTACAAATTATACGCAGTAAGTTAATTTGTGTTTCGCTAACGCCCTTTTTCGAATTTACTCTTTTTGCACTGTCCGAATATGTACCCAGCTTTAATGCACGTGATCGCCTTGCCCGATTAGGGATTGGAATGCATTCTGCTGCATTGCAATTCCTAACTAGTAGAGATGAGCAATCGGTGTCACATAGAAGCCATTGTAAATGTGCCTACGGTTATATGGAAGATTGTGTCTCTTAAGGTAAGATCAATCAAAGGAAAAATCAGCTCTTTGAAATTTCTGAAATATAAAATTTAAATTAACGATATTTCCATGAAAAAAAAATTGCTTAATTAGAGAAGAGCGTTTTAAAGAATAGTGGTGCTAGTTTGGGTTGGCATAACTAATATTCTACAAATTAATCTTCAAAAACTTTTCCATTAGAAAAATCCATTTTCAATTTTTGGTGGAATGAATTGAAATGAACATATAACACTCTCTTAATAAAATTTAGTACATTTCATACTGTAATTGAGATTTCTCGATAATGGACGCAAAAAAACAGTTGCTATCATTAGATGCAGGTACTTTATCAAATGAACACGGCCCGCATAGGTAATAGTTTACTTTTTTGGTATCTTTTAACATGGATATTAATAACTTGCGTCAACTTTACATTTTCAAAGATTATATTCACATGAAAAATACACTTTCCGTTTGAAAACATTTATTTTATTAACTGGGATTTGGAAGTAGTAGTGGAAAAGAAACCGAAATAACTTGCATAACTGTTTAGAAGACAATAAATTAGTGAGCACAATGTAGAAGAAAGTGGATCTATATTCAACAAAATCACGGATAATATTGAGAGACCTGTGAAAGCTTCACATAAAAATTTCAATAATAATTAATGTACATTGTGATAATATGGAAAAATAACTAAAAGGAGCATTCTGAAGCACAGAAAGTAGATGAGGAATTTAACAGAAATGTATGTTTTTTGCAATTATGTTAACGTCAATTTGAAAACAAATAAATTAAGTTTCGGTCAACTTTTATTGGAAAACATCCCGTTTTCACAGTAAAAAGTAGAGTACATAAACAAGAATAGTAGGTTCATTGTAAGGTCCTCCAAGCGCGATGTCTATCTCACTTGATCTCCGATGCTACTCTTTTTCGGTATCCTGAAGCTCCGAATCGACCGATAGAGATAGTTGAACGTACTAGCGGAGTTGATAGTATACCGGTTGAACTGTCTTTTCAGTGAATTATTTAATGATTATTGTGGAATATTTATTAAAAAAAAATGTCACGAATGTATTGTGTGGACGGTTGTAGGAGTAAAGATGGGGCAAAAATATCTTCCTTCAGATTTTCTATGGACGAAACTAGGTAAATTTTACAATATTATTTAGCAAAGGATATTAGTAATTGTGTTATAAAAAGCAGTGTAGTAGATGTTATTGTGTTTCAAAATAAAATATGACCAATATATCTTTTTAGAAATAGGCCTTAGATTTTGTTGATTGTCACAGGTACTCCAATCTGGAGGCAGAACAATGCAACAAAACATTAAGAGTCTGCGATAGACACTTTTCCCTAGAATATTATATGTACAGTAATGGCAGAACAGATCTGCAATATATTGCAGTTCCGTCCTTAAAATTGCAGAAAAATAGTAAATTCCCAAAATTTTAGGTACCTAAACGGTACTTCTGATAATAGGATTTTGTCTTTCATATTTTTAGTAGGTATTTCAAATAATTTGCAAATTTTTTAGATGACAGTACAACTTTAAAAGAAGTCGCAGTTCAAACCGATTTTAAGACAATGCTGCCCAATGAAAGTATGTACTTATACTTAACGATGGTGTGATTTGGATAAAATAGATATATGTAGGTTAGGTATTCTATAGCAATTTTATTTTTTAGACTATATGGAATATCAAACGATCAGGCGATTTTTTTCAGAACAAGTAAAAAGTGGTAACGATGATTCTACTAAAGCTTCTGTGGTTGCCAAAGATATTTAATGTTTTTTTATAATAAGATACATTTCTAAAAGCTGCGCTATGGATGATTTTAATTCAACATTTTTTATTTTTATATCTATTATGATTTCGTGGTTAATAAGTAATAATCATTTAAAAGTGGTGGCGAGACTTTCATCCTTTATAGAATTTTGTTTTAGATCAATAAAAAAGTGTTGAGAGTGGAGATACATTGTTTGCAAAAATCTACTGTGCCTGCTCAATGTTCAAGTCGGAAACGGGAATATGGTTTGAAGATATTTCCAACTACTCAGAAGATGCCTGCAAACTTCTAAAGTCTCAGAGATAAGTTTATAAATAAATCACCTGAAGGTTGTAGGTACACATACGATTTTAAGACGTTGGCTTTGAGCGATTACTTTTTAGGACCTAAAGCATACAAAAAAATGTCTTCTTTGTATCGCACGCTCAACAGTTTTACCCGTCGTTGGGCAGTAAACCCAGGCTTTAACGAATTTATTTTTCGCCTTATTGATCTTTGGTCTAGACTATTAAGTGATAAAAAAAAAGAATTGAATAGTGGTCTTGTTGTGTTCCAGGTGGGTTGCAGGGAGCTGCAAGGTAATAAATTTATTTATAGTTTGCACAATATCAATCCTTGCCACCACTTTAAAATATACAGAAATTTATTTTACAAGAGGCAGCAGAGATAACAAAAATAGCCTATCATCGTCTTCAGTTGTGATTTTTCTTTTTGACGAATATTGTAGGTATCCATTGCCTCTAGAAGCTTTTTTCCCACTTTGTTCCCTTTTTTACTACATCAGAATGCTTATCAGAAACAACAGGAGTTTCTGACACAGGTCCAGGTTCATGATTGGGGGAGGAATGAATTACCTACATCATTCAAAAAGGACAATTGGTTGGCATACATATAGGTATTTTTACCTTTTCCTGCTTGACCGGACTTTTCTTCTATTTCTCTCGAGTACCTATCCCTTATGTTTTTCCATCTTTTTTGAAGACTGCTCCCTGAAAAAAACCTTAGTTTATATTGGAAGTTCCAGAAAATACTCCCCAGCGAAATATCTTCCATAAATGGTTTTAAAGTTCAGTGCCGATTAGAATCAAAATCCGCTCGCGGTGCATGATGTTATGGAGGGTTCGCACGGCGGCCGCCTCGGCTGCCTTACCTGCGACACACTATTCTGCAACCAACTCGGCGAAAACCGCTCCGTCTGTTATCAGCCTTAACGTGTGCATGTATACCGTTCAAGTATGCATTTACGCGAATAACCGCCTTTAGTTTGAATTTCATGTAATCGAGTTGCAAACACAAAGTTGCAGCGTATAATAGAGGCATAAAACTTTTTTATTTAAAACTATCTAACAAGTTATGAAACTTTGTTATTTAACATGTCGTGTTACATAGTCTGTACCCGGTTTTAGTATAGGGTAAGTCCGGGATAGTTGGACCATATTTTTAAAAGCCATTTTTCCAAACCATTGCAATGTCTAGGATTTGGAAAAAAAATTGTATTATGTATAAATGACCCTAAAAAAATGTATGCACTTCTTCAGCTATTCACTGATCATATTTGAAGTTATATTTTTTCTTTTTTTTTACTCGGTGATCCATCTACTCTGGAGGGATGAGTTAGATGGACCACCTGCTAGGGATAGATAGACCTCTGATATACGTTACCAAATCAGGGAATAACACAAGAAATAACGGTTATAAAAAGTATAAACATTGCTTATTTTTAAGTAAACGATTTAAAGAAGGATAAAGAAATTCAGAACAATAATTCACTCTGCAGTCATCTTCTTGTGATAAACATGCTTCCCGCAAGAAACGCATTTATTTTCGAATCTTGTGCAGCTTTCATGTGTCCAGCGAGAGCATGACACACACTTAATCCAATCTTCTTCTCGTTTTGATTAATTGTAACTATCTTTATACCATACACAATAATCTTCATCCCAGTCACTATCACCATCATCGTTGCAAATTGTATCAATATCAATATCTTCAGATTCAGAAGATGATGATGATAACGTTTTTTCTTTTTTTGCGTTCTCTTCCTTTCATTCATCGTTGTTTGCTTCTTATCATTCTCTCCCCCTAACTGCTTTTTCTCACACCCGTTTTTCTTTTCCTTTCTGTCTTTCTCCTTTTCTCCCTGCCTTTTTCCTTTTCCTCCCTGTCTCTCTTCTTTTCTTCCCTTCCTCCCGTTCCTTTTTCCTCCCTTTCTTTTTTCTTTCCCTCTTTTATTTTAATTTGTGACTCTTTTTCATCTTTTTTTCTTTTTAAGAGCTTAAACCTGTTGATACAGTGTGAGCCTTTCTTTTCAGAGTCTCAAGTTTATTGACACAAGGCACAGGATGTATTTTGTCCAATATCTTTGAGGGAGTTACATTTTCAGATATATCCTCGTATTGTTTAGAGGATCCATGCACAGGAACATCATCACAGCTTCTTGAAATACCTGTATTACTGTCGTTTCTTGAACTACTAGTACCAGCAACAGTGATCTAACTTTTGGAACTACCAGAACTATCAACATCGCTCATATCATTGTGTGAAACAAGAGATGTGTCTGAATGCGTGGAGTCTGACAGAAAATCATAGTCTGGTATCACTTCGGGTTCAAAAGAATTGATTCCACAGGTTCAAAAACCACTGATTCCATTATCTACGTTTGACGACTTCCCCCAAGCTATGCTAAGGAGAGAACCAAATTGCAGCCGGGTAATTTTCCTTGAGGGATTATTCGTCATGTAGTTGGAGCAAGCAGAATAGTAGTTCATATTTATGGACTTGAAGAAAGCACGGTCTAATGGCTGTGGTAAATAATGTCAAACGTGTTTTGTTTATTATGAGTAGGGAGTAAAAATTTTGTTCTTTCGTTTTTATGTGTTTTTCAAGACTTTTAGTAACTTTTATGTTAATTAGTATAATATTTTTGAATTAACATGGTTCCTCAGTGCCAAGTTTGTCAGAAAACAATAGAAATTACCGAGGCCATGCATCCACAATACCATCCCCACTTTTGATAATTCATTTATTATTTTACTACTGGCGTTTAGGATTGATGGCCGCAAAAATAAACGTGTTTATGAATGAATAGCCCTCTCTATTGTATATTGAATATACAAAAAGTGTGAAGATTATATGTCGGAAAATCAATTCGGTTTCCGAGATGCGGTAGGTACTAGAGAGGCACTATTCAGTGTACAGGTATTATTCCAGAGATGTAGAGACGTCAACTGCGACGTATATGCTTGTTTTGTAGACTACAGTAAAGCTTTTGATCGAGTACAACATCACAAACTAGTGGAAATATTAAATACTGTTGGGATCGATGGAAGAGACTTGGAAATAATATCGAGACTATATTGGGATCAGTCAGCATATGTGTCCGTAGAAGGAGAAAAATCAGATGCCATAAAGATCGCACGAGGTGTAAGGCAAGGATGCGTATTGTCCCCTCTATTATTTAATGTTTATTCAGAATACATATTTAGAGAGGCTCTCGAGGACGTAGATGAAGGAATATTACTAAATGGTAAAAGATTAAACAACATCAGATACGCTGACGATACAGTGATTATGGCTGGAGACCTCAATGGATTACAACAACTAATGAACAGAGTGTATTCAGTTAGTCTAGAATACGGTCTCGATATAAATGTCAACAAAACGAAGTACATGGTAATCAGCAAAAGTCAGATTCCACAGGAGCACCTCACCCTAAATCAGCTACAAATTGAGAGGGTCGGTAAATACACATATTTAGGAACTACACTCAATGACCAATGGGACCACTCACAAGAAATCCGCTGTAGAATAGAGAAAGCAAGGGCCGTATTTCTCAAAATGGCATCAGTTTTTAAAAGTCGATCTCTGACGTTAACTACCAAAATAAGACTCCTTCGCTGCTACGTTTTCTCCGTCTTACTGTACGGGGTCGAATCATGGACCTTGACCGACGCAACAACAAAAAAACTCGAAAGCTTTGAAATGTGGCTCTATCGTAGAATATTAAGAATCTCATGGACAGACCATGTGTCCAACGTAGAGGTCTGCAGAAAAATGCAGAAAGACACCGAATTAATAAAAACGATAAAGATCCGCAAGCTAGAATATTTCGGTCATATAATGCGAAATGAGAAAAGGTTCAGTCTATTACAAAATATCTTGCAAGGGAACATCCCTAGTAAACGTGGCCCAGGACGACGGAGAAATTCATGGCTCAAAAATCTCAGGACATGGTTTTCAACAACTACTACAGGACTATTCCGTGCAGCAGCAAATAAAATCATAATAGCCAGAATGATCGCCAACATCCGGCCCGGATAGGCACTAGAAGAAGAAGATTGTATATTATTACTCTAAGGTATCAACGTAGCCAAAGATTGGAGACATTTTTCTGCAGCACCAGGTGGCATACCGTCACAAAACTCCTGTTTTAGATTCTTCCCTTTCAGTATGCAAAAAGGCCGCAGAATGTACCCTCTCTATTTACACATGCCAATATTGCAATAATTTCACCCTTTTCTCCCGAAGTAACGGAAGTCACATTCTTAGAACCTTTCAAGGCAACTTCTTTTCCAGGTTTGTTGTAATTGTTTATCAATAAGACCATTTTCTTCCAAAACATTTTTAAAAGACCTAAATACTCTTTGACAGCTGTTCTATTTAGGCCCTTCGCTCTTGCAATATATACCCCCTCAGACTGCCGGATTGCGAACAAGAACGGAAGAAAGCCAGTCGTAGCATGCTTGTTTGGTTTCATGATTAAAATTATGTTTTAATTTCAGCTTTTCTGCTAAATAATAAGCCTTGGGGCGTATAGAATCTCTATTTGAAGTAAACCCTCTGGATTGTAATTTTTTAATATGTGCTAAGCATTTTTTTTCGTTTTCAATTCCCGATAATGAAATGTTCCCCATAGAACCTTTACGATAACTCTTTGATCTTACTGCAGCATTAACACCCATTTCCTTATTCTCAACAGCTTTGACTGCATTTTTAAACTGTCTTCAGATCATTCTTCTCTCCCAGACGTGCCTTTTCTTTTATAAAATGTAGACATTTTTCTGTAACAGAAAAAACCCTACTTATCAAAATGCATCTTTATATTTATCTATTATTTAAGAAAGCAAAGGCCTACTCGTAATAGGAGGTGCGGTTCATCTATCCTAATTGTAGGGGATAGATGGACCACCTCGCAGTTCAGACAAAAAATGCTACTGGCGTGCCATTTTAGGTTAGGATCGTACTAACTTAACCACACAACACAGACATCTAATACTTACAGCATATTTCTCAACTGCCCAAAATGAAGAAACAAAGTTTCCTTCTAAAATACAAATGAAACTCTAAAGCAAAACTAAGCGTGGATATGTTTACTCGACGACAACAACTCTAGACACCGACTGCAGCGCTGCTGTGGAAGAGCAGCGAAATATTGGACCAATCCACCAATACCGGTGGTCCATCTATTCCGTACTTACCCTACTAGTTGTGAAATCAAACTTTTCTCCTCAAAATGTTTGTGTGAATAAACAATAGCCTACTATATCTAACGCATATTCTAAATTTACAAAAAAGGCAAATACTTAATATTAAAGAATTATTGCTAGTCTGTTTGAGAATATATCCGCTTCATATTGTTTATATCACGTTTCATAATACCATTTTTATTAAGTGTTGTTAAAGTTTTAACCCCATAGAATAAGAATTAGTTTGACTGCAAATATCTCATTGTGATGTAAGATTTGTAAGATTTATTGTGTGTTTATGTTCTGAACTTCCACGGTTAATAAAAATGGAATCTTTGAAGGAAATATAAGATAGGAATGCACGTAATAAAACTATTTTGCACCTTTGAAATATCCTCTATAGCAATTTATGCTTTAAATGATTTCCAATAGGACGGTCATACCTCTGACATATTTTTCAATGTTGATTGAAAACCTACTGGCTGTGTTTCATTGTTGATTCTTGTCAATGGTACCGACCGGGTTAACAATAAGCAACAATTGGCAAGGCGTATTTCTCCAGTCCCACCAATATTCATGAAAACACACCCCCTTGAAGTTTTTGTATTTAACACACCGTCCAACGCGAATAAAGTCAGTTATCAGTTAAGGTCCTCAGTTCAACAGTTAACCGGTTGCTCAGTTATGTAACAAAGTCGGGACATATTGTCCCTCCGCGAGCTACATCTCACCTAAGTCAAACATATCTTTTCATAGTGCGTTTCTACGTCAAGTAAAGTTACTAAGTCGAACATACCGTTTCTATTTCAAGTTAAGTTACTATAAGTCAAACATACCGTTTCTTAGTCAGTATTCAAATAATACCAAAGTAGAAATATACAGTCGCTACTATTGGTCACCTCATCAGGCCGAAACATGATTTCCTTCCGATCTTAATACCGTCGAAGTTCACACATTATCCATTTATACGATTAATTTGTAAATTTTTATATAGAGTGATTCATAACTACTGGGATATAGGCTAAGGGTAGATTGTTTGGTCCAAAATATGGCGATAGGACCAAATATACCTCAATAAAATATTGCTGTGGAAAAAGATAAAGGGCGTTAAAGTTGAATTTTTTTTTTCGTTCGATTGTTATCAAAATCGGACAGAAGCATAATTTTATGCAGGAAATATTATTTTATGTATTATTTGACATTTTGTTACAGGGGGAGCCTCGTGAAGGATTTCTGATGATGAAATTGACTGGTAACTTTTTTACGAAACTTTTTAGTGATTTTTATTAGAAAATATGACATAAAAATCATTTCTACGTAATATTGGTACTCTTGTTCAAACACGATATTCTCATTCGTTTTCGAGAAAAACGCAATTGAACAGTTCAGAGTATCGGAAGGGGATTTCAAGTAACGGACAATAAAAAAACTTGTATCTTAAGGCTTCTATTTCGACGATAAAGCATAATTAAAAACAATGTAACATAAAAAGAGCAAACTCAATTTAAATATTCTACGTGGCCTCCTCCGACTTCTATGCATTTTCTAATTCTTTTAATAAAGGACTTTCGAACTTCAAAGAACATATTAATCTGTCCCCTTATAAAGTTAGCCGCATTTTATATTTTCCTCCAGAGTTCGTCTCTCGAGTTAATTTCATTGGCATAAACTAAGGACTTCATATGTCACCAAACATAAAAATAAAGCGGGTTATACTCAGGACCTCTTGGTGCCCATTCAAAATTACTTCCTCTACCAATCCATCGTTGAGGAAATATGTCATTTAGATGATTTCTAGCAACTAAAGGGAACCACATTTTATTTCTTACAGCTAGTGACATCAGATTATCCAAAATATTACTAAAAGTATTTTGCAAAAAAAATGAATAAGAATCTCCATTTAAATTAAGAGGCAGAACATATGGCCTTAGTAGTTGGTCGCCTATAATGCCACACCAAATATTCAATTTAAACTCATGCTGGAAATGTCTTTCTTTCAGAGCATGCGGATTTTTTCTTCCCAATAATGGATGTTTTGCCAATTAAATACTCCTCATCTGGTAAAAGTCGCTTCATCGGTGAACATAATATTTTTAATGAAATTTCGGTCATCATTATGCTTGTTGAGAATACGTTTGCAGAACTGTAACCGTCGTGGGAGATCTCTTGGAAGTGACGAGGCATTTCATTCGAAACAGTATATGGTACCTTTAAAAAATGCAACAATTGACTATAAACTCGCAGCAAAAAATATTCACTGACAATAAATGTCATTTACCAGCCACAATTATCTGACAGTGCAAAGCACATTTTTCATAAATGAAATAATATTTGAAATCCCCTTCCGATACTCTGCACTGTTCTATTGCGTTTTTCTCGAAAACGAATGAGAATATCGTGTTTGAACAGGAGTACCAATATTACGTAGAAATGATGTTTATGTCATATTTTCTAATAAAAATTACTAAAAAGCTTCGTCAAAATAAATTCCCAGTCAATTTCATCATCAGAAATCCTTCACGAGGCTCCCCCTGTAACAAAATGTCAAATAATACATAAAATAATATTGCCTGTATAAAATTATGCCTCTGTGCCGATTATGATTACAATCGATAAATATACAGTGAAATTATTAGCAAAAAACGAAAAAAAAATTCAACTTTAACGCCCTTTATCTTTTTCCACAGCAATATTTTATTGAGGTATATTTGGTCCTATCGCCATATTTTGGTCCAAACAGTCTACCCTTAGCCTATGTCCCAATAGTTATGAATCACCCTGTATAATAAACTATTAGTTTCGATATTAACGTTGTCAATTTAAGATTACTAATATAGTTGAATACGTCTACTACAGTCGACAAAGTTCAACTAATTAATAATCAAAACCGCTCACAATGGCCTATTTGTCTTATTAAATCGTACAAAAGTTGGTAACGAAAAACGAGAATTTCTATTCATGTATAAAAATAAACTCGTTTATCCACTTCTCCCGGATATTATATATATTTTAGGGCATTAAAAATCTGCTTGAATCTCTGTGCGAAGAATTCAAAAGCAATTAGACAATAATACAAGCGGATTGGTCCAATATTGACTGTTCATTATTTTCAGTATGCATCGTTTTAAGCAACCTGATATCGCAATACGAGGAAAAAATGGATATAGTTCCTATAGTGGGATATATATACTAAGTTGGAAGCATATGGAAATTTTTTTTATTATTAATTTAGGTATAGAAGTTATTCTTCATTAAAAGTTCTGCATTATCTAAAACCTAAAATACCGTGATCAAATATCAAATTTCTTAGTGGTATAAGAGTTTGTAAAAAAATATGAGTCCTGTACCTATAAATTTGACAATATTGAAAAATGTTACTATAAAAAACTTAATCAGAATTAAAAATTACATTTGAATATGTAATTACATTCATTTACATTAATGAAATTATTTTTAAAACGTATGTCTACAATAATGCAAATTTAAATGTAGTTACATGTAATTTATGATGCACCGACAAACAAATAATTTGTTGATAGAAGGAAATGTTGACGGTAAATTTCAAACCGCGTTAGAATTTATAAGACACAAAAAAATGGTTGCGGTATTAACTGATGAAGAGGAAATAAAAATTGTTTTGATTGTGGTAGATTACTATAAAACGTATAGAGAAACAGCAAATTTTTACAATAATAGACATCCCAATAAAAATATAACCCAATCAACTGTAACGAAAATAGTAAACAAATTTAGAAGATATGGAAGTATTGAAAATAATTTTAATGGAAAACGTCAATAACTGGTTGCTGATGAGAATACGCAGATTGATGTAATGCAAACCAAAAATCGTACACACATTAAAAGGAAGGGATTATCATAGGCGCTTTGATTTTTGCTCTCTCATCCAAGGAGAGTTTCTACGAGGCATATAATTTTTTCTGATGTGGCGACATTTTCGTCAAATGGAAATATTAGGAACTATCTTGAAAATTTGTTTCATGGAAAAGTTATTCACAGATATTCAGATCTCTTTTGGCCTGCTAGATCCCCTGACCTAACATCTCTTGATTACTTTTTATGGGGTTACCTGAAACTAAAAGTTTACCAGAAAGGGCAGTGTCAAGATATTGACCGCTTGGAGAGGATAATTTTACAAATATGTCAAGAAATTTCTCCACAAATGATAAGGAATATATTACGTGAATTTTCCTATAGAACGATTAAGTGTATTGAACGAGAGGGAGAGTGAGATTTAAATTTGTTTGTTTCTAATATTAATATGATGTTAGTTTATTATTTGAATGTATTTTATTATTTGCATAATAAATGAATATGCACTTATTACGGGTTTTAATTGCAAAATTATTAGAAAACATCGAAAAACTAAAAGGCTATCATGTATTTCGTAATCACAAGAGATAAATGTTCATTCAAAATAGAAATATTAGTAAAAAATGAAATAATCTGAAGTTTTAATTTAAGTGGATTTCTGATCAACTTTTTTTAGAAACATTTTTCGATATTGTGAAATATAAAGGTAGCAAATTATAGAACCAAAAAAATTCAATGAATCGAAAAAACGCATATCGGACACTATATATCTAGAAGAATGTACTGAAGCTGAAATAATACAAATAATTCACAAACTCAAAACGAACAAGGCACCCGGGTTGGACTCTATAAGCTCAAATACCTTGAAAATCATATGTAATAGTATATGTAAACCAATATATCATCTTGCGAATATAGTTTTGGAAAAAGGTACATTCCCCAGTTCATTCAAAAAGACCAAAATTATACCGATTTATAAGAAAGGCGAGAAATTGGAATATCTAAATTATAGGCCTATATCTTTAATCTCCTGTCTTGCAAAGATAATAGAAACAGTCATCAAATCACGTTTGTGCAAATTCCTAGAAAAATATAAGATTCTCTCTCCGCTGCAGTTCGATTTCAGAGAGACTATGTCCACTCAAGATGCAATAGATGCAATAATAGCCTCCTTACCTCAAAAATATATAAATCCCTTGACGAGGGAAAACCGTCACTTTGTATCTTTGTGGACCTGGCTAAAGCTTTCGATACCGTAAGCCATGAGAAACTGATTGAGACGCTGGAGGAACTTGAAATGAGAGATTGACTGTCTCGACCCTTACTTCGTGGAATATGCTCATATTAGTGTTTTTAAATGAAACTCGAGGTCTCTAGTTAATTCCACAATATAATACAAGTTATTGAAAATTCTAAAAAATTGACAATTGTTTCGATAAATCAATATCATCGTCAGAATGACAGAAGTTACATTTCATTTTATGCCTACCTGATGTTTAGTAGTTATTTTTGGCTAGACCAAGAAGTAACCTAACTTGTGATTGGCTTAATATATGTTTATAGAAAAAAGAAGAAGATGTGATACTACAAATATTGAAGCTTAGATATTATTAGCCCTATGGTGATATCCTGGAAATTAGAAGACATTTAAGAAACCCACAATATGAAGTTGTCAATGAACAGTTAAATCTAGGGAGTTCTCCACTAAAAAACTGTATTCTTAAGTGATAATTGTAAAGATCAGCAGATATAGTTTTCCTGCTTTTCTATATCATTGCACAGTTATACTGATCTTAATTGAAAAATGATATCCAGGATATCACCATACGGCTAATAATATCTAAGCTTCAATATTTGTAATATCACATCTTCTTATTTTTTCTATAAACATATATTAAGCCAATCACAAGTTAGGTTACTTCTTGGTCTAGCCAAATATAACTACTAAACATCAGGTAGGCATAAAATGAAATGTCATTCTGACGATGATATTGATTTATCGAAACAATTGTCAATTTTTTAGAATTTTCAATAACTTGTATTATATTGTGGAATTAACTAGAGACCTTGAGTTTCATTTAAAAACACTAATTGAAATGAGAGGACCATGTCTGGAGTTGATGAGGAGCTATTTGTCAGAAAGAAGCCAATGTGTAGATATTCAGGGAACTTTGAGTGAGTTCAAAACCATCAAGTATGGTGTACCACAGGGCACTGTGCTAGGTCCCTGTCTCAATATTTACCTGAATAACCTGTTCTCCCTTGATATCGAAGGCCAAATTATAAGCTTCGCAGATGATACTGCAGTTTTCTATAACGCAAATGATTGGACAAACTTACTCAATAAGGCACAAGAAGACATTTTAAAAATAAGAGAATGGTTTGACTCTAGGAAATTAACCATCAACTTTGATAAAACAAATTATGTGCCCTTCAGTATACAGAAAATCAATTTCGAAAACTTTCCCCCTCTCTCGCGAACAACCCCAACAATAACTTTTGTTTTGTATATGTATTTTACGTGTCTTAAATATTACTGTATCTATTTAGTTTTGTATAGTCTTAATTCATAATAAAATATACGTACCAACCTTCTCGAGAATAAAGAGCCTTCACCCACTGCACCGACGTCGAAAGACTCCAGTGGGTTTCTCCTACTTTATTTTCATTTTACTTTTACATGAATGAACTATATACTTGCAAACTATTTTGAAATTGTATACCATCTCAACAGCAAGACTTTCGTTGGGTGTCACTATTCTAGAAATGACCTAACAATGTTTGTCGCATCCAGGATTACAGATTTTTGCATTAATCGATAGGTTGACTCAGGAATATCAATGTCTTTGAGGAAAGTACTTAGTTTCTTGGGAATTAGCCCCATACAGGATAAAACAACTGGAATGATCTTGACTTCTTCAAGATTCCACAATTCTTTTATTTCGGTCCTTAGCTCGGCGTATTTGCTTAGTTTTTCATTGTATTTGCTTTCTGTGTTAAAATTATTTGGGATCGATATGTCAATAAGCAGAGCTTGCTTGGATTGTTTATTAATGATTGTGATGTCCGGCCTGTTGTGTCGTACTGTTACGTCCGTCATGATAGTTTTATCCCAGTAGATCTTAACATGCTGATTTTCGATAACTGGAGGGGGCTTATATTTGTAATATGGCTCGTTGGTTTGTGGATCAAGGTTAAGTTTTTTCAGTTCTTCTAGGTATACTACTGTGGCAACTTTGTTGTGTCGTTCCAGATATTTAGTTTCAGCTATGCTTTGGCAACTAGAAAGAATGTGTTCAATCGTTTCTTGACTTCTGTTGCACTTTGTGCACCTATCTGTTGGTATTTCTTCCTTCAAGATATACTTTTGGTAATTCCTCGTTTTTATAACCTGATCTTGTATACCAACCATAAAACCTTCAGTTTCTGGAAACAGCGTTCCAGTTTTAAGCCGTTCAACCGATTTAGCTTGATCTATCGTGTCTTTCTGTAAATCATTAATGAATCTTCTGTGCAATTCTTTTGAACGCCAATTTTTAATTTTATCTTCCTCATTTCGTGTATTAAAGGGCGTAAAGTTTTCCATGCTTAGGTTTAAAGGTGTATAACCCGTATCTGTTTTCACTATGGCTTTATGAAGTTGACTATTTTGGTGGCGGAAAAAACTCCTCAAGCCTGCAATTTGCTGAGTGCAAGCTTCCACAACATCTTTTATTCCTCTACCTCCTTTTTCTCTAGGTAAATTTACCCTTTCGACGGACGCTTTTGGATGGTGTTTTCTATGTTCTGTTAGCTCGGTTCTAATCTTTCTGTTTACTGCTTCCAGATCCGTTTGAGTCCATTTAATTATTCCGAAGGAGTACTGAAGAGCGGATATGGCGTAGCTATTTATGGCCATGGTAAGGTTTCTTGAATTTAGCTTACTTTTTAAGAGGTTATAAAGGCGTTTTTCGAATTCGGTGGTTAATATAGCTTTTATTTCTTTATGTTCTATCTTGTGTGTCTGAAGGATTCCTAAGTACTTGTAAGGTTTGTCTGTCATGGCTTCAATATATTTGCCTGGCTCTAGTTCTATAGGCTCTCCTTCTTTTAGCTTTCCCTTTTCAACCGATACAGTTTGGCATTTTTCCATACCAAACGACATTCCGACATCTGTGCTCCACTGGTGCATGAGTTTTAAGTTGGATTCTAGGTGTTTTTTGCACGCGGCATATAGTTTCAGATCATCCATAAAGAATAGATGACTTATGGTTGTTGAGTTTCGATCCGCTCTAATAATTGCTCCATATCCTGTGTGGTTTAGGCCACGTGATAATGGGTTTAAATACAAGCAGAACCATAGAGCGGAAAGTGTATCTCCTTGAAAGATTCCTCTTTTAATACTGATAAATCCAGTTTCTAGTTCTGTGTGGTTTAGGTTAATTTTGAGTTTTGTTTTCCAATTACTCATAGTACTTTTTAGAAACCTAACCACCACAGGGTGTATATTGTAAATTTCCAAAGTTTTTATTAACCAACTGTGTGGCACTGAGTCGAAAGCCTTCCGATAGTCTATATAAGCCATGTACAGATTTCTGTTCTTCTTTCTGATTTGTTCCAATATCATATTATCGATTGATATTTGTTCCTATTATTATTATTATTATTATTATTATTATTATTATTATTATTATTATTATTATTATTATTATTATTATTATTATCATTATTATTATTATAGTTTACTCTTGAGTAAAACCCATATTTTTTGACAAATCTCGTATACGACTAAAAAATTTGATATTTGATGACTGTATTTTAGGTTTTAGATAATGCAGAATTTTTTATGAGGAATATCTTTTCCTAAGATTGATAATTTTCTATATGATTCCAAGTTAGGGGGACATATTATATTGATGGGTAGAAATTTTTCAAAATTGTTAAAATATAAATACTGATTATATGCTTTTGAATTTTTTTTAGTGTTAAGATTATGTCCATAAACAAGGCTCACTTGTATAAAATAATTGAACACATTGGTAAAAAAACTTTTCAAGACTTTCATTGTTACTTCGATAAACAAATAATTTTTGTACGTATAGATCTGAAAGCTCGACTGTCGTCAATTTATCCATTTTTATACAAAAATCTCTAGTGACCCGTAAAAATGCAATCAAATCAGAAATGAGCAGCGCCAGATGGGGAAATAGTGGTTCGCCGAGAGCTTTAGGTGATTTTCTTAAAGCTTTTCGAGCTTTTGTCTCGTGCTTAGCTGCTGAAAGAGGATTTAAAGGTGATAATTAAAAACTCTTCCTTGTCAAAGTGCACTCTTCATTATTTCAAAAATTAACTCTAATCGATAATTGTCTTTGTTAAGAGACGAAACGGTGCTGGATGGAGATTTAAAATTTTTTTTCTCGACACTTAATCAATTTCTTGTGTACTTTCGAGAAATTGCGATTCTTCCTATTTTTCCCTTTGATAATTAAACTTTCTGAAAAATTAATTGCTTTATACTGAAAAAATATTAGAAGCGAATTCAGTTGAGGGAAATTAATTTTTTATCATTTTATTGTAGATTAGACTTATTAGACGTAGGGTGAAGTTATTAATTATGTATTAGTCTGCATCGGAATAAAAATGAAATTTTATTGAGGGGTCCCAAGCAGCATTGAGTCTGGAACTTACTTCATTTAATTTACTTCAATGAAGACGAATTTAACTAATTAAAATGAGCGTAAAGTTCAAACTTTGGAATTCTAATAATGATTATGTACTGGGTGTCAATGTCAATTTTAACATACAGGAAGCTCTCTAGCTCCCAGAACCACCCCTTGAAAACCCTTAAATGGCAAGAAGTGTCAAGTGCAGCATCATATTGAAGCTGCTTTCATTGTCCGTGTAACCCTGTTATTTTCTTTATATTGAATGATTTTCTGTTGGAAAATACGAAATTACTTCAGGATCATTGGCATGTTTGCAATTGTCAAACATTTTCGTTCAAAATTTTTTGTTAAGGATGGAGTAAAACACGTTCTTATCTATATTAATTGTTGTTTTTAGTTTTTCAAATAACAAATTTTGGTTGAAGGTGATAAAAGGAGAAATTTTCATGTTTATTAACATTTCTTTTTGATAAATAGCTCGTTTATCATTAAAATCCCAATTTTTTAAATGGTTTTTTTGTACACAAGAAAGTTGCGTTAGTAAAACTGTGCCATCAAAATAATGAAGGTACTAGTGTCACTGCTAGACTCTTTATCCAAAATTTATTAAAAAATTAAAGAAACTTATAGCACATTCGTTAAAATTAAATTGTTTTCTTAGAACTAATGTTGTTTTATTTCAAAATAATCTAAGCAGTTTTCTCAAAAAAGTCATTCAAAATAATAGATAATGAAAACAGCTTCACAGTAATGTGTTGCTTAGCATCCATTGCCAATTAAGATTTTTCAAGAGATGTTTTTGGACGTTAGAGGCATGCAGAAATGAATTTGATACTACTATAAAAATTGAGTCCCATCTAAGTTGAAATTTACCTGACCTGTTTAGGCATTTTTTCCAAATATGAATTACTCGAGATATTGAGGGTGCAAATTTTACTTGAATATTTTAGGAAAATCCTAAAAAATTCTGTGATTTCGTATGTTTCAGTAATTATTCGTATCTAAGTGAGAAAAGTGTAAGTATTTGGTTTATCCTTTGGATACATTAAGATAGGGTGGGGGAAAGGATGTAGTGTTATTTGGGAGAATTGTACGACTGTACGCATTCATTAACTCCCTTCTGTTTTACTAAAACGAATATTTAACAATACAAACAAGCTCTGAAATATTATTATCCTTCTAAAACGAAACGAACCTTAAACCAAATATGCATGAAACCCCACACGGCAGATAAAGCGGTATGAATTTAGGAAGATTCGTCCGGATACACCCTTTTACATTGAATTATTATAGAATGAACCCTGGAAAGGAGCACTGCCTCAAATTAAATATATTTCCACCATAACACACCGCTTTACACAAGAAAATAATGCATTCTCAGAAAAACAGACATTAATTAATTTTTAATCTATTTACTTCGATGAATTTGTTCAACGCGTCGATCATGTATAGTTGACGTAAAATATATAGTGCGGACTTTAAGCTATCGGCTTTTCGTTTGACAGGAATACGAGGATATCGTCATAGTCCAGTTAATATTATAATTTAAAATGCTCAGTTGACGATAAATTCATTTAATATTCTAATTTCAACTAATAATCGTTAAAACGTATTTAATAATTTTATAATTACGAACTACATTTATCAACTGTCTATCGATTATTTTTACCCTGCAATTATGGAGCTCCATATTACTTTCTAAGATACTTAGCCTTAATGTATAGAACAAAACACATTGCTTTAAACAATATTAACCTATTTGTATTTAACAACATCTTAAACATAACACCAGACAATTAATACTACTTTATATCTCGTTTTATAAAGAAGAATTAGACATATAAATTCCAAACAACTCATTATTATTCACATCTTTGGCTAAACTATAACTAATATCTGTTTGTGCGTTTTGTATACAAGCACAGGTGGTCCACTTTTTAGTTGGTAGTCTGATATCAAGAAAGGGTGTAGTATTTTCTGAGGAATTTGTGTAAGTATAGTAATTATATTTTTAGATAAAAATTAAATATTTACAATGTGGCGTCCTTGGTCCAAAATATTGTGTGGTCGAACGTTGAAAATTTAAATAAGGTTGATGGAAGTGATCACAAGTGATAACATTCAAAATTGTAAGCACAGGAAATATGTTTCAATGACAGGAAAAGTTTGGTTCCGATGAAGAAACAGAATTAATGCAATCAGTAACTCATTTAATAGAAATTCTCCTGTCAACTATACGTAAAATAGCCATGAATGGGCCTTATGAACGTAAGAATCGATGTGGTAAGAGATTGGTCAAACCTTTAGATGTGTCTTACCTACAATTGAAATAATAAGAAATAAATTTACAAATGTCGGCGGTAATGTAAATGGCTATACGAACACTATTGAAAACTGGATTAAAAAATTCAAAACGATTAATAAACAGTCATGGAAAGAAGAAGAATAGTGGATATGCGGTATACATACTTGGAACAAGTAACTAAGTATAGAGAAGAAAACCGGCTAATTGTCTATTTGGACGAAACTTGGTATGATACACATGACACGGTTAAGAAAGGATGGACTGATGGGTCATACATTTGTATGCCAACAATGCCTGTAAACAAAAGTACCAGACTTATTATTGTGCACTGCGGTGGAAATGAAGGATGGGTTCCAAATGCCTTAAAAATATGTGGAAAGAAATGGAAGATTGCAACGTTGACTATCATAAGAACATGATTTGAATTCACATTGATCCCAAACTTAGAGCCAAATAGTGTTATAGTTTTTGACAACGCTCCTTATCATTCACGAAAGCTCAATAAAATACCAAATAAGAGCTACAAGAAGATTGACATAGGAAATTTTTTAATGGATAAACATTTGTACTTATACAAAACAACAACTGAATGAAGTATTGCTGAAAAACATGGACACTTTATAGTGAGACTTCCTCCTTATTTTTGTATTTTCCATCCCATCGAGATAATTTGTGCATAATTCAAACAGAGATTAAAAGAGGTAAAATTGAATTGAATAAATGTGATAGTGAAGCAGATGATATGGGAGAAGAATTAATAGAATTTTTCGAAGAAAAAAATTAATTAAATTTAATATATTTTTCATGTTACTTAAATAGGCTCAGTTCACGTCTGGTGACCTGATTAAACCTAACGCCTTTTCAACAATTACGTGACATCAAATACAATATAGTTTTTTTGATTCTAATTTAATTGAACTATATTAATAATCTTAATATGATAACGTTAATGTCGGAATTAATAATTTATTATATACAAGTTTACAATGAATGTTACAAATTCATGAATGTTTTCAGATGCGAAGGTAAATAAGAACTTAATGATTGGGGAACGTTATGTTTCGATTTGATGAGTACGCACTTGCCTCGTATAGCAACTAACTAACGATATGACTCTGACTGTTTGAATTTGAGTGAAGTTTACTTCGATATGTAACGGCGACTCATTGAATTTGAGTAATGAGTGCTTCTTAATGTTATGATGGCTCTTCGTGATTGAGCGATGAACTGAACTGAGTGTTGAACTCAATTGAGTGTGGAGCTGACTTCGTTGTTGAGTGATGAACTCGATTGAGTATTGAACTCGAAACGAATTAAGAAACGACGTGTTTGACTTAATAGATGTGAAACGATGTGTTTCGACTTGAATTACTCTTAGAACTTGAGTTTAGACTTTGTTGCACAACTTAAGGAACCGGTTCACTATTCAACCAACTAACTCGTTAATAATGTAACCGGTAACTTACTAACCGGTTATGGAACTATGTGATAACTGCTTAACTAAATGTGAATGCTTCTTGAATGAGTGTTGAACTCACTTCGTTGAGCATTGAACTGATTTCTTCACGTTGTAAGACGTGTTAAAAAGAAATCTGCAAGGGGCGTGTTTACACGTGGATTGGGGTGACTAAAAAGAAATAAATATTTCCTATTGGCCAGTATCATTTAACTTGCCGGATCATTGACAAGAATCAACAATGGACGTTTCCATAAGATATTTCAATTACTATTGAAAGGTGAGGCCGTCCTATTGTAACCGTTTACTCAGAAAGGTTATTCACAGATTTGTTACAAACCTTCCGAACATCTGCCATAGAAGTTCAAATACAATGTGACAATATGTCTTTCAGGAATTTTACAAGGTGCTCTTTAGTTTGCTCCAAGCAATACCATTTTACGGCGTTTACGATTCCATTAACACAATAAAATAATAGTGTGAAACGTGACATTTTCTTAAATTTTCAACTATAGGATTTCAAACACAATGCGACAATATGTCTTTCACGAACTCCACACTGTGTTATTTCGTTTGCTCTAACAATGCTACTTTACAAATAATAGTGCGAAACGTGATACCTTGTAAATATATAAATAGGGTTCCACCGTGAGCTGAATTACCTCTGTCATATGTGATAATAACTTGATATTTTTCAATAAAAACAGGTTCATTTGCTTGCAGCCAGTGTTCAGTAATAGCAACTATCTGCGGGAACCCTAATTCCTCCAAAAACAAATACAACGTTTTATTGCGTTTTGAATGAATATTGATTAGAACCATTTTTAATTTACTGTCCTAAAATCTAAGTGGGATTCTACTTCCTCTGAATACGCCCGGCTATTAGACACTCTAATTTTTTGTTGGTGCATTCTCCGTTCCGAGGTGATGTAAGTTCTGTAGATGGATAGATCTTCATCCACTTCAACTGAGCTTATGTCATAAAAATAATGAAAATTATAAAAATTTCCCTTAAAGCTATGGCATCAACGGACCCTCGAATGCTAAAAACACCTTTACACTTGTGGAAGTTTAGCATTCAAAACATGCAGATGATGGTTGGTCATGTAGATAGGCGAGAAATGATAAAATAGCCGGTTCTCTTAATCTAGACATAATATAAAGATTACCTCCAGTAAAGGACTCCTGTGTTACTATGACCGTAGGAGGAGTCAACGGGTCCAACGAAAAGTTAGTGTCATTGTGTGAATCTAATGTAAACTGAAATGATTTATCACACGAAAAGCTGTTTCATTTACATACGGCTATAGCATGTTTGTCAGATGTGATGGCTACTACTACGGGACGAGAAAGGTCAGAACTTTTACTTGATTAACTTTCACAGGCTGAAAAGAATCCATCGTCGGAGGAGGCGCGTCTACTTGGGACAATGACGATTCATAAGACCATTTTAATGAAACTCCAGGTGGCCATACATCATTGTCAAACAATTTGTTAGCAGAAATTTTTGTTAGAAAACCCATTTTAATTCATTGCTTTCATTGATTAAGGGAAAGCAACGAATGAACTCAGTAAAACCCAGCTTTTCTTTAACATGATGTAAAATATGATTTGTGATGAAGCCTGCAGAGAGGTTGTGGACTATTACATAATGTTTACGGCTAGAGGATAAGTTGTTCGAAACTTCTGGAATACTGGCTACAACAGGAGATATTTCAGTTTGTAGAGAGGATAATGTTATATAGGTGGGACGCTTTTTCTGATTATCGTTATTAATTTGTGTGTTCATCTCTTTCACTAACCTGGATATAGAGTTGGATGCACTGTTTAACTTTGGCTGACAGACTGACATGCTGACTTGTACATTTTCTGTGTAATTTTTCATGTTCCTTGTCATACTTTTGTTTAAATTTTTTCAAGTAGTAAATCATTAACTGCAGTATCAACAATATTGCGAAGTTATGGTGAAGTGCATGATAATATGCTATTTAGTTCATTATAAAACACGCGTCACAATGACTTTTTGTAGGTCTCGTGCTTTGTGTAACTAACCGCTTCTCTTCGTTTAATTTTTAGCGAACTAGATTTTTATAATACAAAAATAAATTTTAAAAAGTGACGTTACAGTATTACACAAACAAGACGATGATAAATCAGGTCTAACCTAACCTTAGTTTATCCTACACTACAAATGTCGACTAGTTTTTAGATATCTTAAAGGGATCTTTGGAATATTTATTGATGAATAAAAATGTCAACCTACATTGCAAAGTATTTGACCATTCAAATAAGAAAAGTGCACACGTAGAGAAGTGAATTTTTCAATTATTTTTACTTCACCTTATGTAAAAGTTTTCACAAATCGCTAAGCAAGTTTTATATATGATAACTCTAACAGTGGTATGTCCAATCCGAAAATTATGATTCAATTCGGCCATAGTATATCCTGTTACCATATATCTGAAATAAAATATTATTTTTCAGGTAAATTGTTACAAAAAAAGTTGAAAAACATCTGAACTAGTTACAGCAGAGAAGTTAAACGCAGAAGGGGTACTAAAAATGGATTAGCAGCTTCGCCAAGAATATTTTGAACAACTATAGTTTCTTAAAGAATCTGTCGAAGACGGTTTGGTAGTAGTTTTGAAGGAAAGTCTCCCTAAGAGGGAAGAGCGTGAAAGGAATCAAGAATCTGATCCAGATCGATTATATTATTCTCTGCTAGACGATTTCAGAAAGATTCTAGAACATCCTATAGCTCATATATAGACTAAAAAAATCAAATACTAGGCAATATCGCCATGAATATTCCACCTGCTAAATATGGGCAGGGCACTTTAAGAGAGTGTGATGATCCTTTATCACCGGTGTCAAACGATTCTGTATGTAATGTAACACAAAATTCTGAAATATTTGGCATTTTTCCAAATGCAGTTACTTGGTATTCAATACTTAATTCATGATATGTTAATATTTTTTGGTATTTTTTGAAAATAATTCGGTATGTGAGCACGATACAGCCCAATAAACACACAAACGTTTTAAAAACGTAAAATATTTAACATATAACTTAACGTTTATAAATGGTTTTTAGGCAACTGGTTATATTACCTGAGTAATGTCGCTCGTTTCTACGTAACATATAACGATTTTTCCAACGTCAAATACAACGTGATTTTCGTAACGTCATTCAAACGTTACCGTTTTAATGTAATTTACCGGTTGCTTTTGAACGCAATATAAATGTTTATAAAACAGTCTTCTGAAATGAAATTTAGCACACATCTTACTAACGTCACTTAAACGTTACCTTTTCAATGTGATTTACCCAGTACTTTTATAACGAAATATAAATGTTTTTATAATGCAGTTTATAAACATTTTTGTATAATGATATTTAGCACATACTTTTAACGTAATTTAAACGTTACTTATTTGATGTGATGTACCCCTTGAAAAAGCGTTGTATATACAACGTGGTAAAAACATTGCTTTTTAACTATTTATATCACGCTAAATAGTATGAATAATGTTAAAAACGCTACGTTGAAATAACGGGCATAAGAAGCGTTTTTGTAAATGCATATGAGTTCAATCGAGTCGTTGTTTTCAAATTTAAAAAAGCATCGTGAAAACAACATTTTATAAACATTTACTGGATAACATTGTATATCACGGATAATAGTATAAATAACGTTAAAATAACGGAATTAGAAAGCGTTTTGGTAAATCCATATAAGTTCAAATAAGTCGTTGTATATATAACATGTTAAAAACATTACGGTATAACCGTCTTTATCACGTGAAATAGTATAAATAATGTTGAAAATACTACGTTAAAATAACGGACATAAAAAGCATTTTTGTACATACATTTGAGTTCAATTGAATCGTTGTTTTTAAATTTAAAAAAGCGTTGTATATACAACGTGTTAAAAACATTTCTGTATAACCGTCTATAACTCGCGAAATGGTATAAATAATGTTAAAAAATACCACGTTAAAATAACGGCAATAAAACCGTTTTCGAAAATACATGTGGGTTAAGCTGAGTCGTTGTTTTCAAATTTGAAAAAACGTTTGGAATATAACGTTTCGAATTCAACCAATTTGTCAACGTTGAAAATTCAACGAGTAACGTTGAAATAACATTAAAACGTTTTAAAAACGTTTTTTTACGTAGGTGTGTTTATTGGGAGCCTCTGGAGTGTATAAGTGCGGAAAATCTTCAAACTCGTTCATTTTCTAAAAGTTTATCAAAAGATTGTGCCGACATTCTTGTATAGTTATAAAAAAGGTCCGGATGTTTTCAAAGATCCTTATAATAGTTTTTAAATAAGCCTTTTGAGTGCCGTTCCAGAAGTAGTGAATGAATCCAATGTCTTATTTTTTGTTTGTGTTTTCTACGAGACAAATTGTAAACAATTATTGTATTTTCCACGTCCATCTCGTCTAACTGGCTGCCCAATATTTTGGCTGCCCAATATTTTGGCTGCTGAGCGTGTAAATTAGTCATATTTTGTATTTTTGTTGATATTTTGTATTAAATGAAAAGTAATCTACAAAACATTCGAAGACCGAAGAATATTAGCGACGATTCCAAAGCTTGTAACTTAATTTGAGGTGTTTGTTAACATAGGAAGTAATTTCCAGGGCATAAATTTTATGGAGTTTGAAATTGAACACGTTTGCCAAAACTAATTTGTAAATTGATATTTTGTAAATTACTGATTTAATGATTACGAAAATGCTGATGAATGTTTGCTTATAAGTGGATAATTTGTTTATTGTGGAAAAATGGATTTATGAATGATTTAATGTCTATATCAGTATAACTTGAACTTAATTCATATTATTGAACGTATCAGCTACATTCATAGTTACGTTAACAAAAGTTAGAGTTAAGGAGAGAAAACTGTTGAATAGGATGACACTACGTTTTGCAGAATAGATCACAATAAATTTGAAAAAATGGCATTTTTGTGTACATTATACATAACAAAAAACTCCCAAAACATTGAGATCTAAATTTTAAAAAATTTAGAGGGAGGACTGACTAACTTCACAGATTCTATATACTATAGTGTCAATTGAGAGAAAATATATAAAGTCATAAGCTCCGGTCATTTGATTCCGCTTAGAAGTTCAAACAAAGGAAAATGCCGTTTCCAAGAAATATTTAACAAACATCTGTTTTGTATGTCTAGATAAACGTTAAAAGCGGCTCGTTTGGTTTATACATTCTAATGTATTTTTTTATTTGAACGTTGACTGTATTTGAGTAAAGATTGTTCAGCAAATAAATATTAAAAAGGAGTTTTTGTCAGATCCGGGCTGAAAGATATTCCTATTTAATAAAAAATTACCCATCGTAGATTCTAGATGATTCTAAACATCATCATAAGGAAAACATTTATCGCAGCATGACAAACGTTACATATTCGATATATCAGAGAGTTTTGTTTCAAACAATTTGTTAAGTATTCCCTCAAATGGGCTAAGTCGGTACTTCTTCCATTAATAATATATTGGTTAGCATGCATTCGTCTTGAAGATTATTGAATGTAAACAATATCAATTAGTTTAACGACTTACTTGAGCAAAAACTGTCAGTTCTCACGTGAAAGTAAGAGACAATGTAATATCCGGAACTCTGCCAGTGTTTAAAATTTTGGAGATTAACTACCAAACCAGTAGGGGTCTAATAGCCTAATCCGATTTAACAATTTACCTTGAACTTTAGGTACTCAAATTCAATATAAGAAAATATTAATAACATACATATATTTTCAACGTATATTTGCCACTTCTAAAAAATTACATCTACATTACATCTACATAACAATAAAATATATTCAATATACATAAACATATAAAAAAAACAAAAAATTAAACGTGCGGAAGATTTTTACATGCAACCGTTTTCACAAACATAAAGCGAGAAATAACATTTTTCCTATATTGATCCAAATGATCATTAATGAAATTAATTTTAACATTAATAGTTTTTTTGGTTTTTTTCTGGCTTTGGTTTGCCGAACGAATTTTCGCGTATACCTCCGTTTGTAAATCCAATAACACACTAGTAAATTGAACAATGTTTGGATGTGCTTTGTAAAAAGAAGCACCGAAATGCGAATTAAAACTCTCACAAGAATTCGTTGTTCTCTTAAAAAAGGATGCATTATTTGCCCAAATAAGTGGTGGAAATATCGAATTTTGCGTTATATATGTTTTATTGACATAATTTCGGAATTCTATAACTCTTTCGTCATTCGGAAGCAAAAAATGTAGTTCATTATAAAAAAATTCTACAACTTCCTCAGGACTAAGATACATAATACCGAAATGTACTTTTAAGTATTCGCCAATTACAGAACCTTTCTGTCTGTACTCTTGTACCAAATGAAACTCCTGAATCTTACGAAACCAAGCTTGACAGAGATGAAATTTACAACCAAATAGAATTTGATCTCTGCCAAAACATTCATATATAGCGTTATGAATGCTTAGTTCAAAATCTACTACGACTTCTTTAGAATGAAAATTTAAGCCTACTTCTTTACATTTTTGTCTTAAAATTAAAAACAAATTTGAATATGTTTGACTTGATTTGTCCGGCAGCAAACAAAAAACAAGAGGTACGTAATAGCCGTTTTTAAAACCATGAATGGTAAACATTTGGTAAAAAAAAGTTGAACAGTATTTAAAAGTCCCATCCATCAAAATACAATCCGAATTACATAAAAAATTAAGGTTGGAATGGAAAAACAGGAGAACACAATAATTTTAAATACCTGGTCTGCTGTTAATAGAAATTCCTCTTCTCGGTTCGTTTGTAATTGTAATTCACGAACACTATTAAATACTTCTTCCTGATTTTTAGGCAATAGGGGTAAAATTTTTCTCCTCGCCGCGTGAATATTTTTCCTTATTCGGTCAATATCTTCGGTGTTGATATCCTCCGCGAAATTATTTGACACCAATTCTTGCCGAATTAGTTTGGAGGGTTTCTCAGTGGGATCTTCAGTCGCTTTCCTTTTAATGCTGTTACTCACTGCTTTTCTTGATAGGTCCGTTTCCATAGTATGATTGTGTTCTCCTTTGACTTCTGTGATTGTTTCTTCATCAGAAACGTGGGAGTACACTCTAACTGGACATTTTGCGTTACATCACTTCCATCTAATGTTTCCACATTTGCTAGTATTAGCTTTCGAAAATTTATAACTGTTCAACACTATTAATTTATTTCCTCTTTCACTATACATTGTAGATGCTTTGCTCTCCATTTTGGTCACTGTTTGCTATGTGTACTACACTCTGTAGATCGATATGAAGTAACTGAATACAACTATAACTCTTATATAGTGTAAGTGCATCAACATCCTTCCCCTAATCCCCTAAATATCGATCAAAACAATCAAGATTTCTTCAAAATATTTAATACAAGAAATCTTTGAAACCTTTCAGAAATATACATAATTCTATGGGCCTCCGATTTTATCTATTATAAACCCTAATGACTCTAATAGAATTAAACTGAATGGTTGCGGCACAGTTCGAACATTTCAGTAATCCTCAAATTGATACAAGTCAGGTAAAATTTTATTTTGTGGCAGAGTTCGGATATGCCCGTAATATCATCATCAATTGCTTTTTATAAAGTATTGTTATTAATGGAGAAACTTAGGCTCCTGTTCGTATTGCTGGTTGTAATAGGAAACATTTTTCAATGCTTGATTTAATTAAAATGACATTTTTAGTTTTAGAAATTGTCATATTATATGGCCTGTTGTTTTAAGAACTTCTGTTTAGGAAATATTTCAGATGATAATACAACTTTTATTCCCTTAATTCCAGAATTTTGGGCAAATTGTCACTTCGGGTTTGCTGGAAGCCCAGATCCGCCAAGCTCATAATCATGCATAAAGATTCCACCAAATTACAACCAAATATAATACAAGCTACTTGCTACAATAATACTTATAATGAAAAATTTTTGTTCTAGTAGAAATCCAATGAAATCGGTTAATTTTAGGTCAGTTGATTGAACACAGCCAATCAGAACATTATACTGAAAGCAGATCCCATGTGATTTTTTCACTCTATTACGTTGCTATGGATACATTTTGATTAATTTCGATTTTGACGTTTTAAATATGGAATATTCCAAAATGTCACGATTTGGTCCTATCAGCATGTTTGCAAAAATGTTTCAGCCATTGAACGAAGAGTTCTGAGTTCATCCAACCAGACTCTTGGCACAAACCTGAACTTCCAGGAGGTGCTTTATCAAAAAGTTCATCTTTTTTGTTTTTTCCTGAATAGATCAAGACCGAGGAATATAGTTACCTGTTGCACAAATGCAACAAACAACAATTACATGCTGGCCTCTTTCTGCGCTTGTCAGGGATCCTAATTATTTGCTTCCAGTTGATGCCAATATTTTCGGAGGTTTCTGGACAGTAGACAGTCCACTTTCATCCATATTGTAAATCTTCTCAACAGTGACAGATTTCTCTTGTGGAACAGAATCTAAAACTTGAAAAAATTTGGAAACGATGCTTGTTCCCTGGCTGCTGAAGTGGGTTCTGGTCGTTGTAGCGATATGTCGGAATTTCTTTTGCGACATCCTCTGAGACCATCCCAACAACCATAATGATATGTCATTTTAAACGTGATGTTACATTTTCAATATATAGATTATTATTGATAATGTTAAAGTTGCTATTAAAAAACCTACTTACCAATCAATTGGTCACTGTTCACATATAACAATTATTGCCAACACAATATTTAATACCCCGATGAATGATATAAAAACAGCAATGTAAAATCCACGCATACAAAACTTTCTTGCCACTGAAACATAACATACACAATAAAATCGTTAAATAAACCTGGATAGATCTCTAAACTTTTCCGCCCAACCTATCTAATATTCAAGAAAAGTATTGGTTTACCCCAAAAAAAGTTGGAAAGAACAACAACAACACGAAAAAACGGTTTTTAGATCAAAAAATCCAGTGTGTATGTCGTCGTCGTCGTCGGACACTTTTCGTTACATGTCTTGTTAGCACGATACAGCCTCCGCAGTACAACAAGTCACCAATTTTGTGATTGCATATTGTTAAGGACATGTCAGAGATGACCCCTATTGATTTTCAGCTCAGCAGAGCCAGTACAGCGGGTGATATGGTACTTGAAGTACGACTTTTTGGTGATTTTTTGAGAAATTTCAGTTTGTTAGCACAATACAGCCTCTGAAGTTGAACAAGTCACCAATTTTATGATTGAATATTATTCAGGACATCACACAGATGAATCATATTGATATTCAGCTCACCGGAGCCAGTACAACAGGTACTATAGTACTTTATGTACGATATGTTTGTCATTTTTGGGGAAATTTCAGTTTGTTAGCAGGATGCAGTCTCCGAAGTATATACAAGTGACCAATTTTATGATTGGATATTATTCAGAGCGTCTCAAAGATGAACTCTATTGATATACATCTCACTAACGCCAGTACAACGGGTGCTATGGTACTTGAAGTACCAAATTTTTGTCATTTTTGGAGAATTTTCAGTTTGTTAGCACGATACAGCCTCCAGAGTGTATAAAAGTGACCAATTTTATGATTGAATATTGTTCAAAATGTGTCACATATGTATCCTACTGATTTTTAGCAGACTAGAACGAGTACAGCGCGTCCTATAAATCCAGATATACTACATTTTTAGAGAAATTTCGGTTTGTTAGCACGATACATCCCCCTAAGTGTATACAAGTGACACTTTTATGATAGAATATTGTCCAGGGCCTCTCACAAATGCGGAAAAGTTGGTTTTAATCTTTAAAATCGTTTATTTTAATATAGTGTTTGTTACTTAGTACAGTTACCGAATAAGAGATGCCGCTTCTAGTTTCCTTTATAGAGCAATGTGTCATTTTCGGTATTGAACTAAAACTATGGAACGATATTCCCTATTCTTGAAATTGCGCCAAATTGATTTCGCGCATTACATCATGGGAAGAAAGACGATCATTCGCTTCAAAATCTTTTACAGGTTTTCGTGTTGCCAAGCCATGTGGCGATGGTTATGGGATAGTCACCTTGGTATTTTAAAAGATGACAGACGACATATTATGACATTACTTAGAAGAATTCTGTATGCAATTGAAGAAACTCGCGAGAAGTATGACAATATTATAAATGATGCCATTTTTAAACAATATTATAATATTCAAGCACATATGACTAAGTATTGGGATCGGAAGGTGGAATGGTCGTTTGCTTATAGAAGTTTTCTATTAACACGAGGCAGAATATGAACAATTACGTAGAAGTGTCTTTTCGTATTTCTAAATATATTGTTCTTCAAATACGTAAAGCGTTCAATGCTTGTGCCTTACTCGACTTCATCGCCAAGGACACCAAGGTTATTGAGTCGTACCAAAAACGACATTTGCTATTATTTACAAATTATTTGAACTCTAAACATAAAATACTTTTTAGAAAAATGTCCCATTCTGCCAAAGTCTCTGTTAAAAAAATCGACGAAAATACTTTTCTGGTTTCTTCGGAGACCGATGATCATAATGTTCTATTCTGCATATATAGACATTGCATTTTGCAACTATAATTATGGACATAATGGACATACATACTGTAAACATCTTTATGCAATACAAAAAGAGTTTGGGATCATTTTTAGGAACTGCCTGCAAATAAATCACGATGACAGGAGAGAATTAGCGGCATTGGCTTTATAAGAAAACGTATTTCCGGAATTTTATAATGATATTTAAACCAATGTGGAAACAAAAAACGAATTACTATTAACTAATACAGATCAAGTAAGCAAAGTTGGAACATAAATAGTGTTGATGTTGCCTATAGAACACATATATGTGAAGAACATTCTGCAGCTGTAACAGAACTATCAAAACATTTGAACGCATTATTAAAATAGCGTCCAATAGCAAAACAGTTGATATGATTAATGCCACGAAAAAATTTAACACTGTAAAGAAAATTACGACACCCTCTGAATTACTCAATTTCGTTCATGTATCAAAAAATATGACACTAAAAAAGAATATTTCGGTTCAGCTGCAGAAAAATTAGATGTGTTTTATCATGCGGATCAAAACAAATTCAAGCTGGTAGGCGATCTAAGAACAATAAAGAACTTAACATTCTAGAATTAATGCCAATAACTGAATCAAACAATTCTGATAATTCACCAAAACATCAGTATGGTGTTCCGTTATTAATTGGAATATTGATAAAATGAACGTCCATCAACGTTTTTTTTAATATACACCCTGTATACAATTTGAAACTGAGAAACGAAAACATTGAAATATCTAATTAATAGGAAAAAACTACGCGCTGAATTATTTATTCTAAAAGATATAATCATGACAAATAAATAATTCTCTACGACTATGCTTTGTATTTGTTATAACAAATAATTTGTTTACATTGACTTTGTACAGCACAAACAACGATACAGAGTGTCACACGTTTATTACTTGGATTATGTAACGAACTTGATAAAGACTGGCTGTTACATTGTTGCGTTAAAAGGAATAGTTTACTTCATTTATCGCTTGGTTACGCGCTTATGAAAAGGGCCCCGATGGTTGTATTAGCAGAGATAGCAGAGTATTTCTTTAAATTAATGAATCTATAAATGAGATTGGTTAGTTTAATGCCCTGGAGAGGAATATGAGGTCAATAAAATATGAATTCCTTTAGGATCGTTAGTATGATCATAAATACGTATTTTTTTATTTGAAACGTGTTGTCGATAGAAAGATCAGTATTACTCTGTGTCATGGCAAGATTCATTTCTATTATTAATTTTGTCTTGTGCTCAGTTAATATTGTTCATTGGTTCTGTGAGAAAAATGTAAGATTCTCAATTAAAAACGTACCTGTTCATTAATTACTTCATAGTGTCATTTAATTACTTAATATTGTGACTCTTCAAAGAAATCTAGTTCTTGTTTCTTCTTGCCATGTGTTAGAACATTGCGTGTAGCGTGATTCATCCGGTTGGTTTAATCTGTATTTGTACATTTAATTTCAAAATCTCTAAATCATTGACCCATGTAGACAGTATTATATTTTATTATTTCATGTCATTATTTGGTTTATTCTGTTAATTATTTATAAAAATTACAAGAAACATACAAACATACCACATACGTACGAATTTGTTCTGAGAAAATAAATTTCTGGATTGAGTTTTAAAATTTTGAATTGTTAACTTGACCTTTCGCTGTAAATTTTTAGCGGCTTCTTTATAAGAAAAACGGAATAGGTCTATGCCTGCATAAACGTAGCATAGTCACAAGTCTACCAAGCCCCCGCACAAATCTCTCAACTCATGCACTTGTCAAGCAAGTCAGAGCAGTTAAACTTCGAATGAGTATTCAATGCCGACAACCGTAAGATGGGTAAAACTAATATTCTTTCCAAAACTTCAGAACAAGATCCACGATGAAACTGGATGACACCGACAGGAGAAGATTTGAAGAGCTAAGGCCCCACCACAATATCCAGATCAGGTAGTTGATGGACTAGACCCGAGAGCCTACGCCAGGCATACACGGCCGAGAAAACAACTAGACCACGACTATCAGTGAAGACACCAAGATGGGGATAATGATGATGGCCATATTCATAATTTGAAAAATGTGTCAAAATTTCATAAAAACATTTGTATATCTAGAACATATGTTAGTAACGACACCGTACTAGTGTAAAATGTAACACATGCAGTGTTAAATGTTACACGTGTGGTGTCAATTGTTACAATCTAGAAAAATACCTTCCTGATTTTTACAATCCAAATTTATTAAATATGGATTCAAAGAAAACAAAAAAGCAAACATAAAATATAAAATACTGAAATTTTTTATATATTTGAGAAAAAAATAAACGGTTTTAAGGATTAAAACTAACTTTTCCGCATCTGTGGCCCTGAACAATATTCTATGATAAAATTGTTACTTGTATACAGTTCGGGGAAAGTCTCGTGCTAACAAACCGAAATTTATCCACAAATAACCAAAAATGTAGTATATCTGGATTTATAGGACCCGCTGTACTCGCTCTAGTCAATTGAAAATCAATAGGGTACATCTGTGAGACACCTTGAACAATATTCATATTTTCTAAAAACCGTTTTTTCGTGTTGTTGTTGATGGAAAACGTAAAAATAACTCAAAAAAAAATTTCAAAATTCCAACTTTTTTTGGGGTAAACCAATACTTTTCTCGCATATAGAAAGGTTGGTCGGAAAAGTAATAAAGTTGATCCCATAGATAAAAGAAAAGTAATAAAAAAAATAGTTTTAATCTGAGTTCTCAGAATATTCGAAAACACAGTTCTTGCAAACATACAAGGGATCATTAACCGCACATGAAGAATGAGCCCACTTTTTGCAGCTAAGGCATCGTAACCAGTCTTCTTTACTTTCTTTATAGCTTCCACACCAAACTAAACGTAGCGTGTCATTTTCATCTTCTGACCCACTCTCTTTAGTTGTGAGAAATCAGCATTCGGCAAAGGTCAGATGTCTTCGGGAGTCCAAACACTTTTTTTGAAGAGCAGGAGGAGATTGGGATCTCATATTTTGCGTAGAAGTAGAAGGCTGGCAAAAATCTGCTTCTGCAGAGCTAGTAGCGTGTTCAGGTTGTCGAAATGCAACTTCTGGTGCAATTGTCTCAGCTTTTATGTTACCGGAAAAGCTTGGTATCCGCTGGGGGCAGTCATCATCAGTAAAGGTATCAGGATTAAATGACCATATTCCTGTACAAGAAAAGGCAGCAGTTATATTTTTTGGCGTGATTGCCACTTCCATTGGCAGTTCCTATGAAACAAAATTATCTTTGTATTTTCTTGGTGGAAATATGAACATGGGGGCACTGAAAGCCAAACACACGGTTACATGGGTTCCTCTTTCTTGCGAAGTAGTTTGGCCAACTTGACTTCTTTGGTTGCAAGCACTTTATTTGGTTTGTCAACATTACATATGTTATGCGGTTCGAACTGCAGACGAGGAAACAATGGAGGATATGTCTCCTTCATTTTCAAAAACAACGTTTCTTAAGATTTGAGAAAGACGAAGGGAGGTTATTAAGACAGCTGATGTGCCTTCCCATATGATAGGAAATTAACAAAAATGTATGGTAAGTTTTACTGTATTCAATATATCATGCTATAACTTTGGAGCTTCTAAAATGTACCCATTAAAAAAATAATAATCTGGATTTTAATTTATGTTTTAGCTATTCCTTCCACCAGTAAAGGTGTTGAGTAATTGTCACCTTCACCACATGTGGAAGATATTCCCTCCACCAGCTATGGGATGGAACGTATTGAGCCCTTGCCTATTTTCATATATAGCCCATGGTATGACAATTTATGGGAAATGAAGGTGAGTATTAATTGTTGTTAAGCCATTACGTCTAAGTATTTGGTCTAGCGGTAACCAAAAGTCCAAAATATCCAATAAAGACAAAAAATAAAAAAAAATAAACGGTTTTAAAGATTAAAACTAACTTTTCCGCGCCTGTGGCCCTGAACAATATTCTATCATAAAATTGTTACTTGTATACAGTTCGGGGAATGTCTCGTGCTAACAAACCGAAATTTATCCACAAATAACCAAAAATGTAGTATATCTGGATTTATAGGACCCGCTGTACTCGCTCTAGTCAATTGAAAATCAATAGGGTACATCTGTGAGACACCTTGAATTATATTCAATCATAAAATTGATTAATCGTAGACTCTCTGGAGGCTGTATCGTGCTAACAAACTGAAAATTCTTCTAAAATGACAAAAATTTGGTACTTCAAGTACCATAGCACCCGTTGTACTGGCTTTAGTGAGCTGAATATCAATAGGCTTAATCTTTGAGTCCCTCAGAATAATATCCAATCATGAAATTGGTCAGTTGTATATACTCCGGAGGCTGTATCGTGCTAACAAACTGAAACTTCTCCAAAATGACAAAAATATCGTACTTAAAATACTGTAGTACCTGTTGTATTCGCGGTGGTGAGCTGAAAATCAATAGGGCTCATCTGTGAGATGTCCTGAATGATATTAAATCATAAAATTGGTGACTTGTTGAACTCCGGAGGTTGTATCGTGCTTACAAACTGAAATTTCTTAAAAACTGACAAAATGTCGTACTTCAAGTACCATAGCACCCGTTTTACTGGCTCTGGTGAACTGAAAATCAATAGGGTTCATCTGTGACATGTCCTTAACAATATTCGATCATAAAATTGATGACTTATTGCACTCCGGAGGCTGTATCGTGCTAACACGACATGTAAGAAAAAGTGGCCGACGACAACGACGACGACATACACACAGGGTTTTTTTCTAGAAACCATTTTTTCGTATTGTTGTTAATGGAAAACGTAAAAATAACTCAAAAAAATTTATCAAAATTCCAACTTTTTTTGGGATAAACCAATACTTTTCTCGCATATTAGATAGGTTGGGCGGAAAAGTAACAATATATCAAAAGACAGAAATCCAAAAAAAATTTTAAAATCCAAAATAAATCAAGAATTCAAAAAAAAATCAAAAAGTCCGAAAAATGGAATTCAAAAAAACCAAAAAAATTTAAACATTCAAACATTTTTTGATATTTTTTTAGGCTTAATACGAAAACTTGTGTAAACTTATTATTTCAATACTAAGCGTATTTTGTTTTCTTTTGTTGATATAAATTTTCAAACATATTTGTGTGTTTACCCATTTGTTGTTGTTATTTTGTGTGTTTACTTGTAGAAGCTCAACCAGAAACGAGAAAGGACTTCCACAAGACGGTGGGATTTTTAAGAGCCCTTAAGAAACATTTTAACAATAATAGACTGCCAGGAGCTGCAGAGTAACTTGAACTGCCTTATCCGATGGTTTCATAAGAACCTAACGCTTTTAAATGTAGAAATATACAAATATGCAATATACTAGGTTGAAGCTTGTGATATAGACCTATTTAATACTTCCAGTAAAGGAATAAAAATGTGTTTTAAGTGGAAATAAAATGTTAGATATATTATTTTAAATTTTATACAGTCACTCTTATATGTAATTACTTGGCACCTTGTATTTACAGAGTGGTCCTTTAAAATTATTTTGATTACTTTTGTTCTAACAGTCACAGTAAGTATACTCAAATATTTTCTTTCACAGAAATTTGCCAAAAATAGTAGTTAACTACTCATTCCTAAAACTTTTTTTGAGTAGTTAGCAGTAGTTTGTCCAGCTCTGTGTGCTTATAGGAGTATAATAATAAATAAACTAATATAAACTTATCATAAATATTTTTCTACTTTTATCTTGATTTAATATCATTAAAAAATCTTATGATACTTCAATCTAGAACGTATGTTACCCAAATAATTTTTTAATTATTGCATTGTTTTTATATTATAGTTTATTTATTGTTATTCTGTTTGTTAAGAAAAGTACTTTGTGAATGAAATTATTTGTTGTGTATTTTTATACCAAATTTAATAAACTATTTATATGATTATTGTTTTATTTTTTTCCAATTTAACCATTTATGGTCCATCATTTAATATTTCATTTAATTTAACTCAACATCTAATCATTGTTAAGCTAATGAAATGTGAAATGATGGACTATAAATGGTTATTTTGAAATAAAATAATTAAAATACAGTAAATTTGAATATACCGCCAAAACTTAAAATTACAAAAATCTTTTTAACATCACTCAATTGTTTAGTCGACAGGCTCTTTAGATGGCGCCACAATCAGTGTCTCATCTATCTGTGGGTTATCTGTGCTTATAACCGCCTATTTCAATTTTTGTTCTTTAGTGCCTTTAAAACTGTATTCTGATCACTTCATAATTTTGAGCTATAGTTCTAGTTGAAGAATATGGATTATCGCCTCATGCTAGTTGCTGCCGGCTCCACCATAAATAACAATAATTTGACATTTTTCTATTAAGCTTGTTCTACCATTTTTATAATACACCAGAAGCAAATTTATTTTGAAATACTTAAAGATTATTTTGCTAAGTAACGAAAACAGACAAAGAGTATTTAAAAGTTGTAACTGTGTTTTAAGATAAAAACTTATTAAGGTCAACAACTACATTATATTCTAAAAATGTGTGTCAGCAATGTTATTGTCTCCAAGAAAATCAACACACTGTTTTTGTTTGTTTTACCAAGTTTTGTATGAGTTGTGAATTGAATATTTTATTATTATTTGTCAGTGGTAAATTAAGCATCTCTTCGAAATCCATTGAAAATTCAAATGGATCTTCTGCCTGGTAGGTCATTGGATATTTTCTAAAGAAACCAAAATCATCTTAATTAAGAGGTCATTTAATCATTTCTTAACTAGCCTTGATTGACTATGAAACTTTATTTCGCATAAATCATAATTATGCTAGGTCCTAACTCTCAAACTGTTTTAATTTAACCCGGGATTTGGGACACCCTGTATAATTATCAATTATTTAAGCATACGTAGAAAAGTGAGATGTCTCAGATTTCTCAATAAAAATTTTGGGTTGTTATTTAAAAAAATGGCGATGAGTCATATTACCTACGAAAATCATCTTGCATATTTAAATTTTATTGAAAAAAATGCAATAATAAGCATAACACTTGATCTGTTCGAGCTTTTTTTTCTAAAAAGTATACGATACTTCATTGAATACAATCGGTTTAAAAGCTAGAGCCCGTTTAAATCAGTTTCGAGCAACCTGTAGAATCAAAAATTAACCTATCGTACTTAAAAAATGAGTCTTTTCATAATCCGCTATACAAATTGGGGGTATGAGGGGGTAATACTTATTCCAGCGCATTGCATATATATCTAGAGATTAAGAACTTTGAAATTATTCAATTTCCCCATATTTTTTCTGGTTTGTCATATATGTTTACTTTTTATTAGCGATCTGTATATCACATTTAATTTATGTTTACGTGTAACCTCGACTTATTTAGCGATTATCACCACAACCGAACAAATGTTTCTTTAATTTTATCAGGTTATTTCTGGCAAGCAAATTTTTCAGCGAATTGTTTAAATCAGTTGAGTTTCCTGAACTTTTTCCGCGATTTATATTGAAATAGACAAAATGTTCCGCCGCTGTCGACTCCAACTAAATATACATTATCTTATTGACGTTAACCAGTGCGAGTGTGATAATGGTAACATTGTAGTGAGTAAAACAAAGATGGTATGATCAACCGTTTCCAACTACACATGATCGCATAATAAACATCTTTTATCTTCACATCATGTTTATTTGTTTATTACCAGCTGACGTCACTTGTTTATTTTATATGACAGAATTAGAAATATTGGAAGGTTATAATTTTTCACGTTTTCAACATTGTAGATAAAAACAAGTTGGGAAGCGCCACAGTGTGGTTTATACGAAGACTTATAAACAGTTATTTCAGTTTAATGAACATTTAGATTTCCGTAATTGTCTTATAATTAATACAATAACAAAACATTGAAACATGAATAGTCACTATCCAACAAAAATCATGGCTGAGAATGTCAGTGACAAGACTTTAAAAATGACAGCTGTCAGAAGAGGTCAAAATAAATCCTTAAGTATTGAACTCAATTAATGTTGTTTGTCACTGTTCCTTTTCAATATTCAATCATGATAACTGTCTTTATCTACTGTTAAATTAAATATCAATTATTCAACTGTTTTTGGGCAATTAATAGTATCTGTAAACAAACAGTGTGAGATATAATAACTCACTACTAAAACTCACGCTCTGTACTTTCGTAACTAATTTGAGTAACAATTTTTTTCGTATTAATAGCTATTGCATTTTTAGGATATGTCTACATTGAGGACAAATATCTTTTTGAGGAGCTACTGTAATTACTAATTTAATATCCGCAATTCCTTATTTAGGAAACATACTTGTACAATGAATCTAAGGAGGATTTGCAGTTGATAATGCAACATTAATTTGATTTTTACATTTAATTTTATTTGACCTTTCATTATTTTTGCTTTTATAATTATTCATCTATTATATTTACATCAAACAGGATCCAGAAATCCAATTGGAACGAATAGAAATTTTGATAAAATTCCTTTTCATCCATATTTTACATTTAAAGATATATTAAGAGCTGTTATTATAAATTTTATATTAGTTTTTTGAACCCCTTAAGAAATCCTTATTTACTTGGAGATCCTGATAATTTTACTCCCGCAAATCCTTTAGTTACACCAATTCATATTCAACCAGAATGATATTTTTTATTTGCCACTGTAATTCCTAATAAATTAGGAGGAGTAATTGCTTTAGTCATATCTATTGCTATTTTATAAATTTTACCTTTTATTAAGCATACATTTTTTTTAGATCTCAATTTTATCCAATAAATAAAGTATTAGTTTGATGAATATTCTCTACCACTGTATTATTAACATGAATTTATGTAATTTGTCGAAAAGATAAAATTATCGAAGATTCAGACGAAGAAGTATTTACAAGTACTCCACCGTAGTTGCACGAACAATCTAACAATATTTCCCATTATTTGTTACCCTTGAAATCAAAACAGGGCTACAAAAAGTGCTACGAATTATTCAATAACTGGAGAAACATTAAAAAAGCCAAAAACTTAACCGAAAATGTATTACTCGCTTATTTATCGGAAAGATCAAAAAATGTAAATGCAGCTACATTGTGGTCTAAATTTTCTATGCAGAAAGCAAGTTCAAAGTGAAAAATAAACGGTTTTAAATATTAAAACTAACTTTTCCGCATCTGTGGCCCTGAATAATATTCTATCATAAAAGTGTCACGTGTATACACTTCGGGGGATGTATCGTGCTAACAAACCGAAATTTGTTCAAAAATAACCAAAAATGTAATATATCTGGATTTATAGGACCGGGGTACATCTGTGAGACACCTTGAACAATATTCAATCATAAAATTGGTCACTTGTATACACTCTTGAGGCTGTATCTTGCTAACAATCTGAAAATTCTCCAAAAATGACAAAAATTTGGTACTTCAAGTACCATAGAACCCGGTGTACTGGCTTTAGTGAGCTGAATATCAATAGGATTCATCTTTGAGACGCTCTGAATAATATCCAATCATCAAATTGGTCACTTGTATATACTCCGGAGGCTGTATTATGCTAACAAACTTAAATTTCTCCAAAAATGACAAAAATATCGTACTTAAAGTACTATAGGACCTGTTGTACTGGCTCTGGTGAGCTGAAAATCCATAGGGTTCACCTGTGAAGTGCCCTGAATAATATTCAATCATAAAATTGGTGACTTGATGAACTCCGGAGGCTGTATCGTGTAACAAACTGAAATTTCTCAAAAAATTACTAAAATGTCGTACTTCTAGTACCAGAGCACCCGTTGTGCTGACTCTGGTGAGCTGAAAATCAATAGGGTTCATCTGTGACATGTTCTTAACCATATTCAATCATAAAATTGGTGACTTGTTGCACTCCGGAGGCTGTATCGTGCTAACATAACATGTAACGAAAATATTATTATTTAAAAGTGATATTTTAACAACGACAACGACGACGATGACGACGACGACGACGTACACACAGGATTTTTTTCTAAAAACCGTTTTTTTGGGTTGTTGTTGATGGAAAACATAAAATAACTCAAAAAAAATTTCAAAATTCCAACTTACTTTGGGGTAAACCAATACTTTTCTCGCATATTAAATAGGTTGGGCGGAAAAGTAAAAATATTAATTTAGACATTTTACTCCCGCAAATCCTTTAGTTACACCAATTCATATTCAACCAGAATGATATTTTTTATTTGCCACTGTAATTCCTAATAAATTAGGAGGAGTAATTGCTTTAGTCATATCTATTGCTATTTTATAAATTTTACCTTTTATTAAGCATACATTTTTTTTAGATCTCAATTTTATCCAATAAATAAAGTATTAGTTTGATGAATATTCTCTACCACTGTATTATTAACATGAATTTATGTAATTTGTCGAAAAGATAAAATTATCGAAGATTCAGACGAAGAAGTATTTACAAGTACTCCACCGTAGTTGCACGAACAATCTAACAATATTTCCCATTATTTGTTACCCTTGAAATCAAAACAGGGCTACAAAAAGTGCTACGAATTATTCAATAACTGGAGAAACATTAAAAAAGCCAAAAACTTAACCGAAAATGTATTACTCGCTTATTTATCGGAAAGATCAAAAAATGTAAATGCAGCTACATTGTGGTCTAAATTTTCTATGCAGAAAGCAAGTTCAAAGTGAAAAATAAACGGTTTTAAATATTAAAACTAACTTTTCCGCATCTGTGGCCCTGAATAATATTCTATCATAAAAGTGTCACGTGTATACACTTCGGGGGATGTATCGTGCTAACAAACCGAAATTTGTTCAAAAATAACCAAAAATGTAATATATCTGGATTTATAGGACCGGGGTACATCTGTGAGACACCTTGAACAATATTCAATCATAAAATTGGTCACTTGTATACACTCTTGAGGCTGTATCTTGCTAACAATCTGAAAATTCTCCAAAAATGACAAAAATTTGGTACTTCAAGTACCATAGAACCCGGTGTACTGGCTTTAGTGAGCTGAATATCAATAGGATTCATCTTTGAGACGCTCTGAATAATATCCAATCATCAAATTGGTCACTTGTATATACTCCGGAGGCTGTATTGTGCTAACAAACTTAAATTTCTCCAAAAATGACAAAAATATCGTACTTAAAGTACTATAGGACCTGTTGTACTGGCTCTGGTGAGCTGAAAATCCATAGGGTTCACCTGTAAAGTGCCCTGAATAATATTCAATCATAAAATTGGTGACTTGATGAACTCCGGAGGCTGTATCGTGTAACAAACTGAAATTTCTCAAAAAATTACTAAAATGTCGTACTTCTAGTACCAGAGCACCCGTTGTGCTGACTCTGGTGAGCTGAAAATCAATAGGGTTCATCTGTGACATGTTCTTAACCATATTCAATCATAAAATTGGTGACTTGTTGCACTCCGGAGGCTGTATCGTGCTAACATAACATGTAACGAAAATATTATTATTTAAAAGTGATATTTTAACAACGACAACGACGACGATGACGACGACGACGACGTACACACAGGATTTTTTTCTAAAAACCGTTTTTTTGGGTTGTTGTTGATGGAAAACATAAAATAACTCAAAAAAAATTTCAAAATTCCAACTTACTTTGGGGTAAACCAATACTTTTCTCGCATATTAAATAGGTTGGGCGGAAAAGTAAAAATATTAATTTAGACATTTTTCATAAAGTAGTTTGATTATTTTTTAAGCAAGCTTCTGTAAATTACCGGCCCAAAAAGTCCAATATTGTAACACAAGAACAATGCATTCGATTTTTGAAAAAAGCAGATGATTCATATCATCTTATGATGAAAATAAATAAAATTACAATTAATTAATTTTGATTTTATTAAGATAGCATCGTAGGTTTCTCTTTTAATGGGAATATGTGGAACTTGTGGTCAAAATGAGCTGTTGAATATGAAACTTGATCACATAGATAACACAGGAGTCCTATTGATAGTGACCGGTTCTTCATAGTGATCGTTCCAGAGATGGGGAGAGAGAAAGAAAGTCAAGTGACACCGTTGGCGGCACGAAGCGATTATATTAAGCAGTACACACGATTACAATCGTTTTGAAATAAGTGAAGTCTTGTTCAGTGGTGTCGAGCATCGGAGTAAATCCACACCCGATTTTGTGTTTTGCATATGAATATTACTTGTATTTTTATCGCTACATTTTCGTTATGATTTTCTATCAATAAGCTTTAAAAAAAATCAACATTTAAAAAAATCAAAAAATATAATATTTTGTTTGTTCTGATAAATTAATTAAATTATGGTTTTATGTCAAATATTACATGTAGCATAATTAATGCAATAAAAGCAGTCTAGCATTAGTGATGACACAGTTGAAGTGGTTAATGCCTCTAATCAAATAAATGAAATACAAGTTAATCTATATAATTCCAAGAAATCATCAACTTCATCTATAGAAATAAGTCATAATGCTATTACATAGTACTTCAAACACTTACCGAATGCCTAAAAATTCTGCTATTACCATCCATAATTGTACTCAAGAAATAATTAACATTAATTACTATAATAAATAAGTTGTTAATAAAGTTCTTCATACATTCTGTTAATAAAATCAATTGAAATTGACTGTCTCGACCCTTACTTCGTGGAATATGCTCATATTAGTGTTTTTAAATGAAACTCAAGGTCTCTAGTTAATTCCACAATATAATACAAGTTATTGAAAATTCTAAAAAATTGACAATTGTTTCGATAAATCAATTCTGACGATGATATTGATTTATCGAAACAATTGTCAATTTTTTAGAATTTTCAATAACTTGTATTATATTGTGGAATTAATTAGAGACCTTGAGTTTCATTTAAAAACACTAAAATTAATTGACTTATTAAATTAGTTTTTGTAATTTTGTTTGGTTTATTGCGAAGCGAAAAACAGTTGTGTGTCACATAGGCAGAGAGGTATTTGCTGGCCCATAGTCGCGGGTCAGTAACTGCCTACTTTCTGCCCTTGAGACACAATATACTATTGATCACCATCTTATTGTTTGTTTATTGATATGACATACCGGCAAAAATTTAGCTCCAGGAAAGTTCGTTGCATAACAACGGAATAGAATACTACAATAGCGTATTTTGGGGTCTGATAAAGTAGATATTCTTATACGATTTCAGAAAAATATTGTTTATCTACTTTCAATAGGTTATTTGCTCTATTTGCTAATGCTCCGATTTTGGAAGGAATAGGTTAAAGCAGGAAAAGAGATTGCCTTTAAACGATTGAGCAATTACACTATTTTTAAACGTCAACAATCCTACTTCCTACATTACACATTATAAACAAACAAATGAACTTTATTTGTGTTTTAAATGAAACTCACGGTTTCTAGTTAATTCCGTGAGTTTCATTCAAAACACTAATATGAGCAGATTCCACAAAGTAAGGGTCGAGACAATTAATTTCATTAAATGAACTTTATATCCTTGGACATATAGGCGTCTATTAAAATAAGATGGACACCGTAGTAAGGACTAGAATTGAATGGACAACAAAGGAATCATTAAAAACGTCAAATTCGAAGACATTCTTCCATTCCAGCACACATCTAGAAACATATAATATCTCAGAAATGGTTTTACAGGACAAGCTAGGATTGTTTACACATTTCATAACCAAAATTAAAATATCTGGTTAGCTTTGGACAAAGACAATCTACAAGAAAAATAGGAAAACTACTGATCAAACTTCTAGTTGGTTATACAACTTGCTGAAAGTATAGCAGCTATGCTAATAGGGAAATGAATAAAATTTCATATTAGTAAATATGACTAAAACACTGACTAGCTTCAGACTTCTTAATCGGAATAAATTTCAGATTCCAAAATAAACATCAAGTTAGTTTTTTTTTGAATTAAAGAACATATGAAAGAAAATTAAAAATATATATCATGTCCATGAAGTGATTTTAAAACATTATGAAATACCATATTTTTTCTAATTTTTGAATTATTTGTACTGTTTATGACCATTTGTTTATCATAATTTGTGAACGTAAGTTTTCCCTACTACAACTGTGAAAAATAATTGCTCCTTTTTTCACTACATCATCCAATGCACATCATAAATCATTTGAAAGGTTTTATGCCGTCATTCAATAGTGAGTAACCAACAAAAGAATTCAGGAAATATTTTATGGTAGTATTTACATATAAATCAAAAATACAAAACATGCTCCTGTATTTCAAATATTCAGGAAAATTGCAAAAAATGATTCGATTAACATTTTTCATTTCTTCATTGAAGGCACAGGACATAATGTTTATTAAATACCATCAAGTTTTTTCAGAAGTCCGGTTCCGAACGCTACAGAAAGAATCAAGGGAAATATTCGAAACTTTGTAAAACAAGTTGAACTATTCAGCGTATAGAAGGTCTTATATCATATCCCAGTTATATATCATGTGAATTTATTTTTGAATACGCTTAGTGCATGAGTTCATCCATGACTAAACAAGTAATTCAATAACTAATCTCAGTTTAGTTGTAATACATTGTATTCATTATGATTTATCAAATTGATGAATCTATTTAATAAACAAGATGACATCTGGTTAATTTTAATTCAAACATCACATAACCTGTAAATAAAGTTTTGTACCTGTCCACTGTTTTATATATTTCTTGTTATTAATACACTTCTTAGTCAAGTACATTTATACAATAATTAGGCCAGGAGCACTACAGTAGATTAGCAGTAGATTAGATATTGGTTGGAATTGCTCGGAAATCATCTAAGAAAAGAAAATATGAAGGTCGGCCAGCTGAAAAAGTTGTGCTAAACTGCAAAAAAACGCAAAAATCGCTTATTTTTTCCGATATTTCTTGATATAACTCTTCAAATATGCAAGATAGAGAAAAAAGTATAATTACGAATTTGTTCTTTATGAAATTCTCTACAAGATAGTATTGGTTTAAAATCGATATATCCAATTTTTTCGTTGAGAAATGGCGATAAATGCAAAAAAAAGTTGCTAAAAAACGAGGTTATTTTAAAGCATTTGTTTCGCAGACAAGAAATCATCCAATCACGCTATAAATTGGGATTTAAGAACTTTATTATAGTATAAAACAATTTGCTAAACGCCGATTAAATTGTCCTGATAGTTTTTACATGAATTAATTGTTAATTAATTTCCGCGAAAAAATTAACGTCATTTTTGCGTTCTTGCCAGGCATACATTTTTGAGTTGTAATAGGCGCCGATTTTTTTACAACTACTTAGACCTCTAAACTATAATACACAATAGTTATAATGAACATTTTTTTAAGTTTTTATCATTTTTTTACGCGATTTTGATTTCGTCTTATAAATAATTAATTTTTTAAGCGAATTTTTTGGATACCGAAGAAAAATACTCAAAGTACCTAAAAAAAAGACGCTCCTTTTAAAAATTGCGTTTAATTTGGCCGAATAGAGATAATAAACGTCAAAGATCGAGAGTGTTTGCGTTGTAACTATTAATGTTGTAACAATAAAAAAAATGCCAGCAGATAGATTTTTCCGAGAAGTTTTTGTATGGGCTTTGAGATGTAACATCGCCCTTGTGCAGGAAAAATCAAAGAAAGTTGTAGCGGTAGCGTTCGGCGCGTCAAATCTGAGGGGAGTGGGGATAGAGTGCGAAAATTGAAATCGACGTTTCAAATCGAGCGCGGTGCAAAAAGTTGCTGTATCTCGGCTTCTATTGGGAGATTTTGATGATTTTTTTTTAAATCGATGTAGCAAAATGAAAGAAACTCATTTTGCAGAATGGCGTCTACCAATTATGACAATTTAAGCATCTACAGTAACTACTTATAATTTGGATTTTTTTATGTTGATAATAATCATTGATTATAGTTATGTCCATGCTAGGATTGTGTTGTTCATTGCAAATTCGTATAGTTAAAATAATTAGTAATCAAAATTACAGGTAGTACAATTAATTGTTATGTATACTAATGGTATATTTTATTTCATTATAAGATCTATATACAATAAATAATTATATTTTTCTTTTTTTTTACAACATTATTGTATTCTACTGTTTTACATAAATATATAATTTTATTTTATTTTAACTATACGAATTTGCAATGAACAACACAATCCTAGCATGGAGATTATTATAATCCTTGATTATTATCAACATAAAAAATGCCAAATTATAAGTAGTTACTGTAGATGCTTAAATTGTCATAATTGGTAGACGCCATTCTGAAAAATGAGTTTATTTCATTTTGCTACATCGATTTAAATAAAAATCATCAATATCGGCCCAATAGAAGCCGAGATACAGCAACTTTTTGCGCCGCGCTCGATTTGAAGCGTCGATTTCCAGTTTCGCACTCTATCCCCACTCCCCTCAGATTTGACGCGCCGAACGCTACCGCTACAACTTTCTTTGATTTTTCCTACTTTATGCACAAGGGCGATGTTATATCTCAAGGCACATACAAAAACTTCTCGGAAAAATCTATCTGCTGGCATTTTTTTATTGTTACAACAATAGTTATACCGCAAACACCCTCGATATTTGACGTTTATTATCTCAGCACCTATTCGACCAAATTAAACGCATTTTTTTTAAAAGGGGCGTCTTTCCGAGAACTTTTTTTAGGTATTTTTCTTCGGTATCCAAATTCGCTTCAAACATTAATTATTTATAAGACGAAATTTTTCAACTTTTCAAAATCACGTAAAAAAATGATAAAAACTTAAAAATTGTTCATTATAACTATTGTGTATTATAGTTTAGAGGTCTAAGTAGTTGTAAAAAAATCGGCGCCTATTACAACTCAAAAATGTAAGCCTGGCATGACCGCAAAAATGACGTTAATTTTTTCGCGGAAATTGATTAACAATTAATTCATGTAAAAACTATCAGGCCAATTTAATCGGCCTTTGGCATATTCTTCATACTATAATAAGGTTCTTAAATCCCAATTTATGACGTGATTGGATGATTTCTTTGTAACGTAAAATCAAACCCCGTGCACCTATGCACTTATCCCACTTACGTTAGCGACCTACTGAAGATAGATCGAACTTGTGGCCCCGAAATCAATTACTACTAATTTAACCAAGTTACCAGCAGATCGGATGGCCGATCTATGCCACAAGGTATTTTACCCGCTAGACTTCAGCCGAAGAAGGGAGGTTCGTATGCTGGTAACGAACAATCAAAATAAGCTATAAAACCCAAGGCGCCAGGTAAACCGTACCCGAGTAAATACCCCAGTTTACTTCCCTAATCGTAGTTTACCCCCAATTAGGAGAGGATTACCAAAATCAAACTCGTAACTCAACTCACAAGAGAAATGATTTATTGCGGTGGTGGTTTGGTTTGAGTACAGTTGTATGAAAATTGTGGAAGCAGTTATTCCCACAGTGGACACTTAAGGTCCATCAACCCTTACTATAAAAAAAATATAAACAGATCGATATGAAATCCCTCACGAACTGTGGACATTTACAAAAGTCCCTTATAGTTCAATATCTACAATAATACAATTATTTAAAATCCTATATACCCCTACCCCAAAATTGATAAATGAATGCTCAGAAGGATTTGAAACAGAGACCAGTTCTGAGTTAAGTTAGTTTCTGAAACTTGCAAAAAAAATTACAATCATATAAAATGAAAACGGAGAGAACCTGAAGGGTTACCCATACCGTGGCTTATCTGCGCATATCAAATTGTAAACTTACCAAAAGCAAAAAAAACAATATAAATTATCATAAACGTTCCGTGTGAGCTCAGACGCAACTTACCTACTCTACCTAGAGTAATAAATGACCAAGAAAAAAAATAAATTACAAGCCACTTGTATGTTCACAAATGGTGAATTATATATACGTACAAGTTATATATACGCTATAAAAAGAAATGATTATAAAAAAAAATAATAAATGTTTAAAACTTGCGCGTCTTCCCCCGCTGGTGATAAACCCTGACGATCCACAAACTGTTTCTGAGGTAGCAATCACTAAGGTGAGGCTGTAAGCATCCCAGGAATGTTGTGGTACTACGAACCAACACCAAGGGGACTCCGGAACTAATCCAATACGGGAAATACGAATCACCAAAGATCCAACAATACCCCAGAATAAATGTTTAAAACCCAAAAAAACAAAACCCTAGAAAAAAAAAATACACTAATTAGTGTTGTCACTACACTCAATTGACATTGAACCACCCTGGGAATTCATCACATTTAACCCAGTGTGACTCCTAATATTATCCTACTCAAAACCATTTACTACCCGAGTGGGACGGCCCACTTTTTTTTGAAAAAAACCCAAGGTAGACTTCAATTATACCATCTACTCGATAACGTAAGTATATTACCCCCTATAAAGTCTAAAAGTAACAAACCCGAGATAACCACCCCTTACTAACAAGTACTTTACCCCCAACATACTATACACAAGCTCTATCCTGAACATATAATTAGGTGGTGTCATCTTATCCGCAACACTATGAGGAACAATTACTAGTTACAGAAAATGTTAAAACAAATAAATCTCACCTGTTTGGCTAAGACAGGGTTCTCCTGTGTGCTGCTAATATAGTAGTTAAAAGCCGTTATCTGAACTTAACCGCATGGCGATGTAGGTGACTGGGCTTACAAATCCATCTGCCTCTCACAGATGAGGTCTGGACGAAATACTAACTCCACCAACTTCTCCAACTCTCACTACTCCACCCAAACCAAACTACCCCCTCAAATTCATATTCCCCTGCGGGATGAATGTGGAATCTTCATGCGAATTTGTTTTTTGGGGCTCCCAATAAGCACCTGCATACAACACCACGTTGATCAGAAAGAACAAGGCAACACGACAGGTTTCATTGACAACCCACCTTTCCGTTCGAGACACTCTCACTCGAGCAGTTTGGAGCACATACGTTCTATGACCTCGGAGTGAAATTACTCTACTTGCACATCGCATATTAAAACCCCCCGTATAAATACAATAATTAACTACTCAAAAATAACCTATATTCGCAAATATACCACACCCCCCGACTGTATTTACAACATAAAACATCACTTATTATACCCTGATGTACAACCACAGTACACTGGTAGGCCACCTTCCGTACGAATCACAGATCTCTTAACGTTTGAAAAAGAAGAATAAACGAGGATATGACATATGGCGAATCAGCTGTTTGATTCGAGTAGTGACAAGTTTGTTTACATTCAATTGTACATCATATAACAAAATTCATTCTTTTTAAGTGTATATACAGATTACTGTAACTATTCTACTGAGTGTATTTATTTCCTTTAAACTATTAGTTGGTGCTAAACAAATTGACGACCAGGCTATTGACTCACTGCATTAATGATATACCTAGAAATTGTCGACGTACGAAGCTAGTCTGACTTGATATTAAGGTAGGAATGTTTATTTATTATGACCAAAACTGCATGATTGTTGTATTTTTTTTATGCGAATGATATATATTAACGAGAAAAACCGTAACATCTTATCTGCGAAACAAATGCTTTAAAATAACCTCGTTTTTTAGCTACTTTTTTTGCATTTATCGCCATTTCTCAACGAAAAAATTGGATATATCGATTTTAAACTAATTCTATCTTGTAGAGAATTTCATAAAGAACAAATTCGTAAGTATATTTTTTTTCTCTATCTTGCATAGTTAAAGAGTTATATTAAGAAATATCAGAAAAAATGAGCGATTTTTGTGTTTTTTGCAGTTTATGATTTTTTCTCCAAATAGCACTTTTTCAGCTGGCGGACCTTCATATTTTCTTTTCTTTGATGATTTCCGAGCAATTCCAACCAATATCTAATCTACGTCACCACACAGCCATATTTCAAAGGTTTGGGGTCTAATTCTCCTGGACTAAATTTTGTAAACTCTAAAAAACAATAATAACTTTAAATTACCTTGGGCGTAGGCAATATATTTTACACTACTTATTTAGGTTTGATGATCGATCTGGCTAACCGCACGTTAAAGTATCAACGATTTCAAAATAATTTCATGGCTACCAATAACTAAAATTTAATTTAAAAATTTCAAATTATACTAGTAATCAATTTAATAAATGTATAAAAACTATAAAAATATTTTATTTCTTCCGTCTCATACACAATTTATTATTGAGAGATTATTTTTTAAAAGGGTGGTCGTAGGAAAAATAGTGTTCATAGCTGATTGGAAATTGCATTTCAAGCACTCTTTATGTTTCCGCACCCAAGCCAAATATATCACTATTTCTTTTGCATACTGAATTTTAGAGTTTTGTATCGATTTTCATAAAATTATTTGGAGGAGTAACTAAATTTTTTATGGTTCCGAAGGGGAAAGAAGTTTTTTTGTAGACATATTTCTGAACGCTTAGTACTTTGGGAGTTCGAAATACTGACATCCGGTTATATTTCTTCTATAAGGGGCAACAGATTTAACATTTCTTCTTGTAGGATTGATGCCAGCCATTGGCTTCACGCATGAGGTTCCAAATTCGACCTCCGACCCAGAAACCTTGGCATTACACATTTTATTCATTTCTATCGGTAAGTTTTACACCCATAAAACTTCAAATATTCAAATTTTAAATATATAACAAGCTGTTCACCTAAAGAACGTTATTAAGGGTATCGATATCCTTTGGTTGTTTATAGTGCCCTGTAGGGGCCGTAAAGTACAATTTTATTTTACGTCAAAATTACTTTACCGGCCGTTGGTGACATAATTTCTCCAATGAAATTCCAAGGAAACTAAATGAAATGACAGGTTACACAATCAAAATAATTTACAGAATTGTATTTTGTTTGTTTGTCATCTTTTTTTAAATATGCAAACCATAAAATGTTAAAATATCGGATTTTTTCAGTATTATCTCCTATCAAACGTTGTATGGTTCTTTTTTGGCCTCACCTGATTTGTAGACTCGACTGCGCCTCACCTGTAAAACTTCAAATTCGGCCAAAAAAGATCACCTTGACGGCCTTGATACACAAATAACTATTATTTAACATATAACTTACACATATTTCATTTTCATGTATAATTGGTTTTCATATTATTATTATATTGCTTTTTGACTAGATACAAGGTAACCAACCATACTTTGTTGAACTTGTAATAGTTTTCATTAATTCTAGTGTAACTTGTATACATGATTTTTCTCATGTTAACGTATTACCAATTCCAAGGTAACCGATAATTGTTGTTATTTTGTTGTATATTGATTGAAAATGAAGCAATTATTAAATTCTTTAACTTAAGTTGTGTTGTTTACTAATTTATGATTTAATCGCGAACGTGGTTTATTTATATGCCCTTCTAGCCACTACGATTCTGGACGACATAATTGATTTGGCCGTTGCCAAATTGCGAACGGCCACTTCGTCGAAGAGCTACTCAGGCGTGGGTTATATACTAGTAGAGACCCAAGGAGTAGGTCTTACCGGTTCTCGGGTAATCCTACTTATTTTTACGTAACGAGACGGAAAGATAAGTAGGCGCCACCCTGAGTCCTACTAGTCTATAAGTTACCTAACATCGCCTAATCCCAGTCAACAAAACAAGAAGTCGGAAGGTTATATAAAAAAAAATAAACGGTTTCAAAGATTAAAACTAACTTTTCCGCATCTGTGACCCTGAACAATATTCTATCATAAAATTGTTACTTGTATACACTTCGGGGGATGTATTGTGCTGACAAACCGAAATTTCTCCAAAAATAACCAAAAATTTAGTACATCTGGATTTATAGGACCCGCTGTACTCACTCCAGTCAACTGAAAATCAATAGGGTACATCTGTGAGACACTTTGAACAATATTCAATCATAAAATTGATCAATCGTATACTCTCTGGAGGCTGTATTGTGCTAAGAAACTGAAAATTCTCCAAATATGACAAAAATCTGGTACTTCAAGTACCATAGCACCCGTTGTATTGGCTTTAGTGAGCTGAATATCAATAGTGTTCATCTTTGAAACGCTCTGAATAATATTCAATCATAAAACTGATCACTTGTATATACTCCGGAGGCAGTATCGTGCTAACAAACTGAAACTTCTCCAAAAATGACAAAAATATCATTCTTAAAGTACTGTAGCACCTGTTGTATTGGCTCTGGTGAGCTGAAAATCAATAGGGTTCATCAGTGAGATGTCCTGAATAATATTCAATCATAAAATTGGTGACTTGTTGAACTCCGGATGCTGTATCGTGCTAACAAACTGAAATTTCTCAAAAAATTACAAAATGTCGTACTTCAAGTACCATAGCATCCGTTGTACTGGCTCTGGTGAACTGAAAATCAATACGGATCATCTGTGATATGTCCTTAACAATATTCAATCATAAAATTGGTGACTTGTTGAACTCCGGAGGCTGTATCGTGCTAACCTACTGAAATTTCGCAAAAAATGACAAAATGTCGTACTTCAAGTACCATAGCACCCGTTGTACTGGCTCTGGTGAACTGAAAATCAATAGGAATCATCTGTGATATGTCCTTAACAATATTCAATCATGAAATTGCTGACTTATTGCACTCCGGAGGCTGTATCGTGCTAACAAGAATTGTAAGAAAAAGTGGCCGACGACAACGACGACGACATACACACAGGATTTTTTTTTAAAAACCGTTTTTTTGTGTTGTTGTTGATGTTGATGTATTTAAAATTCACAAGTAGTTTTATTCGTATCAACATACAGGGACGATAAAAATCAAGCGTATACTGAGAACGAAAACGCTACCAAGCAAAAATATAATTTCTCAGTACACACAACGAAAGAGATATGGGATTACTCAAAACTAACTGAATTCAAAGTTTGCTTAAAGCAAGAAATTTCAGAAAATATTTCAGTATAAAGGTTGTTCCAAACTAGACTGATTTCTAAAGGTGCATAACGCATGAAAACCCAAAAAAACAAAAAAAGAGATACGATAAACACAAACACAAACATAATACATCGAATGTATTATACACAACATAATAGCAAGGATCCAAAATAATGTACTCTAGATACAACATCAAGAGGGACATAAGGCATACGAAAAATAAAGATATTAGTGCTTTTACACAACGATAAAGATAAATACAAAAGATAGTGTATAGAGGTACTATGACATATACGATAGTAGAAAAGCAAGTTCTTCTAAAGACATAAAATGCCTTTGTGACCCAACACAATTGTTGACAACAACAATATAATGTTCTCAAGAAGAACAATAGTCATAATCTTAAAAGACATGTCGCAATCGGTAAAGGTAGTTTCCATAACTTATAACTATATAGGAATATTACAAACACGGTACTAAAAGGAACAGAACATTATCCCAACACTAACAAGTTGTCCTCGACAACCTGTCATACTCAAAGGTTTGGCAATAATCCCTGAGCTTATTTGTAGCCTATATGAAGTTATATAAGAAACTAGATATAATTCGAGAGTATGTTATACAACATATATGACCAACTTTGTTTTACTGGGTGGGTGCTAAAAGTTGTCCGAACTTCACGACAGGAAATTATGAACGTAATCAACAGGAAATTGTAGATGCGGCATAAAGAACAGTCAAGAGCCTCGTACTCACAATATGTGGACCCTAAGGCACGAGCAACCCCTACTGAACTCACGTACAATCTGACAGAACGGTATTACGAAGCATATAATGAACAAAAACCAACTGCACCAATCCCAATCAAATGATGTTGAAATATGTGGCCAAAAGGTGGTTAGGTTGGAGGGCTCCTACCTCCCCGCCTGGATAATCCCCGGGTGACGGAATTCTCAAGCCCCCTATCACAGAGCATTGATTGAGTTTGATTCAGGTTCGGTAAATTCATGTCGTTTTCAAGAGTTAGAAGAAACTTTCATTTGTTTTAGGTGATTTTGCTCTATTAAAAACAAATTATGTTGTTGAATTTTTCTACACTGCAAATGAAAAGGAATTTGAAAATTTATCTGAATCTTTAATTAATAAATTTAAAAGAAATTATGTAAACGTTTCTACTGAACAGTTGTAAAAATATAAAATAATAATAATTTATTCATAAAATGTTACAAAGAAATTATAAATAGTAAATGTAAGTGAAAGAATAAATAAATAAACCCTAAGATATCCTGTTTAGGCATAACACAATTAAAAATAAAAGTCTAAATAAATACACTAAATTTGACAGTATTGCATCTTATTGAATAATTTTGAATAAAATAAAATAAAATTAGGACCAAAGTAAGTAATGGACAAAATTAGATTTAAGTGAACGCAGAAATTTAAGTAAATGTAACTTCTATATTTTTTAAGTAAAGTAATATGTGTTTACACTACCATAACAATATGACAGAAATTTTTTGTCTGTTCCAAGAGAAATTCTTTCAATTTTTTTTGAAAACAATAACATTTCTTATATTCTTGATACTATTCGGAACGCAATTATAGATTTTCGGAGCTAGAAATGAAAAGGTCGTTGACAGAAGAACTTTATCATTTTCGGAGCAATATAGTGGTACTTGTTACTAGTTACATATCTATGTACAGGTAAGTTTCTTTCATCTTTTACTGTGTAGTATTTCATAGATTCACATAGAAAGTACAACTGTTTCAGGTCAAATATGTTGCTTTCCCTATATACAATCGATCTGAAGAATATGTATAGGATTAACACATATCGATCTTCAGAAATCTTTTTTCTTCCACAAGCCAGTATATCATAACGGAGGTGACTTTCCACTACTGCGAAATACAGCGTTCGAAGATATTTAGCAGGTATGCATTTTCTGAGGTAGTATTTAAATTTGTAAAGGATGAATTGTAGTTTTTTTATAATAAATTTAATATGGCAATCCCACTTTAAATTTGCATCTATGATAATACCTAGATATTTCACATTTGTTACAGGTTTTATGCTAAAATTTTATCCTTTATCTGATATTTCAAGAGGTTTGAATAGTTCGATGCTTAAATTTGAGTTAAATATTGGTACATAAAATGTTTTGTTAAAATTTATGGTAAGTATTTTATTATCAAACCAGGTCTTTATTAGTTTTAGGTTAGTTTCTGCTTTCAATTTTAGCTCATACCAGTTATCTGCTTATAAGTAATAGCAGTGCCATTAGCGAACCCAGTTCTATGTCCTGCACTGCGCAAAGAAAATAATCCATGTATGTAAAGAATTAATAAAACGGGGCCTAAAATTGTTCCCTGAGGTACTCCACAAGTTATATCTCTTTAACCACTCGTTTGTCCGGCAACCCTTACTATCTGCTGCCTCTCTCACAGGTAACTCGTAAATAGTTGTTTCGTATGCCAATTTTTTCCAATGATTTAAATAGCTAACCGTATCAAATGCTTTGGCTAGATCTAAAAAAACACATGAGCAAACTCTATTATTATTTAATGCCTCATAAACTTTTGATGTTAAATTTAAAACGGCATTTTGTGTGCAGTTATTTTGCTTGAAACCAAATTGCTTAGATGAAATTAATTCATATTTGTTTATAAACGATGTCTGTCAACAAATTTTCAAATTTTTTTCTTATCTTCATTTCTGTATACGGGTATGACTACTGTGTTTTTAAAGGATTTGGACCATATACCTTTTTATATACACATATTTATGATGTGCACTAGAGGATCTAGTATAAACGGTGATATTCAGTTATCGAAACAATTGTCAATTTTTTAGAATTTCTATTATTTTTCATTATATTGTGGAATTAGATAGAAACAGTGAGCTTCATTTAAAACACTAATAAATGGTGGAATTGCTTTTATACATTCCGCACTTATCTCATCAATACCAGTTGCCTTTTTACTCTTCAATTCATTTATTGTTGTTTTAATTTCATACCTATTTGTGGGTAATAAAATAATCGAATTTGGCAAAGAGGCATTATCATCATATGTCATTTGGTGAGGGTTTCTACTTATTTGTTCGGCTAATCTCTTGCCCATTCCTGAAAATACACGATTGAATTTATTCCCAATATCACATGGGTTTGTCAGTATATTTCCCATTTGACCTTTAATAGCTTCTAAAGGCATTTTTACTTTTTTTGTTCCACTCAAATCTTGCACCACGCACCATAATTGTTTATTGTTATTTCAATTTTCCATGATATGCTCCGTATAAAATTTGCGTTTTTTCTTTTCGATAAGCGAATGTAGTATATTTCTATATATCTTGTATTTTAGAAGCAAATCACAGTCATTGGGATGAAGCTTTGTTTGTCGATATAATATATTTGTTTAATGAATGGATTCGATGAGAGCTTTTGTAATCCATTGCGTAATTTTTGTGGTTTTTCTAAAATAGGTTTTTTTATTGATGTTTTCCTGTATAACTGTTACTAATTTTTCTGTTGCAGGGTCTGGATTACTATAATTTAGGATAATATCCCATGATTCTTTGCATATATTGTCCACAAGTTTTTTATAGTTTACGTGCTTAGTATAATACTGTACTTTTTAGTTGATTTATTATCAAAAACTACTTGCAGCGATATTATAAAGTGGTATGTTATATTAGTTTCTATTACTACAGGGATAATATTTTCTAGAATGTTAGTTTTTGATTTAATAAATAAATGATCTAAGCAAGCTGCCATTCTGGTTGGGTTATTAATGGTGGATGCAAATCTATACTCACTCAGGCCACTTAATATTCTATGGTATCATCATTTAAATTCAATAAGTCAATGTTAATATCTCCAACAAATAAACAACAATTTTCAGAATTGATATCACTATTATATAGGAAATTTTGGAAATTATAGATAAATTCAGGTATACTTGGATTATTATTTTCTTTAGACGGTGATTCATAAAAAGCAAGAATCGTAATTTTATTGTTATTAGTGATTGTCACAGTCACTTTTAAAATATTTGTGGGTCCTAAATTTAGGACATCATATTCGAAAGACTTTTTACAGTTTATGTAAGCTACAACTCCATCATTTTGATTCAGATCGCCTTTGTTGTATATTATATTATATCCCGGTATGTTATGTCAGTAATCTTCCAGGTCTCAGTTAGAACTAAACAATCAACAACATTAGATAACGGGAGTTTAAGCTCATCTAGATTTTTGGATATACTTTTGATATTGTTATGAAGTATAGTGAAGTTATAGTTAGTTTGGTTTATTTTAAAAATCTTATCACATTCACTGAAATCTCTTGCGGTATATGTTTCAACAATGGGTACATTCAAATCCCTTACATACTGGTCCATTATAGATGTATAAATAATGTAACAAAACGTTAACATTTGTGGTTTAAATCAGTCATAAACTAAAAATTCAAATGAAATGAAAGTATTAAAATATATGTTGAGGAGTGTGCCTATATATCCAATAATAATAAAGTCCCAACACCAAGTACAACAAGAACTAAATCTAAATGCACAATCCAATGAGCTTCAAAAAACGAATGAAAAAATATATTACTAATAACTGCTGTGAAACTGTAATTATTTAGTTTTCAAGATTGCCAGAGCCAGTCCGGGATCTGGTATTTCGAATCTGCGAAGGTCCCTGGTTTCGTTGACGTTTCCCTGTTTTGATAGGAGTATTTGCAAGGACTTTATTGTAGTTACTTCTTCGAGGTCCTCGTCTTCTTTATTTGAGTGTATAGATTCGGTTGCCTGACCAATTTCTAAGATTTCACCTGTTGCATAAATAGCGTCGTTTACATACAATTTTTCTCCTTTAATGTAACATTTGTTGTTTGATGTTTTACCTTGTTCAAATATTTTCTTAAAGTCGCAGTAGTTTCACGTTGTGCTGGTGTAAAGTCATGGGATATAAATATATTTGTTCCTTTAAGCCCGCTGCTGGTTTTCAATATCTTGCTTTTAGTAAGGCCTTTTTGCTTCTGCCCAAGGAATATATATATTATTTACTTGTTCTTCTTGAATTGTCGTACCCAACAATCCAGATAATTTGGTACAAACAGTTTCGACGGTAATGTTTGCTATATCTTGGTTTAATCCAAATATAACAATATTATTCTTTCTACTATGTCTTTCCAAATTCTCCACCTTTTTTTTCAAGTCTAAATTTTCCGCGTCTAGTTTTCTTATTTTCTCATTTAGAGATTCTACCGTTAGAAGTATGTTGATTTCTGATGCTTCTATAGCTCTTCTTAGTTCCCGTTTACTATTTTTAAATTCTTCTAGGATTACTGTTATTGCATCTTGATGGCATTCGTCCATTTTACGTGTATGGTTGCCTTTAAATTGAGTACTTATCATATAAAAAACTTTTTTGTGATAAGGACTGCTAGATTTATTTTTTATCTAACACTATCTATATCATAATAACTATATAACATTCCTTAGGATGCTTTAATGCAGATCTTGGACTGCAACTGCACTATCGTTGAACATAATTTTACTTTTCTGCCAACCTATCTAATATGCGAGAAAAGTATTGGTTTACCCACAAAAAAGTTGGAAATTTGAATAAATTTTTTGAGTTATTTTTACGTTATCCATCAACAACAACAGGAAAAAACGGTTTTTAGTAAAAAAATCCTGTGTGTATGTCGTCGTCGTCGTTGTCGTCGGCCACTTTTCCTTGCAAGTCTTGTTAGCACGATACAGCCTCCGGAGTGCAATAAGTTACCAATTTTATGATGGAATATTGTTAAGGACAATTCACAGATGAACCCTATTGATTTTCAACTCACCAGAGCCAATACAACGGGTGATGTGGTACTTGAAGTACCAAATTTTTGTCATTTTTGGAGAATTTTCAGTTTGTTAGCACGATACAACCTCCAGAGAGTATACGATTGATCAACTTTATGAATAAGTATTGTTCAAGGTGTCTCACAGATGTACCCTATTCATTTTCAGTTGACTAGAGCAAGTACAGCGGGTCCTATAAAACTAGATATACTAAATTTTTGGTTATTTTTGGAGAAATTTCGGTTTGTTAGCACGATACATCCCCCGAAGTGTATACAAGTAACAATTTTATGATAGAATATTGTTCAGGGCCACAGATGCGGAAAAGTTAGTTTTAATCTTTAAAACCGTTTATTTTTTTTAGTAATGTTTGAAGTAATGCTAATACCTAAATGAATCATCAAACGATAGTTGAAGGATGGCAGGTGCTGCTACTAGAATCTAAACTTAGGTTCGCAAAGTACTCTCAATCACATCCAAATGTTCAGAACTGGATGGCACTCATCCACCACCACTACAATTATTTGTAGTCTCTTTGGCTTTTCAATGTATTTTAAAGACGTAGAAGAGCAAGACTGTGTTACTTCAAGAAAACAATTTTTTTATGATCAATAATAAGTTGTCAAGCTTCTTACGACATTCTTTATGTAAATTTGATACTCATAAATTCTTACTTGATATAATTGCTTCACCAGACGCTGCTCACTTCAGAACTATCAACACATCAGCATTTACGCTATAAGCTTCTTTTGCCGCTTCAGCATTATTGGATAGAAATCAACATTTTGTCTGCCTAGGGATCAGAGCCCCAGTTTAAGTTTTTTTTCTATTTATTTTTTTATATTTATAAACACCCCCAGAGAAGAATGTTTTGTGATATTACAATCTAATCAGGAAGGGATCAATGAGCAATATTATTCTAACCTAAATTACTAAGATTTGAAAAATTAAAACTAGGACCTTACTCACTGGTGGACCTTAGAGTCTAACGTTTTGAAACACTAAAATAAGCTTGTTACAGTTATCCGCACTATGCTCTGCTTTCTCACAAAATAATTATTGCACTAGCTTGAAGCGTTTAATCCTCTTAAGTCTTCTGGTCATGTTTTTGTTGTCTAGAAGCTGGATTGAATTGACGTTCACATGTTGAAGCAGCTACTGATAAATTTGGTTGTGATTTGGTTAACAGTCTCCATATGAAGATTCCCGATGCTTATCACTGTATCGGCAGTACCAGTGTGCAACGATGATATTCTTTAGTATCTTATTCTGAAATCGTACCATAACTCCAAATGGGTCTCAATATTTGCTTGTATAGAAGTAGTTTGTTGTACGTGGATAACTTGGAACTTCGTCCTAGTAGCCAATACATCTTTTTATATTTAATATCAAGCTCTTCACGCTTCTTTTTGATATGGACTTTCCAGAGAAATTTCACGTCGAGAGTCATACCCAGATATTTTACTGTATTAGCATAAGGAATATTAACATTGTTCATACTGATAGGGATGTACCTATCTTTTTTATTCGTAAAGTTGATGTAAATGGATTTAGTTTCATTCAACTTAATACGCTATCTCTTGGTCCTGTTGCTAATTTGGCCAATGCATGTTTGTAACTTTTCAGCAGCTTCTTCGTGGGTATCTCCCACGGCCACAACGGCCGTGTCATCAGCGAAAATAGCTATTGTGTTGTGCTCAAGTTCAGGGATGTCACTAGTTTACAACAGATAGAGTACTGGGCCAAGTACGCTACCCTGGGGTACTCCTGCCTTGATTTCTTTTAAATCTTGTTTTACTCTGAAATTTATATCTGACAAATAAGACTTTAGGATTTGGGAATATTGTCTCGACAGAACCATTTCCAATTTGTGGAGTAATCCTTTGTGCCATACTTTATCAAAAGCCTGTGCCACATCTAAGAAGACAGTGGAACAGACCTTTTTTTCTTCCAAGGATTTCTCAATACTGTCTGTGATTCTATGAACTCGATCTATGGTCGAGTGGTTTTTTCCTAAAACTAAATTGATGGGCGGGAATCAGTTTTTCATTTTCGAGATGACAGGCAGCAATGAAATCGGTCTGTAGGATGAAACTTCATGAGGAGGCTTTCCTGGTTTGGGAATCATAATGACCTCTGCAACTTTCCTCATCTTAAGAACATACTTCAATCTGAATGATGAGTTGATAAGATTGGTAAGTTTTACTATGGCGATTTTTGATAGTTGTTTTAGAGCTTCGCCAGTAATCAGATAAAAGCCACGGGTCGATGTTTGTTCTGATCACCTCAAAAAGTTCCCGTGGGGAAATAGGTCTGATTTCAACATTTTCTGGTTCTGGTTCATTCCAATCTTCAGGATCTTCTCCATCATTCGATTGGAAGGTCGTCTGTAGATGTTCTGCGAATCTACATGCATTTTGAATATGGTTTCGAGCCCAGGTTCTATCTGCATTTCTGATTGGTGGATTTTGTAAGAGAAGTCTTTTCAGTAGTTTGATAGCTTTCCAAAGTGTATAATCTATCCTGTGATCATTTGTCAGTTCACTCAAGTAGTTACCATTTGATTCATTTTTAACACGCTGGATTTCTCGTTTTAATTGCTGTGTTGCGTTATTTTAGGCTGTTTGATCTGAAGCTTTCGTTTTTCAGAAATGAGGTTCCTGATTTCTTTTGGATAATTATTTCCTCGTGTTCTACGGGTAATTTTTGGGGTATTTTCCCATGCTGCTTGTTGGATATTTTTTACGAAAACTTCAATTTCTTTATCTAGTTGTTCTTCTGTTCTTAAAGGAACTGCAAAAACAAATGAATTTTTGATTTTAAAACTTTGCCAATATGTCATTTTATTATCTAGGCTTGGAGGATGTTCTTTCTGAATCACAGTGTCACTCAATGTAAGAAGTATAGGGGACTAATCAGAATTCATACCCCATGCTCTATCAATGTGAACGTAATTTGACGAGATATTTCTCACTACAAAATAGTCTATAAGTTCAGGAATTTTGTTCGGGTCAATGGGCCACTATTTTTGCTTTCTAGTTGATAAAATTTCACATTTAAGCTGATTACATGCTGCTAAAATTTCCTTACCTTTAGCTGTGGTCAATCTAGATCCCCAGTAAGTGTTCTTTGTATTGTAGTCACCATCTACAGTGAATCTGTAACCTTGGCTCTCAAGAAAATCTATATATTGGTCCTTTGTTATAGCATGCCTTGATAGACCACATATTGCCGTTATTAGAACATCGTACGTTTTTGTTTTGATGAATACAGATGTGGCTTGTATTTGTTCAGATTGTTAACTCATTTCTTGGTGGTGCAAAATGGATTCTTTTGTAATGATTGCACTTCCACTTTTGGCTGCATTGTCAGGGTGATTCGAAAGGTACACCTTAAATCCTTCAAATTTGATGTATGACTCCCTGTTAAAGTGGGTTTTAGCAATGAGGCATACATCAATTTTTTCTATGCCCAGAACTGCTTGTAACTCTTCTTGGTGCTGCAGCAGTCCATTAGCATTCCATTCTAATATTCTTAGTTGTTTAGTCATTTTTGGTTATAGGGATCGTACGTTTTCCCAAATTTATTATACACTCATCCATCTTGTTCAGTTTATCCAAGATTTACTGGAGCGTGATGTCAATGTTTGTGCTGCCGTTGAGGTTTTTTGTTAGTTTCAATTGTATTTTCTGTAACTACTTGGCTATAAGTTTTGTTTTGGTTGGAACTCTGATTTAGTTTTGATTGTTCGTTTCTTTCTTTGTTATCTCGCTGAGGTTTAGCAGGAAATTTTGTTCTGCCGAATTGTTTATTTTTAATTTCCTTGCCTACAATGCAGCCTCGGTAATTCGCTGGGTGATTTTCGCCACAGTGAACTTTGGGGTTGCATCTTTAGGCTTGTTATAATCCTTTGTGAGATGTTTTCCAGTGCATTTCACACATCTAGGTTTTTTAGCACAGTATTTATGGGTGTGACCATAAGCTTGACAGCGCTTACACTGCGGAACTAATCTAGATTTTTTAATTGGTTGAAATTGGACCTTTATACCTATTATATCTGTTATGCTAAATAATTTGTTAATATCTTCATTTCTGAATGACAGCATAAACATATTTAGGGGCTGTTTTGTTCTGTATTTCCGTTTTTTAGTAATTTGTATCCTCTTCTTCTCATTTCCTGGGTTATTTCTTCAGTTTAAGTGAAAATAAAGCTATTGTTGCTGAATTCTATTAGTAACTTAATACAAAAAAACCTGTATTAATTTTATTGTGCTAGTTGACACCAATTTGAATTTATAATTGATATTTTTTTGAGAATGTATTGTCATTTATTGCAGCATTTGCTTATAAATTTGTTTCTGCTTATAAGTACGGTTATGTTCTGATGATAATGCGTAAGTACCTGTGGTGAAAGGTTAAAACAATACTTATTTACAAACACACGTACTTTTTTTACTGCAATAATCATTACACTTTTTTAGTTGCACATAAATATTATTCAATTTTATGTAACCTTGTGAATACTAGACAAATACCAGTAACTATAGTGGTCAATGAAATAATTTTACATACCTTACTTCAAACATTTAATAACCAGCGTAGAATCAATTAATACAAAATATAGAATTATGTCTAAGAAGATGAAAAAATTAATATAATGTGAAATAATTTCATGAATGATGTAGTTAGCGTCAATGCCTTTTGGAACTTGCTGGCTGGGAAACTCTCTTTAATGTACATGCTTTGCGAAAATAAGAGGAATGTAAATACATTGTGTTAAGAAACAGAATGAACATGTATCTCAAGGCCAAAAACGCTTCTGTTTGTAGTTGGAATTGTTTATGTCAATAAATGGCGACAATACAGTTATCTAAACGAAATTACCGAAAAATTAGGAAAACTAGATATTAATATGTCACAGTAATTTGAAAAGTATTAAATGAAATTGATCCCAACACTATTGATTAAATCTGGCGTATGAAGTTAATGCATTTTGGACAAAATAAAATGCTTATGTCGACGACAGTTAATCATAAACAAAGCCACAAATAAACTGCTGGCAACAATTCAAGTTATCACATAATAACAAAATCCGTAAATAACAATCTTTCCTAAATTTACAGAGTCAGTTAGATATTCTTATTATGAAAGCAATTAGAAAAATTTGATTTTTTTTTATAAATTAGCATGAAAATATTTGGCCCTGGCGTCTATACAGAATGAGAATAAATCGAAACTACATGATATAATTTGAATAGCGCAGTCACTTTATCAAAACAAAAATAGAGGGCAACGTCGGGATCAGAGATAATAAACTATAAACTTGTATATTTTGGCGTTCTAAAACTTGTCTCCAAAGTCTCATAAAATCTCGTCAGTGCGTCTTGAGATATTCAAGTTCAAAGGTCACGTTTTTTTTTGTAAACTTTCCGCTTCCTATGATTTTAATGTTATTTGCTGTAGTATAAAAAATACTTTTGTCTCAGACATATATACTCAACCGTTTCTGAGATAGAAGGCAGAGAGCGGGCTGCTATCATCTACTAGTCAAGTACCAGTAAATAATACTCCACATAAAGTCTATAAAAACACTTACTGATATGTTTATTTAGAAATTGGGAACTGTAAACATCCCTACAAAACAGGCAAGAGATGATGTAAATGTTCTTATTATCGAAACAATTATTCATCTTCAACATCACTTAGCGCTACCACCCTAGGTGGGTGTTGGCTGACTGCACAACTTTATTCCAGGAGGCCCTGTCTTCCATCAACCTGTAATCGAGTGGGATGTTCATTTTTTGGAGGTGTGATCTTATGTTGTCTCTCCAACGCATTCTGGGGCGTTCAAGTGGTCTCTTGCCTGTTGGAGTCTCTTCCCATATCAATTTCACAAGTGTTTCGTCGTGTAGCCGCTGTACGTGTGCTGCCCATCTTGAACGCTGGGATTCAATCTCCTGGATAATATCGCTATTTTTGTATAGTTCTTGGACCTCTGCATTAGTTTTAATTCGATATCGGTTGGTAGTCGGATCGTGGTAGGGTCCAAATATCTTTCTGAGAATCTTTCGTTCGAAGCATCTGAGTTTATCTTCGTTTGCTTTGGTCATTGGCCACGTTTCGCTACCATATGTTATTATGGGTTTGTTGATAGTTTCATATATCTTGATTTTTGAAGCCCTTGTTAGACTCCTTGATTTCATAAGGCTAATAAGTACAAAAATACAGAGGGTTGCGGACTGGATTCTGCCTTTGATTTCTTCAGTGACGTCGTTAATTGCTGTAATTGTGGCACCAAGGTATTTGAAGTGTTCTACTCTTTCGAAGTTGAAATTGTTTATTGTGACGTTTTGTCCTAATCTATCTCTTCGTGCAGTTCTATTTAGGCACATGTATTTCGTCTTTTCCTCATTAATTCTTAGCCCTACTTCGCTAGTTGTTTTCTCGATCTTGTTGAAAATGTCCTTTATTGTTACGACAGAATCCCCGATAATGTCGATGTCATCTGCGTATGCTAACAGCAATTTGGGACCTTTCGTTGTTAGCAGATCAGTTTTTATCACAACTGTTCTCACGACTTTCTCTAGGACGAGGTTGAACAGTAGTGGCGACAGGGCATCGCATTGTTTTAGTCCGTTATCTATTCCAAAGCTGCTGGATATGTTATTGTTTACCCATACCTTTGATACTCCTCCCTATAAGCAAATTTTGGTCATCTGGATCAGCTTTTTTGGAATTAAAAACTCCACCATTGCGTTCCATACTTGGCTTATCTCTATGCTAATAAGCCTGTCGGAAATCTATGAAGAGGTTCTATTATATTCCCAAACCTTTTCTAGAATTTGCCTTGGTGTGAAAAGTTGGTCTATAGTTGATCTGTATTTTCTGAAGCCGGCTTGATATTCACCTAGGATGTTTTCTGCATATGAGGTTAATCTATATAGCAGGATGTTTGAGAGTGTTTTGTATGCGGTGTTTATTAGTGAGATTCCCCTGTAGCTGGCGCATTTTGATTTATCTCCCTTTTTATGAATGGGTGCGATAATACTTTCCATTTTGTAGGTATTTTTTCTTCTCGTCATATGAGAGTTATTAATTTGTGAATTTGCAAATGGAGTGCATTTCCACCATATTTTTGTAGTTCTGCCGGTATCTCATCAACCGAGCCAGGCGCCTTGGAATTCTTTAGCTTATTCAATGCCCTTTTTGTTTCTTGAAGAGCGGGTTCTTCCACTGGTAGGTCTACTGTTACGTAGGTCTCTTCTTTGTGCACTTTTTCTGGTTTTATGCTTAGGAGGTCCTTGAAGTATCTCCTCCATTCTTCGGTCAGTTCTTCTTCTTTGAGTATTAAGTGGTCTTGGTCGTTCCTAAGTGTCGGAATAGATTTGGCCTTGAAGCGTTCTCAATAGTAATTGCCCAGTAGAATTCTCTGGATCCTGGTTTTCGGCGGTCTTTTTCTATTTCTTCATATTTCCTTCGTTCATACTCTTTTTTCTTTGTTTTTATTAGTTTTCTTGTCTCTTTTGGGCACCGGAAACAGTTATTGAAGAATACAAACGTCAAAGGACTGCCGTCATAATAGCAGGAGAAATAGATTTTACTCTTCCGCCCAACCTATCTAATATGCGAGAAAAGTATTGGTTTACCCCAAATAAAGTTGGAATTTTTTTCTGAGTTATTTTTACGTTTTCCATCAACAACAACACGAAAAAACGGTTTTTAGAAAAAAAATCCTGTGTGTATGTCGTCGTCATCGTCGTTGTTGTCGTCGTCGTTGTCGTCGGCCACTTTTCCTTACATGTCTTGTTAGCACGATACAGCCTCCGGAGTGCAATAAGTCACCAATTTTATGATCGAGTATTATTATGGACATCTCACAGATGTACCCTATTGATTTTCAGGTCACCAGAGCCAATATAACAGGTGCTACAGTAGTTTAAGTACGATATTTTTGTCGTTTTTGGAGAAGTTTCAGTTTGTTAGCACGATACAGCCTCCGCAGTATATACAAGTGACCAATTTTATGATTGTATATTATTCAGAGCGTCTCAAAGATAAACCCTATTGATATTCAGCTCACTAAAGCCAGTGCAACGGGTGCCATGGTATTTATAGTACCAAATTTTTGTAATTTTTGGAGAACTTTCAGTTTGTTAGCACGATACAGCCTCCAGAGAGTATACGATTGATGAATTTTATGATTGAATATTGTTCAAGGGGTCTCACAGGTATACCCTATTGATTTTCGGTTGACTAGAGCGAGTTCAGCGGGTCCTATAATTCCAGATATACTAAATTGTTGGTTATTTTTGGAGAAATTTCGGTGTGTTAGCACAATACATCCCCCGAAGTGTATACAAGTAACAATTTTATGATAGAATATTGTTCAGGGCCACTGATGCGGAAAAATTAGTTTTAATCTTCAAAACCGTTTATTTTCTGTTATTTCAATTGGACGTACTGTACTCAAAGTCACATCAACGAGAAATTTCCTTTAAAAAAGTTGGCAAAGGAAATGCTGATACTTGAATATACTTATATATAGTTTTTATAAATACCCTTGTTCTGAAAACACATTATTTTTGCATACATTTAGTGGTTCATTTGAACTTTAGGGAAACTTACCAATTTTAATGGATTGGCTCAAGTATTTCAACAAGAAAACTGATCTGTACAAACATTTTGTAAAAATGGGAAACGCATCTTGTCGGCTATATCCCAGGAGTTCGTACCACAAGCTTGGGAGATGATAAGGAGACTAAGAATAACGATGGTATTTCTTATAAAAAATTTTCTCTACGCCCTTCGTTAACGAATTATGGCGCTCTAAAGTTAGGAATTAAAATTGGTTTTTTATTTATAATTATTAAATAGGTATAATATATTTTCATCATATTGATAGCACAATTTCAGGTAAGAGATCCTAAAACAGCAATAAACCATAGGCGGACATTGGAATTTAGGCAGGATAAAATGAATCAATTGTATCCCAATTCTCCAAAAGCGAATACCTACTTATACTAGAAAATAGTATTCTCGTAGGCTCCGCCCAATTGCATCTATCGCCTTGATTAGATGACAACTTACTTGATTTAATGGTCGGAGGTTACGAGAATAGTACTTTCTAGAGCTCCGTCAAGCTGCCCCCCCTCCCGGTTAGATTTTTGTTACCAAAATGCTAGCACACATGAAGGGCACCTAGCACAACAATTTTTATAGCTAGCTCACCAACAGCTCACAATAAAAATGCTTTTGAATTCGGGTGGGCCCAGGTTAACGCTAGCCTCCCCCCGGTTAGAATTTTTTCGCCAAAATGCTAGCACAGATAAAGGACACCTGGCACAACCTAGCACACCATTTTTTATAGCTAGCACACCAACAGCTTACAATAAAAATGCTTTGGAATTCGGGTAGGGCCAGGTTAACGCTAGCCCCCTCCGCTTGGAGTTTTTTCGCCAAATTGCTAGCACAAAGAAAAGACACCTAGCACAAAATTTTTAATAGCTAGTACATCAACAATACTTTTGAATTCAGGGGGTAGGGGGCGTCTGCAAAATAATGCTATGGTTACACGAATGAATGAAAATGTTGGATGTATTTGTTCTTAAACATCATTTTCCTATAAAAAATGGCCCCCAAACAGATGTTGCCAGATTGTACGTGATATCTATATTTTCCCATCTAGCAGGGTATTTGATTAATTAATAATTATCTATTTATTTTCAATTAATGCTAAAAAACGAAAGAATACAAAAAACCTTTACTTTTAAAAATAATTTTGTTAAAATAATAGTAATTTTAATAAAACAAAATAATTAAATTCAACCATTTAGTCACGGAATCAGAAACAATCCGTGCACGAATAAGTTGCAAATTACGTCACACTATGAAAAAGGCAACGACAAACATTTGCGTACAGACATGTTGGATAACTAAATGTCCAAAAAAGCGAAGCCGTGATGGATATGTCCTTTGGACAAAGTTGTGCAATCTGGGAAGGGGCGGCTGAGATCCCTAAAAATGTTCCAATATATTGAGAATACATGTTTTAGACTGATCGTGGTTCACTGTAGTCCTTATTTAAAAGAAACACTAAAACTTTATATTTAAATTTGCCAGAATATTTATTGCCGAAGTTGATGGTTAATTAACCATTGTAATGATAACATAAATTTCGCATTTCACTATCAGATTTTTTTTAAATTCCCAAGTTAACTTAGAACGTGTAGCTTTTCATTGTTAGAGCCGGTTAATCAGAGCTTCAAATATTTCTGTGGCACATCATAAGACACCAACACTACTATGTATTTTTCAAAGTTTTTAGTATGTAACTGGCAATGTATGTTTTTTCGGTTGCAATCTTGCAACTCAGTATTGAAGCAGATATCTTCAACCGATTGATTTGAAATTCTGTATATACGTCTAGTTTGCATACCAATCCATGATTAGGTATGTGACGTCATTCAAAATTCAATATGGCGGATCACCAAAGTTGGCGGACTAAAGAAAGTGGACTAATTTTTTTGCTTTCTTACAATATGGGTATTAAATGGAAGGCAGCAAAATTGATGACATAGGTATTTTTATTTTTCTAAAAACTGGGTATAATCCATCTGAAGTTCTCATCGGACTTTTTAAAAGGGTCGTTAAACCAAGTGTATCGTTAAACTTTGAATCATTTCTATAATGCCGTTTTTATGGGTCTTAAGAGTGAATAAAATTCTTGTAGGTACATCCAAACTGGCCGAATCAGATGTTTGGGTTAAGAAAGGGTTTCCGCGAAGGGCTGATGGTTGTAATAATATGTATTATTTCTAATAATATTACAAGCACTATGGACTATATAAGTAAAACTAATGATCTAACTATTTTCATGAGTGTAATTCGATAGAATATTTCTCGATTAGACGACATAAAACTGTATTAATGCGAAATTTATATTATTTAAACAACATTACATGGTATTTAATCACACTTTTTGGTTCATTTTCAATCACTTATATTTGGATTAAACTAGAAGAATCGTTTTCAAACCGTGACATTTTTATGATATTTTAAATTAAAATTATGATAATAACAACAATTGTTACTTAGACGTTACTTAGATACGGACTTAAAAGGGAAATTATCGGCACTGCCGGAGAGTTATCTCCGAAAAGATCCTGCTTCATTTGGAATTTTTACCATATGAGTGGAATATTCCGAAAATTTTTCGTAACTACAGTAAGAAACAATTAAACCAGCCGTTTTACATATATATTCAACCTATTCATTTATCCATTTATTTATTCATCGAGTAAGTATAGCGTTATTTCACTGACCTCCGTCCCACTCCCCAGAATTAAAAGTGTAGTTGCTGTGCTAGCTATAAAAAATAATGTGCTAGATTGTGATAGGTGTCCTTCGTTTGTGCTAGCACTTTGGAGAAAAAAATTCGACCGGAGGTAGCTAGCGTTAACCTGGTCCCACCCTAATTCAAAACCATTTTTATGTAAGCTGTTGGTGTGCTAGCTATAAAAAACGGTGTGCTAGGTTGTGCTAGGTGTCCTTTATCTGTGCTAGCATTTTGGCGAAAAAATTCCAACCGTGGGGGGGCTAGCGTTAACCTGGCCCCACCCCAATTCAAAACCATTTTAATTGTAAGCTGCTGGTGTGCTAGCTATGAAAAACGGTGTGCTAGGTTGTGCTAGGTGTCCTTCATCTGTGCTAGCATTTTGGCGACAAAATTCCAACCGTGGGGGGCTAGCGTTAACCTGGCCCCACTCGAATTCTTAACCATTTTTATTGTGAGCAATTAGTGTGCTAGCTATAAAAATTGTTGTGCTAGGTTTTGCTAGGTGCCCTTTATGTGTGCTAGCATTTTAGTAGAAAAACTCTAACCGGGGGGGGGGCAGCTTAACGGACCTACTTTCTAGTATAAATAGAAGTCGTTTTCATTTAGTGGTTTATTTTGCAAGTGTGTATAATAGAAACTTATCTGATTTCTTGTTTATGTATTGGCAGTTTATAAATAAAGTTTGTGGATTCCATCACTCCAAGTATGTTTTATTTTAAAATGACGTCAACAAGTTTTGCCTTTACCCCAGTTAAGCCTGTTAATAAGGCTGCTTTCACGTTAAGGGAAAAAACTATAATACTGAATGTCCACGATTCACTTGTTCGGAAAATAGTTAGTGTCTGTTTCAATATGACGGGAGTTGGAGAAGCGACCGTTTATAGATTTTTGAAAGAACGAAAAAGCGGAACTGTCAGTTCTCCCAAGAAGACTGGGAGCAGAGTAAGCCATTGGAAATTGAAGAATTCCATAAAAATGTTATTAGGAGACAGGCCCACTCCTTTTATTTTAATAATGAAATTCCAACATTAGACAAAATTATTTCCTTAATTAGTCAAAATGATGACTCACCATCAATAAGCACAACTAAATTATGGAAACTATTACGAGCGATTCGATTTGATTTGATTTCGCGATATTTATTATTTGGACGAACTTGGCTAAACGAAGAACATACCGTATCAAAAGTATGGGTAGATACGACTGTGAAGAGCTCTTGCCAAGCGTTCATCGAAGGTGTATCAGACGGGTTAAATAATATTCCCATCGGAAAAGAACGACTTATTATAACCCATTGTCCAAATCAACTAAAGATTACCACGAAGAAATGACCGCCGACATTTTTGAAGGGTATTTTATGCAGATGTTGGATTTAATTCCAGAACATTCCGTAATTGCTCTAGATACTGCTGGCTATCATTCAAGACTTGTAGAAAAATTGCTAACAACTGCTTGAAAAAAAGCTGGGATAATCGTTTGGTTGCGTAACCCCAACATCATATACAAGGAGCATTCCGTAAAACAAGAATTATCACGAATTGTAAGACTCCATAAATCGAAATTCAAAAAATAGGTAATCGACGAAATGGCGTTAGAATGTAGAATACCTGTGCTACGATTACCACCATACCCCTGCGAACTCAATGCTATTGAACTTATATGGGCGCAAGTAAAGGGTGACGTAGCATGAAACAATAAAACTTTTAAATTTAAATTGGAAGACCTACATCAATTAACTGAAAATCCCAAAAGGGTTTGCAGAGAACTGGAAAAAAGCTGTGAGTCATACGCATAAAGAAGAACAGACGATGTGGCAACTGGACAATATCATGGATGGAACCGTTGAATCTATAATAATGTTGGAGTTGAAGATTCGTTATATTGTGATGAAATGGAATTCTGATTAGGTACATCATCTGCAAGTTTTTAACATTACAGTCCTTTTTAGGGCTACAAATCATTCTTATATGTAGAACTTACCAATAACGAAATACCACATAATACCAATTCACCTTATTCTCCTTACCGATATTAAAATATCCAAACAGGTAGGAAAACCTGAAATAAAATATTGTGAAATTTATACAAAAGTTAAGTAATTAGGTATCTCAATATTAAATATGATCTCATTCAAACTCAGCCGCACGATACTGTCACAACAACACATTAATTGCTTTTAAATGGATTTTGAATAATCTAGGATTTCCGTTTCTATTGTTATCACTACCTGGAGTTCACTAAATAGCGTAAATACGTCGAACATTATTATATGAAATATCTGTGCTACTAATTTTTTTTTTTTTTTTTTTTTTTTTTTTTTTTTTTTTTTTTTTTTTTTTTTACTTCCCAATTTATTTACAATCTGTAAATTAAAATTACAATAGGTAAATAGTTTGTCACTAATCACATTAACATGCAGAGCAATGGTCCTATAACCATACTCTATTCTTAAATATTTTATATAAAATATAAAATTATTTGTCTCTAGGGTATTGTGCACATTAATTTAAATATACATTTAAAATCTTGTTGGTAAATCACTAACAATATAACGTTTTAATCTTCTTCTTGCCGGTATTCTCCTGAGGGACTTTGCTAAATTATTGGGGTGTTGCTGCAGTCTCTGTTGGTATTTTTGGGCGAAGTTTGATATTTCTTCTTTTACAGTGGGTATTTGGAGGTCATTTCGTATATAGTTGTTTGGGACATACCAAGGTGCATTGGTCATGACTCGAAGAGTTTTGGATTGGAACCTTTCTAAGATTTCGAGGTTAGAATTAGAAGCAGTTCCCCATAGTTGTATTCCATAACTCCAAATGGGTTTCAAGATTGTTTTATAAATAAGTATTTTATTTTGTAGACATAGTTGTGATTTTCGACCTATAAGCCAATATAAACCATTAAGTTTCAGTCCAAGTTGCTTCCTCTTCATGAAAATGTGTTTTTTCCAGGTCAGTTTTCTATCTATATGCATGCCTAAATATTTTACATCCTGTTGCTGGTTAAGCTGTTGACTGTTTAGGGTCACTGGTGGGCAGTTTCCTTTTCGGTTCGTAAAAGTAACATGCACCGATTTCGTTGCATTTGCTTGTATTCTCCACTTTTTTAACCAGGTTTGTATATTGTTCAGGTTCATTTGGAGTATTTGTGATGCTTGATTGGGATCTTCATGCATTGATAGTAGGGCGGTATCATCAGCATATGTGGCTGTTACAACGCCATTGGTGGTAGGTAAATCGGCTGTGTACAAGAGATACAACACAGGTCCCAGAACACTGCCCTGAGGAACTCCAGATTTAACAGGAAATATTGACGTATGCGCGTCTTGATATTTGACGAGGAAATGGCGATCTTCTAGGTAGGATTTTAGGGTTAGGAAGTAACTAAGTGGAAGGATTTTTTTTAGTTTGTAGAGGAGGCCGGTATGCCAAACTTTATCAAAAGCCTGAGAAATATCCAAAAAGGCTGCAGAGCAGTATTTTTTGTCTTCTAGTGTTTGGCTTATGTTTGTACAGACACGATGAATTTGTTCAATAGTCGCATGTTTTGGTCTAAATCCAAATTGGTGAGTTGGTATAATTTTACGGGCTGTTAGGACTGGTTCAATTCTTGAGAGTATTAACTTTTCCAGGACTTTGGACATTGCTGGCAGTAAGCTGATCGGTCTGTATGATTTTACTTCTTCAGCCGGTTTACCAGGTTTGAGTATTAAAATTATTTGGGCTACTTTCCAAACCATGGGAAAGTGACCTATCCTCAGAATTGCGTTATATATTTGTGTTAAATATACTACACCTTTTCTTGGTAGTTCTTGAAGTACTTTTCCTGTAATAAGGTCATAGCCAGGGGCTTTTCTAGGATTTAAATTTGTTTTAATTATACTATTGACTTGCGCGATTGTAAATTTTTCTGCTGGTAATTCTAACTGGTATGGAGATTCTAGATCAGTTAAGAGCTGTGCTTCGATGTCGTTGTCGTTATTTGGTGGATTCGGTTGAAAGACCTTTTCAAGGTGACAAGCGAATGTTTCTGCTTTTTCTTCGTCGCTCTTTGCCCACTGATTGTTTTCTTTGCGTATAGGTGGATTAAGCAGTTGTGGCCGGTTGATTTTTTGAGTGGCTTTCCAAAGTGCATATTCGGTAGCTTCGGTTGCGGTGAGCCCTTTCAAATACTTTTGGATACTGTCATTTTTGTGATTATTTAGTAAATCTTTAAGTTGACGAGTGATTTGATTAAGTTTTGTTTTGTCTTGAGGGCACCTCGTGTTCTGCCATATTTTCCGTAGCCGTCGTTTCTCTACTATTTTTTGTTTTATTATAGTTGGCAACACCTGACGAGAATAAGTAGTTGTGTTTGTAGGTGTGCTGTTCCACACTGCTGCTTGAATAATTTTGTTAAGATTTTGCACTGCATTTTCTATATCTATGCGTGACTTCAATGGTATGTTTAATTTTAATTCCTCGTCTATTATTTCTCGAAATATATCCCAATTTGTGTTCTTGCTGCCGAGTTTTGGGGGTGTTTCTCGTATTAGTATTGTTGTACTCAGCTCTATTAGTACGGGAGAGGGATCAGAAGACAAATCAAAACAGGATTCTGCTTTTTGCGATTCTTTTGGGATACCTTTGGTTACGCAAAAATCAACTAGATCTGGGATTTTACTTCTATCCGTTGGCCAGTACGTAGGTTCGCCAGTAGATAGGTGTTTGTAATTATTATCATTTATGGCCATCAGGAGTTGTCTGCCTTTCGGGTTGATTAGCCTCGAACCCCAGTGGGTGTGCTTGGCGTTGTAATCACCACCTGCGAGAAATCTATTACCAAGTTGCTTAAAGTATTGTTCAAATTCTTCTTTTTTGACAGCATGTTTTGGTGGGAAGTAGACGGCAGAAACTGTTAATGGACCGTGCCAGTCTTCTATTATTACGCTTGTTGCTTGTAAGAAGTCTTTTTTAAAGCTAACTGTTTCGTGATGTTTTATTTTAGATTTAATTATTAGAGCACTTCCGCCATGCGCCGTACCATCCGGGTGCTGGGTGTCATATATTACATAATTTGGAATTTTAAGGTAACTTTTTTTTGTAAAGTGGGTTTCTGACACCAGCATAATGTCGATGTCGTGGTTATATATAAAAGTTTTGAGTTCTTGTGAATGTTGGGTAAGCCCATTGGCATTCCATATTGATATTTTTAAGTACTTAGTCATTATTTTAATTTACTAATCACGGTTGTCAACAGATTTAGCATTGTGCCCATTTGCTCCATGAGACCTTTCATCATGTGTTTAAGTTCAGCCATATCATTTGTCGCTGGAAGGTATTGTTGTATATTAACTGGTTGTGTGTTATTTCCAGAGAATTCTTGTTGTTGTCCCTTACAAATTTGTGCATAGCTTGTTCCTGGTTGGTCAGTTTGTTCTCTTCTTTGCATCGTTGTGTTCGGTTTTTGTCTTAGGGGAGGGTACTTTTTCTTTTGCTACTAATGAAATAAATATTGTAATAAAATACATCTATAATAAAATAACTAATAGGATCTTATTCTTACCCAACTATACTGCACTGTCACGGTATATTTATCACTTCTAAATATATTCGAATTGTAATAGTATTAGGGTCCTATTGTCCTCGCTACCTGCGGTTCACTATACAGGAAGAATCTAGCGGAAGTTGCTAACTGAACACTTATTCACATGAAGAAGCGCTTACAATTCTGTTTACTTTTTTGAATCACCCTGAAGTGTTTCAGACACGTTTTTGAATTTATAATGAGCTCTTCAGCTATCAATATGATAAAAATACACTGTAGCTAATTGGAAATTAGTAACATTTTAACCGTTATTAAACATCATGATTGGACAGTTTTTGGCGTTATAAACAAGTCTACATTATACTTGTGAACTCAGGTACTGACTAAGTTCAATGGTGGATGCGGCAATTTTTTAGTGTCCATAACTTTTTTCCGTTATGAATGCAACAATTTACTTTTTTTTAATATTTTTAGAGATAACAAGTCCTCTTGTGACATCTAGATAATATTAAAGGTTAAGGAGATGGGAGCAATTTTATATCGCACTGCACACCTGTTGGCGCATTCACATTTTTTTAATGTACGATTACAGGAAGCATTCTGTATTATTAGTAAATTATTAATACATCGGCGCAGTCTACATTTATAAAAATAAACTTTTACATTGTATATGTATAAAAAAATTTAATGAAAAAGAACATTAGTTTAATAAAAGGAAAGATAACAATAAAACCCTGAAAATTGAATAACAACATTCCATAAGGAGATTACATAAACTAGTAACAAAATAATTAACGATATTACAAAAGTTAAAACGGTTCAAAAAAATTACAACAAATATTCAATATGGGCCTCCTACATCCACACATTTTCTCAGTCTTCTCAGATTAGATCTTTGTACTTGGAATAACATTCCACGATTATATTGGATGTTTTCTCCGTGAGAACGTATCCTATCAATTAATTCATTTCTTGTATTCTGTAGACTAAGTTTCATGAATTGTTGAAAGTAATAAAAAACACTTTAGACAAAACGATATAGTCGAAGCTAGTCAAGTGAACAACCATTACAGTTTTATTTTAGCAATGTAAGTAGTTAATAAATACCAGAGGTCAATCTATACAGTTGCGGCCAATAAAAAATGAGGCAACTCTTATAGCAAATTTTTGTATAATTCTAGCTGCCTGAATTTGTCTTATGAATATGTCATATGTCAACATTGAATATTTTACATCTGTCAGACAATTCCAAATTCGAAAGTAATTATATCGCATATAAATGCAGTGACGAAAGGTGGAATCATCGCAGAAATAGACGATGGGTGGTCAGTGAGGCAAACTGCGGCATTTTACAATGTAAGCAAGAACTCAGTTTCAAGTATTGTAAGAAGATGGCGATATGAGGGTAGAATTGATAGAACTTCAGGCTCAGAACGTCCGAGAAAGTCAACTGCTGAACAGGATGCTGCCTTGATTAACCATTTATGAGCAAATCCATTTGAAACAGTAGTTCAAGCTGTTCCAGCAACAAATTTTCCAGCATCTTGTCGTACGGACCGTCGCAGAGTAGCAGCAGCAGCAAGGAAACTATTATTGAACAATAGTCACAAAGAAGCAAGAATGGGGTTTGCATTAGAACATTAAGGTTTGTTGGAAGTTATAAATAACGCTTGGGAGGAAATAACTGAAGAATATTGTTCCACATTATATAGATCAATGAACAGTAGTGTTTTATTATCCCTCTTTTTGTATTAGAGATAATAAATGGAACGGAAAGTTTTCATGTTACACTGTTTATCTCGAAGGACCTTATTTACTGTATTATTTGTAGGTGTATGATGGATTAATAAAGTAAATTACAACTTGTTCATTGCTTGAACAATTAAGAAGTTCAATGAATTTCTAGCTGTATGATGTTAATGTATTGTAAAATGATATACCGGTGTCAAAGCCGGTATTTTCTTATAAAGATATACCATTATGTATGAAGGTTGACTAAAGAAGGGCTTAAAATTGGGGTATAATTCCTATTTATAGGTAGGTCAAAGAGAGTGGGAAGAAGGAAAATCATGAGAGGATTTGACCAATGGGAGAAGAGAGTTTGAAATATAACGGTCAGATACAGCGAGTGAACGATTCACGTGTGGGTTGGTTTTGTTGGTGATGTCGGTTGCTTCGATATATTAAGTGGAAAATCCCTAAGACAATAATTATCTGTATTTCTTATGTGGGAGTAACGTTAAAATGGAATTTTGTCGGTGTAAGCAAATATTAAATGTTTGAGAAGAATGATATATTTCTTTATATGATCTGTGCAGGATATATGAATTATGTTATACAAGGGGAAGTTAAAGTGATGATTACAGGAAGAATTTGATTTTTAAATCAAATTCGTACAAGTAGATTTAGAGAAGTCATAGAGCATAATGGCGGGATTACTAAATATTATTAGTTGTTGTTTTTTATTGAAAATTAAAAATTATTTAGTAGCCTTTGTTGTTTAATAATGAAAAACAATATTATCTACACTTTAGTGTTATTATCATTTAAATATACGACCCTTTTTTTGGCCGCAACTGTACATACTTCAAAATTAATATGTTTTGACTCATTAATTAACCTTGTATCTTCATTTCAATTGTACCTGCACAAAATCATCTATTTATTCAACTATTTTTTTTTCAGGTAGTGACACTAACGCCGACTTTCCAAAGAAAAAAGTTTAGAAAGTTTGATATTGGAGGTAACAAATATAAAACGATATTTATGAGACTTTAGAGACAATCAGAATGAAAGTTCATATACGTTTATACTCTTTTTCATAACGCCAACTTGTACGTAATTTCCAATGAACGCATTATTGGCCCTAATACTAAAATTGAGTGCTAGGTTTCCAGTTTTACATCACGTTTTGCGTTGAGATTCATTAGCTTTTGTATTCCTACTATTTTTCGTTTTGTTAATATTTCCTTATTAACAAAGCCTGTTTTGTTTGTTTTAATGGAGCCCCTATGAGTTTACTATTGCCTTTGGTGCTTGAGGTTTTCTTTATATTTAAAATGTAGTAGTGTGGGGTATTGATAGTAGTTTCTGTATCAACTAGAAATATCTATACAATTAAATAAAAATATCCCACAACATGTCTCTGTATTCTTATATTATCTATTTGAGGCTGAATCGGCTATGCCCCACGGACAGTAAAAAAAAGCAAGTACTATTTAAAAACCATCGAACGTTTCAGACATCTCACCTATAGTATTCCAAATAATAATAAATATAATAAAACAGAAAAAAAATGATTGTTATTAGGAATTGAACTCAAATTTTATTTAATTCCTCGAATTGGAGCTATAATATTCACCGTTCAACAGAGGCCACACAGATACTAAATCGAAAATTCTGGAAAGAATCTTAGTCCTATAAGCGTGAATGAACGACAAAAATGAAGCTTTATCTGGATTACGTTGAATTGAGGTTTGTCACATTACCTAATTAGATAAATTTTATATTTTATAAGAATCGAAGAATTATATTTCAGTTTCCGATATTATTTCAATATCGTTGGAAGAAGGAAGCACACCGTATAATTCGTCAAATACTCAATTCATGCGTATGCAATTTCAACTATAATCGACAGTATACGTATGACATCGAATTATCCGTTGGAATCTTTTACACAATCTGGTTTTTCAGTTACATTTACAAAATTTGTTTAGACAACAAATAATGTTTCAAATTATTACCTCGCCTAAATTATTTGTAAACTTGTCACTGTTTATTGTTTGTCGATTGAATTTGCAAAACGTACCATATGTTTATGGAAGTATATTGAATTATTTGAAACAAACGACATGCAGACTCATGAAAAATTGATTTGGTCACTATGTACATTCTAATTAGCTTTATTACATTATTCCATTCTCGATTATAACTACTATTTTCTTTTTCTCATAGAGAACTACACATTGTTCTCCATTATATTTGGAAATATGTTTACTTCATTATAAATTGAATCACATCTACCGGGCGTATATTCTATTTATAACTTCTATATTATGATGAATTACATATATACTCAGTGACATAGAAACCCGAAAACACCGTGAATATTATCCAATTACGTCCTATGACCAAAACTGGGAACATTTTGAAGGAGATAGTTACGTAAAAATTACTACCTTGGAATTTATAACGCTACGTCACACTTACGTTCCAACTACGTGGCGGGGACGTAGCCGCGTAGTGACCGCTATTCGAGCCGCTACTTTTTAAGATTTCTTCCCGCCAACTTTACTGTATGATGCTTTTCGCCTTTCCCCTGTCTTATATATTTAGAAATAGTTTAATAGCATCTTCCGTCATTATTCAGCTTCCTCAACCATAATGGAAATAACATTTAAGTAAATACAATCGCTTGTAGGGTTACACAAAAATTTGCTAATTTACTATGTCCGAGTACAAAGAAATTCAAAAGAATTAAAAACATTCTATGAAATGTGATGTCGATAAATTCATGAAAACAACGCACCCTCTCAAAATATAATTTTTTACACGTTTTTTTCGACAAAAATGTACAAATTTGCTAAAAATTGATTCTTTAATATGTGTACTAATTATGTAAGTTTAGTTTCACTTTAGTTTATCTTTTTTGTGATTTTTTAATAATTCCATGATTTTAATACTATAATGAAGTTGAAGTAAATGTAATGACATCGCGGCTTGTCATTGGGTACATAGAAAATGGAAAAAAATCATTGGGGGGGGAGGTGGTTAATTTACAATTATTTTACTTTTAACGAAATTTCAAATTTTGTAGGAAATGACTATAGATAATGCTAAGTATATAGTTTTTACTACCTCCTTTCACTTGGTAGGCAGTAATTTTGTTATAAGAATTATTATTATTATTTTTTTTTAATCACGTTAACCGGATATCTTTGACTGTTGAACCAGCAAGTTTTATGTTACAAGGTTCACAATGCTATTTCTTATTTAATACTTTTCGCATTATATTACAGGTGCTTAAGATGACGGCTTTCTGGAATGCGAAGAAGAGTTCTTTTTTTATTCCGAGGCTGTCAAGATATGTCTGCAATTCTTTTGGTATTTCCCCTGTTGCTCCGATAATGATTGGGATAGTTTTAACTTTTGTGGCCTGCCAGGTTTGCTTTAGATCTTCACATAGTGGTTGGTATTTTTCGATTTTTTCTGTTTCCTTTTTTGAGATGTTAGCAGGAGCTGGGACAGCAATGTCAATAAGTATAAGTTCTTTGTTTGTTTTATTGTACATGAGAATGTCTGGCCTATTGTGTTGAACTTCTTATTATTATTATTATCATTATTATTATTAATATTATCCAATATAACACAGCTCATTTGCTGGGTCTAATGTATATAAACCAGTTGTCCTCCCGACATCTGAGGTTTATAATACTTTCCGTATAATATGTGCTGTTCCGTTTAATTATTATTATTATTATTATTATTATTATTATTATTATTATTATTATTATTATTATTATTATTATTATTATTATTATTATTATTATTATTATTATTTCATCTACCTCCAAGAGGCGCGCGGTTTTAATATGCTAGAGAGGAAACAACTCAGTTTGTCTCTGCTAGTTTAAAAATTTCCTGACTATATGGCATGTTTGCAGTAAGACTGCTCTTTGTCCGATGTCCACTATGTTATGTGGCAACTCTAATTCTCCTAAATTTTTGGAAAGCTGGTCACTAACAATCCCTTCCACCGAAAACACTAAGGGGATTATTTTCACTGTATTTAGTTTCCAAGTGTTGTTGGTACACTTTTCTCTCTCGGTCTTCCTGATATTGTGACTGAGAGGCACAGCAATGTCGACGATAATTCCTGCTTTTTTTTCTTTATGAACCAACACGATATCTGGCCTATTGTAATCCACAGTGCGATCAGTTTGCATCCGTCTATCCCATTATTATTATTATTATTATTATTGTGGTGTATTTTCGCTTATGGCGGTCTCTTCGTATTCATCGGCGGTCTGCAAGATGAGTACTGACTATTGTACATTTAAAAATTTACGAACAATCCGGCAAGTGTTAAGTATCACAGATTTCTGCATATCAGCTATTAATGCTTCTAAGTGTTGATATTGAGGAACAAGCTTTTGCTACTATCGCCGACGGCATCAAGAAGGTCCTGCAAGTATGTCATATTGTCAGCCATTAGGACTGTGTAGTTCTTCTTCAATCCATTCAGATTCGCATTTCTTTACAAAATGGCAAATAGAACACCATTCTTGAACATATACTTCAGAAAATATCTTCCTGACTAATTTCAATCCTATTCCTGATACACGTACCATATCTTGGATTGCATGTGCAAGCTGTGGGTATGTTTCATCAGTATACACAATATTCCAGCCTATAGTTCTGTATTTAATAATATTTTCTAAAAAATTAATTGTTTTAAGGCGAATATCATGCGATTCCATAATCACCTTTCTGTTTTCTTGTGTGCACTACCATCTACAATAAAGGCATTATTTTTAATTAAATACGTATACATGTTTATTGTAGTTTTATCTTAATTTTTCTTCTGATCATGAATTTGTTCCACTCGTTCAGCATTTATCCCCATTCACTTCAACACTTTTTACATCTTCAATCATTAATAAAAACTCCCTACTCACCTATAACTTATACATTTTAGTCTCCACCACAAATAAGAAGGAAGTTCTACTAATAGTAAACTCAGGTAAAACAATGTGCAATTTATGAAGAGTACCTAGAAAAAAATGAATATGTATAGTTCAATATAAAACTATTTTTCTCTTAACACTATTAATAGTAATTCTAGCTTAAAAAATCGTGCTAGAAGTAAGCTGAGAGATATTTCTTGTAATTAGTTTTAATATCTTTATTATTTAATGTTATCAAACTTACATTTTTAATTAGGAGTTCTTTTTCTCCATGATGTAGAAATTGTAAATAATATCCCGAATCTCTTCCACTTCTTCAAGTTTTAGTGCTTCGACTATGATAATTTTTGCTTTTACACTAACAAGTTTTTTAGAAAATGAGGTTTTAGATTAAATAAAACACACATCCCTCACTTATAAAACTTATAAAATAGTAAAACGTCTCAAAATATTCAAAATCAAAAATATTCAACACTTAAACAACCAGAAATATAACATAAATAAAATAATAAGCGACGTAGATAAACAAGACAGAATTTGGTTTCTGCGATTGTCAATGTTCCATCTTCAGGTGTCTTCAACTTTCATGAAACGAAGTCTAGCTTTCAGTTGCAATTGTGAATGATTTGTCCTTTCAATAGAGTTCAGGATACTTGATTATTATTTTTAGAAGAGTTCCTCACTTTTTATACCATCTAACCTAATTTTTTTATTCAATAATTAACGTTTACAGAATAATAGACATTTTCGGGATTAGCTGAAAGAAGGAATAATGCCAGCACCTACAAATATAATAGGAAACAGATAACCAAAAAAAATGGACATACTTAGGCAGGAATATGAATAATCGAGATATGACAAGAAAGAAAAAATATGAGTGTAATGTATTAGTGTCCAAAAATATTTGATAGCTGGAAAGTTTAATTCACTGATTGATGAGTTATAAAATTGTTGGTATTTCCTTAAATTTGTTGTTTATGCATTCAAAAATAAAACGTTGGAATTAATCAAAAACAGCAGTTGTAACCATATGAGACAGAAGTATACACCATTCGCATATATTCAATATAAAATCATATTCGTAAACCAGTTTAAAAATAACCTTCTAATTATATTATACCAGTTGAAAAATAAATAGCCTCTGGCAGTAAGCACTGTTAATTAGTAATACCATATTTATTTGTTTTTATTTACTCATTCTTGTATGTATAAATTAATAATGTTTGTATTGTGGCTTTAAATATTCATTATTGGTGTTGTGTTCCATTACATTATTCCGCGTAAATAACTTTTATTGTAATTAAAATGAGTTCGGTTTTATTCAGAATTACAATTATATGATCGATTCAAAATATTTTCAAGCCTTAAATATTTATACTTTCCAACACTGCTGATAATAAATGTAGGGAAAAAACCATTCTTTTTTTGTGTTTGTAGCATACAAATTTTTCCGTAGATATATTTAGGTCAAATTACACAGGCCGAAGAATGATCTTCGTGAAACATAATTTTTGAAGATGATTAGGTATATTCAATTAAACTATATACCTGTTTTTTATAACGCATAACGATTTAGTTCTATACAAGATATTTGCAGACATCTTAAGAGAAAAATTGAATAAGCATAAAATGGAAGGAAATTTACTGTGTCTGTTTCTACACATATCACTTTTTTAAATGAAACTAACTGTTTTTAAATAACTCCACAATATATTGAAATGACACTGTTATATTAAAAACTGAAGAATCTAGCGATGTACAAATTCTTAGAGCAAACCCAACAAAAATGTTTTCTAATAATGTAAGAGAGATTGTTAATAAATCAAATTATCTTCAAAGTGATTATTAAAAAAGATGCATCATAAGTAAAAATCCTCAACCTCAACAATTATATGCAACCGTTCAGTTACATAAAATATCGAAACCAATTAGACCTGTAGTTTCTTATGTTAATACTCCTAATAATAAATTAGTTAACAAACTTAACTTGATAATTATTTGATGTATGTATTAATCAGAATTATTTCCCTTTTGAAAATAAGGTAAAATATCTTATTTTGGTATACATGTCTATATGACATATTAGCTTGTTTTATAGGTAATGAACGACAATTAGATATATTTTACAATCATATTAATAATTTACACCCCAAAAATTAAATTTACATTAGAAGTTGAAGAAAATAACTCAATCAATGCACTTGATTTAAAAATTTAAAGAGTTAATAATGTACTTGATTATTCAATTTGAAGAAAACTAAAACACACTGATGTGACTATTCCATGTAATTCCAATCATCCATGTCACATAAGCATAGCACAGAAGCATATAATTCAATGATACATGTAGCATTTTCAGTTCCTATGAACAAATGTAATTTTGATAAAGAAATTGATAAAATTAAACAAATAGCAACATCCAACGGTTATCCATTACATATAATAAATAAATTACTACAAAACCATGCTGGTAGTATTTCTAATAATATTTCAAAGATAATTTCTTCAGTAATAAATAGGGTAAGTCCGGGACAGTTGGACCATGTTTTTTGAAAGCCATTTGTCCAAAACTTTGCAATGTCTAGGATTTGGTAATTTTTTTTATTATATATATATATATATATATATACATATATATTGTTTTGCTTTTTTTTGGTTCTTGGTCTTTTTTATTTAATTATATATTGTTTATTTTATATTCTTGGGATTGAGTACCATTTTTAAAGACATTTAACTAGTAGTTAATACATTTTTATTTAACGTTTCGGTCTTTCCATGATCTTCATCAGAAATAAAATTTTTGTTAAAACTAAAAGAAATGGTACAAGTTACAGAAAGAATTTTTAAAAACAAAACAAATAAATCTTACCTTCGACAGAACGTTCATTTGATTATTCAATATATTTTATAGATGTTTTAGGACGTATCACATAACAGAATATAACTCACACCCAAAACAAAACGAACATTTTAAAAATATGACATTCATTGATGCAAATTTGTATTGGAATATACGAGTATTTGTTCTATACAATGAAAGCAGCCGTAACGAGGTTTTAATGTGTCGTTTTTGTGTTGACTGGTATTGAAATGGATTTTATATTTATATAGGGAGTGGTCATAAATTTATTATATTTGGAATGTGCCACGTGTTTCTCTATATTTCTAAGTTTTTTTAATGTCATTATAAATTTTACTAAGATTTTTTGTGTCAGTTTTTAAATTTACGGAACTTGTTTTTCTTTGTATTTCTATCATTTCTAGAACTTTTACCAACAAATTGAAGGATGTGCCATGGGGACCTCGATTTCTAGTGTCACTGCCCAATTAGTTATGGAAGACCTTTGAAGAAACAATACTTACCAAAAACTCAATTCAAACACTATTTTTTTACAGGTATGTTGACTGCATATTAGCAATTCCAAAAAATACAGAACATTTGGTCTTGCAAGATTTCAACAATTACCATGACAGACTACAGTTCACCATTGAACTAGAAAAAAATAATCAAATTAGCTTTTTGGACCTTACCCCCCATCATACAACTAACAACATAAAAACGGAATGGCACACAAAAGATACCTGGTCTTCCCGATATTCAAATTTTAAATCACAACACCCTTTAACACACAAAAAAAACTGTTATTATAGGACTCGCAGATCGATCAATAAATCTGTCCGACCCCGAACTCAGAGAGAATGCAATTATAAAAGCTAACGATGCCCTTATACTCAACAACTATCCCACAAATTTGATAAATAAGATATTTAAAAAATGTTTACATATATTTTATAACCATAATGATACAAAAACTAAAATAGACAATAAAACAAACCAATTCCTCACTTTGCCATATATACCAAATTTATCAGAAAACCTAAAAAAGACATTTTCGCACCACAACATACATGTTGCTCATAAAGGGTACAACCTACCAAAAACCAATTACACCAATCTAAAAAGTTCAATCTCAAAAGAAAAAAAAAGCAATATAGTCTATGAAATACCATGTAAAAACTGTGAAGGGGTCTACATCGGACAAACAAGTCAGTATTTGAAAAACAGAATAAATAGTCACAAATATGACAAACGAAACGGCATTCCCTATCCATATCTCAGAAAACCAACACGAATTTGATTTCGAAAACACAAAAATTCTTGGAAGTGAAAACCACACAAAAAAACGTTCTAGAAATGATAAAAATACAAAGAAAAACTTAGAAATATAGAGAAACACGTGGCACATTCCAAATATAATAAATTTATTACCACTCCCTATATAAATATAAAATCCATTTTAATACCAGTCAACACAAAAACGACACATTAAAACCTCGTTACGGCTGCTTTCATTGTATAGAACAAATACTCGTATATTCCAATACAAATTTTCATCAATGAATGTCATATTTTTAAAATGTTCGTTTTGTTTTGGGTGTGAGTTATATTCTGTTATGTGATACGTCCTAAAACATCTATAAAATATATTGAATAATCAAATGAACGTTCTGTCGAAGGTAATATTTATTTGTTTTGCTTTTAAAAATTCTTTCTGTAACTTATACCATTTCTTCTAGTTTTAATAAACATTTTATTTCTGATGAAGGTCATGGAAAGACCGAAACGTTAAATAAAAATGAATTGACTACTAGTTAAATGTCTTTAAAAATGGTCCTCAATCCCAAGAATATAAAATAAACAATATATATATATATATATATATATATATATATATATATATATATATATATATATATATATATATATGTTACGGTAAATGTAAAAATATCGGTAAATGTGTATATTATCCGGTAAATGTTAATAGTATAAATAATTCACATTAGGCATTATTTTATGTACCAACTGAATCGGGGAATGTATACATTCGCCAACAAGCAACGGTAAAAGTGAAAAGTTTTGTTTCATAATGAAAAGTGAGGTTAAATTTTATTTGTTTACAAATTGTGATTTTTTTAAATGCCGTCCGGCAGTTGCTTAATATTGGAATTATAATAATGCAATTAACCATGATGAAGAAAAAGTCATAACCGAATTAGCAAGTTAGTGGGAAGGAATTAAAATAGTACATGGTAAGCTTCGCCATTCTCAAAGCCAGGGCTCTGTAGAACGATCCAATCGTGGAAAATACTCTAGCCACCTGTATGAATACAAATAAAACTACTAGATGGTCCGATGGGCTAAAATATGTACAAATGATGAAAAACCGATCTCACCATGAATGGATTAAGTCCATATGAAGCGGTATTTGGAACAAATGAAATTGGGATTAAAGAATACAATCTGAAGAAGAACTAGAAATTATTATTAATAACCCATTTTGAGCTCAAACTTACTACAAACGATGCAGGTAATTCTAGTAATATTTTTATTTTTGTAGTAGAAATTGTAATACCAGAATAATAGAATCGCCAATTAAACCATTAACACATTATGAGTTAAGAACGAAAGCTACTTTAATACATCTAAAATCGTTTGTAGTATATTGTAGTAGGTACAATTTTAAATTTTGTAGTAAGAATAGTAGTCTTTGAAAACATAAAATAATAGAATAAACCGATTTAAAAAAATCTCATTTCAGTTTCACACTTACTACAAACGATAGAGGCAAGTGTAGTAAAATTTTTATTTTTTTAGTAGAAATCGGAATACATACATGGAAATAAAATCGTCAATTGAACCACTAAAACATCATCAGACAAAAAGGAAAACTATGCAAATACTTTTAAAATCGTTTGTAGTATATTGTAGTACAATTTTAAAATTTTTAGTATGAAGACATAAAATAATTGGCTTATTCGAATATTTTATGTTTTCAGGGACTACTATTCTTACTACAGAATACAAAATTGTACTACAATATATTACAAACGATTTTAAATGTATTAAAGTAGTATCCGTTTTTATCTGATGATGTGTTAATGATTTAATTGACGCTTTCATTATTCTAGTATTACAATTTCTACTACAAAAATTAAAACGCTCCTACAATTACCTACATGGTTTGTAGTAAGTGTTAGCTTAAAATGAGATATTTTATTAAGTCGGGTTGTAAGTTAATACAGCAACTTAGATGATGTCTAGTTCACTGTGTCACCTTTTGACAGAAATTCCATGCATACAACATCGACATATTTTGATTGAATTTGACGTACTTTTCCGGTTTCGGATCAGTTGGATAGTGCAATTGATATGCTTTAGTGGTATGAATGTCACAATTGTAAACACATTTCCCTTAAACTTAAACGACGATTTTCAGTCAACATTATTTTACTTTAGAAGGCACTGATGGCAGGACAAACTGAAGTGAATTTTTAGTCACATCTTCGCCTGTACCACTCATATAACATTTGGAGAATTTCATTTCACGAAATTCCATTTACAATTGAAAATTTAAGACAGATTCCTAGTTCCATATACAATAAAGTGAAACAATAGAAACGCGCTCAATGACAGATGACACTCCGAATAAGTGAAGAGGACAGTTGTGCCAAGAAAAAACATCAGAGAGATTTTGACAATAATTTCATGTCAGCTTTATAAGTTATCAATTTCCCGTACCCCCTTGACTATTTGTATATTTAATTTAGTATTTCTAACCAAAAGATTTAGTAAACCTATTTCATTTGAACACCCGGTACAGTGTTGGAATGATGCTTTTATCAATTCGATTTCCATTAAACTCTCTTCCGAGAACATTCATAACACTGAATGAACAAAAAGAAAAAAGAAAACAAATTAGAAGTTCATCTTCCCTTCTCAATACAAATACTCAGAATTCGCAAGGTTTTCACAAAGTACCCTGAGTTTCTATCTTGTTAATTATTATTTGTTTAAAGTCTTTTTTCAGTTCGTTGAATACGCCCAGTTAAAAATGGTTTATAATTTTATGTAAACAATCGATAGCTCAAATCTTATTCGGAATACAATTCTTCAGGATGTCGAATTTCTTTATAGTCATTGATTTTTTATTACGCTTCTTTATACTAGAAGAAGAAATTTAGATTCGTAAATAATTGTTAAGATGTGATTTAAGAAAAAATGTATTACTGAAGGACTGCTCGATATTTATTTGTAATTTGTAATTGAATTTAAAGACGTCTCATCTCCAGAAGTTTATTATAGTATCTCTGCCGCTTTGAATATAGTGGAATCCATTTTCACACACCTAAACCGTTTGCTTTGCAGATAGTAACAGTTTTAATCATGAATGCATGAAATTGAGTCGCAGATTCAAGCTGCTTTTCCACGTCTTCTGATAAAAAATGATGCTTGTCGTGAGATTCAGCCCCCCAGGAGAAGTTGTTTCTTATTCGAAATATACCAAATATAGTTTTGACATATAAGACCTAATTGTTTAATGAGAATCGTTCCGGCGAATCGATTAAAAACGTATAGGTACGTTGTTGAACGAAATTAATAATAATTTTGCAAAGAAATAAAAACAGCGTAACGATTCAATTCATAATCAAAATAAAAAACTATTAACTAGGTTTATAAATTTCGATTGTAATAAGCTGTGCCAACCGTTGCTGTTTATAAATAAAAATGTTGCCAACTAAAAAGTTCAGTTCAGATTTATGAACATACTTTTTAAAGCTGCTGGTCAAATAAATCTAAACGATGACATTCAGTTCAGTGATAGAACGCTGCCAAAATTGTACGTTTGATGTTATTGATGAAGTGACTAATGGATTTAATTACGGTTACTCAATTCATTGTTTGATTTTATGATTTTTTCTATCTAAACATGCAATACCTGATAATATTTCTCATTTAAACTGACAGTGATATGAAATATAAATAATCCAGTACGTTTCAATTATTTCAAAAGCGTTTTCATATTGCCAGAAAATAATTTCTTTTGTTTTTAAACTTTAACACCATAATAATATGAGCTTTTGTAAAAGTATCACTTAAAGTTTCTGAATAAAACTTTGATTTAAGAATACAGTACAATATTCTTAGATTTATCCGTTTGAACATTTTATATCCAGAATCTCTGAGATACTTCTAGATCTTTAAAGGAAATTATAAACTTTTTGTTTTTCAATTTTCAACACAAATAGCTTTCAGATATTGTCTGTCCTGTATTATACATATTTGTTTGGCAAGTTAGTTTGTATCCTGTTCTAACCTCGAAATCTGTGAGTATCTAACCTACTTTTTCTAAATTTCCAATATTTGTTGTGAATTTTGTTAAATATTAAATCATCTTATTTTTGTTTTCTGTTATTTTTATCTATTTGCTTGGTATAATGACATGATTTGCTTTAGCCATAGCTGTTCACAAGTTGGCAAATTAATTTTGGCAGTCGGAAGTTTGGCAACTTCCGATGCACCTTAGCGAAGACGTATGCGGATTGCAAGAGCTTACTTCGCTGGCAGAATTCGTAAGCTTCGTTTCGACAGTACAGTTCAGAGAAAAGTGTGATTACCGCGGTTGTGCAATACCAACTTGTTATGGCGACTCCAGAACGTAAAGTTGTTCATAAAAAGTTGAGTGAGCAGTGTCGTGAAACAATTATGAACGTTTTAAATTTCATGACCGAGGAGGCAAATAATGGCAAGTCGACAATTCCATTAACAAAGGTAAGTTTTAATTATTGCAATACAATTTTTAAACCAAAGTAATTATTTAACAAATTTACACTCGATAGTAAATTTTTTAAATCGATTTTCGTACATAAGATATTTATTTGTTAAACGATTTAAAAAAGTGACATTAGGGTGAGACAAAATATTTTATGCACTCATGTGTCAATTTTATGCACCCTTATGTCATCATTGAAAACAAATCGACGCCATTTTTAGTCCATTCAGAGCAACATAAATGAGACATTTTTTAGTTTTTGCATGCCTGCGGCTCATGCGCCAATTTTTCCATTCGTAAAATAAAGCAACTCCGCCTGGGGCAGCTGTGGGTGGATTGAGTAGCTCACAGTTGTCACTGCCGGTCCCAAGCCCGGACAAAGGAGGAGGGTTCTTAGGTGAGGCTAGCAACCTGCCTAAGGTAAAACACTCACATGCTCAAAGCACCGATAATACAGCCTCGGAACTAGGATTGATTTCACAGACAACGACCCACGCGCGAAAAAGGACAAGGACAAGGAATAAACTTAATATGAAGAAGCAACAAATAAGAATTGCATGCTGGAATATAAAAACACTCTATTCGAAAGACCATGAACTAATTCCCGAACTCAACGAACATAAAATAGACATATATGCACTTTCCGAAACAAAAAAGAAAGGTAAAGGAACGACAAAACTAAATAACTACATCTTAATATACTCAGGCGTGCCAAAAGACCAAAGAGCAACATCAGGCGTTGGAGTAGCTATAAATGATAAATACGAACAGAATATAGAAAGCATAGAATACGTGTGCGACAAAATCCTGAGAATAAAGATTACGTTTGACCAACCCATTCACATCATATCAGTGTACGCACCCAAATAAACCTCAATGACGAATATTATGAAGGGGCCACTTAAAAGAGATTAATTTGAAGTGAAGGTGAAATCTTATGTCTCTTGGAATCTATTTATTATTTACATCACATAAAATAATAAAGGGTAATTATAGAATTCCCCGTTTGGTTTTTGAAGCAATAAATAATTATGTCCGTACAAAAAAAAACCAGTTCCCGTAGAAAAATCTAATGGTTTTTATTTCCTTATTAATTTAATTAATGAAAAAGAACACATTAATGTTATTTTGTTTTGTAAACTCGATTTTATATAGCACTATACATGTGCCACAATTTATTATTTTCAAATCCAAATTCAAAATATTGTGTTACCGTCGTACGTATTAGCAGTCTCACAACCTTTAAAACTTTGCATGCGGAATGTACATCGCCTGCTCTTCCCGGTAACTGCGTGTACAACGTTGTCAAGTTGTATGACTTTCTCGCGCATCGTCAACTGCCAAAATTAATTTGCCAACCTGTACTCTGCTGCTATACTTGTTAACTTTCAAAATCAACTAATTTTTGTCCACTTAGTTTCCACATGTATCTTTCATAAAAAAATTCACATGATGTAACTCCTTTCTAATAAAACCTTTCTTTACTTTTCATTTTCCCCATTCTAATATGAAACTAAAATGCAATGTCAAATATCTTTCGATTGTTATATTATTCTATATCTTTCTGTTTTTCATTCAATGAAATAAGAATAACCCCCATAACAAAAATTCTACTGTGCAAAAATGGCAATAGCCGAGTGGAAAGACTTTCAAAATGTGAAGCTAAATCTGAGCCAGATGTAAATTTACTCTCTTGTTTGTTGTTTACACTATTATAGTATCTTAGTAATAAGATATCCCAATAAGATTTGTGGGAAAGGGAATGTCTTTGTTTATTTCAATGTAGAAGACGTGCCGTTACTTTATATAGAAATAACCGATTCAATACACATTATTTTGGTAATATACAGTGTGACTATCTCAAATTGTCTTCGTTAGAAAACGTTTAGCAAAAAATGCCGAGGCACCTCAAAGTATATATATATATTTTATTGTGAACAACCATACCTATGATGACCTCATAAGTACGCCGTGATGACGTAATTTCAAGTAGTTTTAAATGGAAACCTTTATCTTTTATGGCAAATTTAAATATGCCGTCAGATTCTAAAAATGACTATAAGTATAACTATTACCCAAAAGGTCTTCAACATTTTAAAAATAAGTAAGACAGTTTCAAATGACGTTTAATTTGAAATAACAAAAACAAAATTGATACCTAGTTATTTTTAAAACAAAAGGTTCAAATGAGTTATTAAAATTGAGACCCTCCCATTTCGTGACAATAAACCAATCTTTGTTTGAATTCTTGCAAACTTTTTCAGGCTTATCATCAGATCGAAAAATATTGATTTCCTCACAAATCCTAACTTTTAATTCCTGAATATGATTGGGTCGATTGGTGTATACTTTTGACTTTATATATATATATATATATATATATATATATATATATATATATATGTATATGAGCTATTCACTCTTGTCAGAGTGGTGGCCGCTCTTTTGAGCTCTTAGACTTCTTTATTTGCGGGGAGTCACTCCGCGTTTTTCTTGTTTTTTCCTTATAGATTGTCGTGTCTTTTTACGTTTTCTGTTATCTTGTTCCGTTTTTTCCGGTCCTTTATATCTGTTTTCCAATCTGTTATATCCAGTTTTTTCATATCTTCCTTAACTTGATCTTCCCATCTGGTCTTCCTTTTGGCCTTACTACTTGTGGTATCCAATTACTTATTCTTCTTATTATTGTTGTCGGCTCCCTTCTGAGTACATGTCCGTACCATTTTAATCGTTGGACTTTTATGAACTTTACAACATCCTGTCCTTCCATTTTTTGTCTAATTTCATGGTTCATCATAGTTCTGAAGTCGCCCTCTTCTGTTCTGACTGGTCCAAAAATTTTCCTCAATATTTTCCTTTCGGCACTCCTTAAAGTTTCTTCGTTTTTATTTGTCAAGGAGATTGTCTCTGCGGCATATGTCATTGTTGGTCTGATAGCGGCTTTATACAGTTTCAATTTGGTGTTTTTGACTTTGAATAACCTCATAAAAAGAAATCTATTGGAGTAAGGTCTAATGACCTGACCGGCCATTCGATTAACTCGCTTCTCACAATCCAATGAATTGGAAATATTCGTTTAAATAATTACGAACGTTCACCATATTCCTTCATTCGGCAGATTTGAGTTATTACTATTTGGAAATAGACGTTTAATCTGATGTCTTAACCTTTTTAAATATTTTGCACCAGTAAGACTGCCGTATATAAAAAACGAAACGTCATCACGGCGTACTCATGACGTATCTCGGCTTTTTTTATTATACCTTCACTAACGAAGAAAATTTGAGGTTTCTGTTTCTAACCCAAATAGTCACACTGTGATCTAGCCAAGGACGTATCCATATATATGAATTATGCTTTAAATTGATAGATTAGCTTCCACTGAATTCGTTCGACGCAGACTCATGTGCATTGATTCTGGGAGAGTGAAACCCGAAGGTTTTTTTTGATAATGATCCTACTTTACAGTAAAATTAGTTTGTTTAAATCGAGAAAGCAGTATCCTCCAAATACCTGGGGACGTCGATAAATGATTCACGGAATCCATAAAAAGTAATTAAATTCTGGATCAAACACGCAAAACATTATCCATGTCGCTACTACGAAACCCCAATCTCTCTTTTAACTTGCGATACATAATGGTGAGATGTTCTGTGTAGAACGTGGACAGTGAAGACATAATGCGTCAACTAACTAAAAGCTTTTGAAATGTGGTAATTAAGGGATGACTCTCGAGAAGAGTTTGGTGTGATCAAAAAACGAAAAAGGGGTTACTTCGATCATATTTTAAGAGAAAAACATACATTATTTTAACTGATCGTTCAAAAAAGAGATAGAAGAATTTCTTTTTGCTTTGGTTGGTGAGCAGTTGTCGTGCTTAAGGAATATAAAACAATTACGCGGAAGACTTTTGCCACGGTCTTTTTATTTATTTCATTCTTGATAATAGAGATAGGTATGCTTCATAAATGTATCACGAGTCTCTATAAAAATTGCATATATTGGAAGATCTTCCTTTGGAATTAAGATATGGTCTAATGTTGATCCTGCTATATATTTGTTAGCTCTAAAGACAATGGACTGTAGTTGTGAGGGTTATGCAATTAGCGAATCGACAACATATACAATAAACTCTAATTTAAATGTACTTACCAAAGATGCCGGTGTCTGCTGTTCACTATGAGTTTCCATAATCGATCGTTTAACTTATAGTGGAAAGCCCTGGCCTTTCTGACACTAAATAAAGTTTATTACAATGTCTATATTTGCGAATAAATAATAACGAAGTAAAGAACTTCACACACGTCGCGGTTTTAACTGATTTTCAGCGGTTTAACAATGAGAGGTTGATTTAAAGAGTTATTCGAAACGAACTGTTCCTCAACGCAAGCGTTAATGACCAAAATTAAAAACTAGTCCTTCATTAAAATGTACAAAAAATCTGTATTAAAATGTAATGAAAATAATCCATGACCGGCGCGCCTAATTTTATGGAAAATAATAGGGTGGCGCGAACAGTATCCAAATTGGTAATCCCCAAATAGATCAACGATGAAATAGAACAATATAGTTTGTTTAAATCTTCATATATTTGAACTAATGTTCAATTTAAACTTGTTGACGCGTTTCACTAACACAGTAGCTTTGTCAAAACGAATGAAGGTAAAATATAAAAATGTCTTAATATATACAGTGCTGAATCTATTTACTAAGGTTAACAATGGTATTGAAAGAAATTACCTGGAAATTCATTCACTACAAACATTCCTAAGCTATCTTCTAGGTAAAGAGGTTCAATAAAGGAGACTGATTGATATCTATTTGGTCGTTAAATTTAATTGTCAATATCATAAATAAAAAGATAAAAAAACAGACTTTAGAACAAGTATTCCCTTCAGATTAAAATAATAGACAATTTAAAAGCTTAACATACTTTGGAACACCATCCTTAAAAATTAAATAATTTTTAGAAACTTTAGACATGAATATTTCCTTTAAAACTGATCACAACTTATCCAAATTCATTAAAAATAATAAATCTAAATCTTCAAAATTAAACAAATCAGGAGTTTATAAATTAAAATGTGGTAATGACACTTGTGATAAAATTTATATCGGTAGAACTTTTAGAAATTTTAAAACTAGAATTTCGGAACACAAACGTAGTAGCTATGACAACAAAAAATTAGATTCTAACTATTCAAATCATTTATTAGAAAACCAACATATTTTCGACCCAAATTTTGAAATTCTCCATGTAGTCGGTAAATCCTTTAGTTTACATTTATTAGAGGCCCTAGAGATTAACAAAAATAAATATTCAGGTAATCTCCTTAACGACCAAATAGATATCAATCAGTCTCCTTTATTGAACCTCTTTACCTAGAAGATAGCTTAGGAATGTTTGTAGTGAATGAATTTCCAGGTAATTTCTTTCAATACCATTGTTAACCTTAGTAAATAGATTTAACACTGTATATATTAAGACATTTTTTATATTTTACCTTCATTCGTTTTGACAAAGCTACTGTGTTAGTGAAACGCGTCAACAAGTTTAAATTGAACATTAGTTCAAATATATGAAGATTTAAACAAACTATATTGGTTTATTTCATCGTTCAGTATGGATCTTCATCAAGTAAAAGCCTCATCTATTCAATTTTTCCAAATAGATGTTTTATATGTTCCACTTTTCCTGTACTACACTATAACCAGAAAGTTAGAAAAGTGCAATGACCTCCGCCTGTACCGATATAGGTTTTCCATAGTGGCATGAACGTTTTTTTTTGCGGGATTAAAAATAGCAGTTACATTTTACTGAACATTTTTTGGACCTGGGAAACATTTATAGAATAAAGAAAATGCTTCAATTAAAACGAAAGGAATCTTTTTTCAGAAAAGGAAATCATAGGTACAAAAATAAGAATTACAAGAATAAAAACAACGAAAGTCAATGTTAGAACATACCCTTTGTCACACCCCTGGATGTGAAACGTATATCCTTAACCTATCCAAATTGATTCTTACAGTTAATATATTTGGTACCCTTTTTAGTACTGCAGCTCATGACTAAATGTACTTCGGCCAAAAAACAAAAAAAACCTTTCAAGTCTGTATCTAATCAGAAATTTTTGACTACTTAACAATATTTAATATCTTTTAGATAATACAATCGAACTCCAACAAATAAAAAATATTTCAAAGTTCCTACTACTTTTATTTCCATCCTAATTAAAAATGACAACAACGCTTTTATCTTTATGTGTACGTTACCAGATCATTGCACTTTTCAATCTTTCTGGTTTTAGTTTAGTTGCCACTATTTAGTACACTCTGTTCAGTAACACTTCTCCCTCTATAATTTGTACATTCGTTTCCTGTCGTTTTTTATTGAATATCATTATTATAGTTTTTCATGCTTCTCACGATATCATCTAGCATATTTGTAATTCGTATTAGTGGTAGCATACTAACAAAATATCCAATAGCTCTAATTCACGTAAATGATAGGATTCGATACCGAATTAAATAAAACACCGTAAACCACTTCTGGTAAAACCGGTCACTTTAAATTTCAAGCTAAAAAAATACATGATGTTGCAACATTAAATCGAGAGCTAGTATTTAGTTCTTTTTTGGTTAGCCAAATACCAGCAAATCCCAAAACCCTTTTGTTCGAACTCACTTTTACCTGCTTCATACTTATTCAAAGTTTATGGAATTAGATTTCTGTAATTTAGAACATTTTTATCCACTTTTAGGACTTTTAAATCTTTTACTATACTTCGCATGGGGTTTTAGCATTCGATTCAAATCGTAGGATCGATTGTCCGATCACGTGCAATCAAACTGGAAAGATGTCATATTTCATAATATTATTCATCAATACAATTGGTCTTTTAAACCAAAATTGGAAAATATTCATTAGTTTTCCAAGGGAAACTGATATATCTTAATCATTACCAATAATATAATCATTTTTTAAGTTTCAAGCTTTGTTCCATTCTGACTTCTAAACACGGAGTCTTATATTCTGCTTTGCAGTATCCGCCTGTCCGTTCGTTTTAAGGTTCAGCGAACAAACGATAACTGCTAGAGCTTAGGTATAAACGGACTCGGAATGGTCTGCAGCCTCTGCAATGGAGAAAGGTATTTTACCTCTGACCTGGATTTATTGAATTTTTTCTTTAAATAAAAGGTGAAAGGTTATTGAACGATGAAATAATAAGATAATTTGTTTAAAACTTTATTTATTTGAACTAATGTTCAATTTAAACTAGTTGACGCGTTTCACTAACACAGTAGCTTTCTCAAAACGAATGAAGGTGTAAATTAAAAATGTTCTGATATAAACAGTACATAACTACAGAATTCTATTTACTAATGTTAACAAAGGTATTGAAATAAATTATCTGGAAATTCATTCACTACAAACATTCCTAAGCTATCTTCTAGGTAAAAAGGTTTAATAAAGGAGAGTGATTTATCTATTTGGTCGTTAAGAAGATTATCTGAATATTTATTTTTGTTAATCTCAAGGGCCTCTAATAAATTTTAACTAAAGGATTTACCAAAATTTGGGTCGAAATATTGTTGGTTTTCGAATAAATGATTTGAATAGTTAGAATCTAATATTTTGTTGTCATGGCTACGTTTGTCTTCCGAAATTCTAGTTTTAAAATTTCTAAAAGTTCTACCGATATAAATTTTATCACAGTTGTCATTACCACATTTTAATTTATAAACTTCTGATTTCTTTAATTTTGTACATTTAGATTTATTATTTTAAATGAGTTGGGATAAATTGTAATCAGTTTTAAAGAGAATACTCATGTCTAACGTTTATAAAAATGATTTAATTTTTAGGGATGGTGTTCCAAAGTATGTTAAGCTTTTAAATTGTTTATTATTATTTTTATCAGAAGGGAATACTTGTTCTAAAGTCTGTTTTTTATCTTTTTATTTATGATATTGTTAATTAAATTTGGATCGTCATTATTATTAACTGCTATTTGTTTTATGATATTTAATTCTTTGATATAATTATTAATATTTCTTGGGACTGTTAAGAGTCTGTGTGTCATGAAAGCTGCTAGTTCATGACTGAATGGGTGGACCGAACTATTATGAATTGTAACATCCGTATGCGATGGTTTATGAAATATAGAAAAAATTTCAAATATAAATAATAAACATGATTTTTCTATATTTCATAAACCATTACATACAGATATTACAATTCATAATAGTTCGGTCCACCCATTCAGTGATAAACTAGCAGCTTTCAATAGTATGATACACAGAGTCTTAACAGTCCCATTAAATATTAATAATTATAACAAAGAAATAAATATCATAAAACAAATAGCAGTTAATAATAATTACGATCCAAATTTAATTGATATTATCATAAATAAAAACATAAAAAAAACACTTTAGAACAAGTATTCCCTTCTGATAAAAATAATAAACAATTTAAAAGCTTAACATACTTTGGGACACCATCCTTAAAAATTGAATCATTTTTAGAAACTTTAGACATGAATATTTCCTTTAAAACTGATTACAATTTATCCAAACTCATTAAAAATAATAAATCTAAATCTACAAAATTAAACAAAGCAGGAGTTTATAAATTACAATATGGTAATGGCATCTGTGATAAAATTTATATCCGTAGAACTTTTAGAAATTTTAAAACTAGAATTTCGGAACACAAACGTAGCTATGACAACAAAAAATTAGATTCTAACTATTCAAATCATTTATCAGAAAACCAACACATTTTCGACCCAACTTTGGAAATTCTCCATGTAGTCGGTAAATTAACAAAAATAAATATTCAGGTAATCTTCTTAACGACCAAATAGATATCAATCACTCTCCTTTAATAAATTTTTGTACCTAGCAGATAGCTTAGGAATGTTTGTAGTGAATGAATATCCAGGTAATTGCTTTCAATACCTTTGTTAACATTAGTAAATAGAATTCTGTAGTTATGCACTGTATATATTAAAACATTTTCATATTATACCTTCGTTCGTTTTGACAAAGCTACTGTGTTAGTGAAACGCGTTAACCAGTTTAAATTGAACATTAGTTCAAATAAATGAAGTTTCAAACCAATTATATTGTTTTATTTCATCGTTCAGTATGGATCTTCATCAAGTAAGAGCCTCATCTATTCAATTTTTGAAAGGTTATTTTCCATTAGTTTTGTTTTAAATTAGTTTTGGCTGTAACACAAACTTCTTCTTCTTCTTGCATTATTCAATTGCATTTAAAGACAGTTATTATGACCTCATAATATTGAAAAGAGACGGGAAAAACGACGATTTAATATAGAAAAAATGTTACAATGTATTAGAATCAGCAAATTATCGATGAGAAATTTGAAGTGTTAAACTCGTAAGCTGTTGTACTTCAAATAACTGTCAATTTAATTATGTGATTTGATTTAAAACTTGTGAACTTAGCGGTTGTTTAGTAGTGTTTTGAATGTAATAAAGTTAAAAAATGACTGATTCGTAGTTTTCTCTGACGCGACCGGAGTTAGTAGAAGCAGTGAAAGTAGCGTTCCAAAAATTATGGCCAGCTAAATCACGGAAAATGTACGAAACTGTATATTCAAGATTTATGGATTGTAAGACAAAAAAGACATGCAGTTCGTTCTCGAAGACGGTGTCATTGGCTTATTTTTCGGAAGTAGCACAACAAAAAAACCATCAACTGTGTGTTCGAATTATTCAATGAATTAAAGTATGTTACAATGCAATAATAAAGTGAAGATTTCAAAATATTTCAAACTAATTTCTGAAACAAAGTAGGAGAAGTTACATGCCCTGGGAAAAATGTAATTTTATAAAAAGTGATATTTTGTTACGTGTCAAACTGTCAAAAGTTTTTCCAGTCACAGAAAAAAATATATTTGAAAATATATTTGATAGATAGAAGACAATTACTTTTGTGTATAGATCAAACGACATAGCAGACTCATATATTATAATCTTATTCTGATGTCATTTAATTAAAAAACACATCAGTTTGAATTTTTGTTTTGATCGTTACGTTGTTAGTTCATTAATTTTTAATACCAATTACCATCAGATGAGACGACAAAAAATCAATGAAATCTTAAGGATTTACATGATTGAAACCTCAAAACAAATAAACAATACCCTAAAAAAGGATAAATTCTTATGGATGTTATGAAGACCTAGTAAATTTCAAAAATTTTTCTAAAAATTCCTATCGTTTGCATAAAATTCTTATGTTATCTGCGTAGCACAGTTCTAATAGAAAAATAATAATTTCTGAGATTATACGAAAAATAAATTTATTGGCTAGTCCCGATGCCAATTTCTTTTTGGTATTATTCAATATTTTTTAGTTCATAGTAAAAAATACAAGGTTTTATTTCATCATCTTATTTTACTGAAAATATTTCGATACATTCTCAAATTTTAGTTGAAATCTAGTTTGAAAATGAAATATCGATTCACTTTTTTTGATATGTCATAACTCCCCTTGACAACTTCTTTGTATCTATGACCTGGAACTTGCGAACTTAACAGTGGCTTATTAATTTCCCAGTGAATGTTACAAAAAAAACCGTTGAAAAAGGAAGACTTTTCGGTTGCGTAATGACAAGCCAGAAGAGATATTAAACTGAAGAAGTTCCTTAAGGAAAAGCTGTCGGAAAACAAATTAATCAAAACCACAAATATGCGGATGCAATTTTTGAGGCTCAAGTGTTTACGGTACGTATTATAAGCATTTTCCGGACTTGCCTTCTTTTCATCGTTGCTTTCGTCTTAACTGAAAACGTCTTAAAAGAGAATTATAATCAGTTGCGGGTCAGGGCAGAGGAAAAGCACGATAAAATTAATATTTCACTTCAGTTAGTCGAAAGCGCAGTAGTAAAAAAATTAAAAAACAAGTAAACGGGAAATGTTGGGGATAGAAACAATGAAAGTTTCCTACAGGGATTCGATTTATAACAATTTTTTAAAGTTCTCTAGTTACTAAATAATATTATTTCATGTACACTGTGCGTCATATAAAACTGGTACAACTATGATAATCGAAAATAGTGTTTTGTAGTTGTGTAAATTGATCTTTTAAAATGTGTCAATGCTAAACCAGCTTTTATGGTATAATTACTAGTGCTGTGATGCCAGCTCAACAAAAATGTTAGTATATGTAATTATAAAATTAAATTTTGTTAAGCAATAAATCGAAATGGAAAAAATAAAAATGTATTATATAATTTATACTCAAACAGTACAGTAGAAATGGAGCAGCTTTTCCATCACGTGACTTAGTTGACGATATTGTTCAACACATACTATGTTGGTACTGTCTTCTTCTAATAACAGAAAAAGAACGAAACTCAATACAAGCGTTTGTCGTATTGTTTTTAATAGGATACATATGGTTGATGTATCAGTGACGTGATGTCTAATGTAACTAGCTTAAATTTAGAAATAGTGTGATATTGTAATAAATAGAAATGTATTACATTGTTACTGGTTCGAATGTTTTTTAAAATAGAAGTTGGTTGGTTTATTAGATGACTGACTTAAAAAAGATAAGACAAGGATCACTGATCAACTGTTGTAGGAAAAATAGGAAACGAAAGACCAGTTTTAACTAGAATAGAGCTAGACAAAGCTTTAACTGATTATTTCTAGGAAAATCCCAACAAGACATGCAATAGATGCAGAAAACTTTAATGCTGCAACAGCATTAAGAAAAATTAGGAAACCTGATTTAAAGAATTGTGCATTTGTCGCCATGAATTTTCAATAATAGCGACAAAATTTCAATAAAAGGAAGAAAGTTTACAGTTTACAGATTTGGATACGAGATCCACGTAATTCAAAATTAAAACATTTCAAAGAAATGAATTAACAAATAGATTATAGACCATGGTAGCCATGCAAGTTTACATTCAATAATAAATAACGTGTCATAGTTCCATTATTATTGATAAGTTCTTGTAATCTTGTAGGCATTGAGTCAATTAAATTTAATGTTAAATTTTCATCTTCTGTCAAGCTTTCCCAGCGTGGAATTGTATTTAAATTTTTTTACCATAAATCCCCAAACATCCTCTAATGGAATAAGGTCTGGACTTTTAGCGACCCATGGAAGGGTTTCAATGTTATTTTCAGCAATATAATTGCGTACACAGCGAGCGGTGTGCACTAGCAGTTGTCATGCTGAAAAATAAAATTATCGTTGTGGAAGATTTCCCTAACCGATGGTAACATTACCACATCTATAAACTCCAATATGGCCGTCATTATGTGATTGGAATACTTTTTCATAGGAAAAAATTGCCCTGCCCCAAAACTTTAATGTATTGTTTAAAACATAATTTAAGGCAAATATTGATCTACCTTGTTAATGTTCTTCACTTAGTTTGTATTTCCAGGCAGCTGCACAATTCATTAAATTAGTTTTTCTAATTCTTCTTAATGCGGTTGTTACTGAAGCATTAAAGTTAACTGCAACTTTTGCATGTCTTGCCGTATGAAATGAATTTTCCCTTAAGTAATGCTTCGTCTTGCTCCTCTGTAGTAATGAATGGTCCTCTAGTTCCACTTTTTCTAACAGCATGATCGTTATCCCACCTTTTTAATGTTTTGAATCGTGGTTTTGCTTCTATTACACTCTTAGGCAAGTTGGCTCTTTCTCTATTTTGGAAATTATTCGCATTTTATTAAATTCACTTAAATGGGCTGGCATCGTGGATAGTGCGCTTTGGCAAATTTGACACAGGTGACTGATTATCATTTTGATTAGTTAAATTTGGTGTTTTAATTGAAACTCACTGTTTCTAGCTAATTCCACAATATAATGAAAATTGTTGAAAATTCTAAAAAATTGACAATTGTTTCGATAAATCAATATCATCTTCAGAATGACAGAAGTTACATTTCATTTGATGCCTACCTGATGTTTAGTAGTTATTTTTGGCTAGACCAAGAAGTGACCTAACTTGTGATTGACTTAATATATGTTAATAGAAAAAAGAAGAAGATGTGATATTACAAATATTGAAGCTTATATTTTATTAGCCCTATGGTGATATCATGGATATCATTTTCCCAATTAAGATCAGTATAACTGGGCATTGATATAGAAAACCAGGAAAACTATATCTGCTGATCTTTACAATTATCACTTAAGAAGACAGTTTATTAGTGGAGAACTCCCTAGATTTAACTGTTCATTGACAACTTCATATTGTGGGTTTCTTAAATGTCTTCTAATTTCCAATTCTTCAAGGAAATCCAGTTCTTGTTTCTTTTCACAAATATGCAGTACTTCTGGTTCTGTATTAGGTGTCAATGAATGATTGGTGTCAAGTAGATGTTTTGCGTAGTGGGATTTATCTGGTTGTTTTAATCTGTATGCTCGTAAGTGTTCACTGTATCGAATTTTCTAAATTTCTAAGGGTCTGACCCAAATAGACAGCATTACATTCTGGACATTTGAGTTTATATATACCTGATTTCTTTAATAGTGGTATTTTTGTTTTTACATTTAACAATTTTGTACTAACGTTACTTTCTGTTTTAAAAAAAATTGTTGTATTAGTTGCTAAAGATATTATCTTTGAAATATTATTAGAAATATTTCCTGCATATGTTTTATAAGTTTTTATTTCTTCAGTTTATTTAGGAAATAATAGTTGTAATGCCACTTTTTCCTCTTTTTTATTAATTAGCTTATTTATCATATGTAATGAATAACAGTTAATTTAGTTAAATTTGGTTTACATAGGAAAAAATAAAGGTGTACCAATTTTATATGACACAAAATAAAACTCAATATTATTGCATTTGATGTTTCAATATCATTTAAATTTAATTGTTTGTGGTGACAGAGATTCTCATCATAAACATATACCACATATTAACTCATGATATTGCCTCATAAATATGTTAAAGTTAGGAATGATCCTTATTGGATGAGATTCGTTGTAAATCATCAAAAATAATTAAATAGATAATCTAGAAATAATGACATTATAAAATTAAAAGAGAATGCTTTTCATTAAATAGAATCATTTACAACATTTTCACTGCAATGGAATACCAAGTTCAGTTGGTTTTTCTACAATTCTTCATTAGTCTCTAAAGTCGAAAACCTAAAGTGTTGAAATGTGTTTTGTTAGAAGTTGGAATGTTTGTTCTGGTTGGTTGCCCTGATATAGGATTAGTTTCCTCTGCAGGGCTTGGTTAAGGGTATTTTGGGGGTTGTAGTGCGCGTTCATATATTGAGTTTGGTGTATTGGGTGGTTAGCTGAAAATTGGCCTGGTTGAAGGTGTCTGGAAAATTTGAGAAAGTGACTAAAAAGAAAATTAAAAGGTGTGGAATTGAGATTTTGGAGCGGGCTTTTCGCCGATATTATTTTCGGTACAGAAGTCCCATATTCTCTCTTTTAACAATCGTTCAAAGACTTTACCTAGGACGCTGATTAATGAAATTGGGCGGTAGGATTCAGGCTTTGTAGGGTCTTTGCCGGGTTTGGGGATGAAAACTACGTTGGCCGATTTCCAACAACGAGGGAAGTGATGGGAGCGGTTTCTTGGGGAGTTTTCGGTGTTTCCAACCGCTTTGGGCATTGGGGAAGGTAGGCGGGGTGCGAGCCACCGTATTTTTTACAGACAGGGTCGTTTACCTTAGGGCAATTGTTGGGTTTGTGGCCCGATGCTCCACAGGAGGGACAGACCGCTTTGGCCTTGCATGTTTCAGCAAGGTGGCCTGTGGTGGAGCACGTATTGCAGTATCTGGATACTGCAGGTAGTGGGTTGGTAGGGTTTGAGGCCTCACACGGGTGTAAGAGACCGTAAAATTTGAGAGGGCGCGGTGGTAGGCTACTTCGGAATCCGTAAGGATTCGGAACATGAAAGTGGCCTTGGCTAGACGTCGGGAGATAATGCGCCAGGATCTGGTGAAGGTGAAGTTTACTTCGTTGCGGAGGATATCCTCGAATTCTCTGTCGATTAGGGATGTGTCTACATTTCTGCAGATAAGAGAGAAGGTGGGCTTGCGGGTTTTGGATTGTGAGCGGGCTTGGGGAGTTGGATTTAGGGGGCCGATGGTGGCCTGGGGGTCACCGATGGCAAGAGATTCGGGTGGGATGTTCGCAGGTATCTTCAGGAGTGCTGTGCGGTTCGGGTTTGCCTTCAAGAAGGAGATATCTTCCCTCAACAGCTCGTTTGTGTTGAGTGTATTTGGAAGGTAAGTTTCGGATATTCAGAGTTTGAAATGAAGGTGTTGGTTGGGAAGGTCAGGTTTGTTGGGCAGTTCGTAGTTGTTGAGTGGGGCGGGGTTGTTGTGTTGATTGTTGTTGAGTTGGTTGTTGTTGTTGGGTGGTTGGTGGAGGCGGAGTAGGGATTCTCCGGCTTCTTTTGGGTATGGCTCCCAAGAGAGTGAAGTCCTCCTCTGGTGCTTGGAGGGTGGATATGGGAGTCGAGTTCACAGAGATATGTGAACTGGGGCAAGAGGGATGGGATTTAGCAGAGTGTATTCTTGGTGGGGAGCTGTGGGAGGAGTTTTGCTTTAAGACGTTGTACTTGGTCTTAAGATTATTGTATTCTAGTCTTAGATGATTAAGTTCACGCATTGTGTCATCGAGTGTGGTTGACTGGTTGCAGTTTGGGTGTGAGGGCATTGGTGGAAACTCATAGTGAGATGAGATAGTGGGTACAGGTTGGCCAGCTTGGCTACTGGTGTTGTACGGGGAGCGTTTTTTGGAAGACATTGCAAGTTGGTTGGGGGGCGGAAGGCGACGAAACAGAAAGTAGTTTCGTTTGTGTGGGGTTGTTAGTATGGGGGGTAGAGGACAAATGACGGACAGTAGACGCACTGCCGGAGGGAGTTTCCTCACTGGTTAAAGGTTTCCTGACCCTTTTGTCTGCCGGTTAGTATATTATATTCACCTGAAAAGTCCTTTCGTCTTCAGCTGGATGGCAGTAGATTTATTGTTAGAAGCTTCTTCAAAACTTTGTTAATGAAAAAAAGCAAATTTCATAAATAATTTGCTCTATAAAGAGCAGTATTTCATAAATAAAATATGTCCTATACAGGACACATCGAGATTAAAATCTAAGTTTTATCGGCGAATATGATGGCAAGCCGCTACTGGAGTGATCCGGTTTGAATCAGGGACCGAATTTCCAGGGATGCTTCTACTTGCTGGTCACCTTCGTTTGCAGTGTCGGAGCAAGATGCCTAAAGTGATATCTACTTGAGGTAGATATATCTAACACGGTATATCAGGATTTCGAGCCGACCAATCAAAGTGCTTGTTTCAACAAAAACAACTAACAATTTCAATTTTTTTCTTAGAGACTACTTTATCACGTTGAAACATTATTTTTCCATAACTATTAGGATGTTTGTTCGTGGTTTAGCATCATCTTAAGTATGTTATTCATTAAAATATCAACCCACAAGTTCAGCTTCTCATATCACTGTTGAATCTTCTTCATATCTCTATTGTCATTGTGATTTATTAATTATTCCGTTTCTTTTTTGAGAACTTTGATAATTATCAGAATAATTCTATTTACTGAAGTTTCCCAACTTCATGAACTGTATGAATATGGAATCTCACATTAACCTCACATTTACTACAAACGATGTAGGTAATTGTAGTAAATTTTTATTTTTGTAGAAATTGTAATGCCCGAAAAATAAAATAGTCAAATTAAGCCAATAACATATCATCAAATAAAAACGAAAACTACTTTAATACATCTAAAATCGTTGGTAGTATACTATAGTACAATTTTAAATGTAGTAATAGTATTAGTCCCTTTAAACTTGAAATAATTGAATAAACCGATAAACAAAATCTGATTATAGCCTCACAATACTTACTACCAATGATGTAGGTAATTGACAGAGAGACAGACAGACAGACAGACAGACAGACAGATAGAAACTTACACCTAGATCTCCACAGTCATCATGGCAACATACACCAATGGCAAAGTCTCCTGATGATTGGAATGTACTAGAATTGATTAATTTATAACCGGGAAGTTGTCACGTGAGTTTTCCTCGGCCTGTGACTCCGCTCAGGTTGTGGAATTTGGCCTTAGCTACTCTATTCTTTATTACCTCAATTGGGATAAGATGCATCAATAACAAAAATTTCGGGAACAATGGATTCATTTAACACAAAAATAAATTCATATAAACCCTGTATAAACAATACAATACGAATAAAAATCAGTCTAGCAATAAAAATGTCCAACTCAAGATTTTATATCTATCGAAAATAAGGACTTATCTAGGAGAGACTCGGGATGCACAGCTCTCAGCGATATCAGCAGTTTCTTGAGCAGTTGGGGGTATGTACTTGAAACAAAAACTACTCTACTCTCAGGGTTGTATGAAAGAAAAATTTTGAAAAGAGTAGACCGTAGATTCCTACTAAGAGTATATTTGGAGATAACAAAGCCAGTTCTCAGGGCTTGGTTATCTGAAGGATATGTAGATAGAAAATTTTATATTGAAGTTATAATGATAAAAAACGAGAAAATGAAAATAAGGGCGCCACTAACTTTGGTTCCTAAACAAAGTAACAAAGAAATCAAATACACAATCAGCCAACTTTTAACTGATGTTACTGCTTAAAAAAGCAATTATTTAGTAATGCTGAAGGCCATGTTCCTGTATAGTAAATAATACAAGTATTTAAAAAGATATTTAAATATAATGGAATGAAATAATACAAAAATGCATAAGGTGTTAGTAAACTATTATATAGTGAATACTTTTATGTATAATTCAAAAATTTTGAGACGTAGAAGTAGGTGAAGCCTTTTTATGATCACAAAGAAATAATCTGGAATTTATGAAGGCATCTATGTTGGTCACTCCGTTCACTCCAGGTCAAACTTGAGTTCTCTGGTAAACTGAACGCTTAGGAAAGTCCTACCCAGGTATTACTGATTTCCGTTAGTTTTACATAGGGATGTGAGATCCCGGAATTTCGCTACGATATTAAACTGTATGCTACAAACAAATTTTTATATAATATAGATATACTTTGATACCTGTCCAGATACATATATGTTAAACAAACAATTATACAATAAACCAAATTTAGCTCAAGGATTCGTTCTGGACAAACATCTATAATTAACGTTAAAGTAAATAATCTTATTTAAAAAAACTGAAAAAAACATATTAAGAGCATGTGACATCCCAATAATTTTTGTAGCTATTTTGTATAACTCGACAAATGTTGAAATATTATAATCCTTTAACCACTACAAATTAGGTTCTTAACATTCGAATTTATAACATACCAGTGATCCAGCTGATTCCCCTGCCAAGATGTTAATTTATAATTCTATAAAATTGCCCTTGGCACCTTTGAATTACTGCACAATTCCTTCGATCTCGGCAAATTCTCAGAATTCTCTGCCGTTCCAGTCAGAAATCCGATATCGATATCCCTTCCTTTGCCCAAATAGACTTTACGACTATTCCACCACAACGGAATTTTCGATAAAATTTAAAAGTAGTTTCATTTCACATTTAAACTGGAAATACGTGACGTATATTCCACCAAAAAATTAAACTTCTTTGGGAAATTATTTAGTAAAATTATTTCTTGAAATGTTAACAGCAAAGTTACCGTTTCCAACTCTGGACAGTGGCGACTTCTTGATTAAGATCGGATGCAGAGGTCCACTTGCGAGCTGCAGAGCAGCGAAACAAGATAACACCACGCACAAAATATATTTGCAGACTAAAAATTATATTTCCTTCTAATCGAGCAACGAAACGATATAGGAAGAAGAGACCGTCAAATCAACATTCACCGATTAAATAGGAACTTGCGAATGTAAAAACAGTCATTCGACTCATTTTTAAAATATCGAAGTAAATTATTTTGAGGGAATACCTGAAGAATAAGTAACGCTCCGAAATTACTTATGAAAAATTAATAACGTGTCGCGATAGACATGTTACAAAGTCAAAGCTCTAAATATTAATTTTTCGAATGTTTTTTTATACTTTTACTTTTTGTTCTACTGCGTTATGTTCTGTTTGTTACATATAATCATGTAATAAACAAATATTTTATATATTTATGTTTTACTTACCGAAGGCATACAACTAGCATTTCTGTAGGTTTTAGACTCTCCCTAAAAAACACTGTTTTGCTTTGTGATAGAGTTTTCTATTTTTGCCAATAGTTCATTAAATAGGAATAAATTCATGCGGAAATATTGATAAAACTTTTCTTCATTATCAAAGAGTTGTTGTTATAATTCCCATTATTCTCCTTCAGATTTACGTGTTTTCAAAATATCGTTAATCCGATACCGTCTGGATGAATGTTTCTTTCTTTCAGTTTCTTCTTCCTCGTCTAACAGAAGGGCAATCATAATTAATTCTCTATTGTTAAATTTACTAAGAGCCATTTTCAATCACACAAAAAGAATATAAATTACACCGCGTTATTTGCAAGTAGGGACCGTGCCTGTAGACATTTACGCCGACTAGCGGCAAACATCTTAACTAGTTGGGATCGTTTATTAAATTTTAACATGTGATTAATATTTATATTATTGTAATAATGTCAACTTTATGAAAAAATTGTTGTATCCGTGACTGTAATAATACATCACCTCTAAAACGTGTAGAGACAGAGAATGTTGGGAGCTGCATGGAAAATAGCAAAACGTAAACAGTGGATAAAAGCAGTAAAAAATTATGTGTAAGTCTTATATTAATTAAACAATTTATTACAAAGTTTCAGCTAAATTCGAGGCATGTAGAAACTATGATTTTGATAACTAAGTTCTTAATATTTATGATACATGTTTTATAGTAAAAACTTAAAACTTGACGTAACCTTTGAATTTTTGTTTGTTTCAGAAGAAATTTAAAAAACTGGGTGCCAAATAAAAATACGAGAATTTGTAGTTCTCATTTCATCATTACGAATAATCGAAACATCCTTTACATCTGTCTTATGTCCCCTCGATTTAATCTGGAAGTGTAAATGTAAAATAGTATACAATCCTTGTAACGTTTACAGCGAGTAAAAAATCGTGATATGCAAAAAATTGCCAGTGTTAATAAATCATTTGTGAATAAGGAAACTGAAAATTTAGTATTTTGTTAATTTTCACCAATACAGTAATGGAGCAAGAGGATGATATCAATGTTAAAAGTGTTATTTCTATACCTGTACAACAAAGTATAAATTGTCAAACGGAGATAGTTGTAGAGGAAACGAACAACGATTTAGCATATTTCATAATTACATTAATGAAATTGAAAACTTGTTTATCATTTACGGCGCTTTCAGTACTGTTTAATATATCCATAGAATTTCAGAACATAGGATATTTGTAAAGCATATATAACAATTGAATATTTTACTGAAGAATTTTTTTCACCTGCTAAATCAACTACACAAACATCTATTACCGAGAAATTCGTGTTATAATTTATTGATTACCTATACGGAAGTTAATACTGAAATACCGCCTGAAGTTAATAACAGGGTATTAATGTATTCACAATATAAGCATCACCATACAACTAAGTTCATGGTGGGTTGTGTGCCAAATGGATTTGTAAGTTTTGTTTTCAAATGTTATGGTGGTCGTGCAGGTGATTGCTTCATAATGAATGATCGTGGTTTAATTGAGCCTGTCGATGTAGTTCTTGCTGATAAAGGGTTTCAACAGATAAAACAATAAGTAGAGAATAAAAATGCTATTTTTGTGATGCATCCTTTTAGTCACAAAGATCAATTCCGCACGGAAGAACTAGCCGATACTCATTTTACAAATATTGAGACTAAAATCTTATTTAATACTTTAGTAAGACCTAAACTTGAGATTGGATCTATTATCTGCGGAGATCAACCTCAAATGTACTTAGAAAATATCGAGAAAGTGTAGAATAAATACTTACGTTTCTGGCAGTATAAAAAATATAAACGTTGGCCGGATTATAGAACAATTAGGACAACTAGATTACGGGAAAAACTTGAGGTTATCTCTATCACTAGTCGACGTGAATTGAATATGATGATTTTCTTGTATAAAATAATTAATAATATTAATAATCATTTATATTGTATCGTTTTGACGGAAACATGGACAATTATCGGTACGAATCTATATAATATAGCAGGTTACAACTTAATTTATAATGAGGGCGATTTAAATCAAAATGATGGGCTGGTAGTGTATGTTAAATCTATTTTCAGTTTTGAACAATGTTCTAAAAGTTGCAATAGATATTCACAATAATACTAGGATCGCAATTTTGGCGTGTTATAGATCACCATCACAGGAGAATTATAATCCTAAAATACCCGAGTTCATCAATAATCTAGAAACTTTGTTAGGAATTAATAGAGTAGATACTGAGCAGTACTGCATATTTGTGGGTGATATCAACATAGACTTACTTGATTCAGATCATAATACAATAGATTAGATTAGTACCTTGAGCGAATATGGATTTGTATCTACCATTAATAAGCCAACTAGACTGGATTCCTGCCTAGACCATCTCTTTTTATATTCAAAATCTAATAAAAATTTAGGAAATATCATTCCCTTGGTCATAAAAACTGGTGTAACAGATCACTACGCAATAGCATTACAAATTATGATGGACAATAAAGAACAAAAGAAGCCATCCGAAAGGGTAACAAAGCATGTTAACTACCAAAAACTTAAGGAAACTGTTTCTATAATGTCATGGGATTCGATAAGAAGTTGATATGATCCAGATGATGCTACAGAGAAATTTATTTCAATAATTCAAGAAAATATTGATAAATGCCTTTATTATAATAGACACATCCGGAAAAAAACCCAAAATTGCGCCATGGGTAACAAATGCTGTACTCAGGTCCATAAATGAAAAGAAACGTTTATTTCAGTTAACCAAAAAAAGTCCGAATGATCGTAATATACATTCACATTACAGACTATACAGAAATAAGTTAAATGCTCTAATTCAAACTACAAAAAAAAATTATTATATCACAAAAATTCCAATAGTAACAAACAACTGTGGAATGTAGTGAAAGATATTTGTGGATCAAGCAATTCACGAGTTAACATAGGAAAAATTAAAGATCAAAAAGGAAATATATCCTCTTCAAATAGCGAATGAGTTTAACTCAACTTTTTCTGAAGTAGGGAAATATTTGGCCGAAAAAATTGACAAAAACCGACAGCGGGTATATGATAAAGTTTCTTTCTCAAATTCAATGTTTTTGCTACCAACAAATACATTTGAGGTGAAGTCCATTATAAATGAATTGAAAAACAAAAAAGCAACTGGTATAGACGAAATTAATGCTGAGTGTGTAAAGGCAATACAATTATATATCCTTGATCCGCTGCAACACATAATAAACAAGTGTATGAAGGTGGGAATAAGGCCTAAAGCGCTCATAAAATTGGTAATCACACCTTTTTATAAAAATGGAGACAAATCCCTTCCTATTAACTATCAACCAATATCATTAGTACCACATATATCAAAAATTTTTGAAAGAATATTGAAAATAAGATTGGATTCATACATAACCAAATATGGGCTGATATCGTCCCACCAGTTTGGATTTAAACAAAACAGTTCCGCACACAATGTTTTATTAAATTTAACAACCAAAATAATTGATGCTCTAAATAGGAGTAGAACGTGCCTATGTATTTTTTTGGATTTAGCGAAAGCATTCGATACTGTCAGCCACAGTAGTCTATTAAAAACGCTGGAGAACTACGGGATACGGGATACTTGTTTGAAGTTATTCAGGAGTTATCTCTCATATAGACAACAGGTCGTAAAAATCAATGAATTTATTAGTGAAGAACGCGATATAACATACTTAGTACCACAGGGTACTATATTAGGCCCTGTGTTATTCAATCTCTACATGAATGATTTATTTTCTTTAAATAGCGCTGGTCATATAATTGGTTACGCGGATGATACTGCAATTGTTTATGAGGACAGTAATTGGTATGATTTAAAGCTAAAAGTTGAATCTGACCTAAAGCTAATTAAGTCGTGGTTTGATAGTAAACTATTAACCACAAATTTTGAAAAAACTTTTGACATGCCTATTCTTAACTCCAACTCATCTAATAACCGATTTTATCCACTGAAAATATCACAGTTTGATCAGGATTTATTTATTAAACCAATAAACAAAATAAAATATTTGGGGGTTATATTCGATACAAACTTAAAATGGGATTGTCATATTAAATATATAATAAAAAATTGTATTGCATAAATTTAGGCACTTGAAAAAGTATATTTCTAGCCAATATCTCCAATTTATATTTCGGATGAGTGGAAAGCCATCTTCTATATGGATTACAGGTTTGGGAAAGTGCGTTGGAACTTCACTTGCAGCTATTAAATATAATCCAGAGGAGATTTCTAAAAATCATAATGTCTAAACCGAACCTTTATTCTTCAGATCTCTTGTATTCTGAAAGCAGAATATTGGATCTGAAACAACTATACTTTTTATGCGTTTCAGTGGAATATCATAGATCAAAGAATACACACAATTTACCAATCCATAATTACAATACTCGGAATACACATTTCCATACAGTCCCTAGGATGATAAAAACGAGTTGTCAGAAAATATATTCTTTCTATTCCGTTAAGATTTACAACCGTATTCCAGATTATATTAAAAGCATTCAAAATATTCGATTATTTAAAAAGAAACTAAAACATTTAATTTTAGAGCAGAAAAGAGAATTCTGCGATATAAGAATCGTAACGTGAGAAGTATCTACACCTACACATGGTTACATTGGCTGAAGGTTGGAGTTTTCGGTGTTCAATCACTTAAATAGTTTAATATACTACAGGTTTTTTTTCTGTAGTAGTACAGGTTCATTTTATTTATTCCTTTAATTTTTCATATTATATTTTTTTAAATTCATATTTTGTTGTGATATTCTGATTGTGCTATGTATTATTTGTGATATTAGTACTATCATTATTGTTGTTAAGTTTACTAGTGTTGTAAGTGTAACTAATTTTGTCGCTGTACTTAATTTAGATACCACTTACAATCTGTTTTTTACAGCTTCTGTGGGGCATTGTGTTTATTCACGATTTTTGATCTACATTTGTTATACTTTGTAATTTCTAGTGAATAAACATATATTATTATTATTATTATATCGACATCTTGTAATTTATTGTACTTAATTCCTTTCAAAGTTCCCTCAAAGTTAACTTGATCCTCTTTTTATTGTTTCGGAGAGTAACAACATTAGTTTGCTCTCCTCTTGAGACCATGTTAAAATTTGCCAATAATGTTACTGAATTAGATCGGGTAATGTCAATTAAACAATTTAAGAATAGTATTTATGAATATATTAATAAATTTGGTGTTTGCAGGAACAGTTCTGGACATTAGTCGTATTTGCCTTGTTTTTAATTGTCTACATTAATCAATATATTACTGTTATATTTATGAATGGCCATACTACACAATGTTAGGATATAATTTATGTATTACCAATTCTTATTCCATGTAATAAAAAATAAATCCTGTTTGGAATAAATGATTAATATTCTAATTTTGTGTTAACCCACAAAATGTGAAATCGTTACGTTACTGATTTTCAATTTTACAATATGGCGGTGGTTTTGACAACAAGTTAGCGCATATACATCTGCAACTTCAAGTGGCTTCAACCTTCGTGAAACGGACTCTAATGTGCGAGGGATACAGAATCGGCTCCGACCTTTGTAGTAATAATTTTTGTTGGGATTTCCCATTTTCGCTGTTTATGGATACATATTTTCGCGTCTTTCGCAGGATAATTATCGTATTTTCCAAAAATTTCTATTGCTATTTTGAAACTGGTATGATTTTAATGTAGTTTTTATTGAAAAAAATGTTAGACAAAAGAATGTGGTGATATAAGCAGCTTTTGTAATTAGTGATATATTTACATTTTGGTATTTAAGTAAGTATTTATGAATTCTTATGAAAACAAACAATAAAGCAAGGCTATCGATTTAATGGACTGGTGACCTTGGTACTAATTTTTTTTAAATCTTGCCATTTAACTACTGGCGTCTATTAGTTTGAACATAATGTGGTGAATGAGTTTATTTGAATAAAATTATTTTGGATTTCGTTTTGTATTATAATAAACTTCGAATAAAAAGTAATTGCATCAGTAGTTATAGTTCTATAAGCACTGTTCACGCGACAAATATTTTTTATTATAATACAGTTTTTTCAATGAATTATAGTTTTGATTAGCGGTTTCTCCAAGTCTCAAGTGAAACAGCGAAACAAAAACTCTATAAGAAACGAATGCTACAGCTATACCGATTTGTTCACAGAAACGTTAGAAAAAAAATATTTACATTAAGAAGCAGTCGATTGCTAGCACACTACTTCAGTAGCAGCGTCAGTCTCGTTATTAAACAGCCACACTTCATATTAAGATGGTACCATCGCTCATCGAAAAAAAACCTGATAGAGTAGCACAACCCAACAAACACACAAACACTGGTGAAGTATATATTTGTTTGTTGTTTTTCAATATGAAACTGTCCCTCGTAGCATTAAAAAAACACTGTCAGCGCGACGACATGGAAGGCTGCTACCTGACATGTCGGCACCTGTAACCTCATGAGCGTTTTCAGACCTAACTACACGATAACTCCACCACAACGGAAACGATATCGGCGCGTGCATAAATATGCAATGCAGGTGCCGACATAGAGGGCAAACGTCTAAAAATTAGCGTTTTTTTCAGGATTTGGAAAATTCAAAATGGCGGCAGTTCAAAATGGAATAACATTTTTTTTCAACCGACTCTAAAGCTATGAACATTAATGATATCGAGACGCGGTTGATTGCAATCGATAGAGTGAAAGTTATATTTTTATAAATAAAACAAACACAATTTTTTTACTTAATTTTTAGCATTTACCGAAAAAAAGATGTATCTTGTTTTTTCCATTTTTTCCTTTGGAAAATGTAATAATAATATCTTTTTGCATCATGAGTATCTTTGTCTTTGAAAGACGCGTATTTTAAAAAAAATTCCAGATACAATTAGTAGAAGCTGAGATAAACAAGTGCAAACTCTGTTCGATACTGTGACAATATTAATTAAAATTTTCAAATTTTGACCGTTTCGCTCGATTGCTGAATCACCACTCTATTTGCGTGCAACTTTTCATTTTTCTCCATTCAATGGGTACATTCGAAAAAGAACTGTAACCTTAGTGCGCCCTGTGGCACTATGGTGCGACAGCTGCTTGGCGTAGTGGTGGGGGATCAGCGCTTGTTCTCAGTTGAAAGAAACTCGCGCTTTTTTATTGGTTTTTTCCCTAATATTGTCAATTTCTGATTTTCCAATAGTATTATGATTATCAATGATTGCATAAGGTTAGGATTAAGTACAGTATTATTATAATTTCTGTTTATAAATACATTTATGTATTATATCACACATAATTTCGAACATAGATACTTAAGAACAATACAGATAGTACTGGAAAAGACCAAATGCCCCAAGGAACGAGAAATAGTGAAATACATAGATGAAACAAAACTTAAAAATACAATCAGACAAAAATCTTGGGATTTCTTATACTTGAAACCAGATCCTAACAATGCAACAAATGCTTTCATTGAAACACTTCAAAAATATATAGACGACTTGTACATATACAAAAAAATGTGAAAGGAAAAACACGAAGATCGCCCCTTGGATGACAAATACTTTACTTACCTCAACTACCACAAAAAATGAAATGGCTCAAGTTTTGAGAAGAAACCCAAATGACAACGAACTAAAACTACAATACAAAAAATATAGAAACAAATTGTCGACTTTAATAGAAAAACTAAGTTCAAATACTATAAAAACAAAATCGAACTCAGAAAATCAAACACAAAAGCTTTATGGAATGTGGTTCAAGAAGTAAGTAACACCAAAAAATCGAAGTTCTCTATTGATAATATTGAAAATGAACTAGGAGAGTTATTAACAAATCCTAAGGATATCGCAAACGAATTCAATACATCATTCAATGGCACTGATAAAAGACTTGCTCAAAATATAAACCCAGATCCTAACTACAGAATCAATAGACCCTCCCTTGTAAACTCAATTACACTCCTACCCACAAACACACTTGAAGTAAACAGCATTATTCAAGTGTTGAAAAACCACAAAGCCGTGGGATCAGACGATATCAAAACGGAAACGCTCAAAGTTATCGCGTCATTAATAACTGAACCATTAACTTACATCTTCAACAAATGCATAGAAACTGGTATCTGACCTAGAGCATTCAAACATTCAGTTATCATTCCAATATATAAAAAAGGTAACAAAAAACTGGCAGAAAATTATAGACCCATTTCATTAATCACCCACTTATCAAAAATATTTGAGAAACTTCTAAAAAACAGACTACAAAATTTTATAAATAAATATAACATACTTTCCGAAAGACAATATGGTTTTCGAGAAAAAACGTCCGTTCAAGATGCTATTCTGATCCTTACTGAAAAAATATATAACTCGTTAAACAACAACAAACCCTGTCTATGTGTTTTCATTGATTTATCGAAAGCATTTGATACTGTTGGCCACGAGTTGCTCTTTCAGTCGCTGGAGGACATCGGTATCAGAAATACTTGCTTAGATTTATTCAAAAGTTATGTTACGAATAGGTATCAGACAGTCCGAATAAACGGTGTCCACAGTAAATCGTTAGTCGTACAATGTGGAGTGCCTCAAGGTACGGTCCTCGGACCATTACTTTTCAACATCTACATAAATGGATTGTTTTCTGTGAAAAGCAGAGGTAACATTATCGGTTTCGCAGACAATACCGCGATTTTCTACGAGGCGGATACCTGGACAGAACTAAAAGAAATGGTAGAAACAGACTTTATTATCATTAAAAAATGGCTTGCAAGTAGGTTGCTAACTATAAACTTTCAAAAAACCAACTTCCTACCTTTCAGTTGTAATAAAACAAATCTTCCTCACTTTACTCAGCTCAACATCCTCGATGGTAAAAACAATCTTACAATTACAGGCGAAAGTAACATAAAGTACTTAGGAGTCATAATAGACTGGCACATGAAATGGGACATACACATCAACTACGTAGCGAAAAAACTACAATGTATCCTTTATAAATTAAGATACATGAAAAAAATCCTTCCTGTTCATCATTTGCTCACACTATATCATGCACTCGTTGAAAGTCACTTTCGATACGGCTTATTAGCATGAAGAGGTGCACTAAAATCCCACATACGACCCCTTGAAGTTCTACAACGACGATTCCTGAAAATTATTCTAAGTAAAAACTCAAGATATCCAAGTGATCTACTATTTCAAGAATCAGAGGTACTCGACCTTAAACAACTCTATTACTACAATGTCAACATGAAGTACTATACAACAAAACACTCGTCAAACTTACCAAAACATACCTATAACACTAGACAAAGAAATAACTATGTAATACCACAAATAACAAAATCACTGCTGAGAACTAGTTTTTCTTACAACGCTCCAAAAATGTTCAATTCTTTACCTGAAACAATTCGCGCTATACCCAACTCATTCCAATTCAAAAAACAGCTGAAAATGTTCATGAAGAGATTTAAAGTTCGAGTCTTTTGAGAATGATTATTTAACCAATCAATATTGACCAAGAAGCTTCCTCGTTATATTTCGTATACATTTTTTATCTCTATCCCATTTCCGTGTGTGTTAAATATGAACACGCCTGAAGAAATATTGTTATTTCATTAGATTTTTACATTTTATATATATTTTATCATTCACACTTTTACCCATATTAAAATTGTTGTTGTAACCGACTAACATTCCAATTTATCTGTAGTATTATGTGTCCTAAAATGGTAAATAAATATTATTTTTATAACATTTTATTTTGTAATACTTAGTACTGTAGTTCGTTCATGTTGTTTGTAGTTTATAACATTATTGTATTGACTTCACTCCAATGGATTATATGCATAGTTCTACTGTATTTAGGCCTAATTATAATTTAAAATTCCTTGTGTCGTTGATTCAGTTTTATACATATAATTTTATTGTTTTTATTTATATTGAATTCAAATAGTTTATAACTAGTATTGTTGTATGTGACCATTGTATATGATTAAATTGTATTTTTGCGAAACAAGTGTAATAACACTTATCGCCAACCTACTATATTCACTTCATGTAATGTTCTTGTAAAACCATATTTTTGAATAAAGTTATTATTATATTATTATTATTTATTTACAAAATTTACTTCGACTCTTTACAACTTCTCGTTCTTTTTGGTCTTTGAGGAAGTGTCAATTGTCAATTGCAAGTTCACAGTTAAGTAATTCACTTATATCAAAATTTTGCTCATTACTCATAATTTCATTATAATTTCGTCATCGTCATTCGTTGTACTTGTAAGGGTCGTTCACAGCGCTCGGCGAGAACGAGCGCTTACCCCCCACCACTACGCCAAGCAGCTGTCGCACCATAGTGCGGCAGGGCGCACTAAGGTTACCGCTCTTTTTCAAATGTACCCATTGACTGGAAAAAAATGGAAAGTTGCACTCAAATAGAGTGGAGATTTGGCAATCGAGCGAAACGGTCAAAATTTGAAAATTTTAATTAATATTGTCACAGTATCGAACAGAGTTTGCAGTTGTTTATCTCAGCTTCTACTAATTGTATCTGGAATTTTTTTTAAAAATACGCGTCTTTCAAAGACAAAAATACTCATGATGCTAAAAGAACGTAAATTTTCAGACGTTTGCCCTCTATGTTCATCCATGTTTTGACCTACATATTGTCATGTTATTCATAATTGCCAATTGAAAATGTAATTTTCGAAAAAATATCCAAAAGTTGGAAAATTAAAGGACGGAATTTTCTTTTAAATCCAAATACGTCACCATTTAGAGCAAAAGATTTTCTACATTTTTACCTTTACCATTTTTTTGTACAAGCACATCCAGGAATGCCAGGAGCATAAAACACCCTAACTTTACGTGTTCCAAACTGTGCTTGCAAGCTCCGTCGCAAGCGTCAGTGGAATTTATTAGACGAACTAGGAAAATGTTGGTGGGGGGATGTACTTTCATTAAAAAATGAGAAATAATTTACGGATAACTTTTTCCATTGAGCAGATTTTTCGACTTTACTTCCCCGGACTATATCGTGTCGTCGTGATAACGGTGGTTTTTTGACGCTATGAGGGACAGTTTTATATTAAAAAACAACAAACAACTAATATAACATATTATTATTATTTCGAGTAACTTTGAATGCGATGTGGTGACGCTTATAGAGCTAGTCGTATCAAAACCTTAAATTGCGGATAACACTAATGACAACGGCAAGAACAAAATATTAAGAGAAAAAAGCTGGATGAAAATATGTCGGGACTGTGTTGTCGAATGAATTTTTGATGTGAAATATCAATAGCCAATATAGTGTTGGTATCGTGTCGTTGAACGTCCCACACACTAGTCAATGTGTTGTACGACAAGTTGTACAGCCCAAGTAGCTTCGACCGTCGAAACGATAATTGCATAGTATGTGGGGTTGTCGTTTCGTTCAACAAGTCACTTACTTTAACTTTTTAAATTCATTTACACTATTTCCTACGTTAAAGTTGTCGATATTTTCTTCTAAATCAGAAAGTTTACCAGAACAAATCGAACATTCAAAGCCAGGATCTATGTCCACGAAGGAGGGAACCGATATTTCTCCCTCTCTTTCCGCTCCGAGAGCTTCTCGAAGAGCAGCTCGTTTCTGTTCAACATTGCCACTGATTTCTAATAGATAGCTCATATGAAAGCTCATCTCCTAAAAGCCTGTTAACTTCCATTGTTACCTACGTCTAACTAACAGTAAACGCGAGAAACCCTTCCCGACGCCACTGGAAAAACAAAAAAAAGAACACCGACTACACACCAATATAGTACCAACCCAAATACTCAAAGTACCTAGATGTATACAGAAAGCAAAAATGTAACCAAAAGTAATCTTAAATAAAAGAATATTATTGTTTCCTTTCAAAATAGAAAACAAATTTTTGAAACGTTGAAGGCGCCAGTTTGTTACTGAGAAAAAAAATATTAATATGTTGGTAGGTAAGAGGGTAAGAAAAGGTGACTTTAATGGCCTAAATTTTTCTCTCAGGGTAAGGGTACGGATCGATTATTTAATGGTTACAAAAGAAACGCCGTAGTAGTTTGGTTACATTTTAATTTCTCCCTTTGTAAAAATTATTAGCAATACAAGAAAGAGCGCTTAACTTTGTTCTAGGCCACTAGTGGCTGAATTGCGTATTCTGGAACAGGCCGTACAGTTCAAACAAACCGCTAAGAAGAGGCGACGCGAATGATCTATTAGGTTACAAATTCGAATTGTTTTTAGTTTTTAGAACAGTATTTTTTTTTATAGAATGAAGAACAGGTATGCAGGTGTAAGACTAGAACAAAGTGGTGTGGCAGAAATGCCCCAATTACTATTCTATATGCAGAATATCTACCGCAGAGTATACTTTGCGTTTACAACAATAGTTTACCATGCAACAATGAATAAATCGTTTTCAGGGTGAGGTACGAAGTCCCTATAATAAGAAGCTTATATCCTAAAGAGTTCTCCAACGTAAAAAATTAATATAAACTGTGCGTTTAGAGTTTAATATTAAATGTTCTGATTGTTTCTCCCTATGTGCCTGTTAACTCATATGTTGGAAGTGTGGTTAAGTTCATAAACAAAACAATAAGACAAACACAACTTATAACTAAAGCTTAGCTGATAAGTCACAGTGGATGATTCCTTCAGCACTGCTGCAAGCTGTTACCGTAGCTTCCGAAACTTCTATGAAGATGGAAAAGTCGTTTTCCGACAATCCGATGCATGCCCCTGAGGTATGCAAGTATCTTTGAATCTTGGGTGTGAGGTACTTCCAGAAATAAATAGGAACAGAAGTTCTAATTATGACGGGTGTGAGAAAGAGGTCTTCGGTGTCGGGTGACCTCAAGGTGGATTGAATTTCAAGTTTTAGTTGAATTTCCGCAAGTAATTAAGTTACTATCCCCTTCAGGGTACTTAAAAGTGCTTCTATCACCAATTATTCCTTGAATTCACTTGGGAAAATTCTTAAAAATCCGTAAAATACGGTAATCTTCTCACTCCATACACATGGATCGCAAAAAAGAAAGATAATTTTTTGTAAACCGAAAATTTCCACCTAAATCTATTAAATTCTTAGAATTGTTGGTCAAACTGATTTCGAATATTGGTTTAGCAGTCATTTATGTTTATGGGATTTATGGACATTTGTAAAGTACTGATTTTTGATAGATAAACATTGAATTTTATATGTATTTTAGTTTGAGAATTTGCTTTTATTTCAGTTAGAAAATAATTTTATTTTTATGTTTGGTAGTAGGATTTTAGTTTAAGTAAATTATAGATACTTCTGGTTGAAGCCATATACCTGGTAAGATTGTATCTTGTTTTGTTTCTTAAAAGGTTCTTGAAATGATTTTAGTATATTTAACAAACAATTTACTGTAAATAATACTAGTGTCCTTGGTATAGTAACCTAATTCCTAACCTTTGGAGGATACATAACGAGCTTGTAACAGACTCTATTGCTGCAATGGAAGTCGCTTCATAATTAGAAGATAAAAGAAAAGTTGGGAAAAAGAAGAAAATGGTTCAACAACTTATTAATGCAGCGACCACTCTACACAGACATGCATTTGCTAAACAAATTACACACCAGTGAACCACCAGATGACCAGATTTCAAATATTATGTAAGAATAGGCAGCGACTCATTTTACTTGTTATTAATTGGTACGGGCCAAAATAACAAAAGAAGATACAAAACTGAGGAATAAGAATGGACGGTTGCTTTTGAATATATTTCTTGTCATTTTTTCATAGCTTGCATTCCGATTATGTTTAATTAAATATTCATTGGACTTCAGATCCCATAAACAGACGTGATCACAACACAGTTCACTAAATTCACTGCAAAAAAGATTATTATTTATCATATTTACAATAATTCTATTTGTTAATTATTATTTCTTTTGCACGACAACATCGACGACGATCTGATTTGAAATTATTTCAAGAAGTCGTCAATTGCACAGACTATAATGATATGTCGTATATCAAGCACGATATTACGATAAATTTTCACATAGCCATACAATCCAACCGTTTCGTACTACATATTGTACGATAACGCCACAGGCTATTATCGAAACGATTTGATTCTACAATTACTTGTACGATCCTTGAGTAATAATAAACATAGAGAGGGCTATTCATTCATAAACACGTTTATTTTTGCGGCCAACATTTCTAAACGCGAGTAGTTAAATAATGAATGAATTATAATAAGTGGGGATGGTATTGTAGCTACATGGCCTTGTTAATTTCGGCTGTTTTTCTGACAAACTTGGCACCGACGAAACATGATAATCCAAAAACATTAAATTAATTTAATTAAAAGTTTATTTTGTCACTGAAAGTTTTGAAAAACACATCAAAACGAAATAACTAAATGTTTACTCTCTAGTCGTAATGGGGCTCGTATAAACAAACCACGTTTGTCATTATTTACCACAATACTACGGCGTATTTCAAATGATCGTCGATCACACTCTGACGATATTTGCATCTTTCTTTATATGGTAACTAATCCAGGACAAAACTACTAAGGGCCGGTTTTAAAATAGCGGTATAAACGAAGAGTAAGCCTATTCTCGGTATAAGTTGAATTTTGGTGTTTTACAAAGCAGGTATAAATTTAACCACGGAATAAAATTCTCGAAAGGAGTAGTATAAGCTATACCATCGACGAACAGGCAGATAAGTCCATTACTCTACGAATAACCTTAAAAATTGACGTTTACGCTGGTATATAAATATTGTTATGTATGGGTTTAATCATATATACTCTGTAAACACGCACTTTTATTTTTTCTTTGTCGTGAATCTTGTAAATTATGTGTGAAAAAAGCGAAAAAAGAACGTAGTGTAGCAATTTTAGTGCTTCTGAAATGGAAATACTATTGGATTTGGTAGAAAAACATAAAAATATCATTGGTAAGTTAATGTTTTTCTATTTATATAAACATTATTATGCATACTTGTTTTATTTTGTAGAATGCAAGTTAACTGATGCAGTTACTAACAAATATCAGGAGCTGTGTCGGCAAACCCTTTGTCAACAATTTAATGCTGCTTCGGGCACAGGTAGAACATCAAAAATGTGAGAGTAGCAAGAAACAACAAGCTGTTCTAAAGAGTAATTTATATAGAACTGGAGGGGGTCCTGGCCCTAGTGATAGTAAATTAAGTGTGTGGACTATAAGAGTTTTGGCTATACTAGGAGCTACAGGAACAGGGACTACAAATGAGTTCGACAGTTATGAAATGGGTAAAATCCTAGTTTTGTTATATTAATGTACTTGATTGATATTTATTACTTTTTAGATTTTGATAGCTCACATATTGAAGAGAAGAAAGATACAAATAATCAAGCTCCAACTTCTCAATGTTCTTTGGCATATCATAATTTAGTTTTTCCAGAAGATTCTGTCATATCTGAGAATGTAATTGGCATAAAACAGCATCAAATTCCTACCTATTTCAGATTTGATTCCGCTGTGTTGACAAGGATAACTTAATGGACATAATTATAAAATATATCCTCTATATTTAATCAAAACTAGTTTTAAGTAGTATTGCAGTATGTAAGTAAAGAATAAAGTTATAATTTTAACTTAAATGATTTGTTTATTTATACATCCCAAAGAAAGAAATGAAAATATCAAACAAAAGTTTCCATATATAATTAGTCTAGTATATTACAATAAATTTAAGAAATGATTATTTATTAAATCTAATCTACGTATATTATTTTCTATTTGTATATTTTCATTATTATTTTCGTTGTCAACAATTTCAATATCTTCCTTGTGATTTTACAATTCTGGTAGCACATTTCTTTGTATAAAGAATAATGAAATACCGATAAAAAAAATAAACACACTTTTACTTTTGAGGTTAAAAACGAAGAAATAGATGACAAATGACAGGAGATATCGATTTATATGAACTACTTTTTCGTTACTCCTAGAATTGCTATACCGGTGTAAAAAAGCATTGTAAAACCAACTGCTGTTATACCAGGAATAAATTCTAGCATAACTTTACTCCAAGAATAACTATACTGTTATTTATACCTAGTATAAACCTCTCTTGTAAAACCGGCCTTAAATAGATTACTATTGACACATTAAACAGGTACTGAAATTTTGAGTAATGTTGCCACCATAAAGGTATCTAAGGATACAACAAATACTTGTTTAAAATTTATATAAGAATATGCCTTTATTAAATAAAATTCAAGTATTATTAATTATTTCTAAAAATAGCGACTCAAATGCATAAATTAGTATGATTTTTTTTATTTGCATAACGTTTTAACCAATTTTCAATTAAACTTCTAATTTATTTTTTCCCGCAACTAAAGAGGATTTGTAAATATGGCAAAGCAGTGGAAGTGTCCGCAAGTGAGCTTAGAATGTGACTCAATGTCTAGGGCAGGAAAAAGTCAGAACAAACATATCTATTTTATTTGTTAATCTGAGGTACGATCAGTTGTATAATGACGACATCCCGCAAGCGAAGTCACCAAATACACAAACCTAAAATTCACAATTTTGTTTTTTGAGTTATCTATGTTTAGGTTACATTTTATCACTAATTTTCTATTGAAATTGGTATCAGGAAAATAATCAACAAATTACAATTTATGTACGGGTTAAAAATAACGACATTTATCTATTTTCGGGTGAATTGTTCACCGATGTAAACAATTATTCAAATATAACTGATGACATGAAATGAACATTATCACAAAATCTTCAGTTGATAAGATCATTTTTCTTCACGTTACATTTAAACTAATTACTATAAATCAATGCACCAGATAAAAAATATATCAAGGCAATTATTATCTCGCATTTACTTACATTCGAGATTAAATTAGTTATTATTATATTGTATAGAATAGACATAATGTTTTTTGTAACAATCTTGAAATATAACCTATACATTCAAAATGACATATTTTTAAATCATCTAATGAATAGAATGATACAATATACACATTCTAAGGTGTGAAAATTATAATTTCTCGTAAAACTTAAGTAACACTTATTATTTTTACTCTTCCCAAACTACTTATAAAATTTTAGGAAAACATAATAATGATTTATGAGTTAATTTTACAAAGTAATGACAGAACCCATCAATTTATTACTGTAAAGCTATTTTTGTCTTTGTGGGTAGATTCGTTCCAATTTGATAATAAACGGCAGGAAAGACTAAAATATAAATAAGACCCGAGAAACTACTATAACTATGGAAATATATAGAAGAAATAATCAAGGAAAATCAAAAATGATAATAACAATAAATAAATTTATTTATATACATATATGTAGTAGGTTTTTTCTCATACCAAAGATAGGACGCTGACTATGGACCGGAGTGACGTTTATTCTGTACCTTGCCAGGATTGTCAGGGATGTTACATTGGTCAAAGTGCACAATTGTTAAAAAATAGGATCACTCAACATAAAAGTGATATTCACAATGCCAAGCATTCATGTGCCTATTCGTTGCATTTCTAAAATTTAGATCACAATTTTGATTTCAATAATGTATATGGGCAATAATTACCTTTCAACCATATAAATCACCAGGAGTGGATGGATTATTTACAGCACTCCTACAGCAAGGGGTGGAGGAGATTCTTCCTCGCCTGCTGAAGATTACAAGAAGCAGTCTAGCAGTGGGTCTAATACCTATAAAATGAAGAGGGAAATGGAGAGGGACAAGGGTAACTTTCATACGAAAAACAGGTAAACAAGATGGCACTGATCCCCGATCTTTTAGACCCATCTGTCTAACATCGTTTCTACTCAAATCGATGGAGAAAGTAGTGGATAACTACATAAGAACAGATAATCTGGAGAATATACCACTTCATAAATGTCAGCATGCCTACAGAGCGGGTCTATCAACTGAGACGGCTCTGTATCAGCTGACCGAAGTCATCCAGAGAACTCTGAAGAACAAATAAATCGCAATGTGCCTGTCAAAGAAGCACTAAAAAGGCGAGGAGTGAATGAAACCATTGTCAAATGGATGTATGAGTTGTTGACAATGAGGATGCCTGAGACACAGGTGGGGAATCATACCACCTTAGTTAAAGCCACTCGGGGGACACCTCAAGGGGGAGTGATATCTCCCCTTCTATGGAGCCTCGTAGTAGATGAGTTGATCTACAGGCTAACGGAGCTTGGCTTACAATGTATGGGCTACTACGATGACATTGTTTTAATAGTCAGAGGCAAGTTCGAGAGCACCTTGTGTGATTTATTACAAAATGGCCTCAGAATCATTAAGCAATGGGGCTTGTCAGTGGGGCTAAACATTAACCCAAGCAAGACCATAGTAATTCCATTTACCCGGAAAAGAACACTTCCAGCCATGAAATCCATATCCTTAAACAGGGAAATCATAGAATGGAAATCAGAGGTTAAATATCTAGGGATAGTCCTAGACAGTAAGCTTCTGTGGAATAAGCATGTTGAAATAACTGCTAGTAGAGCAATAAGAGCTTTGATGGCGTGCAGAATTCTAGCTGGTAAGAGGTGGGGCTGTAACCCAAAAATACTGCGATGGATGTACGCCATGATTGTGAGACCAGCAATTACGTATGGGGCAATAATTTGGCACACAAAAGCAAGTCAGTACAGCACGAGGAAGACCCTCGACAAAGTTCAAAGGCTTGCCTGTGTGTGCATCACTGGAGCTATGAGAACGTGTCCAACTAGGGCACTTGAGATTATTACAGATCTCACACCTCTACATCTGGTGATAGAAAGATCTGCCCAAAAGGCAATTCTTAGAATATCTATGGAAGGTTCAGGCAATGAGAGATTTAAAAATCCGGGAGCTTGGTCCTCTCTGACAAGATACATCTCATTAGCGAATCTTCCCAGTGACGAAATGACCAGGAAAGTAAGCATCGAAAAGAATTTCACCACGATGCTAAATATGAGGAGAGACTGGGAAAGGGAATACACCACCCAAACTCTCAAAGAAAACATCATTAGATGGTATACGGATGGTTCAAAAATCACCATTGGAACAGGCGCTGTAGTATTTGGGCCTGGCACCAGATACGCATTATCGTTAGGCTCTTTCCCGAGCGTCTTTCAGGCAGAAACACTTGCGATCAAAAGATGCGTGGAAATGAACCTAGAAAGAAACTACCAGAAATGTGACATATCGATCCATTCTGATAGTCAAACAGCTATCAAAGCATTGAGCTCCCATGTCATTGACTCAAAGTTGGCATGGGAGTGCCAAATAAAACTTTATGAATTAGGCAAGAATAACAAGGTCACTTTAGTGTGGGTTCCTGGCCACTCGGGAAATGAAGAGGCCAATACACTTGCCAGGAAAGGAGCACAAATGCCCTTTATTGGCCCGGAGCCTTTCTGTGGTGTAGCAAAATGCTCCTACAAGAAAGAGTTTCGGAAGAAAGAGGAAACCGAAAGAGAAACACTCTGGCGGTGCCTTCCCAGGCTGGATCATTCCAAAAAGTTTCTGCGGAATTTTGACTGATCACAATAAACAAAATAAAATAAAATTGTAAAAATAAATTTTTCCCCAGTGCGAACTGAAAGGCACGGCAAAAAAAAATATTTTCGCAGATATCACACCAAAAATCACCTGTAATACCATAAAAAGAGCACCCTACTATAGAATAACATTTTAACAACAATATTTTCTTCGTAACATATTTCACAAAAAATCACTTTTCAAATTCCCAAGATTGTACGAGTATATGTAGGCTTAGAGATAGTATGAACCAATATATCAAACAGTGACTGTATTTCATCTCGTTAAAACCGATATGGTCGTGCACAAGCAATTTCTTTCATACAAACATGAAAATAGACCTATACAATCCTGCGAAAATGCATCACAGATTAAAGGAGGGAAGCAATACAATAATCAAATATCAATAAAAAAGGGTGAAACGTGTGAGTTGTGGAGAGGTAAGTTTGACCATATTCTAATTTATATACTAATTTTATGGTTTCCCTAATTATCAATGATTATTTTATTAATAATTTTTTTGGTCTATAATAGCAAGAAGCTCTTGCCTGTTTGAATTCAGGACAAATTTTTTAAGAAATCCTTTAATCATGTTCAAGGAATTAATAGTTGTTATATAAATTTTATACATATTGGGCAAATAATTGAAGATCTTGGCAGTTAGATATAGAATATTCCTTTGTCCAATTGTTTTCCTACTTATATTGGTAGCTGCATAATTTTTATTTTTTAACCTAGTAGAGTAGTTGTGTTCTATATTTCGTAAGATTTTTTTTATTTTTATAGATGTTCATGTAATAGAGGAAACATATAATTATCTGATATCCATGACCCTACTTTCCAAAAATAGTAAGTTAGAATTATAGTCCATTTTTCTATTATATATAATTTTTAAAATTTTCTTTTGAAGTACTTCTATAGTTTTTAAACGTGTTTGTAAAATACCACCCCATCCAAGAATCCCGTAACTCAATCTTGACTCTACGAGTGAGTAATAAATTATTTTTAGTTGGCTAATGTCTAGAATTGATTTCAGATATTTAAACTTTGAAAGTAGTAATCGTAAACACCTCGCAATGTCTCCAACATGTGCATCCCATTTTAAGTGAGAATCAATTCTTATACCTAGGTATTTTATTTCATGGGTGGATTTTATATTAATATTTTGTGAACTTTCAATTTCAATTTCAGTGTAAGGTGGCAAGGAATTTTTATAACTACTGAATGGCATAAAATAAGTTTTGTCAAAATTAATTGTTAGCTTTTTATGTCTGAACCAATCGATAATTTTTGGAAAATCTGACTCTATTTTTATTTTTAAGCGTTCCCAAGTGTAACTGCTGTATATAACAGCAGTATCATCGGCAAAACTGATTATTTTACTCTCCACTTCAACATCGAAAAGGCCATTAATATATATACTGAATAAAAGTGGGCCCAATACGGTGCCTTGAGGGACACCGTAAGTTGTAGTGTGAAAGTTGCTGACAACGTCATTAACTTTCACTTGTTGCTGTCTGTCCTTCAAATAATTTTTGAGAAGATCATATGTTGGGCCACGCATTCCTGCGACCCACAAAGCATCCATCAACTGTTCATGTGATATAGTAGCGAACGCCTTGGCTAGATCGAGAAATATGCTGCGGCACACTGGTGTGCCGTAAGCCGACTTGAGGTGTGCCGCTCTTTCAGACAATACGAATCAGATTCGTATTGTAGCGAGACCCGCGAAAAATAAAGCAATCTGACAACAGCGCCGATGGTAAACGTCTATCCGTCTATCGGCGCGGCGCGGCGCGGCGCGGCGGCTTGATTCTCGAAGGCGACTAAACTAGAAAGATCCGTGCCGTTCGAGGCGCGACTCGATGTTTTCCTGGACATCGCCGCTGCCTATATAAGCGCGCCTGTCGTCGCTTAGAGACTCAGAGAGAGTCGAATAGTCAAGTGAATCAGATAAATACGCGGGCAAACAAATAAATCGTAGAGTGAAATAAATAGTGAATTGGTATATAAATAAATTCTTGTGCCTTATAAATAAGTGAATATAAATTAGTTATAATTAGTTAAGTGTTATTTTTAGAGTTCCTGTTTTCTTTTTTACGTTGTTGGCCATATTGTGTCTAAATAAATTAAATTAAACTGGACTAAGTTTTGTTGCAGTATCTACTTTTATAAATAACTATAGTGCTTCAAATATGGATAAATTTTTGCTGAAATCACGAGCAGATGACGAAGAACTTAGCACAAGCTCCAGCATAAGTGCTGCAAAAAGAGCAAAAAAGGTGCTGAAAAGGAAGCACAATCAAGACTACCTTCGATATGGTTTCACTTGGTGTGGCGACGAAGCGGCTCCAAAGCCTGAATGCGTCATTTGCGGTGAACAGTTGTCAAATGAAGCAATGGTATCCAGCAAACTAAACCGTCATTTGATCACAAATCATCCCAGTTGCGTCAAAAAAGACATTCAATTTTTCCAACGGCGCTTGGATCAAAATAAGAAACAAAAGCAGTTTATGAAATCGGCGGTTACGGTTTCTGAAAAGGCATTAGAAGCTAGCTACCTTGTTGCAAAATTAATTGCACAACAAAAAAAACCGCACACTATCGGTGAAACGCTTATTAAACCAGCATGCATGGAAATTGTTAGACTTATGCTTGGACCAAACGAAGTTAAGGACGTGAGTAAAGTTTCTTTGTCGGCCGATACTGTTAAAAGACGTATCCAAGATATGTCAAGTGATATTTTGAGAACACTAATTAAAAAAATCATTTCGGCTGGAATTTTTGCGCTTCAAATCGACGAATCAACCGATATTAAAAATAAAGCACAACTGATGGCTATTGTACGTTTCGTTGACGAGGACTCTATTAAAGAACATTATTTATTTTGTAAGGAGGTTCCAGAGATAACTACCGGTGAACAAATTTTCCAAGTAACTGATAATTTTTTTAAAATACATAATATTCAGTGGACCAATTAAGTTGCTATTTGTACAGATGGTGCTGCTGCAATGATGGGCAGTAAGAAAGGTTTTGTATCTTGTGTAAAACAAAAAAATCCGTCAATACAAATTACACATTGCTGCATACATCGAGAAGCATTGATGGTCAAAAATTTGCCCGAACAGCTTTCGATCACAATGAATGAATGTATTAAGATCATAAACATAATTAAATCGAGAGCCTCAAATTCGCGAATCTTTGGAATACTCTGTGAAGAAATGGGAAGCGAACATGAATCCTTACTGTTTTATACAGAAGTTCGTTGGTTATCCCGGGGAAAAGTTTTAGCTCGACTGTTTGAACTTCGCTACGAAGTGCGTGAGTTTCTTTCAAGTCAAGATATGTACGATCTATGCCAGCACCTTCATGATGAATACTGGATAGCCAAACTTGCATACATGGCTGATATATTCGAACATCTGAATGAACTTAATAAAAAAATGCAAGGACGGAATGAAAATATATTGACGTGCTCCGATAAATTACAAGGGTTCAAAACGAAACTTGAACTTTGGCAGGAACAGTTGCAAAAAGGATGTCTAGAAATGTATCACAGGACCAACCACAGTACGATCTAAAACAAGCAGTTGATTGTGGATTTGGCCCAACAACATTTAAGTATGCTTCAACAAAAATTTGAATACTATTTCCATTCTATCAACACGGAACAATACAATTGGATTCGAAATCCTTTCGCAACCAATGCAATAAGTTCCACGGAAGCACTGCCATTGCAAACTCGAGAGGAGTTGACAGAATTAAGTAATGATATAACCCTAAAACTTAAATTCGACGAAGTTTCGTTAGATGTTTTCTGGATTTCCATCAAGACAGAATATCCACGCATCTCCGACAAGGCCATCTTCACACTACTTCCGTTTTCCACAACATATTTATGTGAGCAAAGTTTTTCAACGCTTGTATTAATTAAAAATGATAAACGGTCATGCTTAAAAGATCTTGACCAAGAAATAAGAGTTGCGCTGTCTAAAATTGAGCCGAATATAAAACTTTTGTGTTCAACGAAGCAAGCGCAGGTATCACATTAATCAGTCATCATCATGTCAAAATATTTATTACTATTGACGTGTCAACAGAAGTAAATTTAGTATACCTACCTGTCCTACCTAGTATTTAGTATAGTTCTCATGTATGTACCTATTTGTATTTTTCATTCTATCTGAATAATAAAAAAAAATAAAAAAAAAATATGTATTATGTCCTGAGTGAAAATTTTGATGCCCCAAATCTGAAAGGGGCTTCTTCACATTTTAAAACAATAAAAAAAAACTAAGGTAGTTTGGACATCCATAAATAATTAGTATACATGGAGTGAACTGACCCCCGCCCTAGCTACGCCACTGCTATAAATATATTTTAGATTTTGGTGTGCCACGAAATTCTAGGGAGCAGTTTGGTGTGCCTCAGATGAGGAAAGGTTGCGGATCACTGGTTTACAGTCATCAACTAACCGATAGATTGTATTTGTTAATTCCACTATTGCGTCGCTAGTAGACAAACCCTCCTGGAACCAGTACTGACTTTTTGAAATATAGTTATTTTTTTTTAAAATGTAACCAATCTTTGTTTTACAGTTTTTTGAAATATTTTTGTTAAACTTGTTATCAAGGAGATTGGTCTGTAATTAGACATATCGCTTTTGTCGCCTTTTTTATGTAATGGCAAGATAATGGTCTTTTTGAATTGATTGGGACATTTACCTACACGAAATATAAAGTTTATAAGATGTACTATTTGTGGTATTATCTCATATTTAATATTTTTTAAAGTCTCGGCCTTTATGCCATCTACGCCTGGTGCTTTACTATTTTTAAGTGAATGATCTATGATCTCAATTTCGTTTTCAGTGGTGTCAGATAGGAATATAGAGTTTACACTGTCTTTGTTTCTTGGTGGTGTCGTTTGTGGTTTCAAGATTTTATCAGCATAATTTTTACCAATGTTACTAAACTGCTCTATAAAGAGTTCGGCTATGTTATATTTGTCTACTGAGTGGCATCTACCATCATGAGATTGCAATTCTGTTACTTTTTTTTGAGAGTTATTTTCAGTTGAATTATTTACTATGTTCCATAAATTTTTATTGTGGTTTTTATTTTTAATAATCTCATTTCTGTAATAATTCTTTTTTGTTACTTTTATTAGTGTTTTTAATTTTTCTCTATAATTGCAATAATCGTTTTTTTTAATGTATCATTGGGACTTTTTATATATTCTCTATATAATTTTTTTTTATTAACTGAATTTACCAAGCCATCTGTCATCCATTTATGTCTTTTTTGTTCTGATTTTTTTATTTTTATTAATTGGGTATTCAGTTCTACCAATATTTTGAATGTATTAATAAATATGTCACATTTTTCATTTATATCCTATGAGTTGTAGTAACTGTTCCAATTATTGTTTTGCATATCATTTTTCAGTTTATTGTAATTAATGACTTTTTTATGGGGATATTTAATATTGAAGGAATTCACGGGTTTCAGTGGAATATTTAATATTACAGCTTTATGGTCCGATACATTGCTTTCAAACGTTGCTGCTAGGATATCTTGTTTGATATTAATGCAGGTTCTTTTTAGAAAAATGTGATCAATGCAACTTTTCGATTTTCCTTTTATCCTAGTGTACTTGTTTATTAACGATTCAAAATTAAATTCATATAATATATTAAGGTACGCAAAGGCGGGCTCTGAAATATTTCCCTTAATATTTAGATTAATATCTCCTAAAAATATATGTTGTTGCAAATTTAATCTATGTTTTTGTTCAAGGTACTGCCGTAGCTCAATAATGAATTCATTACTATCAGTAGATGGAGAGCGATACATACATGTTATTAATATTTCTTTTTTGTTCTCACAAGTAATATATATTTCTATAACTGAAAATTGTCCTATTTTTACTATTTGAGATCTGTATTTGTATTTATTCTTTAAGAAAACCACTACTCCATCGTTCCTATTTAAATTACCATAATTATACACAAGTATATAATCCGGATTTTCGAAATATTCTAGATCATTTCTAATAAATGTTTCGGTTAAAACAATTATATCAAAATTTTGTTCTAATTGAGATAATAAAACATTAAATTCATCAAAATTCCTTTTCATGTTGCAAATGTTTTGATGAATGATAGTAAGCTAGAAACAATTCATGATTCGGAAAGTGGAAAGATCCTGAATTCTGAGTTGTACTTAGAGTTGATCCAGATTGCAGTTTCTAATTCAGACCATTGGCGAATATGTTCCAAATTATTAATTGTTTAAAATAATGCATTATTCATATAAATATATAAAGATATTAATATATATATATATATATATATATATATTCGAATTAAAGAAGAAATTTCAGTAAACTTACTGAATAATTGTACAATTGAAGGACTATATTGGATAACGTTAGGACCGTGATCGGTTTTCGGCGTTGCGTGAAATTGATTGACAATTACGACAAATTTTATAATTTTCTTAAATAATATATTAGGGATTCCATTTGATTACCGTATTTAATTTTAATTTTATATTCGTATAGATAACTTATTGTATTTTGTTAAAAAAATAAACTAGGGTTTGTTTGATGATTTGTAATGATAATGACGCTAATGCAATTAATTCTAGTGATCCGTAATTTCGTGAGAGATACGATTATTCATTATAAATGGTTTTAGTCTATTTATAGATTTTTTTTTCGCAAGCTATCACCTGAACAATCTGATTGTTACCAATAATCTCCGAATCATAATAATGTAATAGTTTCTTGGATAATACAGTGAGTGTATCTAGTTACATACAATATTATTATAAAAAAATATATATCAATCACAAGAGTTCAAAAAAGATATCCATCCCCACAATAAATTGTGAAAGAGGAACATTGATAAATTTTTCTTATTTTCACTCAGAAAAAAATCAAGGTACAATGAACTTAATTATTATTTATCTGTGCTTCAATCCAATTGAATTTTTATAATTTTCATTGAAAGTCACATAATACCAGTATGCGGTATAATCAAGTTTATATACGAATGAATACCTCAAATATCCGTCTTTGTTCTATGTAAACAAAATACATTCTACTCCGCCACTGTTTTAAAAAAGATTCACATCCTATTCGATGTAGACTAACGTAAAAACTCATATATATATCTACGTGATTTCGGATTGTTATTTTAGCACATTCCCTCCACAAAGAGCCTGTATGTGCATACAAAATACGTTGACAAACTTGAGAGGAAAATTTATTTCGTTAACACAGTTTACCATTTTATTAAGCATAAAATAAATAACGAATTAACATAATCCTGGGCGTTCAAATGAATCAAACCATAGACGTAACTGGAGATTTTATTAACCAACTATATATATATATATATATATATATATATATATATATATGAGGACACTTTAAATGTTTTTATTTTCATTCATTTGATGATCGAAAGTCGTCAGATTTGATTTTATTTGAAATCATTGAGTCCTATCTAAATGAGCATTTTTTATGCATCAAAAGTACCTATCCGTTACAGATTATATTAAAATTGTTTTCGTTTTATTCGGGTATCTAGAAATCTATGCTTCACTCATGAGATCCAGCTTCAAATTATTACTATAGCGAACACTTAAGTAACATGTACTATACGCATTTCCACAATATAGTGTGGGATTAAAAAAAATGATGAATTGTTCTGCATATATCGGTCAATTTTACGAATAAGTCTGAAGATACAACTTCCTGGAAAATAATTAAACCAGTCTACGCAACTTTCACATTAACAATATAGACACGGACATCAACAAGCCCCTCCTAAAGAGCGAGTTTGACGAAGCACTTACTTCTTTTGATGATTGCAACCCAGGGCCAGACAACAGCTTTCTGCAACACTTCCCAGAAACAGCTAAAGCAACACTGCTAAAAATATTTAATCAAATATGGACAAAACATACGTTCCCAAAAAAATGGTCACAAGGAATAATTATACCCATTCAGAAGACAGGGAAAAATAAATTATTAGTCGATTCTTATAGACCCATATCCCTAACTTGCACCATGTGCAAATTACTAAAAAAAATAATCAATAACAGACTTGTTTGATAGTTAGAACGAAGAAAATTTATAATACCAGAATAGAGTGGATTTAGAAAACACAAAAGCACAATCGATATCATCATCGATTTAGAAAGCGACATACATGAGGCTATAGCAAACAATCAGAAATGTATAGCTGTATTTTTTGACATAAACAAAGCATTCGATACAGCATGGAAACCTAACATAGTAAAAACCTTGCAAGAATGGAATATAGACGGAAACATGCTGGCTTTTATTTACAATTTTCTAAATAATAGAAGTTTCCAAGTTAGGATAAGCGGGTCAATCTCCGATCTAAAAACACAACAACATGGAACATCGCAGGGATCAGTAATCAGCCCAACTTTATTCCTTATAGCTATAAATAACATCACCACTAATATACAGAAATCAATAAAAGTCCGACTGTGTGCGGATGATCTGGTAATGAACATAAAAAGCAAAAATATAACAACAATGAAATCGATTGTACAATCACACATAAACATACTTGAAAAATAGTCTAAGGACTCCGGTTTTTATTTCTCTGCAGAAAAAACCAAATGTATAATGTTCTCTAGGAGAGAAGTAGGCCAAAAGCCACTACTTGAACTAAATGGTAGTCCTCTCGGGTATGTTTCAAAAATCACATTTCTGGGAATGATATTCGACTCGTAATTAAATTGGGATGAACACATTAAGAATCTAGTCGTTAGATGTCAGAATGGACTAAATCTATTGAAAGTCCTCTCAAACAGAGAGTGGGGATCTGATCGAGAAACTTTACTCCTAATCTACATGCAGCTTATTAGATCTAAGATCAATTATGGATCCATCGCCTACGCCTCCGCTAAAAAACGCATATTAAAACGTTTAGATGTCATAGCAAACCAAGCATTGCGCATCATTTCTGGAGCTTATAGAACATCCCCTATCGAAAGCTTACACGTAGAACTAGGAGAGCAATCACTAGATAAAAGAAGGCAATACCTGACACTGTCACATGTCAGTACTATAAAGGGCAACCAAGAACATCCAAACTACAATAACACAGTTGCAAATAGATATCAAAACACCTACGAATTCAGGAGAAGAGTCAACTACCCCTTCTATCAGAGAGTTTCCAAATATATCATACAACTAGACATGCAGATACCTTCCATACTAGAAGCAAATGTTGATATACCACCGCCATGCTTATTAAAATTCCGAGCATAGACACCAGCTTAACCAACTTTAACAAGGCAGAAACTCCAGCATCCACAGTATATCAGAAGTTTCATAAAATATGTACTGATGCATCCAAAACCCCAAATGGAGTTGGAGCTGCTGTTATCACTTCCTATGAACCACCTTTGAAATATAAATTACCCGACCTAAGTTCTGTGTATACATGTATATGCTATCCTACAAGCTTTAATCGAAATTCAATCGTCAAACCTGCAAAAAACTACACCCTTTTGAACTACAAATCAACATTCAACTGCATTTACTATAAAACAACAACATGGATGTCAGATTCTGATGGGTGCCCTCTCATCAAGGAATACAAGGAAACGAAGATGCTGACAAACATGCAAAAGACGCTACAGTATGCAGAGATGTACATATAGTGAACAGTGCGGTTTGCAGTGACGTGAAAACCTACATCAAAATGAAAATTAATTCTCGGTGGCAATCGGAGTGGCAAGAATCACTCCAAAAATTGAGACAAATAAAGGAAAGTGTCAAGCAGTGGCCGCGAATATGTAATAATCGCTTAAAACAGGTCGTAATAACCAGATTAAGAATAGGTCACACTAAACTTAAACATGAATATTTAATACGTAAAACTGATAAACCTATGTGTATAATTTGTAGCCGTGAACTCACTGTAAAACATATACTATTAGAATGCAAAGACAACAATGTAATTTTCCAAATGACATGAATACCCTGCTAGGAAAGAATTGCGATGTGGATAATATTTATAAATATCTGTCAAATACCTCTTTACTTTATAAGCCGTGATTATATTATTAAAGCCATCGCTAATAACCAATTTGGTTGATGCGAGAAACAAAAAAAAAGTCTGAAGATAATGAGGATATTTGCCTTCTGTTATAAAACTTGAATTTAATCATTTGAATTTTCGTTATAATTTTTACAATACCACGAGTGTTTTATCAATATAACCGTCTTCATGAAATGTATGCCATCAATTCTGTATGGAAATTGAGTTTTAACAAATTAAATTGAATTTATAGAAAAAAGATCGTTAGAATTGAATTCATTTCCGAGTTTTCAAATTTTGAGCGTTTTAATAAGATGCAAATTATTTGTTGAATTAGTTAATCATGGAAAAACATCCAAAATTTTGTGGCTGGCGTCTTGGTTTGGCCTCTCCGATATACCTGTATTTTTATAGGATACACTATCTATGAGTTGAAATCAATAAATGTTAAGCTGTATAATTTTTCAATTAGTGGCCATGAGAAATAATCTAACTAAATACTCATGTCTCAATTAAATATATATAAATAAAACTGTTGTATGTTGATTAAACGTGTGTGGTAATATTTTCAGTTCAATGTGGTTTGTGTAGCTTAATATTTGGATCTGGATTGTAAACATTGCATTTTCCCTTCGGATACGCTTATGTTAAGATGAACTGAAGTGTAAACAAGCTTCATCCTTTTCTAACTTCATAAGTTATAAAATATTCAGTTCAAACTTGCGGGGTGAAACTACCGGTTAGAAAGAAATTCAAAAATCGAGAAAAACTTTTGGAATAATGGTGTTATTCTGAATTTAATGTTTCATTTCATCATTCACTATTCGTCATTATTCATTCTGTTTGTTTATTTTTCGGTATAGCAATGAGACACAAAACCATCCCTATATTTTACTTTTTCCACACATGTACAGTTACTAACCCCTTATCATCGTTATTATTGCCTATAGAGAAAAGTTTTATACAAATGTTATGAGGCTAAAGCTAATTTCTGATAAAATGTATAACTACAATGATGTGCAGATTCTGGAGAATTTTTTTAATTGGGATACCCTGTACATCTCTACATCAGAAGAGATAAATTACAAGAAATTTTCGAGTGCCATTCATTTTAAATATTTGGACTTACTTACTGTGGAGCATTTTGATAATTATATCATTCACAAAAATTCTCATTATCCTAGCTTATATAATATATAATGCCTGTTCATCCGGGGTGGGATGGTTGGTGCTCCATATTTGGAGATTTTCTGATTCCATCGACACGGTGAATCAGTCCGCTGGATTTCGTTACACATTTCTTTTAAAAGTTCAGGTGTCTTTTTGCTTCATTAACCACATATCTCCATTATTCCTCCAATCCTTAATTTTAAGTGTTTTGACGCCTTCCATTTTAAATTAAAGACTCGTAATCTGCGTTGCACATGTGTCCTCTACCTCAACCTCTGTGCCTGATTACATTAACAATGTCTTCTTTTCATCTACGATGTTCTCTATTTCTTTGTAGGCCAACATCTTCAGATTTTCATTTTCTAGCCTCTCGGGTCCGTAGATTCTGCGTGTAATTCTCCCCAAAAATATTCTCAGCCGTTCTCTGTTCTTAGCTGAGAAGCACATTGTTTCATATAAGTATTTTGCCTTTTCCTGGTTTTTGTCTAGTCCTCTTTCTCTGGCCGGTCTAGTTAATGTTAATAATGCAATATCCAGGCTTTTTTGTCTGTTCCTAGTAATGCAATTTCATCGACATAAGCAACAATTTGTGTCGAGGCTTGTGCTAGTATCCTACTCTCTAAGACTCTAACTCTAATACTACAGAAAATATTTCTTACTATTATCTCATATTAAGAGAACATTATATACAGTCGTGCAACTAAAATAATATTCTCTGTTCCTAACAAAACGTTCTTTACCTGTTAAAGAATCGCACAATATATGATGTCATTCTCAACCAATCAGGATCCCGATCTATTTTTAGAATGCTTTGCACCTTTCTCCTGTATATTGGCCTATTGATTTGCATTTTGCATCGTGAATTTCTTGTGACAACATCATATTTCTCTGATTTGTCAGTGTTGTAGGGTGGATGGTTTATGATCGGTAAGTACCTAATAGTAGATTGTGTACCGACCTAATTAATAATAATGATGTCAAAAAACAATCACCATTTTCTATTTAAAATTGACGATAATATTGACTATAATTGTTTGAGAGCCACATACATATAATATGTGAAGTTTCAAATATAGATCATCAAAACCTTCAACCAAAAGACAGTCCGAAGAAAGTTATATTTAAGGGTATCATTTCGTTCCTCCTGGAATTGACCCGATATTAACTAAATCATTAATTATTCTTGGACTGTTTCAGGTTGAACTCGTGAAAGAAAATTCTAAAACCTTGATAAACGCCTGGGAAGATTTCTTCAAAAATGCAACTCAGATATTCCCTGAAATATTCCGAGAAGAATTCAAAATTGATAGCATTGAGTCAAAAGGTGAGTTGATATCTGTCAGTTTTTTCATTCAATTACTTCAAATAACTTTTTGTTAAAGCTATGACACTAAAATTTCCGAGACCTACAAAAAATTAAACAGAACATTGACATTCTCTCTTTAAAAATAGCAATTGATTCTCGAATTCGTTCTTCTGTGGTTGTTTGTGTATTGAATCATCCAAAATGTACCTTTACTTTATAAGCTCTCCATGTTTGAAATGCATTTCCAGCAGAGCGCATATATGATATGAAAGAATAAATTACTTAAACCATTGAATTCTATGTGAAAAAGTGCTTTGGAAATGTTTTCAAAGAAACAAAGAATTTTTGACAAGAAAAGAATTTCAACAGCTTTTCGAAAATGCACATTTTCGAACAACATGCTGTTACTCAGAAACGATGATAGATATTGATATGCGGTTTCCACCATTAAGTTTGTCATAAAAATTGAGCCTCAGACACAGCCATCAATTTATCTATCTAGTTTGAAAACAGGACTTTCCCTTTAAAAGTGTCCAATTTGGCCCACCCTGTACAGGTCAACATTATAATTTTGACAATAGGCAAATTTAAACCTTTTCATATAAAACCTAATTCTGATTGTAGGAACTATCGAAGACCCACAAGAAATTATTGTCTATTGCGACACCATTAAATTCAAATTTTGTAGTATATTGAAAGCGATCGATATTCACTTTTATTCAATAAATGCAATTCACGATAAACTTATACCTAGCGCAAAAATATTTCAGAAACTTGTCTCTAGTTGAATAGATATAGTATTTTTAATATTCTTAATTTTCTGTTATGCATTTAAGTATCCATTTGTATGTTTATTTGTTTTTATTAAATGATGCATTTTCTTATATTTATGTTATTTCCAATTCCCTCCAATTTTCAATCTAAATCAGAACTCAAATGAGTGAGCAAAAGAAACACGAACAGTTCTTTTATAATAATATATGTTTATTTCCAAATTTCAAATATCACAATAAATTTTTTCATAATGGTAACAATAGAATATTGATTAGGATTGTAAACATTGAGAAGACCCATTAGAACCCGTAGGTTGCGCATGGCCTATTACTTCTTGTCTAATAAACCAATATACAGTTACCTCATCATCGTGAAACAATATTACAAGCATACTGTGCATAGACAATTGAAATTGAAAAGATTTTTTTTAATTTTTTTAACTTTGTGAAACAGCCAGTGGAATATAAATATCACGATTTGCTTTCGATGAATTGTATAACAATATCTATCTCCAAATTTAGAAGATACTCTTTGAATATATTTTTTATCATTTAAACTGAATTGATGTGCAGTATATAATTCTTGTACGTTTCGTCTTGAAAATTGAAAAAATAAGTAAGTAAAACAGCGTTGACCTACTCTTTTTTTCGATGTAGCAATCTGTACAAATAAATTTGTTTTATTTCTTGTAAGATAATCATGTGATAATTCTTGAAGAGATATTCTGTTTTTATAAATGAAGATAACAACACTGTGTATGTACAACTTTCTCAGGCGGAGGACACCTGCGTCCACGAATATTTTTTTAGAGGAGTAAACATATTCCTTTCTGTAAATTATTTTCAACATTTTTTTCTGAAGAATATCCAACTTCCTGAGATGGGTGTATAATGCACCACCCCAACTAAGGATACCGTACCTTAGTCTGGACAAGGAGAATATAAGAGTAGAAATGTTTTTCTACGTGATGAAACTATTCTTTATCATTGATAGAAATATTCTTTAGGGGCAATTAGTTTTCCATATTTTCATTGTACCATTCTTCAACTTGTAAAGAAGTTTCGTTATATTTAAAGGAACGCATTCTGTAACATCGAAAGAAATATTCTTTATAAATATCAAAACATTTTTCTACGTTACAGAATTCGAGAGAAATCTTTTATCAATTATATAGAACTATCTGTTGCAACAAAAAACAAATGTTTTCACTATGGATGAATAATATTTTATAAGTACAGAAATATGTCTTCATGTTAAAGAAATTGATTCTACTAATAACAAATCCTTCTATTGGCGCTATAGCGAAAGAAGTTTCTTTACTCTGTAGAGTTTTTTCTTATAATATTTACCTAGCTTTTTCTTTCTGTGACCCATACAACTTTTGTATAAAGATTTATAGGTAATAATAGCGAAGATAAGGGTGAGTAATAATAAATAATCTTGTACTGCAAATTTGATTAAATTATTTCATTTAATACTAAATCGATGACATTCTTGTCGTATGGAAATCTAATTCATGCAATTAAAATTCACACTTACACTGTATCTGGATTGCCCAATAGTCAGCGGCCAAGAAGAAGCACTTGCTGAAAACTGGTGTTTCGAAGTCCAACCAACTGCACTTTCAAAGGTAACGTCGCCAATATGCCCCTGAAAAAAATAAGCATGTCTATAAGAATGGGTAACATTAGTATCAATAGCAGATTATAAAATGCAAATAATCGTTCCTAGTTCATAAAGACTTCGTTATTATCTACTAAAAATATGATTACCGATTTAAGCTTTCCTGCAAAATTGCTATACTTGAAGACCATAATGAAGTTAGGTAATGGATTTAAAAAGAAAAAAACTAAATCTCGTTAAGAAAATCAATTTATAAAATATTTTTCCATCATTTTATTCATTGGGGCGACGTGGATTGTTCGATGTCTGGCAAAAAAGAGGAAACCGTTAAAAGCAGCGGGCAATATTTCGCTTTTATTTTCCTATTATAAGGGGATTAGGCAACCCCTATTGACCTTGAATGTAGCGCTCGGAAGTTGGTAGGAAGATGGAAACTCGTTGAGGAGAGCGTCCCGCGTGCCTTTGGTCACTTTTTGATCTTTTCTTAATTTTCCTCACTTATCTGAATATGAAAAAGTGTGGTGATTTTTATAGTGAAGGGTCCTCCATAATTATACACCGAAAAAAAAATCGAATCCTATTTATACACTATATAGACGAAAACATATCGAGTTTTTTTTATTTTAAATTAATTCCCCATCTCACATACACTTAAAGTTATTGACCTTTACTCTGACGTCATTAATATCTGATAACGTAACCGACATAATTATTAACTGGCATCTCTTTCTATTAATAGTGAAAAACAGAACAAAATAATTTGACATTTGTCGGTTATATTATCAGATATTAATGACGTCAGGGAAGAGGTCAATAATTTTAAGTGTAGTTCAGTTTAAAAATTGAAATGAATCAGGGGTCAACTTATAATATGTGCCATTTTGAGGAACAATGTTCATATAAGATGTGAAATAAATATTAGTAATGGAACTAAAAACCATACAGTAGATGAATAATGTGAAGACTTCCTTTGTTTTGTCTTTGCAAAAAAGAAAAAGTATATCGATATTGTGAAAAAATACTTTGTAAACCGTTATATATTTTAGAAATATGGCCGATTACTTTCTCTCATACACTTTTCCAAATAATGAGCTGTCAAAATAATACCGAAATCCAAAATTTCTTCTTTCCCCGGCTTTATAACATTTTCCAATTCCTGTTCAATGCATACTTCTTCTTCTTTGTCTAAAACCCTTATGCCGTTCAGCATCGGGTTAGCCCTTCTTTACCCATTTCTTCCAGTCATTTCTGTTTCTGGCCAGTCCTCTCATATCTTCTATTGATTTCCCTGTTTTCTCTCCGATTTTCTGCATCTTCCTTATCCATGTTTTCCTAGGTCTTCCTTTTTTTTTCTTTTCCTATCTCTTACTGCCTCTATAACTGCTTTGACTAATCTGTTCTCGTTCATTCTTACAATGCGTCCGTACCAGTTCAGTTGCTTGTTTTCGATCTTTGTTAAAATTGGTTCCTGTTTCAGTTGGTCTCTGATTTCTTCATTTCTACGTTGGTAACTCCTGCGTTCTTTCGCAAATATTTCATTTCCCCTACATTCATCGAAGATTCATGCTTCTGTAGAGTAACCCACGTCTCACTTCCAAAAGTAGTTACTGGTAATGTTATGCAGTTATAAACTCTTAATTTTGTTATGTCGTCGATTTCCTTCTTCCCCATTACAGATTTATTAATACTATAATATATCCTGGTGGCCTTTCTTAATTTATTATTTATATCTGCATATATCTTTCCGTTATCTGTTAAGATGTTTCTCAGGTATTCAAAACATGTAACTGTTTCGATTTGTTTTCCGCCGAGTCTTATAGTTGCCCTTCCTTTATCTAACTCTTTCTGGTTAGTAATCATGTATTTTGTTTTCTCCGTATTGATTTTCATTTTTAGTTTTAGTATTTCCTTCTGTCATATATTTGCTAAACTTTGCATTTTACTGTTCGTGCCTGCTATTTTGTGTACTCTTTATTAGCGAGACCATTATAATTATAAAGAGCAATGGACTTAGGCTGTCTCCTTGCTTAATTCCTTTTTCCATGTTGAACGATTCAGATCGTTCGCAACTTATTTGAATTTGTGTTGTCACTTCAATATAGATTGATTTTACAACTTTGATGGTTTTCTCAACTATATTATACTTTTCTAAAATGTTCCACAATATTTCTCTGTTAATCGTATCAAAGGCTGCCTTTAAGTCTATGAACAGTAAATGGAGTTGTTCGCCTGTTTGGTACTTTCTTTCAACTATCTGCCTTATTATGTGTACGTTATCGTTTGTACTTCTACCTCCTCTGAATGCAGCCTGTTCATCTTCCAATTTACTTCCCATCTCATTTCGCAGACGTTTTTCTACTATTCTTGTATATGTCTTGAAGCATACTGACGATAAACATATTGCCCTGTAATTGTCGCAATTTGTATAATCTCCCTTTTTATATATTGGTATTATTATATTTTTAGTCCAGTATTTCGGTATCATTTCTGTAGCCTATGCATCTTTACATATCTTCCAGAATCACTTCTTACCTTCCTCGCCCAGCCATCTTATCATCTCAGGCTTAATTTCGTCCTCTCCCGCAGCTTTCCTTATTTTGATGTTTTTAATGGCTTCCTCTACTTCCTCTTGGGTGATTTCGTTATGATATTCCTCGAGATATTCCTTTGCTTGTGTTAATTCTTTCTGTTGGTCAATATGTGTTTCAGTTTCTTCAAGTTTAAATTTTTCCCTGAAATATTCTCTCCATACTTTTGTTTTTTCACCTGTCTCTATATGTATTTGATTATTTTCATCTTTTATTGCATAATCTTCTCTTTCTCTTTTTCCTCGTAATATTTTAATTGTGCTCCAGAATTGTTTGTTATTTATTTTGTAGCTTTAATTTAGTTCCTCTACAAATTTTTCCAAACTTTTCCTTTTTGCTTGTTTCACCGCTAGAGTCGCTACATTTCTTTTCTAAATATACTCCAGTTTATTTGACTCGTTTTTGTTAAGCTGATATTTCTTCCATTTATGTTTTTTCTCCCTTATTTTCCTTTGTACGTCTATGTTCCACCAATCGGTTGTCTTATGGTGTTTGTTTATTATTATTTTTCCACATGTTTCATTTACTACGTTATATATATTTTTGAAAACTCCCCATCATTCTTCTAAATTTGTGTATGCATACAAAAACTGTAAAATCAACAACTACAAGACATTTTACTGATTGAAAAATATGGTATAGGAGAGAAGCTTGGAAGAAACTCAGAAGAGAGAACCTGATATTTGATGTGGCATAAGCAGACACTGAGGCCATACAAAAGTAAAAATTTTAACAGAAGTCGATTTAAAAAAGGATCAAAGACAGATACATATACGGGACTAATCCTATTGGAAATGGTAGTCGAAGATTTGAAAGTTTAAAAATTGAACGAAATTAATCCGAACACAAGAAGAGAAACTGTGAGGATAAAGCAAAAAAGCAAGAAACACAAACAACGTACAACAGGATAAACCATTTGCTGGAATAATACAAGAGGCTAAATATCTACAGATGACAATGCAACAATTCTTGCCGTTATAGCAAATAAGAGAAGAATGTATGATATGAACAAAAGATGGCCTCGTTTTTCGTTGTTGTTATATTGAGGCTTTGCTTATTCAATAATTGAGATTATTACTACTTTAATATTTATGTAACATTGAAGATCCTACTGATATTACTATAGTAAAATAGCAATCGATGCGGAGTAATAAAACTGTCGGAACGGTTCATTTCAGGGGTGGGTACCAATTATTATTTTAAAGGTATTGAGACATTCGGATTACTGAAATATTTATTACGAATATTATTGCATGCCTATACTATTTTGGTGTCTTCGCTTGTAATTTTTTTATGAACATATAAACGAATTGCATATTATTATTGTTGAAACAATTTTAAAGAACTATTGCGAGTCTTAATGACCTCAGGCAGACGGGATGGGAATATAATTTCAGAGATAATTTTCCTACCTGACAATGGAATTTGTGTATTTTTGTTTCAAAGGTAGTTGCAGGCTGACTGTCAGCAATTATGCATTTAGTGAATTTAGAAAGAACTTGCTCGCTTAATAACTTTCATAAAGTAATTATTGTGATTATTAGTTTCGGTTAATAGTGACAATGGAAGAAAATTTGCAGTATGAATCCGGGTTTACACCTGTAAAGCGTACGAAAAAGTCGGCGTTGTCGGTGAACGAGAAAGTAATAATAAACAATGTTTATAATTACTTAAGAACTGAAAATCCTTCAGGATCAGTTGATGACATTGTTGCAAAGACAAGTAATATAACAGGCGTAAGCAAATCAACAATATACAAAAAGAGAAGTGAAGCGAAAAGTGGAGTTATTAAATCCGCAAAGAATAAAGCAGGCGGTAAAAAAAGTTGAATACACAGATGAATTTAAAAACGCAATAAGAAGAAAAGTGCACGAATTTTATTTTAGGAGAGAAATCCCAACACTAGCTAAAATTTCGGATGAAATGAATTAAGATCCATATTTCCCTAAAATGGGCCGAACGAAACTACGGGAAACGCTACAGGAATTAAAATTTAAATGGGAAAAACATGATAGAATAGCGATTCTAATTGATACTGACGAAATTATTTGTTGGAGACGGAGATATCTAAGAACAATTTTTAAATTACGTGCAGAAGGCGAACCAATATTTTACTTGAATGAAACCTGGGTGAATGAAGTCAGTAAAACGCGGCAGGATACCAACATTCAATCTTCAAGACAAACTTTTTTGTAAGGAATATCTACAAGATTGAGAGTCCATCCAGTAAGGGACGACGTCTAATCATAACTTTTACTGGTAGTGATAATGGGGGTTTTTAGATGGTGGTTCTTTAATATTCCAATCTAAAAAAATTGGAGACTACCATGAATATATGAACCCCGATGTTTTTAAGGAATATTTTAAGCAGATGATTGACCTAATACCAAAATGTTCAGTCATAGTGTTATATAACGCTAGTTACCATTCTCGTCACATTGAGAAGGTGCCAAACACATCATGGAGGAAACAAGAGATTGTTGCCGTCTTAATTGTTCGGTACAAATTTCTCCAAGTTTCCTTGGATGGGACCAAGATGACGTATTATTATTTGAAACGATACAGGGCGATAAACAATTAAGACGTATGAGAACGGCACTCTTGTTTTGGTTGGAGAGCTGAGTCGTGGGTTTATTTTAGGAAAGTGAATCAACTGGAAAAGTAATTAAAAGGCGCCAGTAATTTTAATTCACAGGAAAAATTTCAAAAACTGCGATAAGCGAGAGAAATTATAAAAAGTGAGGTATTTTCGGTAATGTGTCTGTGGAGGCTAGGGAAGTACTCACTAAAACGCGGTTTATTATGTTAATCAGTTTATTAACAGGTTTGACCAGCGTCAGTGAACAGAGCATCAAAACAATTACAATATGGATACATGCATAACCGGGTACCGCAAAAATATTAATATATACATAAAAACAATAAAACAAATTATCACTCAACACTACATGGCGAGTCATACGGTAATTGTTCGAGAAATTAATAATCTCCAAGGAACAACAAATATACAAATCAAAATTATATAAATACACAAACGATAAATGTCGCAGAGTTTGCGAACTAAAAAATTAGTTTATTAACGAAATTATTTTCCGTTTATTCGAAAAAGAAAATGTAGGATATTATATTACTGAATTATTCGAAGACAAAAAACACATAGGCTTTGTGAAGGTTACGTCAATATAAGTGATCGGAAAATAATTTAATCTAGATTTGACGTGCACGACGAATTTCTTAACGGTTATTTTATAAAACAGCATAACATATAACAGTTCTTTCGAACAATGTCAATAATAGTAATAAATAAACTCGTTATCATAATAAAATAGCTCTGATACCGTATGGTTCTTTCGCTAAAGAAATGGCGTGACACTAAATTAGTCTTTTCACCGTCGACTAAGAAAAGGTACGATTTACTCCAGGTAGGAGAGATACAAAATAATCATTTACGATACCTGAGTCCAACAGTCTCTAGCCAATCACCACAATGCTATTCAGGTGAAGATACTTGCATCAACGCCGAAGACATGGTTTCTCGATTACGTCGATTTTAAAATTTAGGATAGTACTTGTGATAAGTAATCTACTCTCACCGCGTGATGGAACAAATCACAGACACTCGGTATTATTCGGTAACTTAATGTCGGAAATAAACACAATAAACATATACTCCGGTAATTTTAATTCGCCGAGCACAGGTAATATCGGTACTTTTATACGATACGATACGATATCTTAATAACTAAGAAAATCACAACTGATTCGCTCAAATATTTATCACAGACCCAATCATCGATAGCGGTAAGAACGACACGATAACTAGCGTTGAGACTCTAAGAAAATCACAACTGATTCGCTCAAGTATTCTTTGTAGACTGTCTCTCGTGAGGAGATTTTTGGGGATAGACAGCCTTTTTTTTAGAAATTCTTTCCGAAAAATAACTGTAAAATTAGTTCTAAAAAAGCCATATAACAAACTGTATAAAAAGAATCATACGGCCGTAAATGCACAAATTACGCTGTCTATCCAGAATTTCGTAAAAACTACCTTTTTCCCGCAGGCGATACAAAAAACTATTGTGTGCACATCGCACCTTGTTTTAGAGGCGTTTGTACATTCAATTGTTACTTAGGTGAATTGAAAATCAAGATTGAGGCGTAACAAACCTTTTCGGCGTCCAGAGATATATTGTTCCAATTTTTTTTTATGTTTATTGGTCAGTTCGAAGAAAATATTGTTACGCCAGGGCCGCACTGGGATAGAAATTATTCGATTTCGCATGGCGAAATATAAGGAAAATAAAAACGTTACAAGATCATTGAATGGCTAACAGACAAAAATATTAATTTTCCTCAAAAGTCAGTCAAACCATAACTTCTACAAATTGTAGATTTGAATAAGCCTCCTGCTCGATATGCAGTGGACGAAGTAGCAAAAAAACGTGGTATTGACGTAATGCGACTTCCCCCATATCACTGCCAATTAAATTCGATAGAACTGATATGGGCGCAAGTGGAATGTTTTATAGGTCGACATAATACTACATTCAAACAAAAAGATGTGCAAGTATTATTAGACAGATCCCTATTACATGTTACTAAAGAAAACATGTGGAATCTGGACAAAGTCTTAGATGCAGACATTACAGTGACACCATTAATAATTTCAATAAATAATGACTTCTGAAGTGACGATTAAGATTCCGACAGTGATTTAGAGGCATTTGCACTAACTAATCTAGACTAAGATGAAGAAAGAACTATTTAAAACAATTTACAAGTGGCATGTTCATATTAACTTGGTAAGCAAATTACAATTAGTACCTATGATAACATTGTATTATTTAGAATTCGAGCCATTAGTATATTAAAGTATAAGTGGATAAAGAGGTCTTTCAAACATGCGCGATTTTTCGAGCACGACGGCGCAGCCGGAGTGCTCGAAATAGAGCAAGTGTTTGAAAGACCAGTTATCCATGAAGAAACGCACCTATTATTACTACAAAAAAATAGAAGTCCGTCCTCGATGCCCAGCCAAGTTTCATTTCATAAAAGTCCGCCCTCGATGCCCAGCCAAGTTTCGAGAAAGTCCATCCTAAATAGTATTTATTTTTATTTGACGTTACGAGGTACTGCTGTCAGATCAATAATCCAAAAGTTGTCATTAATATTTACGTTTCTCGAGTTGTTGTTATTACCATGGTAACTTTAAAAAACGCGCGTGTTTGGAAGTTTGATTTAAACACGCTGAGGTGTGCTTTAAATAGGTAAAATGAGGCACCAATAAAAAAAAAATTTAACGGTCAATATTATAAACCCGACTTATTTAACAGGATATCTACGTATTTTCATACTTTAAAACTTAAGCAAAATACAACAAATATTAACAATATATACCTACGATCTCCTAATACTGTTCCTAAAGCTACGCCTATTATACCCCTAGAAAGTATTAAGATAAGACTCGATCATTGTTATCTTTCTACAATACCCGTCGGCACAAATAAATTTCTTGTTTTCACAACATTCATTACAGCCGGTAGGGTAAAATTACATATTTTGTTTGATCCACTTGTGGTGAGCAAGTCCCATAAAATTTTAATTTATTACTCCGCACCGATTGCGATTTTACTATAAGCTAACTAAAATTTGTAATTGTAATTCATATCTTCAGATGTCTGGGATGTATCTTCATATTGTTCACACTGGCTACTTCCACATATTTGAATATTTCTTGTCAACATTTGTAAGATTGCCGCTGTCTCTTGCCTATCATCCTGAATATGACTCTTTAATTACTAATGTTTTTGTCAATCGGATTATATGTCTGAGCTAACTGGTCCCAAATGTTTTGATTATGTGTTCTTGATATAGGGATCGAGACGGAACTATAGAGGCAGTACTTATGCCGAAAGTAGAGCGCCCTGGTGTTAAATAAGAAAAACATTGTGATGTAAACAGTATAATAAACCACCAACAAAATGCAAAAAATGAATTGATCTTTTTATTTTCTTTGCCAGGAAAAATTGTTGGTATATAAGATGGGTGTAGGGAATTATCTGATTTTTGATTATTGACAAAATGAGCACTGCAAATTCTAGTATTTTTATTTGGTTACCAATCCTCCCGATGTTTTCTGAAAGGTAATTAAAAAACTTGAAGAAGTGATTCGTTTTGTACAAATGTTTACTTTCTTCCCCTTAATAGTATTTAATTATTTGATTTTATTATATAATATTAAAGTCAGCAAACACATTACTAGTTTTTTATTTTATATAATCAATGAAATCGTACAGAAAACAACATTTTATTCTCTCGATAATAATCTTTTATTTATGTAAAAAGAAAGTTTAGAACTTTTCTAATAGCTGCCAATTGTAGTATCATACTGATTATACACAAAATAATAGTTAACATTATAATTACATATGGGTTTTACTGCATCTATTCATTTTTGACGTTTCAAGATTATCCACGCAGTGTTCAATGAATTTTCGGAGTAACTATAAAATTTCAACTGCATAGTATTTTTATACAGCATATTTGAACAGCCATGAATACAGAAAGATACTTTTGATGACGACATCACAAACATTTGATATCAGTTTTAAAAAATGAACATTTAAAAACTCTGATTATACAAAACTACTAATACTACTAATAGTGTTTAAATCACATTGTTTGTGTTTTTTCACAGCAGATGGCATAAACGTCATCTTTCTCGGTCCCATACCTATTTGGTCATTCCTATACACTAATTCGTAACGTACCTTTAATTCTCAATGTTTCTTTTCTACTAGCGATATTCATTGGATCATTTACATTGATTTCTAGAATTAGTCATTCTTAGTTCTTGCATGGTAAATCACTTGCTTGAAATTCAACTTTATCAGATATCACGTGCACTTTCGCTATACTATTTACCCTAACTGGATTAATGAGTGACATAATGCCTGACAAGGTCACTTCTTTCAGTGTACCATTTTTTTGTTTGAAACACCCCTTCACTGATTAAGTGTAGAGGGGTGGTTTTTCACGGCTTCAAGAGATCTTTGCCTCCGTCAGCATCCCTATGTAATGAGATACGGGGATGATTTCGAGTAAACGACGTCGGATGCCGCTGTTTCGGCCTTTTCACCCCTGCCTTCCTTTACCCTGCCGTCCGCTACCGACAATTCTTCCCCTTGTTTTGTTTACCACCAGAGACGATTTATTGTTTTTCTATCATTTGGACTTGGGCTATTCACGCTAAAATGTCTAAATCTAATGGAAATTGCATTTTTGTATTACTTTTTTCTGGAAGCAAAAAATCTCTATACAGGAAAAGGTCATGGCTCCGAAAATTTTGATTAGGAAAGATATACAACGTGTTTCGGGACTTGATGCAAAAAAATCGGGAGTGAGTAGATGACGTGGAAATAATGCTGTGACATAACATAAATTCTCATACGACCCCTCGTTTCTGAATTATAGGCCTTTAAAGTTGCAAAATCGGAACTTATATATAAGTACATTTTCTAAATTATACATTAGAACATTATGAATATTTAATTGATGATTACGTATGTCCATGTAGTGTGTTTGACAGAATAAATAACTCTACACTACAGGGCCGGCTCATGCCCAATGGTTAACAATCCGTAACTTTAACAGGGACAACCTGTACAATCTAAAAATAGCAAAAATGAATTTTTCAATCGGTGTTTTAACAAAAAGGTACTCTGTTTAACTCGATAAAATTTATGGTTTAAGATATATGTAGATTTTTAGATCGTTATACATGCCAGGAAACCGTTCGCCATAAAGAGACATTCTGAAGAAAATTATCATTAATTGTAATTATTTATTGGAAATACTTACATGAGGTATTAAAACACAATCAAACATTTCTTGGAGAATAAATAGATAAACATTTGTACTACATACTATTGAAGATCATATTACTAGGCATAAGGAAAAACTTGAAAGAGATTAATAATTATTTTTCATCTAGTAGGCTACTGTTAAATATGCTACTACGTTATATTCAATTAAAAATTGTAAGCGTCTTAATTTATTAATGTCAGTTTGCTGTCAATCTTTTCAAAACCTGTAATTAGTAATTATCATATCATATTCAAAGTTTCAATATGGTAGAATTTACCTTTAGTGAATATGCCGATATGCATTTGATATATTGTTTGACTTCTGGTAACTCGTCAGAAGCCAGAAAGTTGTATACTGAACGCTTTCCGGGCAGAATTATACCAGCTTGTAGAACTTTTGTTAGGGTTGACCGTAGCTTACATGAATTAAGTAAAGTAGTATCCATTATTTTTTATAAAATGATATGTTAGGAAGAGTCCTACCAAAAAAAAGTGGCGAAGGTGAACAATGAACTATACGAACACCAACTTTAGAGCAAAATGCATTAGATGCAGTTGATGCTGATCCCGCAACTAGCGTACGCAAAATGTCATTACAATTTTAGACTATGGTCCGAAAGTAACTAACCATAACCACGGTTAACAGCTTTGGTTGACAGCATGAAACTGAAAAATCTGGTTGTATTCGGAATATAAAACCGGTAAAAGTACGAAACGAAAATATAACCTTAAATATATTCTCAAAACTGCCGCGGATTTTGTTGTTTGTTACTCCAAAAAATAGATTTTGGAAATTTTGAGTTGTTTTTAAGCATGGAGCTTTTGTGTTTACCAACTTCTTTTGTCAAGTTCTGATGAAGAGTTTTCAGATGATGACTACAGGGTTGCAAGGATTACTTAGAATCTGTTTAAATTGCCATCCATGAAATGGGTTTTCCAAATACACTTGGTGCTTTGGATGGGTCTTATATTCAAATACCAATACCTAAAGAAAATGGGCTATCATATATTTGCAGAAAAAACTTTCCAGCATTAATTCTACAAGTATCTATTTAATATTTATATTGTCTTTGTGTTTAATTATTTTGCACCTATTTTACAGGATGTATGTGGCCACAGATTGCTTTTTACACATTGTTACGTGGGAGAGGATGAGGTACTAATGTGTTGAAGAGAAGTGAGCTTTTTAGTTTTTTAACAGACAGAAGACTTAAGAAATTTCAAAATGATTGTCGGTGATAAAGCATATCCTTGCATTCAAACTTTAATGGTTCCATTTAAAGATAAGGGGCTAATTAACAAATGCCCAAAAACATTTAATTACCTCCTGTCAAGAGCAATATGTGCCTTAGAAAGAGCGTTTGCTTTATTAAAAGACAGATTTAGATGTTTGAAGTTTTTTGATATAAAAGACATAAAATGAGCATGCAAGTACATAATGGTATGCTGTGTGCTTCATAATATATGTATTTTTCAGAATGATATAATAGATTTTGAATTTATTGAAGAAAATGGAGACCATGAACATTTAAGACCTCCACAAGAATTTGACAGAAATTTACAAAGGCTAGGTTCTATGAAAAGGCAGAATCTATGTGACATGTTAGGAGAATAAAGATTATTGTATTACTTGTTTTGTTTTACTTCTTAATTGGATGAAAAAATTAATACAAATTAACGAAAATATTTTTAATAATGCATACAGTTTACAAAACATGTCAAAAATAACTAAAAACTCAAAGTAACATTTAAGGGAAAAACATTAAAAACACAAATGTATTGTTATATTTTCAAACCTTTGAATATAATTTTCCACGTTTGGAGACAATTTGTAATATTTCAATTCTTTAGATATAATTGCCCTACGATATGGAAATAAATTATACTATCTTGTCGCAGCGACAATTATTGTGCATACCACTTAAGTACGTATTGAATTTCAAATTTGACAGTAATTGTCAAATTAAATATGCCCGGCGCCAATAAATATCAATATAAAGATGAATTTATCTACAATCAACTTATTACTCCTATCTCAGGGTGAGATCAAAATTGTTCAAAATTAATTCTTCAAATTTATTTGTTTTTTTTAAGATATTTCCAAATTAAATGTTTCACTATTATCAAACTCTCAAATAGCTGTTAATTCAATATAATAAAAGGCCCTTTAATTATTTTATGACATTTACTAATTTACTGTCACTAAAAATTTCAACCAAATGTCACTGATTAAATTGAAAATCTTATGAATGTAAAATGATAAGTTCAATGAGATTGGATACTGAATGAATACTACAGGTAGTTAGAATCAAAATTATATATTATACTATCAGATACGCAAAATTAACAAAATTGTTATTCCCAGAAATTATGATAAAAGAACAACAGTCGTAACCTCTACAAAAAAACTTAGAATTAGAATAAAACTATGCTAAAATTTAACCTAATGAATTATTATCAAACGTTCAAATAATAATTTACACTTGACGTGTATCAATGTCAAATACCGAAACTTCTGCTCAAAATGGTCTATTCACTTGATGTTGTACATGATAGGTATCAATAAATTTGGTATATTTCAAATTTTCTTATATACAGGTGCATCTTTTAACTGTATTGAATTTAAGGCCTGATATTTCTCGAGAAATAAATTTAAAACTGGAGAGGACTCACCCAATGGATCAGGAAATCTCGTACTTATTCTAACGTATTTAGAATACTGCAACTTTCTAAATATATACGATTCAGAAAAAACTGGAACCACATACACTTTTACGATACAATTCTTTTCCGAATTATGTACGCACTGAATTTATTATATGGGTTATTTATCTGATTGTATGATATAAAATTTATGCAATCTACCAAAAAAATTCGAGACAACTCTTATTCTGATGTTGTCTCTTCAAAGGATAAAAAGCTACTCACTAAATTTTTACAAAATAAATAATTCTCCTTTCTGTTGGTTACCGATTTTTCTTGTTTTTGAAAAAATTACTAATCTATAATTTTCAATAACCAAGTGAGATTTTGAAATTCTTTTATTACATTTGTAATCTTGCTAGCAGAGACCTCTATATTTTACAATTTCAAATATTTTCTCCAAATCCTATTATGTTCTATCTATCATTAGATATATTCTACTCAAATGTCATCGAAATTATGAAATGTCATGTTTGATATTTCTACTGAATCTTTCGAAATTTAGGAATTTACGTAGAGTACCGTGTGTATCGAGAGTATGACAACTAAAATTAAATAAATTTCCTTATGTTTTACTTATTCTTTAAATTTCAAATAGAGGATGTGTATTAGTATATACATCATATTCCACCCCCAAAACAGATATTGGATTGGTGCATTGTCAGCAGCTAATACAAAAAAGAACTCTATAGGATCACAATGAAGTAGCTAATTTTACATTATTGGTCTTTTTGAAAGTTTTCTTTGAACCCGTCGGATATCTCCTGCCTCTGTTTCATTTTTTCATTATGCCTATTTTGCCTTCTATTTTCGATGTCTGTAGCAGTGTACTATGTCTGAGATTGGCTACCGGAGTTTTTAGAACCAGTCCTATGTTAGCACTTCTGATACTCCAATTATGCCATTAGATCTACGAAGAGTCTGTTAGACTCTAGTATATTTTGCAAAAGTGTTAAGCTACTTAACACATGTCAACCATAAAATCTATTACAAAACCAACATGTGTTCCAAATTATGAAGGCATCCAAAAATATAATATAAATCACCAGTGTTTCTCAATCATCCATCAAACGTTCCTCCACGGACAATTTCTCTCCTATACTTAATCTAAAACTTGCTAAATACAACAAGATGGACACATTTTTACAGCTAAACTATATGCAATTTCGAAGGCACTCTTATACTTTTCATTCAATAATAACCATAGAAAATAAAGTGCAATAATATCGCTTGAAAATATTTTCACCATCATTGTTTAAGCCAAAGAATACTAGAATTAATCTCACCTTAATACAATTAATAAAATATGCAATATTATGTGGATTCCAGGGCATTGCGATGTTCTAGGTAATAAAATAGCGGACAAAGCATGCATCAAAACAAGCGGTTGTTTCACTACCAGATGATGAAATATATATCCCCTTTGATGACCTAAAAATATCAATAAAGGACACAATTACCAGTGCATGACAAAGACGATGGTCCAGCTACAAAAGTCACATGAGTCAAATAAAACCGTCCGTAGTAAAATGGAAATACCCTAAGACTCTGAGCAGAACAGTGCAAGAGATAGCATGTAGACTGAGAATAGGCTATACCCGTTTCACACATTCCCATATCCGTTAGGAACAAATCGACCTAGTTGCAACCATTGCAAATGTATATGTGACGTGGAACATATATCTTCAATTGCCCTCACAATAACGTGCAACAAACATTAGCTGTCGATTCTAAAATTAAACATAATATTAAAGATGTTGATTCCTTAAAAAAACATTTTCGTACCTAAAAGCGCTACAATTATATAACAAGTTATATAACAGCTTTAATTTTAAGTTGTTAAGTTCAGAGCTAATTAGCAAAGCCGGATAGAAAAAAAAATAATAATAATGTGCATGTAGTCTTATTAAAACATACCATTTCGTATATTGCAATTGACCATTATAATGTTATAGTTTTGATCCAAAAATAAACAGTTTTTTTTAAACTGAGTACGTTTATGTTTATTTAATTTTCCTGTTAGAAGTGAAAACAAAATTACGTTCACGGTTTCTTGGTTTATTTAGAATAAAATATATCAATGACAAACTATAATTCGGCACATATTGAATATAAACACTTGCTTGTTTAGAAATAACCTTCAAAATACGTTATTTACAACTATAATTAATAATTTAATTTTCAAACAATGATTCCAAAAATATAATAAAATAGCTGATATTTATTGTAACAAGTTTATACCAAAAAATTATTCAATTTATTGTGTTTACATTTATCCACCTGCTCTGATATTTGAAAGTACACATAATTCAAATTATGTATTTAGTACGGCTGTTGTTACGAAATTATTTTTCAGTTAACTGTCAAATAAACATTTGGATATTGACGAAATGCCAATTTTATTGCATTACGCCATTGAATAAATAATTTTGTTCAAAATATTAGAGCTGGAAACGAAACAAGAGTCATTATAGTAAGGGAAGTTTTAAGCGCTACGTTATTAATTTGTTACCCACCATCACTGTATACCCACAAGTACGTTGTAAAAATATTTAAATATTAAAATTACGTTCTTCTAAGTAGTATACATATTTATTCTTAGATTTTTCACTTCTTAGACCATTTTATATTTACTTTCTTGAATAAATTCTTGATTTCCATAAATAACGTGTTTATGGTAATAATTTTTGAAGCTTCGGTACGACTTTGGCTTTCATCAAAATTCTAATCTGACATGGACAATCCTAATATATAAATAATTACGTCACACATCACATGAATATCAAATTACAATCTTCTTCAATCATACAAAGACTTTCCATATTTAGTTGTTATCATTTAAGTTTTAACATACGAAAATGGAACAATTATCAGTTTAAATTACACCGCCCTACAAAATTTAAAAAAAAATTTGTTGCCAAGTATTTTTGAACGAATTTAGGGTAATTCAGGTCTGCTGAATTCAAAAATAAAAGCAGTTATTCCAAATTGGCTCTAGTTTTTGAGGTAATGGATACATAATTTTTTAAGGAATTTAGCTATAACATATGCTTTTTATTTTTTAAGAATAATTTACGAACAAGAAATTTTCGCAGAAACGAGAGTTCGACCCTGTTTAGTGAGCGTACCACGTTCCAACTGCTGATCACGTGATCAGTGCGTGCACTTGTTTGTCTTGTGTCTCTTGATTTTAACTGTCAGTTCAGCGTAAGCAGTTGTTCTACTAAGACTTAACGTCGCGGTTATTGTGCTTTTCTTACATATTTTGTGTATTTAGTTCTTATTGCCTACCTAGTGAAGTTATTTAAATTTAATAGACGTCAAGTGGAAGGTAGGAGTACATGTGACGAATATTTGTACCTATATTTTTAACTAAAGTTACTCTTTTTTCAGAGGAATGAGTTCTTCACGCAGAAGCTGTTTGAACAGCCCTAATGTCTTCTGCTACATTTGTGGCGAATATACTGTAGCGAAACGAAGAAAAAATATCACAGATTTTGTTAGACAAGCTTATCAAGCTTATTTCGGCGTACAGCTTGGAGACCAAGACAAGTCCTGGACTCCCCATATAGTGTGCAAAACGTGTGTCGAATGTTTACGACAGTGGTCAAACGAAAAAAGAAAAAGTTTGAAATTTGGTGTGCCCATGGTGTGGAGAGAGCCTAAAAACCACCATGATGATTGTTATTTTTGTTTAGTTAATGTAAAAGGTTTTAACAAATACAAGAAAGGCAAATGGGATTATCCTGATTTAGAATTAGCACGAAGACCTGTGCCATATAGCGAAGAGATTCCCGTACCAGTATATACAACACTGCCAGATATTGTGATGGCGGAAGAAGAAGAAGAAATTAAGGACCAGTACAGTAGCAGTGGAAGTGAATATGAGCAGGAAATACAATCAACACCACAGCAGTTCTGTCAAGAAGAATTAAATGACCTGATACGGGATCTCGGTCTATCAAAGCAATCATCTGAACTTCTGGCATCCGGATTAAAAGAAAAAAACTGTCTACAACCAGATATAAAAATAACCATTTATAGAACACCAGAGGTGAAACTTGTTCCTTACTTTAGCCAAGATGAAGATCTTATTTATTGCAACAACATTCCCGGACTTTTTCGTCAAATGGGAATACAATTTGTTCCAGGTGATTGGCGACTATTCATAGACAGTTCCAGTAGAAGCTTAAAGTGTGTTTTGTTACACAATGGCAACCGATATGCGTCAATTCCTATCGCCCACTCAACAAAAGTTAAGGAAGAATATCAAAACATCAAGTTGGTATTACAGAAACTATCCTATGAAGAACATTAGTTTTCCATTTGTGTTGATCTAAAAATGGTCAACTTCTTGCTTAGGCAGCAAGGTGGGTACACAAAATACCCTTGTTTTATCTGCTTGTGGGATAGTAGGGCGAAGCGAGATCATTGGAATATGGTTAATTGGCCAATAAGACAAAATATGACTATAGGAACAGCAAATGTCATAAACGAACCATTGGTTGACCGTGAAAAAATCATTCCTTCACCGCTCCACATTAAACTAGGACTAATGAAACAATTTGTTAAGGCTTTGAGTAAAGATGGCGAGTGCTTCAAATTTGTAGATCGTTTCCTAGACTAAGTATGGAAAAGCTAAAAGCGGGCATTTTTGATGGCCCTCAAATTCGCAAACTTATTAATTTTACAAATCACATGACGACACTTGAAGCTGCTGCTTGGTGTAGCTTTGTTATGGTAGTTAAAAATTTTTTTGGGTAATAACAAAGCGGACAATTACGAGGAATTAGTGCAACAAATGTTATTAAACTTGGGTACTAATATGAGTATTGATGTACACTTTCTTCACAGCCACTTGGATAAATTTCCCGACAATCTTGGCAATTTCAGTGAGGAACAAGGGGAACGGTTCCACCAGGATATAAAGGAGATGGAGGTAAGGTATCAGGGCAGATGGGATCATCATACGACTATTGTTGGAGTCTCCAACGTGATGTACCTGACGGTCCTCATAAAAGAAAATCCTACAAAAAGAGCTTCTTTCCTACGAATTAGACGTAATTTTCTAAATTAAATTATTTTATTATTTTTTCGTTTCTCTTTTTTTGAAACCACTTTAATATTTTTTACACATATGATGTTCAAAACAGAACTGTTGCAAATCATTTCTCAGTAAATATACAGATATATTCTTATTTATTGCCATTTATTTTGAATATTTTTTTTTTAGAAATAAGCCACCAATCAAGTATATAGTGGACCATATGGCAGAAAAGTATGGACACAGAGTTTTACGTCTTCCTCGTTACCATTGCATATTCAACTCTATCGAATTAATTTGGGGCATAGCAAAAAATTACTACAATAGGCATACTGGTAGGGATTGTAACAGTGCGAATAACTGCCTGAACATGTGGCACGAGGCACTGCATATGATAACTCCTGATATGTGGAAAAATTCTATACAACATACTGGAAGAGAGATATTTAAATGGTATGAGAGGGAAAGAATATTTGATCGTCCAGAAATTAGTCCGATAGTTATTAATTTTAATAGTGAAGAGAGTGACACTGATGTTGAATCAGATGAAGAAAATGAACAAGAATTTGAATCTGTCTTGTTTCATTTCACAATATGTTGATTTGTTTATTGTTAGTTTTTGTCTTTGATAATACGTTCATTATTAAACATATTTTATTTTATTGCTTGTATTTTTATTATATTTATTTATTAAAAGATTTGGTAAGTCAGTAATAACCTTACCACTTTTATTCTAGAATTCCTTACTTTGTGAAATCTATTCATAAATTTAATTAACAAAAAACGTAAATGAAAAAACTTCACACTATATTGAACGAAAACTATCAAACTATCGATAATTTTGTAGTTTTCATTTATAATATTGTGAAATTTCCTACATTTACGTTTTTTGTTGACTTCAGTTATTTTCTGTTAATTTCCATATTTTGTGAACACTCTGACAACGCTACAAATGTTCACAATGATGACGTAAACGCAATTTTATTTGGTTTTTACTATATGTACTTCGATAATTATGAACAATCAAAAATAAGCAAATATGGCATACAGTTGATTATAAAAGTACGTTTATCTAAAGAATGATCTGTGTGAATGACGTAATTATTTATATTCAGGGTTGTCAATGTCAGATTATAATTTTGGTAAAGGCCAAAGTTTAGCCGAAACGTGCAAAATATGATGTAACGTAAGTGACCAGTCTATGAATAGGTATATCATCACATCCTACCTCCTTCAAAATCTATGAGAAGCCAGACGAAGGCTTGTGTACTTAGCCCTTCTGAAAAATGCAGAACAAACTTTTTATTGCCAGTTATTGATGACTTTATCGCTTTATTTGAAAATATATCAAGTCAGTTTAACTCTTTTATCCATGTAACAAAAAATTAGACAAGCTTAAGACTGCGGCAGAGTAGCTCGCGAGTAATCCTTTAGTAATTATGTCTAATTGTAATATTTGTCAATATATACACACTTACACACACTCACACAAACAAAATTTAATTGAAATTAAGGAGTAGAACCTACTTGTAGATTCACATAAACATAGCGTCAGATATACTAATTAAATTGGACATCATCAGCAATTTTACAGGTAAATATCGTCTATAATGTTTATAAAATCATAACGATTTGCAAAAATTAGGTGCGAATAAATTTTTCTCGATTCATGTTTTTTGCATTCCATATTGCAACATCTGGAAAAGTAGTTCTTCCATCAAAAGCTGCACCGGTATACCCAAATTTTGAATCTAGCCTTGACCAGTGATTGTTGAAATTGCTTCCAGTTTTTACGAAATCACATATTAGGTGAGTACTATGTTGAATAGGAAATCCTAATCTCTACAAAAAGTGATAACATCTCAGTGTTAATTTACTGCAGCGGTTCTCAAACTTTTTTTAATAAGCATTAAAGTACAATGTAACAGTTATCGTCATTTGGGGTGAAATTGATCATCCGGGGCGGGATTGTTCACTAAATCATCCGTTTACATATTTGAATTTAGCGCCTAAATCAACCGTGCGAACACGCTACTTTCGACCTATATTCATAGTACAAAGATGGCGTACGGCAATATGTGCAAGTGTGCTGCCTGTGTATTGAGAAAACTGCAAGTCATTAATAGTTATTGTTTTTCTGTGAAAGTGAACGTTCAGAAATTTGACCGGTAACTCAGAATTGAATTCACCTAGTTTTTGTTAATTTCCAATAAATACACGTGTGGTTTGATGTTAACAATCGGCTCAACCAATTTCATAATATTTGCCATTTTATTATGTGAGGTCGAATTGATCATGTATATGGGGTGAGATTTATCATTCTCGTTGATGAATTTCACCCCACATAATAGAATATATCTATTTATTATTTGTAACTTAAAATTTACTTCATTCGTCTTATATTTTTTGTTTGTATCAGCTATGCCTAGAAAATACCAAAGAAAGTTAGGGGCACGTTCATACATGGATTATTCAGACGCCAATCTTCATTTGGCACTTCAAAAAATCACTGAAGAAAATTCGTCTATTCGTCGTGCTTCCGTTGAATATAAAATTCCATTTGGCACGCTACGCAATAAGTACATTGACAGTTTTTACACTCAATGAAGAAAAAGTATTTATAAGGGCAGCAAACTGCTGTGGAGAGTGGGGATTGATTCTCTCTTACACTTATCGACTTACGATACTTGGCAAAAAATTACTTAGATAGCCAAGGTGGTAATATCAGCAAGTTTAAATCAAATATTCCTGGGATAGATTGGGCCCGTTCTTTGTTAGAAAGACACAAAGGAGAGATAAGTCAAAAAGTGTCGGCGAATATTAAAAGATCTCGAACTAATATTTCAAGAGATATCATGGTAGAATACTTTAATAATCTGAGGGAAACGCTATAGAATGTACCAGCCTGTAACAACCTGTTTAACTACGATGAAACAAAAATGCAAGATGACCCTGGCAAGCAAAAAATTTTGTTTCGTCGTGGAACCAAATATACAGAGCGAATATGCAACTTTACCAAGACATCAATATCAATTATGATATGCGGTTCAGCCTCTGGAGTACTATTGCCTCCTTACGTCATCTACAAAGCAGAGAAAATGTGACAGCAATGGATAGAATTGGGTACAAAAGGAGAGCCTTGTTGCAGGTGTTGTAGTTTAGGTTCTCGTTACAATCGTACCCACCCTGCTTGGATGGATGGCTAGAGTTTCACCGATTGGTTTGAGTCGACATTCTTATCTCACGCGAAACGTTTGCCATGTCGCAAAGTGCTATTGGGCGATAACGTCTCGTCCCATTTCACGGACGCTGTCTTGAAACAATGCCAAGAAAAATGACATTGCCTTTGTTTGCCTTCCAAAAAATTCGACACACCTCACGCAATCTCTTGATGTTGGATTTTTCCGCCCATTTAAAATGGCTTGGAGGTCGGTGTTACCGAATTGGAAGAAGACCCATTCACAACAAACTTCTATTGACAAAAAAGATTTTCCCCATTTACTGGCTTCCACTCTTCTTGAAATTAGTAACAAATTGGAAAATGCTATAAAAAAAGATCTGATAGCTTCATTTAAAACGACAGGAGTTGTACCTTTTGATCCCGAACGAGTCTTGCTGAAAATTCCAACGGAAGATATTGGCAATGATACTGATGGCTCTGTGGATAACATTCTTGTGAATTACTTGCAGCAGCAACGTTTTACAGCAGCACCATTAAGTAGGAATATTAGAAAACAAAAACTATCTGTACAACCTGGCAAAAGCGTTACAGCAAGTACTGATGCAGATTCTAGTGATTCAGATGTAGATGATCCATTAACCAATGACATCTCAGACAACGAATCCCTGGAAGATGGGAGTGATGACGTGCGAGCAGAAACAGAGTATTTCGAACCAAATGACAATGAAGTTACGGCGGGAAAATTTGTATTGGTTAAAGTTTACGGTGGATCAAGGAAAAAAACTATCTATCGGTACACAGCTATTATACAGCAGGTGAGAGTGGACGAAGAAGGAAGGAAGGAAATTGATCTATTGGGTATGAAGTCTTTGGACACATCCAAGAAGATTTTTGCAGTTGAAGACGGTGACGAATTCATGTCAGATGTACCTGATGTGTTAGCAATTTTACCAAATCCGACAATAAAACAACTTGATGGTACTGACAAGTACTTCTTCGAAAAGTAATTGACATTTTTGTGATGAATTAGTGATTTTCAATTAGGTTTACAAATTCAGTTTTCTTTTGAAATACAGGAGAAACAGATTTTTCAAGTTTATGTATTTTCATTTTAATAATGTAATACAAGGTTTCATAACAATGATAAATCTATCTTAATTTGGTGGAAAAGGGTAATGTATGATAAATAATTCTCATGATCAATCTCACCCTCACTGAACAATTTCACCCCCCCCAGTATAAACAGCTATAACTTCGAAAGTACTTGACGTAGAGCAGCGTGGTTGGGATTGATCATCTTTGGCCTAGCCTGCTTGCAGCCTGTGCAATATAGTGTGTGTGAATAATCTCACCCCAAGACGTGTATGAGATTGTTCATAACTCTATTTCTGTATCATTTTTATATTTCAAAGTTGATGTTCGTGATATTTTACAATTCCATTCCTATCAACAGCTACTAGATATCCATATCTTCTTTGTCCTATTTTTTCTAATAACGAGCGCAGAATATAAAAAAACTAACTACCAATTCCACCCCAAATGACGGTACTACTTATTACTTACTTTACTTAGTAAATTACTATATAACAGGTATAATAATAGAAGATATTAAAAAAGAAAAAAATCTAACTAATGGGAGGTATGAAATTGTTTTTTATTTTTCATCAACTGATGCCTCCGTGGCTTTTTCATTGATAGTTTGGGTTACAAGCATCATAGTTTTTTGACTTTCCAATAATTGTTCTTTTTTACGTACAAAAAATTATTTATTCTTATCTATAGACAGTTTCCAAATGTCGGCGCAACTGGCAAGTGCCATGGAATTATTAGGATATAGTTTACTACATAACATGCAGAGAGGTGAACCGTTGGAGTCAACAAATCCGAAACTGATATATGATTCATCATACTTCCTTTTTTTCGCCTTTGAAACCGTGGACCTTGACGTTGTTGCATCATCGTCTGTATCGGTAATTGCTGTATACTCCACGAGTACTGCTTTTGAACATTCGGCTTCGTTAGAAGATGTTGTTGCAACACGTTTAACGCCTTTAAGCCAACGTTCCATTCTTCTTTATTAAGAATGTTACTGCATAGAAGAGTTTAGTCTAAAGAAGAAATGTACAAAACGGATACAATCAGAATACAGTAGTAGACCAATACCTAAACACTTCGTTTAAAATTCGCTAGCTAGCTTTTAAGTAGGTAGGTACTTATCGCCTCAAACGCTAATCGTCGACTGATGAGTGTTGAGGCGCGATTGTCACTTTTATAGTCCTAACCTCGATCTCGATCATTCTCAAAAATATTCGAGTAGGCACCTTCGATAAATAAAAAGTCGAAATAAAAATAGAAATACAAAAAATGCGGTGTGAACAATTTCGACTTTGTGAGCGCACACAAGTAGATATCGGCGGTGGCGGCATAGTATAATTGTACTGTTGTGTGTAGCGACTAAGTTCGGCAGCGATTCGTGATACGCCCGCGTCAAAACTTTCGACCACAGAGGTGTTCTGATTTTTTTTCTGAATTCCTGCGAAACCCCTACGGGGGTATCGCGAAACCCCATGGTTCCGCGGAACACACATAGAGAATAGCTGATCTACTGCCACCAAACGGTAAGAATAAGTAACCATTAGTTTCACCAAATATTAGAGAAATGCTAATGAAATAAAAATAAACGGTTTTAAAGATTAAAACTAACTTTTCCGCATCTGTGGCCCTGAACAATATTCTATCATAAAATTGTTACTTGTATACACTTCGGGGGATGTATCGTGCTAACAAACCGAAATTTCTCCAAAAATAACCAAAAATTTAGTATATCTTGTTTTATAGGACCCGCTGTACTCGCTCTTTAAAATCAACAGGGTACATCTGTGAGACACCTTGAACAATACTTATTCATAAAGTTGATCAATCGTATACTCTTTGGAGGCTGTATCGTGCTAACAAACTGAAAATTCTCCAAAAATGACAAAAATTTGGTACTTCAAGTACCACAGCACCCGTTGTACTGGCTTTAGTGAGCTCAATATCAATAGGTTTCATCTTTAAGACGCTCTGAATAATATCCAATCATAAAATTCATCACTTGTATATACTCCGGAGGCTGTATCGTGCTAACAAACTGAAACTTCTCCAAAAATGACAAAAATATCCTACTTAAAGTACTGTAGCACCGGTTGTATTGACTCTGGTGAGCTGAAAATCAATAGGGTTCATCAGTGAGATGCCCTGAATAATATTCAATTATAAAATTGGTGACTTGTTGAACTCCGGAGGCTGTATCGTGCTAACAAACTGAAATTTCTCGAAAAACGACAAAATGTCGGACTTCAAGTACCATAGCACCCGTTGTACTGGCTCTGGTGAGCTGAAAATTAATAGGGTTCATCTGTGAAATGTCCTTAACAATACTCCATCAAAAAATTGGTGACTTATTGTACTCCGGAGGCTGTATCGTGCTAACAAGACTTGCAAGGAAAAGTGGCCGACGGCAACGACGACGACGACGACATACACACAGGATTTTTTTTCTAAAAACCGTTTTATCGTGTTGTTGTTGATGGATAACGTAAAAATAACTCAAAAAAAAATAAACGGTTTTAAGGATTAAAACTAACTTTTCCGCATCTGTGGCCCTGAACAATATTCTATCATAAAATTGTTACTTGTATACACTTCGGGGGACGTAACGTGCTAACAAACCGAAACATCTCCAAAAATAACCAAAAATTCAGTATATCTGGATTTATAGGACCCGCTGTACCCGCTCTAGTCAACTGAAAATCAATAGGGTACATCTGTGAGACACCTTGTACAATACTCAATCATAAAATTGATCAATCGTATACTCTCTGGATGCTGTATCGTGCTAGCAATCTGAAAATTCTCCAAAAAAGACGAAAATTTGGTACTTCAAGTACCATAGCACCCATTGTATTGGCTTTAATGAGTTGAATATCAATAGGGTTCATCTTTGAAACGCTCTGATTAATATCCAATGATAAAATTGGTCACTTGTATATACTCCGGTGGCTGTATCGTGCTAACAAACTGAATTTTCTCCAAAAATGACAAAAATATCGTACTTAAAGTACTGTAGCACTTGTTGTATTGGCTCCGGTGAGCTGAAAATCAATAGGGTTCATCAGTGAGATGCCCTGAATAATATCCAATCATAAAATTGGTGACTTGTTGAACTCCGGAGGCTGTATCGTGCTAAGAAACTGAAATTTCTCAAAAAATTACAAAATGTCGTACTTCAAGTACCATAGCACCCGTTGTACTGGCTCTGGTGAACTGAAAATCAATAGGGATTATCTGTGACATGTCCTTAACAATATTCAATCATAAAATTGCTGACTTATTGCACTCCGGAGGCTGTATCGTGCTAACAAGACATGCAAGGAAAAGTGGCCGACGACAACGACGACGACGACAAACACACAGGATTTTTTTTTCTAAAAACCGTTTTTTCGTGTTGTTGTTGATGGAAAACGTAGAAATAACTCAAAAAAAAATTTCAAAATTCCAACTTTTTTTGGGGTAAACCAATACTTTTCTCGCATATAGAAAGGTTGGGCGGAAAAGTAATTCAAATTTCCAACTTTTTTGTGGGTAAACCAATACTTTTCTGGCATATTAGATAGGTTGGCGGAAAAGTAATAAACGGTTTTAAAGATTAAAACTAACTTTTTCGCATCTGTGGCCCTGAACAATATTCTATTGTTACTTGTATACACTTCGGGGGATGTATCGGTTCTAACAAACCGAAATTTCTCCAAAAATAACCAAAAATTTAGTAAATCTGGATTTATAGTACCCGCTGTACTCGCTCTAGTCGACTTAAAATCAATAGAGTACATCTGTGAGATACCTTGAAAAATGTTTTTAAATGAAACTCAAGGTCTCTAGTTAATTCCACAATATAATACAAGTTATTGAAAATTCTAAAAAATTGACAATTGTTTCGATAAATCAATATCATCGTCAGAATGACAGAAGTTACATTTCATTTTATGCCTACCTGATGTTTAGTAGTTATATTTTTGGCTAGACCAAGAAGTAACCTAACTTGTGATTGGCTTAATTTATGTTTATAGAAAAAAGAAGAAGATGTGATATTACAAATATTGAAGCTTAGATATTATTGGCCCTATGGTGATATCCTGGATATCATTATTCCAATTAAGATCAGTATAACTGTGCAATGATATAGAAAACCAGGAAAACTATATCTGCTGATCTTTACAATTATCATTTAAGAAGACAGTTTATTAGTGGAGAATTCCCTAGATTTAACTGTTCATTGACAACTTCATATTGTGGGTTTCTTAAATGTCTTCTAATTTCCAGTTCTTCAAGGAAATCCAGTTCTTGTTTCTTTTCAAAAATATGCAGCACTTCTAGTTCTGTGTCAGGTGTCAATGAATGATTGGTGTCAAGTAGATGTTTTGCGTAGTGGGATTTATCTGGTTGTTTTAATCTGTAAGCTCGTAAGTGCTCACTGTATCGTATTTCAAAATTCCTAAGGGTCTGACCCAAATAGACAGCATTAAATTCTGGACATTTGAGTTTATATATACCTGACTTCTTTAATAGTGGTATTTTTGTTTTTACATTTAACAATTTTGTACTAACGTTACTTTCTGTTTTAAAAGAAATTGTTGCATTCGTTGCTGAAGATATTATCTTTGAAATATTATTAGAAATATTTCCTGCATATGTGATGGTTTTATAAGTTTTAATTTCATCAGCTTGCTTAGGATATATTAGTTGTAATGCCACTTTTTTCTCTTTTTTACTAATTAGTTTATTTATCATATCTAATGGATAACCGTTAGATGTTGCTATTTGTCTAATTGTATTAATCTCTCTATCAAAATTACATTTGTTCATAGGAACTGAAAAAGCTCTATGTATCATTGAATTATATGCTGCTAGTCTGTGTGAGACAGGGTGGTTAGAATTGAATGGAATTGTCACATCAGTCTGTGTTGGTTTTCGGTAAATTGAATAATCAAGTACATTATAAACTCTTTGAATTTTTAAATCAAGAAAAGTGATTGAGCTATTTTCTTCAATTTCTAATGTAAATTTAATTTTCGGGTGTAAATTATTGATGTGGTTGAAAAACACATCTAATTGTCGCTCACTACCCATAAAACAAGCTAATATGTCATCCACATATCTATACCAAAATAAAATATTTTTCGAAATATTACTTTCAAAGATCTTTCTTTCTAAATTGTCCATAAAAATGTTTGCTAAAATAGGTGATATAGGGCTTCCCATTGGTAAACCTTCATTTTGAATATATATCTTATTGTCAAAAGTGAAATAATTCTGATTAATGTATACATCAAATAAATTAAGTATATCTGATATTATTCCTGGATTAATATTTTTATCTTCTAGTAATTTTCTTACAAGTATTATACATTCTTTAGGAGGAATTTTAGTAAACATATTAGTTACATCGAACGATATGAGTTTATAGTTATCTTGCAAGTGGATTGATTTCAACTTTTTGATTAGTTCTATTGAATTTCTAATTGAGTACTGAGATTCATATCCGTAAGTATTGAGTATATTGTTGAGCTCAATTAGAAATTCAATAGAACCGATGAAAAAGTTGAAATCAATCCACTTGCAAGATAACTATAAACTCATATCGTTCGATGTAACTAATATGTTTACTAAAATTCCTCCTAAAGAATGTATAATACTTGTAAGAAAATTACTAGAATATAAAAATATTAATCCAGGAATAATATCAGATATACTTAATTTATTTGATGTATACATTAATCAGAATTATTTCACTTTTGACAATAAGATATATAATCAAAATGAAGGTTTATCAATGGGAAGCCCTATATCACCTATTTTAGCAAACATTTTTATGGACAATTTAGAAAGAAAGATCTTTGAAAGTAATATTTCGAAAAATATTTTATTTTGGTATAGATATGTGGATGACATATTAGCTTGTTTTATGGGTAGTGAGCGACAATTAGATGTGTTTTTCAACCACATCAATAATTTACACCCGAAAATTAAATTTACATTAGAAATTGAAGAAAATAGCTCAATCAATTTTCTTGATTTAAAAATAATGTACTTGATTATTCAATTTACCGAAAACCAACACAGACTGATGTGACAATTCCATTCAATTCTAACCACCCTGTCTCACACAGACTAGCAGCATATAATTCAATGATACATAGAGCTTTTTCAGTTCCTATGAACTAATGTAATTTTGATAGAGAGATTAATACAATTAGACAAATAGCAACATCTAACGGTTATCCATTAGATATGATAAATAAAGTAATTAGTAAAAAATAGAAAAAAGTGGCATTACAACTAATATATCCTAAGCAAGCTGATGAAATTAAAACTTATAAAACCATCACATATGCAGGAAATATTTCTAATAATATTTCAAAGATAATATCTTCAGCAACGAATGCAACAATTTCTTTTAAAACAGAAAGTAACGTTAGTACAAAATTGTTAAATGTAAAAACAAAAATACCACTATTAAAGAAGTCAGGTATATATAAACTCAAATGTCCAGAATGTAATGCTGTCTATTTGGGTCAGACCCTTAGGAATTTTGAAATACGATACAGTGAGCACTTACGAGCTTACAGATTAAAACAACCAAATAAATCCCACTACGCAAAACATCTACTTGACACCAATCATTCATTGACACCTAACACAGAACTAGAAGTGCTGCATATTTGTGAAAAGAAACAAGAACTGGATTTCCTTGAAGAACTGGAAATTAGAAGACATTTAAGAAACCCACAATATGAAGTTGTCAATGAACAGTTAAATCTAGGGAATTCTCCACTAATAAACTGTCTTCTTAAATGATAATTGTAAAGATCAGCAGATATAGTTTTCCTGGTTTTCTATATCATTGCACAGTTATACTGATCTTAATTGGAAAAATGATATCCAGGATATTACCATAGGGCTAATAATATCTAAGCTTCAATATTTATAATATCACATCTTCTTCTTTTTCTATAAACATATATTAAACCAATCACAAGTTAGGTTACTTCTTGGTCTAGCCAAAAATATAACTACTAAACATCATCATCATCATCATCACGTAGCGCTACAACCCTGGGTGGGTCTTGGCTGACTGTACAACTTTTTTCCAATTTGTTCGGTCTTCCATCAACCTAGGGTCAAATGGAATGTTCATTTTCCGGAGATCTGCTTGGATGTTATCTCTCCATCGCATTCTGGGACGTCCGAGTGGTCTTTTGCCTGTGTGAATCTCCTCCCATACCAGTTTTACAAGTCTTTCGTTATTCAGTCTCTGCACGTGGCCTGCCCATCTTAGTCGCTGTGATTTAATTTCTTGGACAATATCGGCGTCATTGTAGAGTGCTTTTAATTCGATATTGGTTCTGATCTTATACTGGTTTGTGGTGATGTCATGGTGAGGTCCGAAAATTTTTCTAAGTATTTTTCGTTCAAAGCGTCTGAGCTTTTCTTCGTTTGCTTTGGTCATGGTCCACGTTTCGCATCCGTATGTTATTACAGGTCTGACGATGGATTTATAGATTTTGATCTTTGAACTTCTTGTGAGATTTTTTGATACTAAACATCAGGTAGGCATAAAATGAAATGTAACTTCTGTCATTCTGACGATGATATTGATTTATCGAAACAATTGTCAATTTTTTAGAATTTTCAATAACTTGTATTATATTGTGGAATTAACTAGAGACCTTGAGTTTCATTTAAAAACACTAATATGAGCATATTCCACGAAGTAAGGGTCGATACAGTCAATTACCTTGAAAAATATTCATTCATAAAATTGATCAATCGTATACTCTCTGGAGGCTGTATCGTGCTAACAAACTGATAATTCTCCAAAAATGACAAAAGTACCATAGCACCCGTTATACTGGCTTTAGTGAGCTGAATATCAATAGGGTTCATCTTTGAGACGCTTTGAATAATATACAATCATAAAATTGGTCACTTGTATATACTCCGGAGGCTGTATCGTGCTAACAAACTGAAACTTCTCCAAAATTGACAAAAATATTGTACTTAAAGTACTGTAGCACCTGTTGTATTGGCTCCGGTGAACTGAAAATCAATAGGGTTCATCAGTGAGAAGCCCTAAAAAATATTCAATCATAAAATTGGTGACTTGTTGAACTGCGCAGGCTGTATCGTGCTAACAAACTGAAAATCATTAGGGTTCAACAGTGAGGTGTCCTGAATAATATTCAATCATAAAATTGGTGACTTGTTGAACTCCGGAGGCTGTATCGTCCTAAAAAACTGAAATTTCTCAAAAAATGACAAAATGTCGTACTTCAAGTACCATAGCACCCGTTGTACTGGCTCTTGTAAGCTGAAAATCAATAGGGTTCATCTGTGACATGTCCTTAACAATATTCCATCATAAAATTGGTGACTCATTGCACTCCGGAGGCTGTATCGTGCTAACAAGACATGTGAGGAAAAGTGGCCGACGACAACGACGACGACATACACACAGGATTTTTTTCTAAAATAGTATATTAAAGTATAAGTGGATAAAGAGGTCTTTCAAACACGCGCGATTTTTCGAGCACGACGGCGCAGCCGAGTGCTCGAAATAGAGCAAGTGTTTGAAAGACCAGTTATCCACGAATACTTTACGCTATTTTTTTTATTGGTGCACTTTGGAATCATAAAATATTATTATTATTTTATTACTACAGAAAAATGGAAGTCCATCCTCGATGCCCAGCCAAGTTTCGTGAACGTCAAATAGTATTTATTTTTAGTTGACGTTACGGGCTGTCAGATCAATAATCAAAAAGTTTTTTTTATTTATATTTAAAGGTAAACAATGTATATATGAATATATAAATACATTTTGCAGAAAAAACCAAATAAGACATTGGTTCCCAATGATAATATACAATTTAAAAACTAATAAAAAAAGTTGTCATTGATACTTACGTTTCTCAAGTTGTTGTTGTTACCATGGGGACTTTAAAAAACGCGCGTGTTTGAAAGTTCGATTTAAACACGCTGACGCGTGCTTTAAAAAGGTAATATGAGGCATCAATAAAAAAAACCATTTTTTCGTGTTGTTATTGATGGAAAACGTAAAAATAACTCAAAAAAAAATTTCAAAATTCCAACTTTTTTGGGGGTAAACCAATACTTTTCTCGCATATTAGATAGGTTGGGCGGAAAAGTAATAAAGAATGCAGTACCAAAGGCAGGTAAACTTGGCCCAGATGGTATATGTGGAGTAAATTGGTATTGCACATACAAATATAAATTCATTTCCATTCAAATATAAAATTGTTGACATACAAATATAAATTCGCTGTTCGTTCCTGTTCCTCCACTTTTGAATCTTTTTGATGCTCCCAGTAGCAAAGCAAAACAAATGAGTATTAGATAAGTGAAATACTTTTGGAGTAAACGTTATTCTAGTAATTTTTATTAAAATTTTATAAAATCTGAGCTTACTCTATCCCAGTTACATATATATCTGTAGAAAATGTATTACAAGACAAAATAGTTTTTAGCATGGTTTCTATCACTTTTTGATTCGAAATTGGCTTTTAAACATTGGTAAAAAATGTATTATGTAATATTGAAAAAAGTAATGGTTTCAATGATCATTAAAAACAAAAATGAAGGTGAAATTTAAGGGAATAACAAACACGCAACCATTGGATTATGGAGGCTCTATACGAAGGATGAAATTAGATAAGAAGAATATTATCGTATGATGTTCATTGATCTATATGAAAATAAACGTAAGCATTGCACATATATATCTAATTCATTCCATTGAACATTTTTTTAAAGGAAATTGTAATTATTTTGAGTAATAAATTATTATAACAGAAGTGAATCCCCCATTAAAGCCCAAAGAAAATATTTCAGTTGTCAAACATCGGAGAGAATTGAAACGAGCTTTCCGTGACTCTTTGTCTTGTTTAGTAGCTACTGGGTCAGTTGTACATTCTTCTTGCCAACTGCCGTGACTCCTTGTCAAATGGAAAAATAATAGGGAGAAATGGAGAAATGCAAACTCAAGGTTTATATTTTGTGGTGTCAGAAGAATAGAATAGAAAATTCGTACGGGACATTGCGTTTACTTGAAAAATATATTATAATTTCATTCACCGCTTGGTTCCTTGGTATGAAATACTTCTATCCTGTCACCATTATTTCTCAATGTCCAACAAAGAACTTACTGGAGGATGAAATTTCAAACCATTTTCGGTGTGGATGTGATCTACATTACTTAGTTTTCAGGGCCGTTAGCTTGATTAATAAAATCATTATTTTATTTTGGGCAGAACAAATAGAACACAATACTGTTACTTTATTAACTATAAATATATCAACTCCACAAAATTTTCAAGTTACGAAATTAAACACATTTTAGAACATATATGTTAAATTGAAACCAAATCAATAAATTCATTTATATATTATATTCAGGCTATTTTATACACGCATAAACGTATTCCGTAGTACGTAATTCTGACGAAGAAACATTTTCTTACAAACATTGTGCATCCACTTATATTATTTTTAATGAAATGAATTTTTTTGTTATTGAATCATGACACATTACACTTATTATATACATATTCATCCTTTTAAAACCCACTCATGCACAGAACTATTTTTCTTTCACACATGGTTTATGTTTCAAATTTCAAACTTTCTCATTTCCTCGTGAAACAAAAATTATGATTTGGATGGTTCAAATTATGTAGAAAAAATGTAAAAAAAAATATTACATCATAAACAAATTATTTTAATAACAAAATATTCGAAACCATATTAAGATACGTAAATATATTCAAAATTTAAGATGGTGGCAATTGTTAATATGTAACTGTTAGTCGACGTAAATTAGCAATAGGAATGATCTAAGGGAAATGATTTATAAAGTTATAAAACTTTGGGTACAGACTCTTAATAGACATCCAAATATAGATCAAAATAATTCCCACCTCTCAGGAAAGTGTTTCATACCCTTTTGCATCAGAAACCACTCTCTAATGTTACCTGCTAGTTCTTTAAAAGTTTTTTCGAAAACTGTTATCCACACGTGGAAAAGGAATAAGACCTAAATTATTCGTTATAAGATTCTTCATCATTTTTTCTCATATCGAACTCAAATCTTGGAAATTATGTTTGAAATTAGTTAAGGCTACGCCAAGTCATGTCAACTATATCTTCAAGATATGGATCCCCTGAAACAGAAAATGATATCCAAAAATGGCAACAATTGACAAGCGAAAGTTTTTTCACAATTAGCCGCTCTGAAAAGCATTGGTGTGCATATGATCAGGTCTGACACGCTTTGAAAAATATGGAGAGCGTTGGTCGCATTACCCACGGAAGAATTTGACATTCTCATACTCATAATTGTTCTTTGCCCTCTTGATACAGATACTCCATTTTTACGAGATGTTCAAGGAACCATTAAGGAAAAGGCATAAAGTCCTTCCATATTTAGAACTCAGAAGTTACTTATAATTGTAAAAATAATATACTTTTCTTTGTTCACGTATTCAGTGAATGTAATACCACATCGGCATTTTTTGGCAAAGGAAAAGCACAAACTGTAAACTTGATAAATATTAGGAGGGACTTGGACGATGCTTTGAATATATTTAACAATCCATCTTGGATAAAATCAGACATTGACGAGCTAGAGACAAAATAAACAGTTTTAAAGATTAAACCTAACTTTTCCGTATCTGTGAGATACCCTGAACAATATTCTATCATAAAATTGTCACGTGTATACACTTCAGGGCATGTATCGTGCTAACAAACCGAAATTTCTCCATAAATAACCAAAAATGTAGTATACCTGGATTTATAGGACCCGCTGTACACACTCTAGTCAGCTGAAAATCTATAGGGTACATCTGTGAGACACCTTGAAAAATATCCAATTATAAAATTGGTCACTTGTATACACTCCAGAAGCTGTATTGTGCTAACAACCCGAAATTTATCCAAAAATTACCAAAAATGTGGCAGTTCAGGTACCATAGCACCCAGTGTACTAGCTCTGGGAACTTAAAATCAAGAAGGTTCATCTATGAGACGCCCTGAACAATATTCAATTATAAAATTGGTCACTTGTATACACTCTGGAGGCTGCATCGTGATAACAAACTGAAAATTCTGCAAAAATTACAAAAATTTGGTACTTCAAGTACCATAGCACCCATTGTACTGGCTTTAGTGAGCTGAATATCAATAGGGTTCATCTTTGAGACGCTCTAAATAATATCCAATCATAAAATTGGTCACTTGTATATACTCCGGAGGCTGTATCATGCTAACAAACTGAAACTTCTCCAAAAATGACAAAAATATCGTAGTTAAAGTACTGTAGCACCTGTTGTATTGGCTCTAGTGAGCTGAAAATCAATAGGATTCATCTGTGAGATGTCCCGAACAATATTCAATCATAAAATTGGTGAGGCTGTATCGTGCTAAGAAGACATGTAACGAAAAGTGGCCGACGACAACGACGACGACATAAACACAGGATTATTTTCTAAAAACCGTTTTTTCATGTTGTTAATGATGAAAAACGTGAAAATAACTCAAAAAAATTTACAAAATTCCAACTTTTTTGGGGGTAACCTATTACTTTTCTCGCATATTAGATAGGTTGGGCGGAAAAGTAATAACAATACAAGATACCTCGTACTTTAACATCGTTAAACCAATTTAAATTCATTTCATTGAATAAATTTGTTGGACAATCTAATCAGGCAGTACTATTATCAAGACAGCCACCTACATCTACTCCTTTAGAATAGCATTCATATCGCATTTTTCAACAAATTCACTTCTGACGTGGAGACATTTTGAAGCCTAATGAATGGGGTTAGAAAACAATCAGGCACATTTTGGTGCCAATCCCTACAATTGAGATGCCAGCTCCTACTTTCCTTCTTCAATTTATATCTTGCAGAGCAGTGGAGAACTATATGGTTCTACAGCAGTTAGATTAAAGTGCTCAACTATGTGCTCAAATTGTCATGTCTTAATTCAGTGGCAGAGGAAGAAATACCTGAAGATAATTCAATAATAATATTGAATGAACAGTTGTCAGTTCGAAAGTGGATTAAGCTTCCAAGGAAAAATACTTTGTAAAAAACAATATTTTTTGGATGTAACATTTTTTTGTAATCAAAGTATTTCAATATATTTAGGTACTTGTTTTTGCGGAACGTCATTATATTCTTATTTGTGAGATTAGGGCTCGACATAGCGAAAAATTGTAGAAGACATAAATGATGTAGAATTTTATATCGAATAATTTAGGTCGTATTCATTTTCATCGTCACGGTCAGATTTTTCGGGAAAACTGAAAAAACTAAGACCGGGTCAGATTAGGGAGAGTTTTCTTGAGCTAAAGACGATGAAATACCCTCCTAAGAGGTGGGAACTGTTTTGATCTATATTTAGATATCTATTAACAGTCTGTAGCTAAATTTTTGAAACTTTATAAACTATTTCCCTCCAAAAACCTAATTTACGTCGACTATGCTGAGCCTACTTCCATTTGATTTTATGCTTGGTATATACGAAATTTTATTTTTAAAGTGGTTGAATCATCAATAATATATAGAAAATTGGAGGGAGTATTGTAAAACCGATTTTTTGCTACGATTATCTGCTTTTATCATTTGATGCCATAAATTGTTAATAGAGGAAGATAAAATTTGGTCCAATGGAGTCTTAAAAAAAGATAGAAGTAGAAAGGTCTCACAATTCATTTACAAAATATTTATGTGATTTTTTTGCACTAACTTAATCGACAAACGCATAAAAAATAGAAAAAATGTTCCCAACATATTTCTATTATTGTTGACTACACTCTAATATTTGATAATTACAATCAAATTTTGTTTCATTCATATAAGTAAACAGTATTTAAAAGAACAAACAATTATTCAATTACTCGAAAAATATGTGGTTGAATTTCAAAATTCAATAGCGATTGCCAGGAAATTTAAAAAAAATGTATGGATCTGTTGAAATATAGAAATTATTACTTTGATGTGCTCATACATTAGTTTGTAGTTACAAATTGAGGTTGGCTGTTTTCTCGGATTTCATCTTATAAAAATGCTTGGTCAAGTAAACAAATCATTATCCCGAGAAAAAATAATTAAACACACGTTCAGACGCCGACAAATCTTGGAGATCGCACGTCTTCCATATTTATATTATACTAAAAATATGTTAAAGTTGATTAAATACCCAAACAGTAAACATGCGATTAAAAAAAGCTTCATCAGCATTGCAATGTTAATTCAGTAAACTTTGGCCATGCTGAATAAGGTTAACGCCTTTAGTACTATAAGTCATAACGTTCTTGGGATGCAGGAGTTGGTGCACAATATTGTTTTCTTTTTTAATTTACAACTAGCACGTAACTGTAGTGTTATTTTGTATCAAACAATTAAATAAAAGTAGTATTAAAAATGTTATTTTCGATACAACAAAGGGACATAAAAAAAATACTTTTCAACAAAACGTGAAGAGGTAGATGACGTTTATCTTGTAGAAACTGCTGGTATGGCAATGTAGAACATTGGAAAACATTTGCTCCTGACGATGGCTCTTGGCGAAAGGACATTCGGTGTTGATCTATTTTGAATCATTGCAGTTATAAATGTGAGATAATGCAGCAAGCAAGACGCCGCCAGGGGGACACGAAGAATGGAAAAATCCCAGAGAAAAATTAGGTATTCCTCTCATAGTATGTAATACATGAGTTTAAATTGCATATTTCTATAGAATTTATTGTTGATATTGAATAAAAATAACTTATAGAAGTGACAAACGGATCAGAGTGAAAAATGTTGGTACAAGTAGAAAGACATCCAACTCTTGATTAATGTTACATGATCGTATCGTCAAATCAATCCTTCAAGAACAGGTAAATTCGACAATGCGATAAAATTGTTCGAGCTAGTACCTATCATTTTTATCACTTTGGCCTATTTTTGGGAAAAAGTTGTTAGCATTTTATATTTTAACATCATCATTTTTATTGTGTGTAGCGTGACCGATTTATTATATATACATACACTCACCGGCAAAAAATTGTGCCAACTTTCGTAATTTTTCATCGATTTCAATTGTTTTTACGCCAAATTGTAGATAAATTCTTTAGGATTAAAACCAGAAAAGTTTTCCAAAAATGTTGAGAGTGTCTTTATACAGGATGAAAAAAAAAACATGTATTTGTAGTCCAATTTGTTAACACCCTGTGGAACAGTTCGGAAAATCTGTAGAGTTTACGCTGAGTTTGTTACAAAGAACTTCGTTTTTGCCATCTTTCAGTTTTTATTTCACCTTGATATCTTGATTTCTTTTGAAGATACACGAATTCAAATAAAAGTCTGGAATTGTTTTAGGGAAATTTTAACAACCCCAGGTTTCAGATGTTTTAACACCCGACTTTGGCTTTAAGAGTACACACTCCGCTGACACCAGCCTTGGATCACCTCCTATATAAATCACTACTATTCCTCCAATTCTCAATTTCAAAAATAATCAAGCCAAAATGGAAATATTAATTGGTAGCGATCCGAAAAAATTCTCTCTATCGTCCATACAGTTAATAGCTATCCTGGAAAATTCTTCTGGCGGTAGTGATCCTTTAAAAGAAGCCTATAACTTTACAACTAATATTAAATCACTCATTGAAGACCTTCTACAAATATACCAAATTTTATATGATAGATCTCTTAACCCTGGAGTGCACACGTGGGCCTGAGAGGCCCAAGTGAAAATTTAAGTGAAGATAAAACAGAAAACTCTTCATCGAATTACATGAAATCTTGTGTAGCTTCCTGTAATAATAAAACTAATTCACTCATCCACAAAAAACGTTTATAAGTTGAATAACCCGAGAGTAGAGGGCGTAATGGGCCTAATAGGCCCCACGTGTTAAGTGAGGTTATAATTTCATGTCAGTTGAGAAATGTGTTTGTGCGTTTATTTCTTGGATTTTTGTTAGTATTATTACGCTACAGTAATTTATTATCAACTCAAAGTATACAAAGAAGTCGAAAAAAGGTGAGATATTTTTATATGATGTATTCAGCATGCGACGTTTATATTAGTTATATTAGTCATTTACAGAAGGAATTTGAGATGAGCGAATATGAAAAAGAGGTTGCTAGACTTCAAAAACTATTTGAAGACGTCTCATCAGTTGACGAAAACTTTGACGAAGATGCTGATGACTCAACGGCTGATTCAGACTTTGTTTTATCAAGTGATCATAACTCTGATTCAGAACAAGAACTTCAGGAAGTTGAGAGATTTTCAGATCATGATGAAATGGTTTCAGATAACCATGAGGATGAACAAGGAGTTTCTCGTCGACGAAAAATACATTTTATAGCAAGGGATGGTACCAAATGGAGCAAACGATGTCAACCAAGAAATGTGCGTACTAGACAACACAATTTGTACACACATTTACCTGGTGTCAAACAGTACGCTAAAGGTGTTCAATCGTCTTTAGAAAGTTGGTCTAAGTTGGTAGATGACCGAATGTTGAATGATATAGTGGCCAACACTAATGTTTTTATCAGAAAATCAACTCCTGATGCAGATTTTGATTATAGAAAGAAAGAGACAACTTCAAAAGAAGTAAAAGCTCTAATTGGTTTACTGTATATAGCAGGTGTGAAACATGGAAACAGAATAAATCTCAGCGAATTTTGGGCAACAGATGGTTTGGAAAATCCTATTTTTCCAGCTACAATGGGAAAAAATAGATTTCGCTTCTTACTCAAGTGTATAAGGTTTGATGATATCACATCAAGAGAAGAAAGGCGTCAATTGGACAATATTGCACCAGTAAGAAGTTTCTTTGAAAGTTTTGTTAGAAACTGTCAGTCACCATACTGTATTGGTGAATATGCAACGCTAGATGAAATGCTCCGGGCTTTTAGAGGGAGATGCCGGTTTCGAATGGACATTCCCAAGAAGCCAGCGAGATACGGTTTGAAAATATTCGCGTTGACGGATTCCAGAACAGCCTATGTAGCCAATCTAGAGATTTATGCTGGTACTCAGCCAGATGGGCCCTACAAAATCAGCAACAAAAAGTCTGATGTAGTAGAAAGAATGTGCGAGCCAATTCACAACAGTGGAAGGAATCTTACAATAGATAATTGGTTCAGTAGCATAGAAGTAATGAAAATAATGCTCATCCAGTATCGCCTTACTATTGTCGGTACTTTCAGAAGAGATGCAAAAGGAATTCCTTCAGAATTTACTGCAAAAAATCAAGAAATATATTCCAGTCTTTTTGGCTTCAACGAAGACATGGCAATAGTTTCGTATGTTCCAAAAAAAAAACAAATGTGTGATTCTGGGATCCACAATGCATCATGATGATGCTATTGATGAATGTACAAACGAGAAAAAAAAACCTGAAATAATTACCTTTTATAATATCACTAAAGGAGGTGTGGACACAGCAGATCGGATGTGTGGTGCATACAATGTAGCAAGAAACGCTAGAAGATGGACAATGGTAATATTCTATGGAATACTGAATATTGCTGGAATGAATGCAGCCATAATATACTATTCGCAAAAAGATAAAATTGAAACTAGGAGATCATTTCTGAAAAATTTAGGAATGGAACTAGTGAAAGATCATTTGGAGGACCGGGCCAAGAATAACCATTTGCCAACAAAAACAAGGTTGGATGCAAGAAAGTTCGCTGGATTACCTGCCGAACACGTCATGCCTACTGAAAAGCGGGTCACAAGAAGATATTGTAATTTTTGCAGCAAAAGAAGGAAAAGTCGATATTTTTGTGAAAAATGCAGTGTGTGTTTGCTTAGAGCACGCATACGCTTTTTGTCCACAGTGCGCCAGCAATATGATGGAAGATGAACAAGAAAGTGAATGAGACTTTAGTTGCTAGTGATAACATTTTACCTTACAATAATTGTAATTTGTTTGGTGTAATATTTTTTTTTCTATTTTTATTTTCAATAAAAGTTCAGTATCAATACTTTCCAGTCTTTAAATTTGAATTTCAATGAGCCCCTGACGTATTTTTAGGATTTTCTCATACTTGTGCCTATTAGGCCCGACGTGTGCATTGGTGAAATTTTTTTTCACGTGTGCACTGCAGGGTTAAAAATCGCATTACTAGATTTCAGAAAAAATTAAAACTCGCAATAAACCCCAATGATGCTGTCAAACTTGCAAGCCTATCGTCCATCAATTCAAACGACTGCAATCAGGAAGATTCCGATCTATTTTAACATATCTTTATCCGACACATTTTCAATCTTTCTGAATTTTAGAATTCTGCATTTTACAATGGAATTGCGACATATATTATCCTCGCCTAGAACAAATTCAGCAGCTAACCTCAATTTACCGCCCAGATTTCCTTTCTCTACAGGATACCAATTTTAAAACAACTAATATACCACGAAATAAATCATTCTATTAGAAATAACTGCAAAAGAGCCAGCGGGGGTTCATCAATATACGCCTCAAATAAAATGTATTCAGAACTACTTCCTTTGACAACAAACCTGGAGGCAGTCGTCATAACGACATACTGCCCCCAAAAGCTAACGATATGCCCCATATATTCATCCAGATCATTCTCTAAAAGAAGATGGGCTTCTTGAACTAATATATCAACTCCCCCAGCCGTTTATCCTTACAGGAGACTTTAGCGCTGACAACAGCATGTGGGGTTCACAAAAGACATTTGGACGCGGAAAGGTAGTCGAAATATATTGAAGTGTACAAATTCTTGCCTACTCAATACAGGATGTAATACACACTTTAATATTTCCTCCGGTAACTTTTCTGCCATAGACCTATGACTTGGAAATCAGCTGATGACTTTATGATAGTAATCACTACCTAATAAGTATAACAAACAATCACGATGAAGCAATTTCAGAAAAAGTTATTGGTGCCTAAAAAAAGCTAACTGGTCTGAGTATTCCACGATCGTTGATATTCTTTCACTCACACAAGATGCTTACGCTTTCAACAATGTTGATGACTTGATAAAATCAATAACAGATTCAATTCTCTCAGCTGCCAAAACTCACATTGGTATAATGTCTTTTTCGCATAGGGCAGTTCCTTGGTGGAACTTCTGTTGTGATGACGCAATACGCCAATCCAAAAGAGCACTGAAACAATATTTGAAAAACAATAGTCCCGAGTATCTTATTCGCTACAAAAGACTCAAGGCTAAAGCTAAATACGTAATAAAGCACAGTAAGAAATCATCTTAGAAGAATTATGTATTAACTATAAATGAAAATTCCGACCCCAGTCAACTATGGAAGAAAATTCGACAAATTCAAGGTTCACAAAACTAATAACAAAATTACCCGTCTCATTTCAAACGGCTCGGATTTTGGATCACATGAACATATTTCCAATATTGATGCGAGTCATTTCGAAGCGAAGTCCAGGAATCATACAAATGTCAATATTTCACCTTCTCCGAAGATGTCAAGCACATTAATTCTCCTTTCACCATAAGCAAACTAACAACTGCCTGGCGCATATTGAACCTAGCCGAGACAGAGGACATGCAGAGACCATAGGCGAACCATGCTTATGTTTGCCATTCCCATTTTTTTAAGAGTAACGCATATTGAACCCAACCCATGCCTAACCCATCTCTCAGTTTGTATGATGACTTCTGAAATGGAGGACTATTTGTTGTTATTAGATTCAAGATCTGAAGAAGATGAAATTATGGTTGCTATACTCTTGACTATACCGTTGATGACATTTCACTTCTTGGATACTGTTATATATATATATGAAAATATTAATTTGAATATAATCACTAATAACCAATAAAACAACGTTTAATGTGAAACGTATTTATTCGTATACTGCTTTTGCAAAACTCGTCCATATATCGATAAGGTATGTATCATATAAAAACATGTAATTAAATAAAAGTAAATATACAGAAATATATATACAGGGAGTATCTTACAGATACAATCCAGAAAATGATTCGGTAGTTGATGAGAGTGTTGATCGAATTGAATGTGACGTTTCACTTCTCCAGTCGCTTTGCGCATCATCTTCTGCTTGTGACACCACTTCAAATAATTTTCTTCTAACTTGTCGCTGCTGTCTCATAAGAAGAGTTTTTGTTATGTTGTACATAGATAAGAAAAATTGGTACAAGGCATCATTTTTGAGCGAGTTTTCCCTTTGCCTCTGCTCTTGCAGAACTTTTCGGTCTTCCTCCCTTCTTTCGGCCCTTTTCTCACTGTTCTGTATGTAACTTTTCACGGGATCACTGAGGGCAGTTTTCTCCATTATTTTTTTTGGACGCTCGAAAGGTTGAATAGTTTCATCATCATTTGGTTCTTCTTGCTGCCCTTCCTCATTATCATTTTGATGTATTGGGTCATCGATCTGCTCAGACTGAGTGCCATTCAAGTGTTCAGCTTCGCTGTGTACTGGGAATCCCACAGTTGCCCTATTCTTCATAAATGGCTTTATATAATTCCATCTGATTTTGGAAAATCCACAGCTTGACTGGTGCACTCTTTTGCCCGCTTATGGTTTTTTGTCTTCGCAGAGCTTCGCGATGACTGTCACGCAGTTTCCTTTATTGATCTTTGACCGTGTCATCTAGAACAAAATGACACACAATACCTTAAGTGATTATATATTAGTTTTTTAATTGCTAATACAAGTAAGCAGACTAGGTTATTTTAAAAGTACTATTACAAATTGGTTGTACGATTTTTCTTTCAGATATTTGGCAATGGGTTACACATTCAAAACCATTGCGTTGAGCTATAGAATGGGGGAAAGAACTATATTAAAGATTGTTCAACAAGTGTGTGAAGCTATTTGGAGACGTTTGCAGCCAATGTACTTGCCGCAACCAACGAAGGAAATGTGGAAGAACATAGCAGCAGATTATGAAAGGAAATGGCAGTTTTATAACTGCCTTGGAGCTATTGACGGGTAGTATTTCCATTCGAAAACCACTTCTAAGTGGGTCTTCATTTTTTACCTTTAAAAAGGATTTTCCAGTAGTTCTATTGGCAACTGTTGACGCTAACTATCGCTTTACAACGTCGGTTCCATGGGTAGGTTCAGTGATGGCAATATTTTTGCGAATTCTCCATTAGGAAAGATGCTGTCCAGAGGGTTGAGGGATTTACCTGAGCCAAAACAAGTGCCAGGACAAGATACACCAACCCCATGCGTATTTATTGGGGATGAAGCATTTCCCTCTATGGCTTAGACGACAACACCTCCTTCTCAACTATATTGCCGCGAGTTCCTCCAATCCCTCCAATCCAGTATATCCTATATTATTATACCAACTTCATGACACCCCTCCATATACCTTTATTATACGCTCTAGTCCTCAATTGCCTTGCAAAAGAAGCTGTCTCAACTGCTACAGCCACGGTGAATATTCAGCTTTGTAATGACTTAAAAGTTAGCCTGGAAGAAATCAATCGTTCCAACTGGCAAATTCGCTGGAATCAAATTATGTGTTCACTGCGTGGAAAATCAACCAACAGTGAATCAATTTATCTGTCCCGATCTATCTAGAAAAAATATGGCTGTCATACGAAAATTACGTATAGATCATACTAGACTTACGCATGATTACCTAATGATATCATCACCTCAGCCGAACTGTCAGTATTGCCACGTAAAGCTCTGCATGAAGCATATTCGTTGAATGTCCAGGCTTCGCCACAAGACGCCTATAACTACGAATACATACAAACTACAAGGAGATTCTAAATAGTGAAAAGCAAGTTCGCAAAGTGATCCTAGAAGAAAAACAACTTATTAACAGAATCTAATTTTAAAAAAAAACTACTATTTAAATAACTTCGCTTATACCATGTCATGTGTCATGTAATCCCATATTCATGTTAGTTTAAGCTTTTAGTTTTGATTTCTATTGAGCAATGTGACTTTTTCTATATTGTACCTCGTGCTAATGGCCAAAGCTGTCTTATGCACGTTAATTCAAATGAAAAAATTATTCTGACAGAAGCCACCTTAGTTTTTGTTCCTTCATGGAGCTTGGCGTGTTTATAAAATTCCAGGCTTTTATTTGAATACGACGCATATCTTCAAAAGAAATCATGATATTAAGGTGAAATAAGAACTGAGAGATGGCGAAAAGGATAGTCTTTGTAATTAACTGATTGTAAACTCTAGAAATTTTCCGAACTGTTCCACAAGGTGTTTAAAAATTGGACTACAAATACATGGGTTTTTTTCACCCTGTATAAATAAGCTATCAACATTTTTGGAAATCTTTTCTGCAGTTTGTTTTAATACCAAAGAATTTATCTTCAATTTGGCGAAGAAACAATTGAAATCGATGAAAAATTACGGATGTTTTGGACATCGAACTTCAGCAAAATTTTAGGTGGCCGAGTTTTTTTGCTGGTGAGCGTAGTTGTTAAAAAAATTTAGGCATCAGACGATTAATAAATGAGTGGTGTTTCAATAGTATTTAAACAATAAACCAATTTCTTTAAAACATCCTTAACCCACCCAGAAAAATAGAAATAATGTATTTTTGCTTTCTGTTCTAAAGTAAGCGATTAAGAATAAATTTAGGACGTACTAAGTAATTCTTCTTCTATTTACGTAGATACGCACATGACGTCCTTGTTAATATTTGTTTCTTAAATTGTTTTGTTTATTATTTTTGCTTACAATTTTAATAATCACAATAACAACTTCATGCGATAACACCCAGTTTGAACTAAATTCAACAGAAATGTCTTGAAACTATTTACATTATTACACATATATACAAGGCGATCCGATTGAGAAAATGCCATTTCAAATGTTACCGAATTTATTTTTGGAAATGTAACTACTATGTTTCTAGAAAATGAATTGAGTGTTTGAGAGAGAGAGAGAGATAGAGAGAGACAAAGAGAGGGAAAAAGGAAGAAGTTTGAAAATATTGTGTTAGATAGGGATTTTTATTTAAAATGTTGAGGATCTTTTTAATTTTGTTGAGATTACCCTGATGTAGGATTAATTTCCTCTGCGGCGCAGGATAAGGAAGTAAATTAGGAGAATTTATTAGGAATTGTGAGCTGACAGTTAAACCAATTAAACCTGAATTTAATGATATTTTATTTTCTTTTATTTCAAGAAAGTTAACGGATAATGCCGGAGCCATTACGAGTACGCGTGATTTTGCGAATTGTACCAAACTGAAATCAAATCTAAATGAAATTCATTCCAAAAAAGGCACATTGTCCCAATGTAAATTATAATTAAATTCATGCAGATAATTGAATAACTAGCTCTATATGCAAAAAAATAATACATTCACTAAATTCTAATTATTCTAAAGAAGCTTAACAAACCGTTATTCAAGCAATGAAAAACGAAACCCTCAATGCTTTTGTTACCGGATTTAATAAGGATATTTCAATATTAGTTAAATGTCAGAGAACAGATTTCAATAACTCATTATACAAGAACAAAAACAGAAATCAAAAACTTTCAGAATATTCAATTTAATCAAAAATATTGTAGCAACTGTTATAAAACTAATCATAATACGATAAATTGTTGATTTAATAAGTTAGTTAAACCAAAAAAAGGTCAAATAAGACCAATCCAAAACAACAACAGTCTAACTAATAACAACAATAATACTAATAATCATCATAATAGAAATTTTGATAATTCACAGAATTCATTTAATAGCGTAAGTTTTTCTAAATTTAGCAATTACTGTGAAAAGAAGGGTCATGTAATTAACGAATGTAGGAAAAGGTCATATAACAACAGTAAACATGTAAATCAAAATTATAGTCAACTTCAGACTATCTAAATCCTTACTGTATGTCTAACTCGATATCAAAATATTACTCAAATTCAAATATTCCAAATCCTAACTCTACGATCAACCCTAAATCAGACATAAATGAAATTATATAAATATCTAAAAACCCGTTTTGAAGCCATAATTAGAGTAAAAGTCATTAGGTCAGAGATACAAGAAAGCATTTCTCCAGATGTAGAAATACTAGACGGAGTACAGCTGTGCCTAAGTATCATTATAGTTCTGTTTTTAATACTACCGAACACGTTGCAAGAAAACCTAGCAAGTTCCTGTGATTCCTTGCAAAGTAATGACCAAAACGACCATAACATATTCTCATTCAAATTCTTATCGAAAAATATCGAAGAAAATTTTTCTCTTATTTCCCTTTCTATATTTAAAGAAACAACGTTACCTTCACTGATATCACACATGATATTATTCGAACTTCATCTACAAACCCAGTTTCCTCAAAATTATATAGGTATCCGCAAATTTTCAAAGATGAAGTCGATAATCAAGTATCTAAAATGCTGGACAAAACATCATCAAACATTCTACACCCCCTTGGTACAGCTTAGTTAGTTCGTCCCCAAAAAACAATATGATCACGTAAAAAGGAATTTCGTATTGTCATTGATTACAGAAAACGAAATTACTATCGGAGATTCTTTCCGTTTACCCAATATAACAGATATTTTAGATCAATTAGGACTTTATAATTATTTATCTACAATCGATCTAATTTCCTACTTCGACATGGGTACGGTGTAAAACCGTACCCAAAGAAAATCTCCGATATCCAAAATTATCCTGTCCCGACAAATCCAAAGGAGATTAAAGCTTTTCTAGGTCTAGCTCTTGCCCTCACAAAGTTATTAAAAAGGGATGCCAACATCATTTGGACATATTCCCAACAAGAATCTTTCAATAAATTTAAATAAATTCTTTATTCAGAACCTCTGTGACAGTATCCTGATTTCTCCCAAAAATTCTATTTGACTACAGATGCGATCAGTTACGCTATAGGCTCTGTGTTATCAGGAGGAAATCCTCCTAATGTGCTTATGATTGCATATGCTAGCCGAACTCTTAGTAAAATTGAAACCAATTACTCCACAACAGACAAAGTACCTTTGGCAATTGTATGAAGTATCAAACATCCCCTATCCCTGCTGTGGAAAGAAATTTACAATCATTACTGACCATAAATCTTTAACAGGGCTCTACAATTTATAAGATCCCTCATCTAGACGGTTTAAATGGTGACTCTCCACAGATGAATGCGATTTCGAAATTTCTGAGACATCTAATGGCTTACAATAAATAAACCACCTAATCAATGGAAATGACGAATTTATCGACAGTGGTAAGCCACAATACCAAAATTCCCTTGGAAATTTTGAAAAAAAAAATGGTGCTGTAAAAGTTGGCTATTATGCAGGGTGTCCCACGACGTTTTGACAGTAAAATTTCTCGAAAACTGTTCATATGACATGAATGAAATTTCGCAGATATAAACAATTGAAACTGATGCTAATATTTATTATAAAATTACTTCCGTTTTTCCTATCATTTCGGGTCACGTGACCCCAACATAATTTTTTTAAATGGGACAACCTGTATAATATTATAATTTTGGATATATCATTCAAAAACAAATTCAACGATACCACACTTGTCATCATTGTATTGTGCAGTAATGATAATAAGGGCTATTAACTTTCACTAAATTTATTAAAGCAATATTTTGCACTCAAAAATGTAGGTGGCTATGAAACAAATAACTATAGTAGCAACAACATAAGTTGTCATTCATTATTGTTTGGTGAAGTTTATTCAAGAGCTGTCATTGATTATTGGTCATAATCTTTTGAAGAAACTGTAATAATAAGTAAATAATGCCTTCAATTTTTACTTACGATGAATATGTTGACATACAATTTATTTATGGAGAATATGGAAAAAACAAAACTTATGCTCAAGGTTTGTTCAGAAATTGCTTCCTCATAGATTAACTCCAAGCAAAAATACTTTTTCAAGCGGTAAAAATCAAGTTCCCCGTCAAAAGATAAATATTTTGTCTTTATCTTAAGGCGAATCCATACACCTCAATACGATTTCTTAAACAAAAATTACTACAAACATGTAGTAGTTAAACACAAAGAATATTGAAAAATCACAAAACCAAACTTATAAAATACTAACTTTTAACACAAGGTATAGTTCCTGCAGATCTTGGAAGCAGAATAAGTTTTATTGCTGAAATGTTAGTACACAGTTATGATAACCCTTCTTTTTTAGAAAAAATATTATGGAGTGATGAAAGTAGATTTCAGAACTATGGTATGCTATTTTCACGAAGGAACATTAACGGGGCAAAGATACTTAGATTTTTTTCAAAATACTCTTCCAGAATTACTTGAAATATCCCCTTACATGAAAAGCAAACGATGTTTTCGAGAAATTTGACTGTCAAAACGTCGTGGGACACCCTGTATACAAAACTATGAAAGTTGAAAGAATAGCAAAAGAATAAAATAAAATGAGACTATCTAAGAAACAGAATGAATATTCCAATTCTCAAAGAGAAAAATCATAACGGTCATATGGAACGCGTTGCGAAAAACCAGATCTCGAAGAATATAAATTACAGCAGGCAATATACGAATATTTGAAAGGATTACAGTTGACTGTGACAGAAAAGATAAATATAGAAGAGATAACGATAATTAAGCAAATAGAGAAACACCTGGGGGTTCAAATTTCTAAATGCGGTTTATTCATTGATCAGTACATCGACTTTATTGCTGCAAGTCCTGATGGCGTTATCGAAGGAACCAATAAAGTTATTGTAGAAGTTAAGTGTCCTTATTCTGCACGAGATATGACACCAGACGAAGGCATCGCTAAAGGGCTTATAAAATGTTGGAGGAAAAATGGGGAGTTCAATGAAAACCATAACTGGTATTACCAAGTTCAAGGCCAGTTGCATGTAACTGGCTTTGAATTTTGTTATTTCCCGGTATGGACATATAAAGGTATAAAAATTGAAAAAATTGATCGTAATGATACATTTTGGCAAAATAAGATGGAATCAAAATCAGAAAATTTTTATATGAAATATTTGCTGCCTGAAATAGTTGACAATAGATACGAGAGAAATATGGAAATAAGAGATTGATGTGAGGTAGTTCTGTACAATTAGATTGTTATGTATATATTTTCTTTTCAAATGTATCCTGTGAGATTTCAAGTTCAGTGAGCATACTGAATACCTTGAAAAATGTAATTTCTTCATACCTATCGAAGAAGAATATTTCTAAATTTTTTGTTATTTATGAAAATGTTCAATAGAGTTTTTCCATTAACAGCATTTTTGCAGCGTTTCTTTTTTCTGTGTGTATCTATTTTTTATTAACTATCTACCCATATTCATATTTATCATACGCGAAATATTCATTACGATAAAAAGGATACTCATTTTATTTTTAATATTTATATGGACATTTTTTGATAATACAGACCTATTCTGAGAATTCCAGCGGCCAACGACGATGGCTGCAGACCCCGCAAGGTCAAATTTACTACGAAAGTTACGCGACAGTGAGTTGGAGTGAGACGCAAACAGCGCTAAGCGTTTTTTGTTCGTCATTGGTATCCGCCCCTTTCACTTTATTTACTTCCCGCTTTACACCGCAAATTTACTCTGACATGTTTGTAAAAGTATACCCCCTCTTAATTCCAGCATATATCAATTTCCAGCCAATACAATGAATTCCTCAAACAATGAGTCCTATAAACAATTTTTTGATTCATCAAAATCAAAATTAATAACTCAAAATAAAATCGAAAAAATATAATAGTGGTCCTGGTACTGATTGCGAATTAATAGAACCACATCACAAATAAATTTAGTAAAAATCTTTCGGAAAAATTAAACAATGAACATACCCAATTAGAGATGAAACAAAAAATTGATTAACAAACGTGAATTCGAAAATGATTACAAAATAGTATATTGTAAAATAAGTGTCACAATGACTCATTTTGTAGTACGAGTGCTTCGCGGTTCGTTACGCAAAGCATGAGTTGGACTTAGTCCCCCTCCTTACCTTGATCCTTCTTGTGTTGAAAATGATTCTGATGTTTTATTCCTGTAAATTACACAATTTGTATTATTTTTGTAAATCTTTTTGATTATGTCTATTATTTTGTAGTTTACTCCCCTTCCTTCTAGTACTTTCCATAACTTCTCCCTTGGTACTTTGTCAAAAGCTTTTTCCATGTCTATAAATCCCATATATACCTCTTATTCTTGTTGTGAGAACTTGTCAATTATCTGTTTCACTGTGAATATGTGGTCTTGGATGCTTCGCTCTCTTCTAAATCCACATTGCGATTCTTCGAGAGTATTTTCTATCCTTGGTCTTATCTTACTGTCTATAATCTTCTCGTAGACTTTCATAGCTGTACTAAGTAGATTTATTCCTCTATAATTATTGCAGTCTTGTCTATCCCCCCTTTTTATATATTGGGACTATTAAGGCTGTCTTCCAATCTTCTGGAATCTGTTCTTCACTCCACACCGTGTTGTATATTTTCAATAATATTTTTGTTCCTGTTTCCCCTAAATTCTTGAAAATTTCTGCTGTTAATTTATCAATTCCTGGAGATTTTCCATTTTTCTATTCATCTCTTATTTCCTGTAATTATTTTAGAGTTACAATGTCTTTATTTTCTATTATTGCATCCTTTTTTTGGTAATGACCTGAATTCTGTTGTCTGCTCCTAATAATTTCTCAAAATACTCTTTCCATCTATAAATTACTTCGTTATCATTTCTTAGTATATCTCTTTTTTTATTTTTTATTAATGTTATTTCTTGTGCTTTTTCCTTTCTTAATGACTTCAATGTTTTGTAAAACAGTTTTTGATTTGATTTACTATTGCTTTCCATTTTTTCGCCAAATTCTTTCCACTAATTTCTTTTAGCTACTGCTACCATCTCTATTACCTTTTTCCTCTTCTCTTTGTACACTTCATAGTTTTCCGTTGTTTTGTTATTTATATATATTTTCCACGCTTCATTTTTTAATTTTATTTTAATTTCGTCCGTCCACCAAGCTGTTTGTTTTTTCCTATTAGTTTTCTTGCTACAACCACATATTTTTTAGCGGTTTCCAAATACGGTTTTTTTGAAATACCATTTTTCATTATATCACAATTATTTAAGAACTTTCCTGATAATGCTATTTTGTATTTCTCTGCCATATCTTTGTTTTGGAGTTTGTATGTTCTAACCGATTCATATTCTATTCTTTATTCTACTTTTTGTCTATTATGATTTGTAATTTCTACTTGTTCTCTTATTTTTGTTACAAGTAAATAGTCGTCACTTCCTATTTCTGGTCCTCTTCTAACTTTGGTATCCAATACTTCCTTTCTATTTCTCTTTTCCACTAATATGTAATCTATTATTGACCTTTCATTTCTGCTTTCCATCACACGTGTAAATTTATGTATGTCTTTATGTTGAAAAAATGTATTAGTTACAATAAAATTGTGTAATATGCAAAAATCCAACAGCCGTTCTCCATTATTATTCCTAAATGCTTCACCATGTTTTTCTATTACTGTTCTGTAAATGTCATCTTTTGTTCTCACTCTGCTATTCAAATCTCCAAGTATAATTATTTTTCCTTTCGCATTTTCTGTAGCCATGGTTAGATCTTCCCAAAACCTATCTTTATTTCCTACTGTATCGTCTCCATTTGGTCCGTATACAATTATTATAGTTTTAATGTTCATATTTTTCATTTCCATCACCCGTAATCTTTCCGACCATCCCGTCCATCCAGTAATTTGTTCTTGTTTCTATGTATTATGCATGCAACTCCTGCTGCCGCTCTTTTCTCATTTTCAATACCACTATATATGAGTATATGACCATTATCCATTTTCACTATCCCCTGTTCTTTTTTTATCTCTGTTATAGCTAGTATTCTCATGTTTGTATGTTCAAACTCTTCTTCTAATTCTTTTTCTTTTCCTAAAATACTTCTAACATTCCATGCTCCAATTCTCCACATTTCCGTTGCTAATTTTACATTATTCTTATCGAATTCTGTTGCCGTGTCTTTTTCTCTGTTACCATGAATATCTGTTACTTTATTTAGTTTTTTGAATGTATTTTTTCCAGTATTCTCATTTTATTTGTTTGTTTATCCCATCTCCATTCTTGCCCATTTACTGTTACCTTATTGTATCCCATTTTTACATCTTTTTCCTATTGGTTTTCTAATTTTGCAAACATCCTCATCTCTTTTTGTTCTTCTCTTTCCTTCTTGGTCATATCATTATTTATAAAAACTCTTTCTTCTTTCCTGTCCTTTAATTTAGCTTTATTTGCCATCATTTTTTCTTTATCAGTTTCTTTTTGACATTCCACTATACACATTTTCTCCCCTATCTTGTTAACTGCTTTAGGCTCGATATTTATTTTTAGTTGTTGACTCAAATAGTTTCTGACATTTTCTACAAATTTCGACGTTTCATTAGTATCAAGTTTCAATCCATTTATCATCACATTCTTCTTTCTTCATTCTTTATCTATAATTTCCATTGTTTTTTTAATCTCTTCCATTTCTGTTTTCATTTCTGCATTTTCTTTTTTAATTGCTTGGTTTTCTTTTCTCAATACTTCGTTTTCAACTTTAATATTTCCTCGTTAAACAGAGCCTGTTAGTTTCTTTGATCTCGTTTTTAGTTAGTTGTTGTTCCCATTTCATACCCTTTTGATCTGCAGACATTTCTTTCATTAACGCTATGATTTGATCTAACTTTTCATCTTTTTTACTTTTAGGTGGGGTTCTGCTAGTCCTCTTGCTAACTTCAAATAAACCATCCATTTTTCTTTTCTTTTAGTAGAATGATCATCACTATCCATTTTGTTTATATTTTGTATTCAACTACTATTTGATTATATTATTTTCGTGGTAGCGTAAGACCAAGATACACAGATCTACTCTTCGGAGATACTTGATCAATCCAACCACTTATTATATATATCTAATTTCTTTCTTTATTTTATCCTTTATTTTTTTAATTTTGACAACGTCGCAAATTGTATCGTTTTGAACTCGCCTTAAATAAATTGCTTTTTATTTTAGTAACCTAACACTAACCTATTTATTTAATTGTTTTTACGAAATCTAACGTTTTTCTTTGTTTTTTTTGTTGCCGTATACGTGAATTATAAAAATATAATTAGTACAATTCTATCAGCTGAATTAATTCCTATACACCCTCTAATAATTATTAAGAGACAACTTTTAGAAGAATTAACTAAAACTCTGCCATTTCTGCCACAAACGACTTCTTATGTTCTGTCCCTAGATCTAAAAAATATATCCACGAATTAATGAAGTTAGCAACCGTTAAATATTCACTTAATAATAACAGAATTATCTATATATTATCGAATTATCCAATAAATACAAACGTCTACAATTTATACCATCTTATCCAAGTGCCAATAATCAAAAGTCGACTAGGTATTTGTCTATTTGTCGTTATTCTTTCTATTATTCACCTAGCAATATATGATGTTCGTAATACATGTACGACCATGAAAAGTTTAGATACTTGCCAACTAATTAATAATAAAGTCTACCTTTGTCCTCCCTTGAACCATTTTATAATACTCATACTCGTCCAATTTGTGAAACAACAATTCTTTTTGATATAGATAAAATTCCAGAAACTTAAAATACACGTCTTATAACTTTGACCTAGAAATTTGGCATAAATTACAACGTTCTTTTAGTTAGTTGTACGTATTAGCTAAAAAACCGATATTACTATTATTGTTGTCCATCGTTACTTGTAGATAATTTTACTTTAAACAGGAATCTTAACATTAAATAACGATAATTGTAAGCTGTTTACCAGTAGTATACAACTCTAATATCCGATAATACAAATTTTGAAAGCAATTTTTCCCGACCTTAAACTGAACCCGATGATTGTCCGAATATAATAATAATAAACAAAAATTAAAAACAGAAATTTTTTAACCATCACCGTTAAGTGCAATAAATTTGGATAAAGTAGCTTGAAAGTAGTTTCTAAACAATTTCAACAAATAGAAGATATCGCAGATGATATGCCTGAAAATAAGAATTATAATCAATCTTATTTAACAAATAGTAATTCATAGCGGAACTCTTTGGTATATATGTTTTATATAAATAAATTGCATACCTAAAAAATAAATGTAAACGTCTCTCACAATCCGAAACTTCTAACGCATGTTATAGTAGCAAAAATTGTCAAAAAATGCTCAACTTTTTATATAGGTATGTAAAAGAAATGAGGAATTGCATTTATAGATGTTGAAAAAGACTCAGGAGGATCTATTTCATCAAGTAGTTTACGTAGAAGTATACGATTAGCAAAACGGAAAGAAAAAGTATAATACTATATTGAGTTAAATTGTTTTTTATATTATATATCAAATATTACATTATATTTTTGGTAATATGTATCTATGTATGTTTAATATTTTATAATCCTTTTATATATATATATATATATATATATATATATATTTTATTGTATATAAGTTGTGGTTGTTAATATATTTATATTGATTTTTAAAATTATGAATTATAAAATTTTATACTATTATTATAATTTATCGATTTTTAATAACGCCTAACGTTGGTTGCGTCAATATTGTACACACGGCTTAACTTAAAGCGACATATGTTATCTATTTCAAAAATTGACAGTTGTTGTCAAAAATTCCCGGCTATAAAATTTTTATTACATTGAATGATAAATTTAATGTACAATTTCTAATTTCTCTTATCTCAGGGTTGGATTCAATGCGCTATCATTCTTTCCAAGTTTTGTCCACATTAAATATTTATTATAATTCTTGTTCCTGATTTCTATCCAGTAGTATAATGTAACTGTAGATTCTATATTATGCAGGGCTATTTAATTTCTTTCTGACCTCTACTAAATTTCAATTAAATTATCTGTCGCTAAAATTCAAGAAATGTCACTTTCAAAAATAAATGAAAAATTTTTATTGCGTGAAATAAATTTAATTCTAATGAAACTTCTTCTAATAATTATAAATGAATTCACAGTAAATTAAAATGAAAATACTAATTACCAAATCGTAAAAACAAATCTTAGTTTTCTTTTTTTTAACAACTAACTAAAAACCTTATCTACGAAATACAAATTAAGATTAAATAAATTATAAACTAGAATATCTAATATCCATTAATCGAATTGTTCAAATTATTTTTTAATTGTCACCTGAATTGGCAAGTGTCAATGCTTGTTCACAATACTTTTATATTTTCTTCTAAATTGTTTGTTTGATACGTATACTTATGGTTCTTTTTATTATTTTGAAATCAAATTTATAAATTTCTGTTGAGATGCATCTATTATTTAATTTTGTTTAAAGGCCTGACGTTTTCGATGAAAGAATGCATTATTTTAAATTTTGACTGGACTCACCGAAGAATTTGGAATTTGCACCAGAACACAGCTTGTATAACTCGTACTTATTCTAAATATAATTTAGAATTCAGAATCTTCCACTGGATTTTAGTGAAGCACACACGCACTGAATTTAGAATTAGTTGCCGATTACAAATTTCTACTATTATTTACAATATTCAAATTTTAATAAACTAATTTACAATCTTTGGAGATTTCTTAAAATATATGTTCTCCGTTCGAATATACAAATTAAACTGATTATATTTTTTTTAAATAAAATAACCACATTATACTGTGGTTACCAACTTTGTACTTTTAAAAAAAAAACTAAACTTGTTACTACCCTGTTAAAGGTAGATTTGGATTCTTTTATTCAACAGTTAAATGCCTACAGTGACATCTGTTTTCAATATTAAATATATTTTCCAATTGTGACATGTAAAAATGTCATCAGAAATTAAATAGTGTCAAATTTTATATACTGGGTTGTTCGAAAGTATTGTATATGAAAATATAAAAATGAAATTCTTTAAAATTTGAAATAGAGGAACTGTATTAATATATATATATATATATATATATATATATATATATATTTATTTATTTATATATATATATATATATCATATTTTAATCTTCTTATAATTATTGTAACCGTCTTATTATTATACTTCATACTTGTATTCTTTCATATTTTACTTACCTTATTTTTATCGTGTTTTGTTAATGAACAATATAAGAAAAATCTTAAGGAGGAAGGTGTAAAGTACCTAATTCCCTAAATTAATGTAATTATTGTTTTCTATATTATTATAATCATTGCTCTTATTTAAATTAGTAGGTAGTATGATAACTCGATTCATAACCTTTATTCTAAAAAACAATTTATTCGATGAATCAAGAATTTAACTCAGAGAGTATTCTCATGTTTGGAAGGCAATAAATCTGTATGGTATAAACAGCGATAATGTGTTTAAGGGTAATGGTCCATTTGAATCACATAACTCTATCAATAATCAATTTTATTATAAATAGTGATCAGGGTTCTAATTTGGTTAACATTAATGACGGGTACAATTTTGAATCTTTCAGACGGTCTTTTCTCTATGGTAAATGCATATTTATGAAGAACCTTTTTAGATAAGTTTACTATTCAGTAAGCAGTAGTATGTAGTCAACCCTCTCAAGTGTAAGATATAATTCTCATAAAATAAACAGTTAAGTGAACTAGTTTGCGTTTCTATCGAAATTCATTACAGTTTATAAAAATTGTTTTTCTATCCCACCCCTACCCAATTTAGAAAATACTGAATTAATTCAAATCATAGTTTGTGCGAGAATTTATGAGGTAGTAAGTTTTAGCGTTACAATAAATATATATTTTAGTGTGAAGTTGAAAGCGAAAATCCGAGTAAGATAATCGAGGAAACGTAAAACAATTTTTACCAACTTTGGTCGACCATCCAAGAACATTTGCAAGAGATGAGAAGCAGGGCACTGCATTTGGGTCCAGCAATATATTATGTTCGAAGAAGATATAGTTTCGTAATTTAAAATCGGAAAGGTTTCCATTTTTATTGATAAGTACCAAAATATAAGAAACTCCATTTACGAAACTAAAACTGTGGTGATATGACATGCTGTATATATCACGATGACAAATCAATCTCGAGAACTTTCACATTTATATGAATTCTCGGACAAGTTTGAATATCTATTGTAACTTTAAATCCTTAGTCTTTACTTTAATGGTCGTGAACGCCCCGTAATAAAAGAAAATTTAGTTTCTAAGTGACTTCTCAACACGAGACCAAACAATTGAATTTTAAATGGTTCAAAAGAACCATATGATCTTTTTATAAAGTAGCGATTATGGAACTTTGCAAAACTATTAATATGTTACAACAAATAATTTTGAGTGATCTACGATCCTTCAATAGCACTTTGTTCGAGAATTAGCGAAAACATATACATATCTACCTCACGAGCATTTGGTATCTTTTAGAAAACTGTAACCAACTATCAACTCGCTGTGGACATTCTTGTTACTATTTTTTTGTAAAGTGATTTACGTGTCTAAGGTGCAGTAGTGAACGACAAACTCAACAGTCCACTACACCAATCTAGTTCATTACAAGCCCTAAGAAAAATGAAAACAACAATATTTCGTGAAGGAAATAAATTATTTACAGTTTATTCGATTAAATTTGTAAGCATAAATTATTTGGTTTAATTTGGTACATTATTTATTTTATTTCTCACGAATCTTTTATTTCTAAGTAATGCCATAGCATAACAAACATACCAATAACTCCCTAAGGAGATATAGGAGGAAGTTATTGGTTCATTACTCTCGCTGATAATAATTGGACATCCTTTGATGAATTGTACACAATAATGGGGTTTGGTAAATTAAAAAAACTTGTAACTTTACTTGGGACAATTCCAAATGAGTTAATATCGTAGTAATTCCCTTCATGTATAATTAACTATTTCGTTTACAAATTTAATCACAAAATTGATATCAGAAATTCGGATATTCTACTTCCAGATAAAGGGTTTTGATCATATGCATGCATTTATAAAGAAATATTATTTGTACATGTATAAAAAAAGTCGGAATGTGAAAAAATACTCAAATGCTACGAAATATTATGATGGATATTTACACTAAATTTATTATCTGTCGAAAATTCATTATTACCTATTACCTAATAAAAAATTTAATTTATGGGAAATTCATGCTACTATTGAAAAATAAACTCATTAATTTTGAACACGCGAAAAAACATAACGTTTAAATTAGCAAAAATTCGGTATCACGTGAGTAGTATTAGTTTTTATCAATTAAGGTTTGTTTCTAAAAAGGATAGGCTGTAGGCAAACATGTGTGGTATATCATAGGGCACACCAAATCAATAGCGCCCAAGCACGTTTTTGTAATTGTATCAATTCACTGTATTAAAAAAAAACTTACATCAGTGAGTCCTCCAATAACATTGTATTATTCATGTTATTCAATATCAATCTCGAATATTACTTTTCCGCCCAACCTATCTATATGCGAGAAAAGTATTGGTTTACCCCAAAAAAAGTTGGAATTTTGAAATTTTTTTTTCAGTTATTTTTACGTTTTCCATCAACAACAACACGAAAAAACGGTTTTTAGAAAAAAAATCCTGTGTGTATGTCGTCGTCGTCGTCGTTGTCGTCGGCCACTTTTCCTTACATGTCTTGTTAGCACGATACAGCCTCCGGAGTGCAATAAGTCAGCAATTTTATGATTGAATATTGTTAAGGACATGTCACAGATGAACCCTATTGATTTTCAGCTCACCAGAGCCAGTACAAGGGATGCTATGGTACTTGAAGTGCGACATTTTCTCATTTTTTGAGAAATTTCAATTTGTTAGCACGATTAAACCTCCGAAGTTCAACAAGTCACCAATTTTATGATTGAATATTATTCAGAACATCTCACTGATGAACCCTATTGATTTTTAGCTAACCAGAGACAATACAACAGGTGCTACAGTACTTTAAGTACGATATTTTTGACATTTTCCAGTTTGTTAACACGATACAGCCTCCGGAGTATGTACAAGTGACCAATTTTATGAATGGATATTACTCAGAGCGTCTCAAAAATGAACTCTATTGATATTCAGCTCACTAAAGCCAGTACAACGGGTGCTATGATACTTGAAGTACCAAATTTTTGTCATTTTTAGAAGAATTTTCAGTTTGTTAGCAGAGTCTACGATTAATCAATTTTATGATTGAATATTGTTCAAGGTGTCTCACAGATGTACCGTATTGATTTTTAGTTAACTAGAGCGAGTACAGCGGGTCCTATAAATCCAGATATACAAAATTTTTGGTTATTTTTGGAGAAATTTCGGTTTGTTAGCACGATACATCCCCCGAAGTGTATACAAGTAAAACTTTTATGATAGAATATTGTTCAGGGCCACAGATGCGGAAAAGTTAGTTTTAATCTTTAAAACCGTTTATTTGTTATTTTTGAAATGGAGCTGTCGAATTCTCTAAAAAGATAGAGAGGAAAGGAAGTAGCAAACTTTAATGAATTGTACTTCTTTCAATGGCATGAAGTCCACGTATATAAACCAGCTCGCCTGGAGAAAGAAACACTAAGCAAGTTCTAACTGCGGGTAATAGTAAGGAGCTGCATTAATGTGACAATCTAACAAACTTGATTTCTCCTTTTTCGACAGTTTATACACTTAAGAATATTCTGTTGAACTTTCAGACAGTAGCTAGAGTATTCTCCGTATGAAAGTTTTCTCAAAAGAAAAATGTCTCTCACTGATTACCTGTGGTTTTAGCTACAATCCAACAGAGCCCATATCGACGTGCGGAAGCTGAAAGCATGGACATTTCAAAATGTACGCAGTATTATCAAAACACAAGCGCAATTACCTTCTCTTTTATGCTATTAAGGCATTGTAGTCAATTTGTACGGATTTGAGTACAAGAGAATTACTAAAGATAGATGGATCATCCAAAAGGATTATGGAAGCTTCAATGGCTTGCTTCCACACTTTACCACAAAATAGCTGAATATTTGCTTCCAAACAGTTAAGATCTCGATTTTTTTGCTGTTCAAATCCTTAGTGAATGTTTTAATTTTATTTGGAAAATGTGTGAGTAATGGCAGTGGTGATTAGTCTCGCTGCTAACGAATATGTAGAGAAGATAGATGAAACTGAATTAGGCAAGCGAGGTTACGAGACCAATCGGCTTCAAAAGAGAATCTAACAGGTTGAAGAAGAAACTTAGACTCTTAGTATACAGTATTTGAAGAAGAGAAGAGTGTGGAGTATGGGTCAGGAATATCTACGGAAAATACAAAACCATATTATGGGTCATCCAATTTCTTTGAAATGGACAAATGAATCACATCATAACATTAGATCCCTCTCTTCCGACCCCCTTCTCCCCATCACGATCGTAGTGATCAGTAATTCGATATTCTGAGAGTGGATTGCAGATCTAGTTGGAAAAGGGGCTATACATATTGGTTCTTTTTTGTTCCATCAACTACAAAATTTAGACTATGTATTAGTAATAGACCATTTTTATTCAATATTTATATAAACGGGATGTTCTCGTTGAAAAGCAGTGGTGAAATAATTGGATTTGCCGATGACACAGCAATAGTATACGATTCTGAAAATTGGGAGGCACTTCGAGAAAAAGCTCAGGCTGATTTTTCAAACGTAAAGAATTGGCTTGACCATAAACTATAGACGGTTAACCTTGAGAAAATTTATTATCTGCCTATCAGTTGCAATAATGTGTGCAGACCGGATTTTGATCATCTTGAAATCATTACTTTACGAAATCGAAGTATGTCTATATTGCCTGTAGACAAAATCAAATACTTAGGTGGAATGATTGATAGTAGTCTGAAATGGGATGTTCACATCAGGTACGTCATCAAGAAATTACAGAGCATCCTCTATAAATTCAGGTACCTCAACAAAATATTAACATTCAAGCATATGAAAATATTATATTTTGCCTTAGTGGAAAGTCACTTACGTTACGGCTTTAGTAGGTTGGGGTGGAGCCCTAAGAACACACATAAAACCACTGGAGATTGTCCAAAAAAGGTTCCTGAGATTGATTTTAAGAAAACCCCACCGATATCCTATAGATCGATTATACGAGGAATGCGGGATACTGGATTTGAGACAACTATATTGTTTGAATGTTATATTGAAATATAAAAAAAATTATGCTCGTTTACCTACGCATAATTACGGTACCCGACAAAGACACCACTATGTTTTATTCCCCAAATGAGCAGGTCGGTTTGTCAGCGATCATGCTTCTACTTAGCACCCAAGGTATTCAATTCTATTCCTGACCATATAAAAAACATAAACCACGAAACACCAAGAGCTGGGTGGGATGGAATTGTTCGACTGGATGTGTCCATCTGATTCATTTCATACATTTTACATTCACTTAAATCATTATGCACGGGTTTTATTTATTTTATAATTTTATTTATACAGTGTGTTGCTTGTAACAGCATGTCTGTGAAACAAACGTGCTTTGATAATTTTTACATTTCAAAACGGTTGCAAGTGCTCTCTAAATGTTTTTATTGTAGTGTTGTTTTTAAAATGATTAATTGTTGTTATGGTCATAACTATTCTTATTTGTACAATGTGTTGTTTGTGGCAGTTCTTTTGAAATAGAGACATACTCTGATAGCTTATGTGTTTTAAATTGATTGTACTTTTAAAGTTTTTTTTGTTATTGTATTGTTTTGTAACGCTCAATTAATGTTATTTATATTTTTTAAGTGTGCTACATATTTCGTTATTCTGAGATTGTGTTGAATATTTTTTATACTTAAGTAATACTGTATTTATATTTATATCTTGAAACAAGTGTTCATCCACTTATCGAGTATGTATCATTTATACACTTTTCATTATTGTATACGTTTCATATTTTTTATTCATCAATAAATGATATTATTATTATTATGTGTTGTTTAACTGATATATTGCTTTTATATGAGTCTCTATAATATTGATAAGAAAATTTTTAAAAATTCACATTCCAAGCAATACGTGAAGAATGAAGGAAGAAGAAATAGATATTTCGGAGCACAAGAGGAATAATACAAACTATGTGATTGTACTTGAACATACTCGGAAATGTTTGTGCTCCTTAGTACTCGCGATGTACATATGGGACCGGCTTAAGAAAGTGTATATATATTGTTACGAAACAGAACACTGGTTTAGACCCTAAATCCGACTCTGTCTAAGCCAGGTATAAAAGTTAAAATTATGACGGATACGCAGATATAAAAAACTGTTTACGAGTTTACGAAATTATTTGTGTGTGTAAGCCGCAGCCCAGAATTTACTAGTAAAAATGGCTTTAATATATAAGGGACTGATCAGGAAGAGTTAGTTAGTTGATAAGGTGATCTCGTGAAGTAAATACACCGAAATAGCAAACAGTAAATATAAATTAGTTAAGTGTTCATATAAATTAGTTTAAGTGAATATACTGAGTATATATAAATTAAGTGTTAGTGATTAGTTTAGTGTTTTAAATAAATTAGTGAGTAGCCATACCGAGTGTTTAAAATTTATCCCACCCGTTTATTGTTCAAATAAATTAGAATTACATTACAATATATTATATCCTGTTTTGCTCTTCATCTTTACAAGAAAGTGGTTCCACATTTCGATGTATTTTGATTCGTCATGCATTTTCTGTAGCTTATTTGTTTTTGAAAGGTTGTAATTTTTGTTTAGAGACTATTTAAGAGCCCTAGTCACACGATACATACAAAAAATGTTCCAATCTGTATAAACTAATAACAGTTCGTCATTTTTAATTTTAAATATTTGAGTTGGCATTACATTCGTTATGCAAATGGTATGTGTTGTTTACTAAATAAACATCATTATGAAATGCAACAAGTTTTAGCATATTTATTCTCGAGATCGACTTCCAAATGTTTCTATTTTTACTAGGAAATATCTTGATTATATGTCAGAAAATCGCTTACTACTAATATTTATTTTATTTAAAACTCAAATCGATACATCCAAGCAAAAATCTCGATGCTAAACAAATCTGTTTTCTTTCATATGTTCCAACATAAACGATTTTTCAGATTATTTGTATACTATTAGACAATAAAATAAAAATAAACAAATTTCTTTTTTAAGGAATGCGCAATAAATCAGATTGAAATAATGTTTACACACACTACAATGAAATAACTGACAATTGAACACACAACATATGGTGGTAATTCAGCTATTTCTTTTTAATCTCAAATATACAAACGCGGGGAGTTTACATTTTATAGCTTATGAAAGCACAATGGCTGCTCAAATTGTAATTCATAGTTTCAACCCCTACTCATTAGCGTTTACAATAAATGAAACTTTACATAGATCAATTGATATATGCGAGAGTACATTTCAAACCTCTTTACTTGAAAATAATCTGTAATGATTTATAGCAAATAGTACAGGGTCGACTTCATTATATTCCCACTAAACAAGAAACATAACAAGTCTTTTTTGTGATGTTCTTTTTAGAGACTTTTCGTGATGTTTATTTAAAACGTTAATAAGATATCTCCTAGATGTATTAATTTTATTACCAACTCTATTAACATCCATGTCATGTAAATAAAACATATTTTTGATGTACACAGTAATACTTGAATTCGTAGTTACATACACATCCTATGAACTTCTTTTTAGTAACTTCCCATAGGAAACATGCATACCATGTTAATTTGTATACTTCTCACAAATGTCACATATAGAACTTTACTGTAATATTACAAATTAACATGTTTCTAAGATGATCACATGTTGCAGTTACTTTTACATCTTTCGAAATAATTTTTAGTAACATCCTATTATTACGTCTGTAGGATGTTAGTTCATAAAACTCTCAGTAATATCTCATATTAAACATCACAGCAACATAAAAAAGAAGAAAACAGAAGAGGAACTGATGAACGAAACATACAGTAGTTATCTGTGGAAACAAAAATGACAAGCATGAAATGGCGGATGGTTTTCAGTTATGTGTTATAGTTATATTTCATTTGCAGGAAGCACATATTTTGCAAGTAGCACTTGAATAAAGTGGTCTTCGTTTTCGTTAGTTCCTACTAAGCTACAGTTTATATACTTAGTTATAATGGACGAACAACAATTGTTATCGGTATATCCCAAAATCATAATTATTAAAACTTAATACTCATTCAATACTTTAATCGGCTATTATACATTGAAATTCCATGTGGCGGAATTGTGCACTAACATTATATTACAAAATAAGGTTTTTTCAATTTTTCAAATATTTTAGTTACCTAGTAAGTATATTTTGAAAACGATTCACAATATTTCAAATCCTAGATATGCATTATACCCTACAAAAAACTTGATATTGCAATAGGGTAGATATTATTATTAATAATGAAACATGCTCATATGTTCGCAGATATTTAAATCTAGATGAAAACATTTTCAATGTTCAAGATGTTTCAGAAGCTACTTATACAAATAAAAAAAAAAAGATTGGTAATTATGTAATGAAAGGGGAGTAATTATTTCAGATAGTCTGATACAAACATTGTATTGAACAGTACAAAAAATATTGAATCAAGTATATCTAGCTTTAGTTTTTTTAGTAGAAGTCTTAGCCATCAATATAGTTCTGCGGGTTTAGAAAATTTTAACATTATTACTAACAATTCTTGTGAACAATTAGAGACTGTTTAAGACTTTAAAAACAGAAATTTCTGGTAAAAAGCTCATTTCCAATTGAAAATGCACTGAACACAATAAATAAGCTGTATTTGTCCCTAACAATGGTACCTATATTAATCTAGTTGAAGAATATGTAACTTATGATACTGAATGCTCCAGTCAACAAACAGCATTCAATTATTTATTATTGTAGAAACAAAGGTATTGGATACTCAATTAAATTGACTGTCTCGACCCTTACTTCGTGGAATATGCTCATATTAGTGTTTTTAAATGAAACTCAAGGTCTCTAGTTAATTCCACAATATAATACAAGTTATTGAAAATTCTAAAAAATTGACAATTGTTTCGATAAATCAATATCATCGATGATATTGATTTATCGAAACAATTGTCAATTTTTTAGAATTTTCAATAACTTGTATTATATTGTGGAATTAACTAGAGACCTTGAGTTTCATTTAAAAACACTGATACTCAATTAGATACAATTAATTATAAACTCATTTAACTTGATAATGTGTTCATATCTCTTCTTCATAAGTAGTTTTTTTTTGTATACAGTGTATTAACACTGCTTAGTTTTCATTAAGTTACAATTCCAGGATGTTAATATACAATTTGTTCCAGTATGAAAATAACAAGATGAGAATAGTATATTATTTTATACAGAAAAGAAGTATGAATTTTCATAGCACACCTGAATTTACCTGCCAAATGGAGTGAGGCATGGAATAGAAGGTAAATCATGAAAAGTCACTTCTTGAAATAAAATATGTTATTATTCCTTTGAAGAACCCCGCATGTATCTTATGGAAAATGGGTCCCAGTCAATTGGCTGAAAATCAAGTTTGATGTAGTTTATAATGATCGATCAAAGGTCTCCATGGGCACAATTTGATCTAATGTAATTGTTTTATTAGCTGTTGTTCAGAACACCTTCAAATATTTCACAGATAAGGATTTTGAAGTGTACGTTATGGAATGGTTGAGGCACTCGAAAAAAGTAACCGTAAGTAAACGATAGAATTTTCTTTAATCAGATTGGATTTCTGTTGATGTAACGTAATGTGTCATCAAATCTTTATGGTGTAGAATTTTTATTAGTTTTAATATAATTAAAAAACTATTCTAATAAATTTTCTGTAAACTAGCTGCAATGTATGTGTATCCGTTAAACTTTATTAATTCAGTTTCAAAGTATGTTACGTTATGGTAACTACGGATTAATATACCCTTTTTTATTACTCGCTTTCACTGAATGTGTTCAATAGTTTCCACTTTCCAGACTTGTTATGTAATATGCTTACACAATTTTATTTTTTTTAGGTTGGATTGCTGGACAAGATATTTTTCTTCTAATTTTGTACCTGTTTTTTTCAAATTTACTGTACTGTTCATTAATAGTGAATAAACGCTTTAAATCCTTTATTATTTTTTTGCTATTTTATTTTAAATGTACAGGATGAACAACTAAGAACGACTGTAGGCCACATCTCAGAAAAGAATCATGGTACAACTTTCAAAAAAATTACCTTTAGGTAAGGGATTCTGAAAAATTGCTGGAAAATATTTTGCAGTCTCTAAAATATCCGCTAGGGGTGGAATGGATACTCGAAAACATAATACTCCAAAAAAACATACTAAAGGTGTCCTAAAAATACTATTTTTGAAATCTTGATGAGATTATGAATAAATTTAATTAAGGAGAATTTTTGCCATTATTCTTCAAATAATGGGTGGGGAAGGAAGGTTCAAACTTATGAACAAATGTATAACTTTTTCGTTTTTTAACCGATATTAATGATTTTAGCTGCATTTAAAAGTTTTTCTGTTTAATAAGATTGATAACAAAAGTAGATAATTTTGTATCCACTCGGAAATTTCAAATGTAAATTGAAGCATTTTTTTATATTTGATATTGTAAATCTTATATCTTGGAACAGATTCCTATTTTTCAATCCCTTTTCATCAGAATTTAAAAAATGCCTCATTACATTTGAAATTTCCGAGAAAAATGGGAAAATCGTGGACTTTTTCACAAAGCGTTGACAAAATTGTCCATTTTTGTTATTTCTTATTAAAAAGGAAAAACTCTTTCAAATGAAGCCAAAAACATGAATGTCGATTAAAAAAAAAGTGTTACGACATTTGTTGTTTGGGTTGAACCTTCGCCCACCCCTTACTTGAAGAATACAGACAATAAGTCCCTAACTACATTTTTTCATAATCTCAAACAACAATATATCAAACATTGTATTTCTAGGATACGTTTAGTATGTCTTTTTTGGAGATAACCACAGTATTATGTTTTTAAGTGTTCATTCCACTCCATAGGAGATATTTTAGGAACTCAAAAATATTTTCCAGCGATTTTTCAGGGTCATTTTCCTGAAGGTATTTTTTTAAAGTTGTACTATGACTATTTTTTGAAATATGGCCGACAGCCGGCGTTCTTAGTTGTTCACCCTGTATTTGCTGAATAGGCACAGAAACATCTATAGGATGTCATCCAGAATGTTTTGAGGTTTATTATTTAGAGGTTTATGTAATGTCCATACAACATCTACGAGAATACACTCTATTGTTTTTGAAATGTCGCATTTAGATCATTGATAAGATGTTATTTTTTAGACATTGCATTAACATCGACAAGATGTTAAAAAGCATTTCAGAATGTAACAGAAATGTTGTTTTTAGTTCGCTATAAAGACTTCCTTTTGAGGTAGTTCTAGTAACATCACAGTAATGTAAAAAGGCAGCGCTCTAACATCGCTGAGAAGTTAAATTGAAACATCACAAATGTTAACAGCCACAAGCTGGGCATAAGCGGTTGTATAGATGTGCATGTGATGAAAACAAGAGGCAAAAAAGGAAGAACATTATCACAATGTGATGTTGAATTAACATAACTGTAATATTTATTTGCATAGTGGGTTGTATGTGGAATGATATTACATTTCCACTCAAAAATTCCGTTTAGAGTATAAATATAAATCTATAGTAGAAATGCACCTAAAATTTAAATTATTTTTAGCATCAAAGTGATTCTTAAAGCTACATATCGCACACCTAGATCTAAAGAGGTATTAACTTAAAGAAGCACAATTTTAAAAAAACACGAAAAACTGTTTTCTGTGTCCCTGTACTCTACAGGAGCGTTTTGTTTTTATAGTTCGAATTATTTATACATAAGAATAATCATCTTGTAGTAATTTAATTTTTTATACACGTTTTAAGGCTAAAAATCGGAATTTTTGAATTATTTCCCTTCTGCTTATCAATGTGAATTAAGTTTTTAAGTGACTCTCTTTTGAAGAGGCATTATACATTTAGAATGCATTGAGTTTTTGAATTATTTATAACTCAGACACGATTGACAGAGTGTGCTATCACCAACAGTAAGAGTATATTATTTGTTGATAAAGAATTTAAAAAAATACTGCAGTGAAACAATATTATCTATTAGTACTATTATTATTAGAAACATTAACTTAGGTCAGTCTCATAAACCCAAATGGGTCATAACTCTTAAATAAAACATAAAATATATTGCAAACTAGAAAAAACAGTTTTAAATGCACATCTGAATCAATCATTACAATCATATTTGTCTTACAATAACAGTATTATTAATCATTATAATTCTATCTTACGATTATACTTATTCTTGTAGAATAAAAAACATTCTTATGAATGATAAGTTATCACCTTTAAATTTAGTTTTAATCTAAATTTCTACTAATAATGGCACATAGAAATAGTCGTTAATAAGATCTTATTTAGTGTTTTTAAATTAAAATCTCTAGTTAATTCCACAATATAATAAAAGTTATTGAAAATTCTAAAAAATTGACAATTGTTTCGATAAATCAATATCATCGTCAGAATGACAGAAGCTACATTTCATTTTATGCCTACCTGATGTTTAGTAGTTATTTTTGGCTAGACCTAGAAGTAACCTAACTTGTGATTGGCTTAATATATGTTTATAGAGAAAAGAAGAAGATGTGATATTACAAACATTGAAGCTTAGATATTATTAGCCCTATGGTGATATCCTGGATATCATTTTTCCAATTAAGATCAGTATAGCTGTGCAATGATATAGAAAACCAGGAAAACTATATCTGCTGATTTTTACAATTATCACTTAAGAAGACAGTTTATTAGTGGAGAACTCCCTAGATTTATCTGTTCAATGACACCTTCATATTGTGAGTCTCTTAAATGTCTTCTAATTTCCAATTATTCAAGGAAATCCAGTTCTTGTTTTTTTTCACAAATATGCAGCTGCAGCACTTCTAGTTCTGTGTTAGGTGTCAATGAATGATTGGTGTCAAGTAAATATTTTGCGTAGTGGGATTTATTTGGTTGTTTTAATCTGTATGCTCGTAAGTGCTCACTGTATCGTATTTTAAAATTCCTAAGGGTCTGACCCAAATAGACAGCATTACATTCTGGACATTTGAGTTTATATATACTTGACTTCTTTAATAGTGGTATTTTTGTTTTTACATTTAACAATTTTGTACTAACGTTACTTTCTGTTTTAAAAGAAATTGTTGTATTCGTTGCTGAAGATATTATCTTTGAAATATTATTAGAAATATTTCCTGCATATGTGATGGTTTTATAAGTTTTAATTTCAACAGCTTGTTTAGGATATATTAGTTGTAATGCCAGATAAATCCCACTACGCAAAACATCTACTTGACACCAATCATTCATTGACACCTAACACAGAACTAGAAGTGCTGCATATTTGTGAAAAGAAACAAGAACTGGATTTCCTTGAAGATCTGGAAATTAGAAGACATTTAAGAAACCAACAATATGAAGTTGTCAATGAACAGTTAAATCTAGGGAGTTCTCCACTAATAAACTGTCTTCTTAAGTGATAATTGTAAAGATCAGCAGATATAGTTTTCCTGGTTTTCTATATCATTGCACAGTTATACTGATCTTAATTGGAAAAATGATATCCAGGATATCACCATAGGGCTAATAATATCTAAGCTTCAATATTTGTAATATCACATCTTCTTCTTTTTTCTATAAACATATATTAAGCCAATCACAAGTTAGGTTACTTCTTGGTCTAGCCAAAATTAACTACTAAACATCAGGTAGGCATAAAATGAAATGTAGCTTCTGTCATTCTGACGATGATATTGATTTATCGAAACAATTGTCAATTTTTTAGAACTTTCAATAACTTTTATTATATTGTGGAATTAACTAGAGACCGTGAGTTTCATTTAAAAATACTAATATGAGCATATTCCACGAAGTAAGGGTCGAGACAGTTGATTTCATTTAGATTTTATTTATATTAATAACCATTACTTATATTTTGTACTAGGTAATGAAGAACTTTGCTAATTCACTGTAATGAGATCTAATGAGTTAAGAATATTCTGATAACAATAATGCACTCAATTTTGTGATTTTGGAATAACATTCTTATCAATCAAATCTTGAATGTCTTTTTTTGCATCCGATAATGCAATTAATTCATTGCAGGCTTGTGTTAATTCAATTGAAAATGTCGTCTGATTGATGGCTACCCCAGTTCCTCTTTTGCGGTGGGCCCTCTTTTTCACACACACTTTTCTATAAGCTTCTTCAGCAAATGATTTTTCATACAAAAATGTATCAGGGTGTTCTTTCTCAATTCTGAGTACCTTAATGTCATGCCACTTAGTTTTTTTCTTCATCTACATTAAAATTCGTGCCCCATGATTCCTGTAATGCTTTAACATCATAAAATTGATTGTAGGTCATTTCAACAACTTTGTGAGGTTTTCCATTCTTTTTTGCAGTAGTAATCAACGTTTCATATTGTTCTGGTATGTAAATTGGACCAGACTGCAAATATCTTTTGATTTGTTTTTCAACCACAGTATCTACGTTATCTACTTCGTTCTGTGAATGACCACGTATTAAAAACTTGTGAATTATTGACTTAACTGGCAATTTGTTGACGGCGTAGGTATGGACAGATAAAAAAAGAAACTTATTTTTTTGTTGACCGCCACAATTATCCGAATAGAAAATGACGTCAATTTCTTTGTTGGGATTTTGGTCTATCTTTAATTTAATGTAGTCAAGTACGCAGCTGCCAATTTCAATAGCTCCTCTCTTTCCCTCTGTTTCATCCCAAAAGTAGCATATGACATATTTTCCATTAAATCGCTGATAGTAAAATTAAGGCAGTTGATCCTGGTATTATAGAAGAACAAGGATATTTGTCCTTTAGGAATCTGCTACGATTGTGCCATCTGTCCTATTCTTGTCATTTTCTTTTTCAGTCCTTGCAAAATCTTTTTCTCTTAGATGCTCTTCATATTCCTGGATTAACTTGCACTTTTCTTCTTCGTTTGAATTCTTCTACCCTTCGCACAAATGGCATTGATCTTTCTTCTGTACGAAGAAAGAAATGTTAAATTAAGTATTGAATATCCTGTTGAATGTAGAAGACGTGGCTACCGGTAGTCCACCCTCTTCACGAAATTTTTTATAATCTCGGTAGATATCTGCTAATGATTTATCACTTGCTATGAATTTTCTTGTTGTTTGGGCTCTCAAATAGTGTGATTAAATCCGGGGAATAGAATTTAAAAAATCTTTAACGCTCTGTCTAATTTGTGGGTCAATAGTTGGATGATGATTGTGTTTTCCTCTAAAATCGGCTTGAATAATACCTGATTCTGTTTTCTTCGAAAGTGCTATTTTTATCGATTTATTGCTCAAATCAAGAGTGGATTTGAAAAATGGCTTGCATACTGTTATTTTGGATTCATTAATCTCAAAGTAAAAGGCATTGTTGAGGGCTCTAAAATTTTGTGTACTTGAGTACCGATATTTAGGCTTTATTTGTTGCGAGTGGCGTACTATAAATTCTCTTTGCCTTTCAAGATCGCTGAGTGTCCAATATGCATCAAAGACCTGTTGTCTTGACATATCATCCACTTTATCTTTACATTTTAGGCGACATTTGTCTCCACATGGTGGTCCAACCTTTCTAGTATTAGTTTCTTAGATTTTGACAGGGACTGGTAGGTTTTGCCAGAATTTCTCAGGCTGGTTTTCGTACTCTCTTTTTGCCCTTTCTTCGATCTCAATATCATCTTCGGTATCCGACGGACTCGCGAACTGCTGGTGCTGGACGAAGTCACCGATGATGATGAAGGTACGACCTTAGGTGGGAGCTCAGTTTTATTTAACAATTGAAAATTATGATCTTCATCGGAGTCGTCAATATCACTTTCATTCCTCCGAGTCGGTGAAATATAGTAGTTAGGGGCAACAGAATTTTGTTTAGACGTGCTAGGGATAGATGTATTAACCCGTGTCAAGACAGCATGAGTTTCTTTGGAAGAAACTTCATCACTTGATGACATCGTCAAGTCATCTTTCACGGTTGCATGTTGAGTAAAAGTGATAGGAGGAGCGATATTTTCTTTATCCCGTTCTTTTACCATATTTACTAAAAATCGTCCGCGTTGCATTGTTTTCCTGAAATATAAAATGATTATTTTACTAACTTACAGAGTCATGTGCCCCAAATCGATTTGGAAAGCCCATAAAAAAACATTTTTAATCTTTTTAGCTATGTTGTAAAAATATATTTGCTAGAAACCATCTAAAGGGACCCAACTTGAAAAATTGGCAGAAAAAATGAAACAAACTTTGTTAATATTAAGATGAATATTAAATTGTACTAAGACCTAAAAACTACAATCGCCAATAACGAAATAAGTTTAATTTTGATAAGATTTTACAGAGGAAAGAGAGCATGAAATATGACTCAACAAAACAGACACAACTACAAAATCAAAAATGTTTCAACAATAGGGTAACAACTCAAAATAAAAATAAAAACTTTACTCGCCCTGCCAGCAATACAGGTTTAACTCTAAATTTGGTATCAATTTAATCAGCACTAACCATCAAAAAGGTGACAATTCAAAATAATACTGCTTCAAATTTCAAGTAAACAGGTACAACTCAGAATAACTCCAAACTTTTTACGGAGGACACGTGCACTCCGCTTGTAATTCTAAATGCAACTGGCGTTGTTCCCGTTTAGGCGCGGGAGGAACTGGCCCGCTCGTTCAACAAAGGAGATTCTAAGCGCCATCTAGCGTTGAGTTTTGCACTTATTTTTAAATCTGTCCATATAGGAAATAAAATGGTGAGCATAACTCAATCACACAAATTTTTGACTTAACTCTCTTTAGATCTAGGTGTGCGATATATTTTAAAGTCTTCCCTAAATAATAGTTACTAATAGTTGATGCTACCTGTTTTCTCAATAATTTATTGGATATTTCACATTGAAGAAACCATTTTGGAAGAAGTATGAACACTCTAATGAAACAAACACTAAAACCTACTGGCAGCCAATTCTTTTAAATACACTGAACTAAATTAAAAATCTGATAAGCTTTTAAAAAGAAGTTTATATTGTATAATCTGCTCTTCTGATGAAGGACAATGACAGTCCGAAATGTCACTAAAATGTAAATAAATAAACGGTTTTACGGATTAAAACTAACTTTTCAGCATCTGTGGCCCTGAACAATGTTCTATCATAAAATTGTTACTTGTATACACTTCGAGGGATGTATCGTGCTAACAAACCGAAATTTCTCCAAAAATAACCAAAAATTTTGTATATCTGGATTTAGAGGACCCGCTGTACTCGCTCTAGTCAACTGAAAATCAATAGGGTACATCTGTAAGACACCTTGAACAATACTTATTCATAAAGTTGATCAATCGTATACTCTCTGGAGGCTGTATCGTGCTAACAAACTGAAAATTCTCCAAAAATGACGAAAATTTGGTACTTCGAGTACCATAGCACCCGTTGTACTGGCTTTACTGAGTTGAATATCAATAGGGTTTATCTTTGAGACGATTTGAATAATATCCAATCATAAAATTAGTCACTTGTATATACTCCGGAGGCTGTATCGTGCTAACAAACTGAGACTTCTTCAAAAATGACAAAAATATCGTACTTGAAGTACTGTATCACTAGTTGTATTGGTTCCGGTGAGCTGAAAATCGATAGGGTTCATCAGTGAGAAGCCCTGAAAAATATTCAATCATAATATTGGTGGCTTGTTGAACTGCGCAGGCTGTATCGTGCTAACAAACTGAAATTTCTCAAAAAATCACAAAATGTCGTACTTCAAGTATCATAACAACCGTTGTAGTGACTCTGGTGAACTGAAAATCAATAGGGATCATCTGTGACATGTCCTTAATAATATTCAATCATAAAATTGCTGACTTATCGCACTCCCGAGACTGTATCGTGCTAACAAGACATGTAAGGAAAAGTGGCCGACGACATACACACAGGATTTTTTTTCTAAAATCCGTTTTTTCGTGTTGTTGTTGATGGAAAGCGTAAAAATAATTCAAAAAAAAATTTCAAAATTTCAACTTTTTTTGGGGTAAACCAATACTTTTCTCGCATGTAGAAAGGTTGAGCGGACAAGTAAAAAACTCACAGAACTTTCCAATTTCGTACTGAACCATATTTCCGAAATATATATATATATATATATATATATATATATAAATTTTTTTTCATTTTTCGTGGGCATCAGGTTAATAGTAAACACAGTATCAGTTTATGTTTTAATTTGACGTTTCGCTCCCTCAATTTGGAGCATTTTCAAAAACTTCACATATCGATGTTTTACAATAAAATGAACCAGTTTAAACGATTAAAATTGAATGTAGACATACAGGTGATAAAAACTGGTAGTTAATAAAATAATTTCATAAACAAATAAAATCGAAAGTACATGCTTCAGAAACAATTCATTTACAGTATACAAGGGACAGTTAAATAGTTGATGTTATTATTATAATAAATTATAATATATCTGGCTTAGATTTTTGATATCTTGTTTATCGTTTACTACATTGTTCTCTTTTTTTATATGTATCATTTCTTTTATTGTTAGTTTTTTGTAATTAGAGTCTTGGTTTATTATTTTAGTATTATTAAAGTCGAATTTATGTTTTTCATTTTTCTCATGTTTATGAAGTGCAGTGGAGGCGTTTTTTGTATATTTATGGCCATTGAGTCTATTTTCAAGGTGTTGGGTTGTCATACCTATATATTTTTTAGGACAGTCTAAACATGGTATTGAGTATATGACGTTAGATTTTTTTGACGTATTTATTTGACTTTTTAATTTTGAGAACAATGGTGATAGAGTGTTTTGTGCCCTATGACAAACTTTTATGTTGTGTTTAGATAATATATAATTTAGTCTTTCCGATAGTTGATTTGTATATGGCATTGCGATGTATGTATGAGGGGGTAGTGTATTGGTTTGTGTTGAATGGGATTGATTATTGTAATATTTATGTGTACGTTGTTTAATAGTTCTGTCAATATGTTTGGATGGATAGTGATTGTTTTGTAATATAGTTTTGGTTTGATATAGAATCTCTGGACGATATTCAGGTGATGTAAGTGTGATTGCTCTATCTACTAATCCTATGATTACGCTGTTTTTTTGGGAATTAGGATGGTGGGAGTGGTAATTCAAGTAGCGACCGGATGATGTTTCTTTAAAAAAATGTTTTGTTGTAATTTTATTATCTCCAGTCTTAATAAGTGTCATGTCCAGAAAATTTATGGTATTGTTTTGTTCTGTTTCTATTGTGAATTGAAGCTTAGGATTAAAACCATTGAAAGCAGCCAATATATGATTTATTTCATCGGATGGAACGGCAGCTAAGCAATCATCAACGTATCTTTTAAAAAATAATATATTGCAATTTATTTGGTTTAGGACATTTTCTTCTAGATATTCCATTACAATTTGTGCGAGGGTTGATGAAATTGGTGAACCCATAGTGCACCCGTTGAGTTGTATAAAAAAATCTTTTTTATATTGAAAAAAATTATTGTTTTGGATTAGCATTATTCCTTCTATGAATTCTTCATATGTGAGAGTTGTGTGTTCTTTTAATAATCTCCATTTATGTTTTAATATATGGGTTATTAGTTCGTTAGGAATGTTGGTATACATTGAGACTACGTCTAGAGAAATAATGCTATAATTGTTTGGTATTTCAACAGTGTCTAAAAAATGTTTAAGTGTAAACGAATCTTTTACGTAGAATTCATTCTTGTTGATTATTTGTGTGAGACAGTTTGATAAATATTTAGACAGTTTGTAAAAGGGGGATTGCACGTAAGAAACTATTGGCCGTAATGGTATGTTAGGTTTATGTAATTTAGGTAAACCGTAAATTCTTGGTGGTATGGCGTTATGTGTTTGTAATTGCTTAGCTTCCGTTGCACCAATTGAATGATTATCCAAAAGTTTTTTAACAAATTTATTATTTTTTTCTTGAAACGACTTTGTTTGATCAGATTTTATTTTTTTATATACATTTGTATTATTTAATATTTCATTTATTTTTGTGTCATAATCTGTAGTGTTCATTATGACAGTTTTATTACTTTTGTCAGGTTGTAGTACCGTGATTTGAGGGTTATTTTTAATAAAATGTTTGGTTTTTTTTATTTTTTTTTGTAAATCTTTCTGTATTTTATTGTTGGTTTTACCTTTGTAATGACGGAGTTTAGTTTTGTGGTTAGTGATAGCATTAACAGCTTCGGCTCTGATAATATTTTGTGTGTGTTCAGGTTGATTTGTAATCGCGGTTTCAATGCATGCAATATATTCTGTGCAAGGTAGCTCATTTTCGGTGTTGTACGGAATCGCAAAATTTTTACCTAATGCTAACACATCTGCTATATCGGCGGGTATATCTGTATTTGATAGATTTTCAATCCATTTTGTTGTGTTAATTTCAAAATCATTGCGTGTGGTTTGTGCAATTAACTTATTAAGTTTGTTTTTATTTTTTTCTTTAATTTTATTAAATTGTTTTTCATATTTATCTCTCTCCAAATTCAAAAATCGTTCAAGAATATTCTCAGGAATAATATTAGTTATTTTATTAATTTCGTTTGTGATTAACGAATTCAATAGTTTATGTTTTGTATTGTATCAGAAATACTTAAATTTATAATTTTTAATTTAGTATTATTTATAATATTGTTGAATTTGTTTCTGAGGCACGTACCTGTTACATTTATGTGAGACACGTTAAAATTTAAAAACTTCGGTTGAATGTTGTTGTCCTTGCATCGCAACAAGAATATCCTCCGATTTCGTTGGCAAGCGAGCTTCCGATATGATTTCGCTATCGTTTTCATTGCTGCTACAACTGTTCTGCCATATTGTTGCTGAATATCTTCGTAAAATGACATGATGATAGTTTTTGCAATTAAGCCCTTGCAAATTATAAATTATTTGATTTTCTTTAACCTTTATATATAAATTTTTTTTCATTTTTCGTGGGCATCAGGTTAATAGTAAACACAGTATCAGTTTATGTTTTAATTTGACGTTTCGCTCCCTCAATTTGGAGCATTTTCAAAAACTTCACATATCGATGTTTTACAATAAAATGAACCAGTTTAAACGATTAAAATTGAATGTAGACATACAGGTGATAAAAACTGGTAGTTAATAAAATAATTTCATAAACAAATAAAATCGAAAGTACATGCTTCAGAAACAATTCATTTACAGTATACAAGGGACAGTTAAATAGTTGATGTTATTATTATAATAAATTATAATATATCTGGCTTAGATTTTTGATATCTTGTTTATCGTTTACTACATTGTTCTCTTTTTTTATATGTATCATTTCTTTTATTGTTAGTTTTTTGTAATTAGAGTCTTGGTTTATTATTTTAGTATTATTAAAGTCGAATTTATGTTTTTCATTTTTCTCATGTTTATGAAGTGCAGTGGAGGCGTTTTTTGTATATTTATGGCCATTGAGTCTATTTTCAAGGTGTTGGGTTGTCATACCTATATATATACATACATATATATATATATATATATATATATATATATATATATATATATATCGATATACTTTTTCTATGGTACATTAAGAAGTTACTTCTGATGAGTTTCAGCAGTTTAATTTTTACTTTTCCGCCCAACCTTTCTATATGCGAGAAAAGTATTGGTTTACCCCAAAAAAAGTTGGAATTTTGAAAATTTTTTTTGAGTTACATTTACGTTTTCCATCAACAACAACACGAAAAAACGGTTTTTAAAAAAAAATCCTGTGTGTATGTCGTTGTCGTCGGCCACTTTTCCTTACATGTCTTGTTAGCACGATACATCCTCCGGAGTGCAATACGTCAGCAATTTCATGATTGAATATTGTTAAGGGCATGTCACAGATGATGCCTATTGATTTTCAGTTCACCAGAGCCAGTACAACGGGTGCTATGGTACTTGAAGTACGACATTTTGTCATTTTTAGAGAAATTTCAGTTTGTTAGCACGATACAGTCTCCTGAGTATATACAAGTGACAAAATTTATGATTGGATATTATTCAGAGCGTCTCGAAGATAAATCCTATTGATATTCAGCTCACTAAAGCCAGTACAACGGGTTCTATGGTACTTAGAGTACCAAATTTTTGTCATTTTTGGAGAATTTTCAGTTTGTTAGCAAGATACAGCCTCCAGAGTGTATACAAGTGTCTAATTTTATGATTGAATATTGTTCAAGGTGTCTCACAGATGTACCATATTGATTTTCAGCTGACTAGAGCGAGTACAGCGGGTCCTATAAATATATATATACTACATATTTTTGTCAGTTTGTTAACACGATACAGCCTCCGGAGTATATACAAGTGACCAATTTCATGATTGGATATTATTTATACCGTCTCAAAGATGAACCCTATTGATATTCAGCTCACTAAAGCCAGTACAACTGGTGCTATGGTACTTGAAGTACCAAATTTTTGTCATTTTTGGAAAATTTTCAGTTTGTTAGCACGACACAGCCTCCAGAGAGTATACGATTGATCAATTTTATGATTGAATAATCTTCAAGATGTCTCACAGATGTACCCTATTGATTTTCAGTTGACTAAAGCGAGTCCTATAAATCCAGATATACTGAATTTGTGGTTATTTTTGGAGAAATTTCGGTTTGTTAGCACGATACATCCTTCGAAGTGTATACAAGTAACAATTTTATGATAGAATATTGTTCAGGGCCACAGATGCGGAAAAGTTAGTTTTAATCCTTAAAACCGTTTATTTTGGTAAATGTAGCCAACTTAAAATGTCAGGCGATGGCGACTTGCATACCATAGTCATTTTAGTAAATATTTTCCATAAAGGCTAACAACCCAGTTAGATGCTATATATATAAACGAGCTTAAGTGTTTGTACAAAAGTACCTTATAAATTGTCAAAGAAGAATGTCGTCAAAGCAGCCAATACACTTTTCTGGACTCGATATTCAGTTCTTCCTTTTTTATGTAAGCTCTCCATTTTATTATATAGACACAATCAATAAGATTCTGAGACCAGCTGTTAATTTTGTTTGCAGTACCATTGTTGCTTCCTTGTTATCTTTATCTACAGCCATTGCGGCGAATGTGGTTATCGTGTTATGTTCTAACTGTGGAATATTACTGGAGACTAAACGAACTGGCCCTGTTGAACTGATCTTCAGTGCTCCTGCCTTTCCCTTTTTTCTTCATTAGAGAAGGAATCTCCCTGTTTAATTTTAAACGCCTTAACAGATTTGTAGGCCATCAGTAGTGACGAAAACTCTATAGGCTTGAAATTTATAATTAAAATTGACACATCAAGAAAAAAGGAATCTACTTTTCTTCACTTAAATTACTCTTCGAGCTTAGTTTATTATTGAATGATTGAATTACTCTTCTTAGAACCAAACTGTCCGAGATGATGTTTCCAGCTGCCATGATGGTTTTTAGTCTTTTAAGGAGAGTTTTCTCAAATGCAGGTGAGAGGATAGGTAAATATTTGTTTGAAAGTAGTTGATGTGATATCATCTTCCTTCACAAGGTTTTTGCCAGTTAAGAATATATTGACACCAGTCGTTTTGAGCATAGTTTCCATGTATTTTCTGTAGACGAAAATAGTGACATCATGTGTTTAAATTCACCGAAAAGAAAAAGAAACAAAATAGAAAATGAAGTTAAAAGCTTTTGTAAATTGTGTAATTCCGAATTATTACAATATTTATTCAAGATAATTTCAAAAAATACATTATTGAAGGAATCCTCCTTCAATGTTGGAATCCACAAATTTTCTTTCCCAGCATAATCACGTGACAGAATAATAAGTCTGGTTTTCAAAGAAACATAGATCTTACAATACAATTGTATCCTTTTACTAATTGTTGATTATGTATTTTCTACTATATCTATACTCTCCTCCAAAGAGTGAATGAGTTTGACATATGATTTTATTGTTTCTCAATTCTATACAATTTCTTTCCTATAAATCACATACATTTCTTACGTTCTTGAATAAGACAAATATTAATCTATTTAAGATCCGCAACTCATCGTAATCAACTTAGATAATCCTCATGTTTCATTTATTCATGACTTTGTCCTGCACTCATCCATTATTATTATTAGTTCTAGAAAGTTATCACATTTCCTCTTTTGCATTTAATTACGAAATTGTAAACTAGTTTAGATTTCACTCAATTTGAATTTTTTAAAAATCCTACTCTGAAATGAGTTACTGATGTGCGAATACAATCGATCAGCACAAAACTTAATTACGTCTATTCAACTAGTGTGAAATTAAAAAGATTATTTTCGTATGTGTTCGGGAGTTGTTTATTTTGGTGTTTATAAATGTAGATACGGGTCTGTTTTACGGTTCGGACGTTTGTGTATTATTTTGAGTAGAGAGCATTAAAAATGTTTTAAAATAAATTTATAATTGCGTTAGCTATTGGAGGAAGTCACCTTGTTTACAATATATGGTGTAAATAACCTACTTTGTTACTAAACGTAGCAGTTTCCTGTTTTACATATTCTGAAAACCCTTTGCTATTGAAACATACCCCTTTATATTTATTAAGAATCAATGCTGGGTTTGTAAGATATTTTTTATTACGTGTTAATAGTAAGTAAACAATAAATAATACAACTCTTTGTTGAATAAACATGATTAAAACTATTTTACATCGTGATTAAACGCAGTTTTTATTCCAACTTCACATGAACTAAATTGACACGCCGAAAATTAAGTGGGTTTTTGTATATAGTAGATATTCTCATAAACATTAATATTCATTACAATTTATCCATTTTCATATTACTGTTAAATTTACTGTATTTGTTTTAACTTGTATTTTTAATTGCGTTTATTTGTGTTTTGCCAGGTGTGTCCACACCTCTCGGATACCTTAGGGTTTATTTATTTATTCACTTAAATTTACTATTTATATTTCCTTTGTAACATTTTGTGAATAAATTATAATTGTATTATTCATACTTATATATGATTTCATCTAGTTGAGTAATAATAAATACTGAATTTAAACCAACTCAAAAATCAAAACTAATTCTATTATCATCAGTGTTTTAAATGAAATTCACTGTTTCTAGCTAATTCCACAATATAATGGAAATTGTTGAAAATTCTAAAAAATTGACCATTGTTTCGATAAATCAATATCATCGGCAGAATGACTGAAGTTACATTTCATTTTATGCTTAACAATATACTTAATAGTGACGGATATGCATCTAAATACTCAATTCGAAATTCAATAGAACTAATCAAAAAATTAAAAGCAATCAACTTGCAAGATAACTATAAACTTATTTCGATTGATGTTACTAATATGTTCACTAAAATTCCTCCTAAAAAATGTCTAATATTTGTAAGAAAATTACTAGAAGATAAAAATATTAATCCAGGAATAATATCAGATATACTTAATTAATTTGATGTATGTATTAATCAGAATTATTTCACTTTTGACAATAGGATATATATTCAAAATGAAGGTTTACCAATGGGCAGCCCTATATCACCTATTTTAGCAAACATTTTTATGGACAGTTTAGAAAGAAAGATCTTGGAAAGTAATATTTCGAAAAATGTTTTATTTCGGTATATATATGTAGATGACATATTAGCTTGTTTTATGGGTAGTGAACGACAATTAGATGTATTTTTCAACCACATTAATAATTTACACCTAAAATTTAAATTTACATTAGAAATTGAAGAAAATAGCTCAATCAATTTTCTTGATTTAAAAATGCAAAGAGTTAATAATGTACTTGATTATTCAATTTACCGAAAACCAACACACACTGATGTGACAATTCCATATAGTTCCAATCACCCCATGTCACATAATTCAATGATACATAGAGCATTTTTAGATCCTATGAACAAATGTAATTTTGATAGAGAGATTAATACAATTAGACAAAAAGCAACATCCAATGGTTATCCATTACATATGATAAATAAGCTAATTAATAAAAAAGAAGAAACAACTAATATTTTAAACAACTAATATTTCCTAAACAAACTGATGAAATAAAAACTTATAAAACCGTCACATATGCAGGATATATTTCTAATATTATTTCAAAGATAATATCTTTAGCAACGAATACAACAATTTCTTTTAAAACAGAAAGTAACGTTAGTACAAAATTGTTAAATGTAAAAACAAAAATACCACCATTAAAGAAATCAGGTATATATAAACTCAAATGTCCAGAATGTAATGCTGTCTATTTGGGTCAGACCCTTAGAAATTTTGAAATCCGATACAGTGAACACTTATGAGCATATAGATTAAAACAACCAGATAAATCCCACTACGCAAAACATCTACTTGACACCAATCATTCATTGACACCTAACACAGAACTAGAAGTGCTGCATATTTGAGAAAAGAAACAAGAACTGGATTTCCTTGAAGATTTGGAAATTAGAAGACAATTAAGAAACCAACAATATGAAGTTGTCTATGAACAGATAAATCTAGGGAGTTCTCCACTAATAAACTGTCTTCTTAAGTGATAATTGTATAGATCAGCAGATATAGTTTTCCTGGTTTTCTATATCATTGCAGAGTTATACTGATCTTAATTGGAAAAATTATATCCAGGATATCACCATAGGGCTAATAGTATCTAAGCTTCAATATTTGTAATATCACATCTTCTTCTTTTTTCTATTAACATATATTAAGTCAATCACAAGTTAGGTCACTTCTGGGTCTAGCCAAAAATAACTACTAAACATCAGGTAGGCATCAAATGAAATGTAACTTCTGTCATTCTGACGATGATATTTAGTTATCGAAACAATTGTCAATTTTTTAGAATTTTCAACAATTTTCATTACATTGTGGAATTAGCTAGAAACAGTGAGTTTCATTTAAAACACTAATATGAGAAGATTCCACGAAGTAAGGGTCGAGGCAGTTAATTTAATTCCATTATCTGCTGCCTGTCTCTATAACAGGGTGGGCCTCAAGGGGGTGCGGCTCAATCAAATTCATTATTGAGAGTGCCAAAGAGGCACGTGTGGTTTTATTTTCTAATAATGGTTCAAGTCAGCATCAGGTGCGAGAACAACAAAATGTTGTTGCATGTTCGCAGATACCTAGGTTTCAGGTGTTGTTGGCAACTGCGCAGGTAAATATGGTTACCTGCGAAGGTAATATGGTTCAGGCAAGTGCTTTGTTAGATTCGGGCCCTCAGTCTAATTTCTTATCTTTAAATTTTTCGAAAAAACTTCGCGGTACTAGGATTAATAGTACAAACTTGGCGATTGGTGGTATTGGTAAAAATATTAGTGTGGTTGACAAGTTCGTCGATTTGGTTTTGGAGTCAAAGGTGGACAACAAAATTAGGGTTCCGCTAAATTGCGGGGTTTTAGATGAACTCGCGTGTAAGTTACCATAGGTGGTGGTTGATACCAGCAAAATTAATATTCCACATGAAGTAAAGCTGGCGGATCCAGCATACTTTCAGCCCTCGGAGATTGATTTGTAGTTATCGACTGATTTATATTTTCAGGCAATTTTTCCGGAAATTATACGTGTGAGCCCAGGGTTACCTATCCCTCCCAGAAAATACTGTAAGATAATTTAATAAAATATTTTATATCAGCGAAAGGAAAGAGTTACTACAAAATATCTTAAGCGAAAAACAAGTTAATTAAATATTTCTGTGGATGGTTTCAAGAAGGGCCAATGTCAAATTTTGAGTGTTTAGAGCTAAAAAGGCCGAATTCTATAATTTTTAATTCTCTTTGACATGTGAAGTAATGCCCAAAAGGACATAGTGTTAATTAAAAGATTTAACGTCAGTGATAAGAATCAATGCGATTATTTGTAAATTTGCCGGATGTCTACATTGGCGTCTCTTGTCATCTAAATATTATGACTAGAGAATCTCAGAAGGCCGATGTCTGACATTGGACATTTCGAACATGTTTATCATATGACATAAGATGAACTCCTTTAATAAATATAGAAAAGCGTGAGTTTATTTGATAATTTCAAGTGAAATATCGTCGTGTACTGTACTGTTATCACTATTTTTTTAAAAGTATAACTTTGGAAAATAATAATTAGATAACGTGATCCTAGAAATTTTCGATTTGAAGTTAGGGTTGTGATTAAGAAAATGTATTTTGTTTCAGATCTAATTACTTACTCGTACATTCGGTTTTATAAAAATGGACAAGATAAGTCGTGGAATGCGAATACTGAAGATGTGTCTGTCTGAGAATGGTATGTATACATAGACTGAAATTTAATAACTTTTTAGGTTACAAAACGTAATAAACCGTAATAATACGTTTTAAAATGATCGAATTAAACAGAATTAATTTTTTAATTAAGTTTGCAAAAGTAAGGTTTAATTCATAATTCTCTAAGCCTCATTTTTACACTAACTGAACGTAAGTTTTTAATATGAAAATGACATAAATTTTGAAATTTAGTACAACCATACAAGTAAGGGGGATAATTTATCAATTCTGTCCATCCGTAAATGTCAAGTTACACCACCCGCCCGCACCGTAGGTTCTGAATCAGGAACTTCACCATTTGCAGAAAGTGGATCATCTTATGTAGCATTCTACCATGAGGGATGGGATTCCGAAGATGAGCAAATAATTACAGAACCTATAGGGTCTACAGATCCAACTGTGTGCGTGAAAAGGGGGAAAAATGTAGAACAAGAATACAAAAATTATAGAAGGATTTCGGTGGCAGCTACCACTATACGGGAAGAATTGTCGGCGAAAATGTAAAAACAAATTAGGTAAATGAAGAGGAAAGACAGATTATTTTTAAGGATTTTAACAGCATGTCCTCAAACGATCAACAGCAGTTCATTTTAATTAATGTATGCAATAGAATCCGAAAAATGTATAAAAAAGGAGATATTTTTTGAGAAAAAACAATACTCCCGTTGAAGTATGCCAAACAATGTTTTTGAATTCCTTGTCAATTCGCCACGAGGCGGCGCTCGCCGCGGTACTAAACTAGCGTATAATGAAAATATTAATGTTCGGAAAGCCATTGTCGTCGTAGGTGGAATGTTGTTGTTGATACTGATGGATACATCCTGGATATTCATTGGCCATATTCTGCAAATGCTCGAAGCAATGACGCTGGATTTCTGAGAAATGAATTTTAGAAAGACTTAAACAACATTAATAACTGGTTAATAGATATAGAGACTCAATTCCATTTTTAAATTAAAATGGATTTGTATGTCAAACTCCCACAATTCTTGAACGTAGGTCACGCCAACTTTCAACTGAAATGGCAAATAAAGCTCGTTTAGTCACCATACAAAGATGGATCGTTGAAGCACGCAATGGTCATATAAAGTCTATTTTCAAATTTCTCAGTGGAATTATTCCAAGCGCTCACGCTCTTTATCTCCGAGAATACTATCTTATTGCTGGTGCGATCTTATTTTCATGGAAGGAAAAACAGTTGAACTAGCTAGACAATTGAAAGCAAAAATAGTAGAAGTACATGTTGTACATGTGAGAATTAAAGCAGAAAATCTAGTTCGCTGAAATGATGTGTGTATGTTGGTAAGTAAAAATGATATTCCAACATTACCTAGCTTTTATCTCCATTATTTAAAGCAACTATCTCTAGGTATAATCCAAATAAAGCTGGCCCCATCTTATATTCAGTATAAATTAGATCATAGCAACAGCAAAGTATCTGAGTTAGATGAGAATAAAGAGGAACCAAGATTTCTTAAGATAAATTCCCGATTCCACATTACTGTGAAGTCTCAATTGTGGTCAATATTAACGAAAAGAAATGCCAAACAATAACTAACTGATATCTGGTTATTACTGCACGTGTAAATAAGGTGCCAGAACCATAATATTATGTTGTGCGCACGTAGCTAGTGTGTCATGGTTTCTTGATTATGCCAAGCAGCAGCAGATCTAATTATTGATGTACATCACATAAATTAAACCTAAAGTTTGGTCGGTGTCGAACCTTTGTACAGAACAGTTGTGCGCTCCGAAACGATTAAGGAGTTAAAAAGTAATTAGTGTATATTTCAAAGTGAACCAAAACAAGTAAGAATATCAGGTTAACTTTTTATTAAACGTTAGTAAAACAACACTTATTAACTAGAAGTGAATCTGAATTTAATATCAGATATAAATAATCGAAAATACTTCGCTAGATCCGTATTAAGGAAAACTTAAATGATACTTAAAAATAGATGACAACATATCTCAAATAGGGTGTACACCCACTGATAACACAACCCAACCACCCAAAACATATTCCTCAATAGCAAACCAACAAACCAGAACAAACAATTTCCCGTCCAGAAATCAAGCTATGCTGTTCGACGCAATCGAAAACACTAAGCTAGAAGACTACCTAAAGGCACTATGCCAAACAATCCAACCAAATAACATAATTTTTTGCTCAAAGCTATCCAACAACAGAATATGTATTTATTTGGGAATAGAAAATTTAGTGAACACATTCATCAACAATCACGGTAAAATCCGAATAAACCAACAAATACTACAGGCACGTCGACTTGTCACTCCTAGCCAAAGATTAATATTATCCAATATCTGTCCCTCTGTCCCCCACTCAGTCCTTGAATATGAGCTTAAAAAGCTAGGGATTAATCCTCATTCACCCTTATCTTTCTTGCGAATAGGAATCTCAGACCCCGCATTTCAACATCCTAAGTTTTAGAAGACAAATATTTATATCTCCATTCAATAACCAGTCCCTTCCCGATTCATTTTTAATCATATATGAACAAACCTCATATAGGATATTTTTGTCCATTGATAACCAAGAATGCTTACAATGTAAACAAAATACTGCCCAAATAGAACAATCACTTCAACACACTTTAATCCATCAACAGAATCCTTACCAGAAAATCCAGCCGACAATCAAACTGAAGAAGAAACAAACAACATTTGACAATATCAACAGGATCAATCAAATAACCAAAACTCAGAACAAATTTCCGAACCTCAAACAATGAATACCCAAGTAGATAAACGCACCGAAAATAGTAAAGACAGCACACCGACAGTCAACAGAAATGAAATCGAAACAACCAAACCACAAAATAAAAGAACATCAACAGAACGTTCCCCATCACCTACAACAACTGAACACCTACCTACATTTGTAAAACCAACAAATAGTGAAAATAAAATAAAACAAACCGAAAACAAAAAACCAAAAAAATCAATAGGAGAAATGTTAAGTCACACTAAAGCGCTTTTCAAGAATACAGATATCAATTATCCTCTAACCTATGAAGAACTTATAGATTTTTTTGAAAATTGTGAAGGGTGTAGTGTACAGATCCTCTCAGTATCGTGAAAATATACACCGAAGAAATAACGGAATTCACAGACCTACTTACCACAATATATCCCTATTTAAAGGATAAAAAAATGAAGATGAGATGCACTCAAATTAAAAATAAAATTCTCAAACAGATAAACCCTGAATACCAAACAGAACTGGACACAGATACCTCTATTTAAACCTATTAATCTTGTTTACCTTCACTTCCTTAATTCAGTGGAATATTAATGGGTACTATACCCACCTAGAAAACTTGCAATTAATGATTTCAAAATACAAACCCATGCTAATATGCCTACAAGAAACCAATTTCAAAAACAATAGAATTATAATTATTTCGCTAAAAATCGAGAAAATGCAAGAATAGCCAGTGGAGGTGTAGCAACATATATTAGAAATACAATAGATGCAACATCAATTCATCCAAAAACTACTATTGAAGCAGTCGCCGTTAGAGTGAAAGATACAATGACCTTTTCATTGTGCAACATATACATTCCCCCAAATCAGGAACCTACTACAGAAGAACTCACTGAGCTGCTGAGCCAAATTCCAACTCCTCAGATAATAGTGGAAGACTTTAATGCCCACAACTATATCTGGGGCTCTACTAAGCAGACACCTTTTGGAAAAAAAATTAAAAATCTATTAGAAAAGTACAATCTTAACCTCCTAAATGACGGCCAAAAAACTAGACATGACATAAGAACTGGTGAAGATTCAGCAATCGACCTAACAATATGTCACCCATCTCTCTCACAAATACTTAATTGGGATGTATCAACGTATTTATACGATAGTGACCACTATCCCATAAAAATTAGCAGCGAACCGGAAAATACACCGGACCCAATAACAAAATGGGAAATAAAATCAGCAAATTGGAACGAATTCCAAGAATTTATACAAAATAATCTCAAGAGTTAAAGGAAGATGCGGATATTGATCAAGAAGTACATTTTATCACAGAATTAATAACGCAATCAGCAAATAAACATATTGGACGTTACGAACACAACAACAAACACCTAACGGTTCCCTGGTGGAACTTGGACTGCAAAGAGGCTGTAAAGAAATCGAAAGAAGCTTTTAACATATTCAAAAGAAGCAAGACGGAACAAAATTCAATTGAATTCAAACGATTGAGAGCCAAAGCCAGATACACAATTAAAAAAGCGAAACGGGAATCATGGAAAGAGTATGTTTCAACAATAAACAGCTCATCTCCAACGTCCACTATATGGGAAAAAGTCAAAAGGATATCCAAACCAAAACAATCCAATACAATAAACTTTCTGGAGATAAATAACACTATTTATAAAAACCGAAATGAAATAACAAACATCTTATCAAGTGAATATCAAAAAAACTCAAGCAACTCAAACTACACATCAGATTTCTTGAATCATAAAAACAAAGCAGAGCAGCAAGAAATTAACTATAATAATAAAAACCAGCAAACGAACAGTTTGAACTATGCAATAACCATTGACGAACTTGAAAATTCACTCCAAAACTCTAAAAACTCCAGCCCAGGTCCTGATAATATTCCACTCATTTTTCTAAGAAATCTAAGTAAACAAACCAAACAACATTTACTAAAGATATATAACCTAATCTTAACAAAGAGTGTATATACCAGAGCATGGACAATTTCCATTATAATTCCCATTCCTAAGCCAAGTAAAGCGAAATCAGATCCAGAAACATATAGACCAATTTCACTCACCTGTAGCATGGGAAAAGTTCTTGAGAAGATAATTAATAACAGACTTTTATGGCACCTAGAATCAGAAAAACTAATTATACCCGAACAGTGTGGTTTCCGTAAAAATCGCTCCACGTTAGACAATCTTATCGATCTAGAATCTGAGATCCATGAGGCCTTTGCCTACGATACAGTCTGGAAATACTCAATAATCAAAACTCTTTACGACTGGTCAATACGGGGTAACATATTGAAATATATATCGAACTTTCTAGATCAACGACAGTACCAAGTACGACTAGATGGCGTATACTCACAGCTGAACACCCAAGAAAACGGCATTCCACAAGGGTCAAATCTCAGCACGACATTATTTCTCATAGCAATAAATTCAATTATAGCAAACTGTAAATCACCCGTGAAATGCAGACTATATGCAGATGACTTGGTTATCTATTGCAGAGGGAAAAATATTACTACAATACATAAAACCATCGAACAAACAATAGCTACAATAGAGGATTGGTCAAAAACAAGTGGACTGCGTTTCAACACGACAAAAACCAAAGATTTATGTTTCTCGAAAAGGGCTCAACCACAACTTGAAAACTTGTACCTTTATGGACAGAAAATAGAATATGTGAGAGAAATAAGTTTTCTAGGAATGATACTCGACCAAAAGCTGACATGGAAATCACACATACTGACATTGAAGAAAAAATGCCAACCTGGAATTAATTTACTCAGATCACTCGCATTCAAAAACTGGGGCGCAGACTACTCAAGTTTACTGCACATCTATAAATCATTGATCAGATCAAAACTTGACTACGGAGCGATTGTCTATAACTCTGCCAACAAAAGCCTTCTTCAGTCAGTGGAAGTTATACAAAACACAGCTCTTCGCATCTATTTGGGTGCCCATCGTACAAGTCCTATCCAAAGCTTACATTGGGAGACTGGAGAGTTACCGCTTTCTTACCGAAGACAATATCTAAGCATCACTTATGCTGTTCCTGTAATATCAACCAAAAGAAATCCAGTAGCCCACAACGTCTTATCTGATCGTTTTAAAGCTAAATTTGTACCCAGCTCAACTACTCCTCCTTTCTATCACAGAGTCAGAATATATTTAAACAAAATAAATTCGCATTTCCCACACATTTATGACGTCCCATCAATAAATTATCCTCCTCCATGGACAATAACACTCCCTATCCTAGACCTAAGCCTCGCCTACCTTGATAAATCAGAGACTCCAACAGCCAGAATAAAACAAGAATTCCTAAGAGCCTTAAATAAATACGGTAACATTTATGAGGTATACACAAATGCTTCAATAAACCAAGATGAAATTGGGGCCGCCTTCTACTCCGAGGACTTTTCGAAATCCTACATACTCCCACCCTTCACATCTATTCATTCAGCTGAATTATTCGCCATCTTATAAGCACTCAAGAAAATCCAGAATTTCAAGCATAAAAATATCCTTTTATTATCTGACTCTCAAAGTTCACTAACAGCACTTCGTCCACTGTACTCTAATCACCCTATAGCCATACTGATCAAGAAAGAGCTACAGAATTGCAGAAACAGCAGCATACATATTAAATTCATGTGGGTTCCATCCCATACTGGAATAGAAGGGAATGAGAGAGTAGATCAAATAGCAAAAAATGTATTCACCAATCAACAATCAGAAAGGAACGATTTTACCGTACATACTGATTTGAAAGCGTTCTACAAGAGCAAAATCTACGATAAATGGCAGGAAGAAGCAAGACATAACCAACACAAATCATACGAAGTCACTACAAATTCTCACGGCTGGAACTGTAAAAACATAAATAGAAGAGAACAAGTGATCCTTTCTCGTATTCGAATCGGTCATACGCGCATCACACACGACTACTTACTAGCAGGAAAAAATAAACCTATGTGCGAAATGTGTAATAGTGAGTTAACCGTGAAACACCTGGTAATCGAATGTGCGAAATACGACAAGGAACGGAAAAAGAATCAACTACCACTAACACTAAAAAAATTTTTACAAGAAAACCAAGAAACTAAAAAACTTATAAACTACCGAAAAGACTGCAAATTAAGTAGCAAAATATAGAGACTATAACCAAGCTACAATAAGTGAACTTCCATCATTTCAACTAGCTAATAACCCTACGTGGTTGATGCGATTGATATATAAAAAAACATGTAAACATATGAAAATATCTAATTTGTCATATATTTTTGGACCACCCTGTATAATCAAAAATATATTAAAATGGCATATTATCTTCTTATTCGCAACTTTTATAATTAAATATTTTTTGTCACCACTTTGCTTATTTTTTATTCTCTTCTTTCTTTGAGGGACCCTGAGGTGTGTGACAATATCCTTTATACTTTAAGAAGTCAAAATTGATTTTATATCGGGTTTTCAGTAGTTCTGGCCATGAGAACTCTTGTTTGCCATGTCAGTACGTGCAAGATATCAAAAATTCGTTCATTTGCACTTAAAAAGTGCAGGGTCCTTTGAAATTATCTATACACCTGAAAGTAATGAAAAATTCTATTTTAACCTATAACAAATCAACAGTAAAATCGGTAGTAAAGCAAAATATAATTTAATTGTCTTTGTTTGTCGCATATTATTTTACTTCATATCAACAAACTATGCTTAAGTGAAAAAGTAAACAAAAATTAACACGAAATCAACAACGAAATATTTAATTATATAACGCATGCCAAGGTCAAATCTATCCTATAAATGAACGTATTATGTACACAACTGCAAAAAAACAAAAGTACTCCTCCTATAAATCACCAAAGTTGTTTATTTTCAATACCGCTAAATCACAATATCAAAAATAGTTGATATTGATTTTGTAACTTATTATATGGACGTCAACAAGCACACGCAATTTAGTTATAGTGCTATAAGTAATAATTATTCTAATTCTACCAAAATTCAGACTAAAATTGTACTTTATTAAATTGAAAATCAACTATAATGAACTTAATTATATCGTTAGCATACGATATGAAATTCATATAGACATAAAAATTGGGAATTCAATCTAAATTATCATTTTTATTGCTGACACTATCGGTACCTCTATTCTAGAAGATGTATCCCTTGTTTATACTTTTTCATAAGTCTATCTACATTACCTCTATAAAAATCAGCACGTTATGATGAGCTCTGAACACATTAACGGCTTCTTCAAATGACGGAAAGGACTGCGCCCAATAAGGAGATATTATTTTTGGAAGCGATTGTCAGTCACCTATTCAAGAGCATATTAACACATAAAAATGTCACAATCTCATAGTAAGTACATTGACGATCATTATGATTTCAACGAAAAGAAGTTCACATGTATATGAAAAAAAAGTATTCCCTAATACTTTATGAACAAAATATCCGTATTTGTTGATATCAACCCCTAGTGATCTAATTTTCTGGACTGCCTCCACCCTATTCCCATATTAATAAACTCCTCAGAAACCGAATACCTCGTTATCAAATAACTAAAATTGCGATATCGTTGCTCATTGCAATTCTGCTTGAACTTCAAGGGACAGGACAATAATCCTAGCGATAAAATTACATACTTTGACTACATTATATTTTCAAACACAAGTCTAAAAGTGTACATAAGTAGGCAAATTACCGAAGCTACCATTGCATTGAGAAAAGTATATCCTATCCAAAACTTTGCAAACGCAGCAGATTTAGTGTCTTCGCATGGCACTAGATACGCCCCCATAAACACGTGGCTCCATAATAAAGCTGGCATCCACATTATCACGGACTGTATCGTCCAAAACTCAATACACTTTTTCATAAGCATTGTTTAACCCTATAATTCAGCCGAAAATTCAGAAACGCAGATCGCGTAGTAAAGAGATCCATTAGAACGGACACAAACTTCTGTATGGTGAAGTTGGAATACAATCAAGTTATAATACTTATACTTTGACAACCACGGCACCTAATAAGAATAATTATTGGAGTGGGAAGTAACGTACGACCGTAGATGAGTGATGTTCAATAATATGAATTCTTGATTTTGTATATATTGCTGTATTTTTAGAAAATGTGAATTATTGTGTCTGTCGGTGATCTGTTTAAAAACATGAGTTCTTTTTGTATCCGTCTGCTATTGTTGTAAATTTAAAAGCATAATTTCTTTTGTCTGTAACATTGTTATATGTTTAGAAAAGTATCACGTTTTATAATATCATTTTTATATAGTGTTGTTGAAGTTGTAACACCATAGAATATGCATTGTTTAGACCAGTGCTGTCAAACTGCAAGTGGCCCAAATGCCGCTTTACAAAAATATGCGGTTTGGAGGGACGCTTTATAAAATACTTCGTATGCAACTTTATTGGTGAGTTGTAATAGGTATGGTATACAAAGAAAAAACGTGTTTTTATTATTATTTTAATTTATCCAAAAAATATCAAGTTACACAAAAATTAGTGGGAAGTATTTAAGTAACAACAAAGTAGAGATATACAGTCGCAACCATTGGTTATCTAATCAAGCCAAAACAGAAATTTTTTCCGAAATCGTTAAGTTCGTGATTACCTTCCGATCTTTTTTTATAAATGGCTTTGGATATCTTGATCCATTCAGCCACGAATTTATTGTACACCTTATTTCAATAGTTAACATAGGAGGATAAGCATAGTATACTGTAACTACTGCATTAACAAAGCAAGTACCCTCCATTCACGACCCTAATCAACTTAAATGATGGGTACTTTTCACGTTAAGGTGCCTTTCATAGCGACTTTATAACACACACAACGGGCAACGGATAGAACGTAAAATATATAACACAAGGAATAAGACCGAACATATATACACTGAAACAAACATTCAATACTAAATTCTCATTTTAATCATTTTTAAAAACTCCCATATTATTTGGTTTAGCCTAGGATTTCGCCGAGAGAGATATAAAGCAGTAGCTTGATTCTGAGGTTTCAGAATATGTTCTTTTACAAGGGATTTCATCAAATTATGTAAGCATCCAAACATCCAGTGATTGATGTTATCAATATTGTCGTCGAAATCACAAAATTCCGTTTCACTTGTTTGAATCTGTGATGGTACGCTTTTACAGTGGCATGATTAAAAAGACATCTGACGAACGTGTAGCAGATGTTTCTGTTGTGATAACTTCTTGTGGCAAAAGGATCAATTGGTAAAGAAGGGTGGATTTTGGTATAAATATTATGTTTCGATTACAGAAGGCGTACCAAACAGTGTTTGCATATTGCTATTAGATCACTTCTATCTAGCCAACTGATTTGTGTACCTTTTAAGATCGCTTCTTTAGAAAAGTGATCTGCTTTAATGTTACCTAAAATACCAATGTGTCTTATTACATATAAGTGTTACACGCAGGCCTTTTAGGCCCATAGCTTAGAAGTGATTTCCTTCCATTCCTTCTTATCATTTGTATTCGTTTTCCAGTCCTGGATTCCACTCTCTCTTAGGTCTTCTATTGCTTCTGCATACCATCTTTTCTTTGATCTGCTTCTCTTTCTTATTCCGGCTTATTCTAGATCAATCATTTTTGTACTCGTTCTACTATCTGGCATTTTCTGTACGTGTCCCAGCCAACCTATTCTTCTGGAACTTATTATTTTACTCAGTTCTGATCCCCAAATAAATTCTGTATTTCGTTATTTGTTTTCTTAGTCACATATCTCATCACATATTTCCCCCTAATATCCTCCTGAGTATTTTCCTTTCCCATCTATCTAATTTTTCATCCTTTGCTTTGTTAAGTATCCACGTTTCGCTTCCGTACATTAATGTTGGTCTTATTACTGATTTGTACAGATGTAGCTTTGTCTTTCTGGAGATCTTCTTTGAACTTATCTTGTTCAATGCTCCTGCCTGTTTACTTCCTTCCATCAGCCTAGTTTCTAAACTTCGTCCTTCGTCGTCGTCGTCCTTGATAATCACACCTAGATATACAATGCTTTGGACTTGTTCGAAGTTCATTATTATTTGTCCATTCAGTTGTATTGGAAAATTCCTCATTGCTCCTTTTCATTGAAGTGTTGCCATTTTCATAAACTTCGATTTGTCTTCATTGACTCGCAGGTTGATTGTCTCTGTTGTGCCCCTTTACCGAAATGATACTAACAGAACTATTTATTCCATGTAATTTTAGTTGATTTTCTAAAATTCTTACAATGAGCCCATTCTTGTGAAGCTGATTATGTGAGTTTTCTAAAGCAGATAATGCAGACTTTGAATCAGACATGATTACAACTTGCTGATCTTTTAACGGCCCATTCTAAAGCTTGGTATATTGCAAATAGTTCTGCGGAATATATGAAACAATGCTGGTTCAACTTAAACATCAGAGATTCTTCATAGTTTTGGATATATACAGCACAACCAACTCCTAATTTTGACTTCGAACCATCTGTGAGAATCTTGCATGGTTTTAAACTTTCCAAGCAGTTCATGAAGAACAAAGGGGTTATTACCATCAAAAGAAGGAAAGCAAACATAGGCCCGGAAATATGAAATATTAAAAGAGGCTTGGTAGAATGTAATTTCCGCTGAAGTCTCTAAATAGGAGGAGACATTGGGATATGCCACGGAGAATTTTTATTGTACCACCAGTTATCAACTAAATTAGACTTAGAGATGTCTGATATTTTTCGCAACAGTTTAATCTGATTGTTAGCTTGACATTTAAGAATAAACTTCTAAGCTAAAAATATTCGTCTTAAATTCAGGGAAGGTTCCGTACATTCAGCTAAGAGATTTTCTGTAGGTGCTCATTTAAGTGCCCCCAAAACCAACTTCAGGGCTTTATACTGAAATCGATCTAGTTTTTTAAGTCGAGTGTTCGTGACAGACCCATATAGGAAGCAACAGTCATCAAGAATGGATCTAGTATATGCACAATCGAATATTAAATAGACTCTAGGGTCAGCACCCCATTGATATCGATTAATTGGTTTGGTTTTCACATTTAATTAAATATTTATTCATGTGTTCATTCCATGTAAGTTTAGTATCCAGTGTAATACCAAGATAGGTGAAATCGCTGTGGACGGGTATACTCAGATTACTTATTCTTATACTGGATAGGATCGGTTAACAATGTCGAGTAAAGAATACCACAGTGGATTTATTCGGGGTAAGATCAAGTCCTTGATTAAAAAAATATTCTCTGGTACTATATGTAATTTGTTTGTAGAATCAATACATTGATAATAAGAGTTTTTTATCGTATAAAAACAGAAATCGCAATTAATATCCATTCCATGAAGGACCATGGTGTATACATTAAACAAAAGAGGGCTAAGAACTGAGCCTCGAGGTAAGCTTTGATGAACTATTCGGGCCGATCAGTCTATCGTTGCACCGGACGAATACTTGCCTATTAACAAATAAGTTTACCAAAACATATGCACACATAGTTGGATTGCCTAAGTGCGTTAGTTTCTTGGAAAGTATATTTAGAATGACATTATCATAAGCGCCTGAAATTTCAAGAAATAGAGCAGAAAGATAACTATTGGTTGAGTAAGTCTACTGGATATCAGTTGCTAACTGCGAAAGACAGTTCCTTTCTCCCTCGACAAACCAAACTGGGATATCGGAAACAAATTTCTGCTTTCACAGCACCATTCTAGTCTAGTTTTCATAATACGTTCAAATAGACAAGACATGAAAGAGATAAGTCTGATAGCAGTGGTGTCGTTTACTTTGGGTATAGGAATAACCAGGCTTTGTTTGAGAGAATCACAATTATCCCCTTTAAGTAAAATGTTGTTATATATTTTGCAAAGATATTGTTTGGCAATTATGGGAAGATTTGTTAACATGAGATAGTTTATCCCGTCAATACCGGGAGATGTATTTTTTGAGGTTTTGATATTTGCTTCAATCTCGTCAGGTATGATAGGAGTTAGTAAAAAGTGAGAATCAATGTGGTTGTTCGGCATTTTTATAGGTAGTTGTGCATAATCAGGAGCAATTTTTGTTAAAATCTTTTTACCATAGATACATCATTAGCGGTATACTTTTTGCGACCCTGAATCTTATTTATTCTTCTCCAAATGTCTGAGAGAGGAGTTTGTCTGTTAAGAGTGGAGCAGTATCTTTCCCAGCTAGATTTGGCTTTTGAACGGAAACTGCTTTTACATATAGCTTGATGTCTCTTATACTCGTTAAAATTTGGAACAGTAAGATTGGATTTGTATTTTTCCTTAAAGTCGAAGCAGCAACGTGCTTATCATCCCACCACGGTGGAGTTTTGACATGCTTAGTTGAGAGTCGGATTAATGTACAGGATTTCTTATCGATTCTAATAAGAATAAAATTATTTCGTTAGTACTATGTAGAGTTGATTCCGGTGTGAGAGCTTGTTCTATGGTGAATCTGAATTGATCCCAATTAGCATTAGATATCGACCACTTAGCTGATGATAACATCATATTTTGAATCTTGATATTACTAATAGAAATTCGGATGGGAAAGTGATCAGATCCAGTCAAAAGATGAACATAAGCAAGAAGATAGAACAGTAAGATCCACAACCGACTTGGCCTGACCGTAGCAGATCCGTTATTGGCGATAACTAAATCTTCCGATCCTAATACCGCTAAAGTCACACATTAATTCATTTGTAAATTTATGTAATATACTATTAGTTTCTACAATAACATGGTCAGATTAAGATTACTAATATAGTTGAATGCGTCTACCACAGTCGACAAAGTTCAATATTAATTAATAATCAAAAACAAGTGATATGAGTTCCCTTTCTTAAATTCACCAACAATAAATTACATCAGATATGTTACCATTTTCAAACCTATTCCTCCATCTCGTTTTTGAAACCCCGTTTTTTGGTACAAAATAACGTTAAACACGCTGAAGAATATATACTCAAGAATAGGAACGCCAGAGATCGCCATTTTACGATCCTCCAGTAAATGTTCACTTCAGATATAGATGATTGTAAATAAAGATATTTTCAACTTAACCTGGGCTTGAATAATCACATTTCTAATTGAAATTAGGAGAATCTGCGTCAAAAATGATATTGTATCAAGTAAATAAGACTAACCAAAAGAATCAACAGACAACTGTTCCTAAGAAAAAAATAAACAAAATAATTGTGTAATCTACAATGATGTCACTTTAAAAATGTCACGAGTTGTAGCCAGCATCAGTGGCAATCAAAATTTCAAGTAACGGAGGAAGCACCAACAGGTATTTATGTTGTTTTGAGTTTTGATGTGTATTAACACCTTCTTGGGAATATGTGGTACAAAAATACAATTTCGAAAAAACACTCATTTTGGGTCGAACTGTTTGTACCGCCAATTCAATTTAAAACCAAGATACAGCCTCAGTATAATTAAAAAAATATTATTGTAACTGAATATGAATATATTATACAAGTTTTGTTAAAGTGTAGTTAAAACGGACTAACCAGAAGACGAAAAATTTCCGTTGAGATCAGTCTTTTGCTGGAATACATGAGTAACTCCTTTTCATAAGCATGCTAGATTTATTTTTTTAATCAGAACTATTAAGATTCATTTCTACTTTTTCCGTTATTTATCAAGAAACTTTGGGAAGTGTTTCTGAAAGTTCATTTCTACATAAAGAGCTGCCTCTCTTCCTCTTATTAACATACAGATTATGGAGAAGATGCACCCATTAGGCATCCAACCAGAAAATTAAGCTTATTCTTCTAGCCACAAAAGTGTAGACAGTGATACTTAGTACTTTTGAATGGAATTATTGATACTTGTTCTCGAAATATTATGCCTAATATTTTTGAATTCAGTCATATATTTTTGAACCGGTGAAATATTTCCAAAGTGTGTGAGATATTCGAATGTTTGATAAGATATATATCCGAGTTAACTGCTCTGAATTGACTGCCTAGTACCTGAGTTGCGTGGGAGTGTTTATGGCACTTGGTTCACAAAGCTACGGTTATTCAGAAACATACTTCTCCAAATTTGCTTATGATAGCCGGCGAAACGTCGCATTCTCAATCTGGAAGTCCTTATTCTCAAATTCATGATTATGAACACTCAAAATATTAACCAGGCATAGGAAGATAATACAACACACAAAACACGAGAAGAAATATATACAAGTATTACTGAAAGGCTAAATTGAGAGTAATTAAAAAACGTTCAAATATTTAATAGATTAACCAAATCATTCATAAATCCAAAGAAAACGCTTTAGATTTGGGGAGAAAGTCATTTTACATTGCCTCGACAACGCTGCACTAGCCTCCAAATCGATATTTTCTCGCTCGTCGAGATTTGAATTTTTCGTTGGTCAAATGAATTGGCAACACGGGCGGCAAATAATGAATGAGAGCATCGTATCGTTTATTTACGAGAGTGTTGCAAGATTGTCAGGTTGACGATAATTTTTTCGGGATAAATCTATAAACTTGATGTTGTATTTTTTACTAGCATATAATAATATAAGCATTCAATGGAAGGTGTCTTATTGAATTGTGAACAATTTAACTCTTAAATATGCTAATCAGCGTTGGGGATGCATGCTGCGCTGATGACTGCGAATTTTCGTAGCGAATATAGAATGTAAATAAGAAGAAAACGCAAGATTGATTTTGGTTATTCGGTCGGTTGATTCATCCATTTTATCAAGTCTCTTGTATTGGGTATTTTATATAACAATTCAATTTGGTTCGATATTGAAATTACTATTACCAAAACAATTAAAATTAATCGTTGATTTTCATTTAATTAAGTAGAAGTACAGAAACAAATTAATTTAACTGGGCTTTTTGATAATCTTAACATTCTGTATATATTATAATTTATTCTACACTTTATATACTCTGCCCAGCTCTTAACTACTATCGCCACAGTAGTGCATCTTCAAGGCGGTACCTTTGAAGTTTAAAAGTAACTGTCTGCTATGTTTTCTGGATAAATGTCAGGTCAGAAGCCAGCTTTAGAGGAACAACAGAATCGTATTCTTTATTGTAACAAAGCGACCAATGAGGATATATTCTTAATTTTCGTTTGTTAAATGTTGATATATCGTGATCTTATTTAAGTCTATACTTATAAAAACAATTTACACAACACCTGTTCACACAAGATGCTATTAACATACAATGAAATAATAATCATCACAGATGAAAATGCCGTTCGTGACCTTTTATTGTACCTCTGGGGTGTGTTCATTAACCTTACTCAAGCAGGTGAGTGAGTAAAATTTTACGCGAAATCGTTCATATCCGTCACAGGAGTTTTGTTTTACCAACGTTCATAAACTAACTCAGAGTGTACTCGGAGTGCGAAAAAAGACTCGATTGCAAAAGGCTGTTAACTTTTTACTCCACATGCGTATTACGTTTATTGGTAGTGTGGGAGGTAAATTGAATGAAGCACGCTATAGTAGAAGTAAGGTTAGGTGTTACCTGTAAAAAGTTTTAAGTGGAAGACACATTTGAGTCTTTTAATAAGAACAATAATGGCTTTTACGCTGTTAGATTCGTCTCAATATGAGGTAGTCACAATGCCAAATGGCAGAGTGTTAACGTCAGACCAAGGACAAATTGGGCTCTACAAAAAGAATAGTAAAATATTCTACAATATCCTGTAAACGAAAGTAATGATGTTTATTTACAGATGAAACACTGATTTTTGTTAACACCAATGAATCAATTTTGAAAGCCTTTAATATATTGCATGTAGATGATCAAAGTCAAAACATTGACAATAATAATGACTTGTTTGACAATACTCCAACCCAAGATCCATGCACATGTAGTACAATTCCAAATAAAGAATTAGAAGACATAACTGAACAAACTATAGTAGTAAATACAAGTGATTCAAATGACAGGATAAAGTGGAAAGATCACTTTATTACTTTGTTGATAAACCTCCTATATGAGAAATATGCCACTGAAATGTCATCTACGGCTACAAGAAAAAAGTAATATGGAAGAAAATTGTAGAAGAAATAACGTTAAAAGGACTCAAAGTAACCAGCACTCAGTGCTATAATAAATGGAGAGATCTTCATAAGAAGTATAATGCTAAAAAAGACAACATGCGTAGAGAAATTGGAACTGAACCAGTTGAGTTCAAATTTTTTGATGAAATGGATCAGTACTTAGCAAAAAAGCGTAATGTTAACCCAGCTTCTTCACTGGAGGGTGATCCAAGTAATTATGTCCAACTGTTGATACTACTACTGTATACTATACTACTACTATATACTACTGTTTATACTCAAATCTTGTATTTTTTATAGCTTTAGATAAAGAAGCTGACGGAATGTTGGAGGCCATCAAAAATGAGGATTACAACTCCACTCTCAAAAAAAGGAATGGTGGATGTAGTACCTTAGCGCCAGAAATTAAGAAAAAGAAAACCTGTGAAGATATCTTAATGGACCTACGGGAAGATGCAGCCCAACAGGAGAAAAACCGTGAAAAAAGACACCAAGAATTATTAGCATCTAGACAGGACGCTCTGAACGTGTTTGTAGAACAAATGACCCTGTTTAGAAATGAATTCTCTCGAATACAGAAATAATATACTTTACTGGAGTGATTGAGAAAGTCATTAGCTGGTTATTCAAGAAATATTTTGTTTATTTTGAATTTACTAGCATACTTCATAAAAGTTAATAACTAGGTATGTGTATTACAGAAATTTTAAAGACTGTTAGATTTCAAATACATATTTTCCCCAACTACTTGAGACTTTATTAATATAAATATGTAGTTACAATTTAAACAGTTTATTATCTTAATTATTTCTATTGGCACAACTCTCTACAAATTGCATCTCTGTACGTTTGACCATTTTCAATTAAATCACGGGGTATTTCGTCAATTTCTCCATGAATTACTTGTCGTTCATCTTCTCTAAAGTATTCATCCACCAACAAATCGCTGAAATCTAAACATTTGTTGTGAATTACACAAGCTGCTAGAACAGTGCCTGGTATTAAATCTGTTGTATTCATATTTAAGAACTGCAATCTCCTTAGTCTGCCAAATAAGAGAGAGAAGCTTCTTTCCACTACTTGACGAGTTCGAGCATGGACATTATTGAATTGCAATAATTGTGTTTGAGTTAAATGTCCACGATTAATATATGGCGGTATGCACCATTTGAGAACTGGATAGGCCTTATCACCTATAATAAACTATGTGCCCGAAGGAATGTACTCATTCAAGTTATTTAGAATAGCAGAATATATATGTGAATTTCTAAAAACTCTCACATCTGACACAGAACTAGGATAGCCTATAAAAATATCAATAAATTTTAAAAATGGCTCTGCTATAGCCTGTAGATTGCAAGCGTAGCAACATTTACGAGTATTATAAGATTGCGGATCTATTTTTGGAGCATTAAAGACCACAAAAGTTCCATCTATTGCTCCTATGAGTTGTCTTAAACCAACAATACGTTGAAATCGTTCAGTGATAGTATTTACTTCCTCTCCTTGTGGCCAGCGAATAACTCTAGGTGCAACTGAAATCAGAGCTTTTATAACTCTAACAAAATATACGGACGGAGTAGATTTTGCCATATATAATTGTTCCCCCACAGATCTAAAAATATGTAAGTATGGTAAGTCATTACAGAGTTAATAAATAAGTATATTCAGGTAATTGTTGTACCTGTAACTATCAGGTGTTTCAAGTAACCAAATAACAGACAATAACTGTTTTTCTACATTAATGGTTGGTCTTGCACATGGTTCCTGGTTTCTACCCCCACTACTCGAAGTAGCTGTTCATAAGCATCTATTGTTAGTCTGAAGTGTTATTGAAACTGAGATGCAGTGTAAGAAGATACAACTAGTTCAACATAACCTTGAATTAGGCAAGATTTTGTTCTCTTCACTTTCACTTAATACAGAAATTGGATTTTTAAACAGTATCGAAGAAGATGCCACCAAGGCATTCACCACCATTACTTTATCCATATCCAGAACGTAATATACATATTTAGTTATGACTAGTGTTCTATTACTAGTAGTATATGATACTCATGGATTAAGTGATGAGAGATACCTTCTCATTACAAAAAAGCGCCAATCCTTAGTTTTTACACTTATTTATCTAATAAGGTTATGACATGTGACAAGTAAGTGCCAACTTGCTTTCAAAACTCAAAGTAACATGAAATCGTTCACGTATTACTTCAACACTGGGAGTGTTATTTGATTACTCACTCCATCCATAACTCACTCCACAATTATGTTTACGAACGCACCCCTGTTGATCATGCCGAGTAATGTCAGACGCACAGACTGTCAAAACAACAACAAACAACTCTAATGTTGATATTCCATTGGTTGGATTCAGATACTGACAGTGACAGGAGAATGCACAACACTTTTTCTTCTTGACTGGTTTAAATATTTCATCCTCAGAACATGGCGTCTAGTCTACGCAGTCAAATCTGCGTGACTTTTGCCGTCTGTCCAAGATGCACCACTATTTGTATACTGTGCTATCGCCGCGTTCGTATATACAAGGACACGCGATAGTAGGGTAAGAAGATATTGTCTTAAAGCTAGAAATTAGAGGTAGTTCAAGCCCAATGAGACAAGAAGTGGTTTGAAAAGTTTGAACAGTATTAAGATTACAGTACCTTGATGAAGAGATTATGTGATATATAATGTTATTCATAATTTCCTCGGCTTCATCCATATTTGGTCTCCATCTCTATTGCATTTATATTCCTTCATTGTGCATTTTGTGGGTATGTTGTAAATGATCTTTTTATTGTATCACATTTCATAGTTTTGGAGTAATTAACGATAAATTGACTTCGCTTCGATAGCTTACGCTTTGGCAAGTAGATTAGTCTTGAAACCCCTAGATGCGGTTCATAACAACGCCTTAAGGATTTCTTTGAGAGCCTTCAGAACTATACCAGTACAAAGTATGTATGCGGAAACCGGAGAACCATATCTTCATTATCGACGGATGCAGTTGACTCTTACACATGCAGCAGCCATTGAACAAGATACCACAAGACCCATCCATCTTCAAACCTTTCGGGACCAGCATTCAGATGAAAATTATCAATTTACCAACAGAAAACCATACTACGAACGATCACGACTCACGCTGAAAAGCCTTAATCTGAATGCTCCCGATACATTTTCCAATGCTATATCCTACCCACCACCTTGGACACTAAAACCTTTACGCTGCAATACACAACTCCTGCGCTACAAAAAAATCGAATAACTCTATAATTAAAAAAACATTTTTGGAGATTACTGATCGCTGTTTTGAAGGTTATTCTCATATTTATACAGACGCTTCTAAATCCCACGACGGAGTAGGTTGTGCTTTTGTTACACCCAGAAATCAGTTTTTGTTTAAACTCCCAATGTCCTGCAGTATATTCTCCGCAGAACTTTATGCGCTATATGAAGCCTTTAAGCATATAAACAGCCTAAAACTTAATAATTGCTTGATCCTCACGGATTCCTTAAGTTCTGTTTCGTCAATCCAGCATTTATATCCAACTCATCTCTTTGAAAAGTTAATAAAATGCGAACTGAAAACAATTCAAGAAGACTCAAGAAACGTTCAACTCATCTGGATTCCATCCCACATTGCCATCAGTGGTAATGAGAAAGCTGATAGAAGTGCGCGTTTTGCAGTGAATAGTGATAACTCGGGAACAGTTATAAAATGTGCCAGCAGTAACCTGAAAGGTTTTTATAAAAGCAAAGTGTCCGGTATGTGGCAAAACTTGTGGAATCGCAGTAATTCAATGCTGAGACATGTAAAATCGGTCGTGACATCTTGGAGGAGTAACCATTTAAGTCGACTTAATCAAGTGACTCTTTCACGATTACGCCTGGGACACAGTAAGTTAACTCATTCATTTTTAATGACTAAAATAGAACGTCCCAAATGCGATGCATGTGTTGAAATATTATCGGTGAAACACATATTAATAGATTGCAACAAATATCATCAGCAACGCAAAACACATGATATCCCTATTAATCTGAAAGAGTTGCTTGGTGAACATTCTCCAATAGACAAGCTAATAAACTTACTCAAGGATATCGACGGTTTAAATAGTATTTAGTTCAATATGGTTAATATTCAGTTCAATATTTGTATATGCTTAATTTGTAAGTTTGCAATCACTGTATAGCTCTCATATTGTTCCGTCGCTAATAACCTTTTGGTGGATGCGACTAATTTTTAATATTAAAAAAACGATAGTATTGGTATGCATGTACCTGTTACTATTATTACATTGCAAAACTATTGAATTGGTTGTAGTTTGATACCTTTTAGGTAATATTATTAAATTCCATAACAGTCTGTGAAGTGAACGATGAAATAAAACAATATAGTTTGTTTAAATCTTCAGATTTAAACAAACTATATTGTTTTATTTCATCGTTCAGTATGGATCTTCATCAAGTAAAAGCCTCATCTATTCAATGTCTGTGAAGTGGTTTGGAAGTTCCAAGCTATTTTTCTCCTGCTTTTTCTCTCCAGTTCCCTCTATTTCTGCTTCTCATATATTTCATTCTACTATTCAGTTATCTTTTTCCTCATCTTCAGTCTCTCTCTTTCTCGATTGGTCATATTTGTATGTTCATCTTCGTGCGAGGTCAAGTCACACTATTGGTAACGCTTGTTTGTATAGATTTGCTTCTTTCTATGCTTGGTTTGACTATATTTTTTTCAGAATTAAATTCGTTATGTATATGGTGGCAAAAATATGATTAGTGTAACATGTTTGAGGTATGTATGTTTGCTGCGTCTTTTCTCTGTGAGACGCCCATGGGTAAGAAAAATCGGTAGTGTGGCCATCACTCGTTGGTTCCAGTTATGTCAATCTATATAACAAAGTAAGTAGCATTAGAAGTTGTGTAAGTATACTTAGAGAAAATGTGGTAATTACATTTTTTGCGTGGGAAGATTTGTTCTTGATGTGCTAATGTTAACCTTTTCCTTTTTATTTTTGATTCATGTATTTTTCTATGTTTATTCATCATTTTCTGTATCCATTGACTAAGTTAAAATATACGATTCGTATTTTTGATCATTTTATTAACTACTATTATGACAAGAATCATGCTTAGTTTCCTTATATTCGTGTTTGTTCAGTTGGTATTTTCAAAAATGTAATATTTCAATATTTAGCTATAGCTTGTGGGAACAACACGAATAGCCTATACAAAAACTGCGTGGCACCTACTCGTATATAATCACGGTTATGAATAAGCGAATTATACTTCTCCGTTTTAAACATGCCGTAAGCTTTTACTAAGATTTTAACTGCTGATTGGTTTTTATTTTGTTCTTAAATACGTTATTTGTTTTTTCATTGCAATATTTATGTTCTGTGTTAAAGTAAACAGTACATAAAGTACTAAACAATATAATATTCATGTCAATATTATGACTCCTTGATTTGAGCAAAATGCCTTTTGTTTTTCTTTTTTAACTACATACGTCAATTTTAATAACCTTTTGTTTAAAGACTATTGATCTTGAACCATGTAGACTACAAAAATCATGGTACACAATAAAATTATTATGTTTATTTAGTAATTATTAATATTTACTCTATACTGGTAATTATTTATCGAGATATCAATTTCTACCCCATTTCATTTCTCTAGCACATACACAACCATTTCTCTTCCTCTTGTTTTTCATATCTGCCATATTTTGTCTTGGATGCAAAGAGAACAATTTAAAATATCAAAACTACGAACAAAAATTAATAAAAATGAGATGAGATATCAATATTTAGAGGCATATGAATAGATATTTTACTAGTTGCTGTTTTCTGTTTAAATATAACAAATATTATAACAAAATTTTCAACATGTGCTGTTGCACATTGTCTGTCAGTATATGTATGTACGTAACTACAAGAGTTGTCATTTTACTTGCTGTAAAAATTTTTGTGTCAAATACTTTAAATTACAAACTGATCAAACTAAGGACTCACTAGTATCCCTCATATCCTTAGGATAGAGGGAGATAACTTCGATTCTTACAATCCGAAATCCTAGAAATACTGATTGGTCTCTTTACAAGACCAATCTGAAGGACAATTTGGAATACGTCGAAGTGAATGGGGTAAATCACCCGCACTACGATCTGGAATAAAGAGTGGAACGAATCAGTGAGGCAACTATGGAAGCTTTTTATTCCAGTTGCCCACTGTTAAACGCTCGTTCAGAAAAGGATGCTCCATGGTGGAATGAGAATCTGTCAAACCTCAGAAAAGAGGTCCGTCGGCTCTTTAATAGAGCCATACATGACGGTAATTGGCAGGGGTACACTGAGAAGCTTACTCAGTACAATAAAGAGATTAGGAAGGCCAAAAGGCTTAATTTTCAAGCCTTTTGCGAAAAGATCACTTTCTCTTAAACAGCGGTCAGACTACAAAAGGTCATGGCAAATGGGGGAACTAACCCCACAATGTCGCTGAAAAAGCCAGACAGATCATACACCGTAGGTGAAGAGGAACAATCGATTCTTCTTCTTAGAACCCACTTCCAGGTAGTGAACCAGCAACAAGCACTGAAATAGCAATGAATTACAATAAAAAATTCCGCAAGGAAGATTGCGACATTGCTAAGAAAATATTCACTAAACAACGGTTGGAATGGGTTATAAGTACCTTTCAACCATATAAATATTGGATTGAATATTTCCAGCACCCCTGCAGCAAGGGATAGAGGAGATTCTTCCTCACCTGCTGAAGATTACAAGAAGCAGTCTAGCAGTGGGTCTAATACCTAGAAAATGGAGAAGAGCAAGGGTAAACTTCATACCAAAAATAGATAAAAGAGATGGGACTGATCCCCGATCTTTTAGACCCATCTGCCTAACATAGTTTCTGCAGTGGATAACTACATAAGAACAGAGAACCTGGAGAATATACCACTTCATAAATGCCAGCATGCCTACAGTGCGGGTCGATCAACTGAGACAGCTATGTATCAGCTGGCCGAAGTCGTCCAGAGAACTACGAATAACAAGTAAATCGCAATGTGCGCATTCCTGGATATATCTGAGGCCTTTGACAACACAAATCATGTGTCTGTCAAAGAAGCACTAAAAAGACGAGGAGTAAATGAAACCATTGTAAAATGGATGTATGAGTTGTTGATGACGAGGATAGCTGAGACACAGGTGGGGAATCAAACCACCTCAGCGGTACACCTCAAGGGGGAGTGATATCTCCCCTTCTATGGAGCCTCGTAGTATTTGAGTTGCTTTACAGACTAACGGAGCGTGGTATCGAATGTATGGGCTATGCTGATGACATAGTTCTAATAGTCAGATGCAAGTTCGAGAGCACCTTGTGTGATTTATTACAAAAGGGCCTCAGAATAATTGAGCATAAGTGCTTGTCTGTGGGGCTAAACATTAACCCAAACAAGACCATAGTAATTTCATTTACCCGGGAAAGAACACTTCCAGCCATGAAACCCCTATAAAACGGAGAAATCATAGAATGGAAATCAGAAATTAAATATCTAGGGACATCCCTAGAAAGTAAGCTTCTGTGGAATAAGCGTGTTGAAAAAACTGCTAGCAAAGCAATAAGAGCTTTGATGGCGTGAAGAAATCTAGCTGGTAAGATTTGGGGCTGTCACCCAAAAATACTGCGATGGATGTACGTCATGATTGTGAGACCAGCAATTACCTATGGAGAAATAGTTTGGCATACAAAAGCAAGTCAGTACAGCACGAGGAAGACCCTCGACAAAGTTCAAAGGCTTGCCTGTGCGAGCATCACAGGAGCTATGAGAACGTGTCCAGCTAGGGCACTTGAAATCATTACAAATCTCACACCTCTACAGCTGGTGATAGAAAGATCTGCCCAAGAGGCAATTTTTAGAATATCTAAGGAAGGTTCAGGCAATGAGAGTATTAAAAATCAGGGCGCCTGGTCCTCTCTAACAAAATACATCTCATCAGCGAATCTTCTCAGTGACGACATGATCAAGAAAGTAAGTATCGAAAAGAATTTCACTACGATGCTAAATAAGAGGAGAGACTGGAAAAGGAAATATACCACCCAAACTCTCAAAGAAAACACCATTAGATGGTATACGGATGGTTCAAAAACCACCACTAGAGCAGGCGCTGGAGTATTTGGGCCTGGCACCAGATACTCATTATCGTTAGGCTCCTTCCCGAGCGACTTTCATGCAGAAATACTTGTGATCCTAAGATACGTGGAAATGAACGTAGAAAGAAACTATCAGAAATGTGACATATAGATCCACTCTGATAGTCAAGCAGCTATCAAAGCATTGAGCTCCCATGTCATGACTCAAAGTTGGCATGGGAGTGCCAAGGAAAACTTGATGAATTAGGCAAGAATAACAGGGTCTGTGGTGTAGGAAAATGTTCCTATAAGAAAGAGTTTCGGAAGAAAGAAGAAACCGAAAGAGAAGCACTCTACCGGTGCCTTCCCGCGCTGGAACATTCCAAAAAATTTCTGCGGAACTTTGACACTGCTAGATCCAAAAATATTTGGATCTCAGTAAAAATAAGCTACATCTCCTCACGGGCTTTTTTACAGGATATTGCCGCCTTAGGAAGCACCTAATGAGAATAGGTCTAGCAAAGCTTGACGAGTGTAGATTCTGTGGGTAGGAGGATGAAACTCCGGATCACCTAGTTCTGGAATGCTTCGCCATTGCAAGCCAACGCAAGAAGTGCTTCGGACAAGAAACTTGTAAGAGTGAGGACCTAACCTCGTTGAAGCCGTCCCAAATACTAGAGTTCATTAGAACCTTGGAACTGGAAGGCGAGCTCTAGTAGTAGCGAGTACAGCTCTGATAGGGGGGCACAATAAACCTTAGGTTTCAGTGCATTGTAACCCCGTTGAAATCTAATTTAATCTAAATCCCTTAGATCCTAATTTCACCACACTAATATTGAAGTGTACACTAACCCTAGTAAAAGATTCCCTATTACAATAAATCTAATTACAATATATACAAGCCGATGTTTTGGCGATTCTTAGATCTGTTTTGTTCTCCTGGTGAGGAGATCGTGGCTCCTTGCTACTGAAAGCATTATCCATTAGTTTGCGAGAAATACAATAACTTTGACCCCAGTATATATGTATGGTTTCTCAAATCGTTCGGCTGGGTTAACATTAACATTAAATGAGGAGGTATATTTGTATTTGCTGGACAACTTCTTAATACCTAAATTAGAAGATATTCCCTTGTGGCAAAGGCGTAAAATGTACTTTCAACTTGATGGATGTTCGTCACATTCGACTTTGCTAATTAGAGGATGGCTGGATGAATATTTTCCTGGGTGATGGATGGGACGATATGGACCAATATTTTTTCCGCCCCAATCCCCCAATTTATCTATTTTAGATTTTTTTCATGGGGCTACTTAAAACAAAAAGTTTACACAAATAATTTAAACCATAATATTGAAGACTTGAAACGAGCTATCATTGATACCGGTAATGAAATTACCCCAGAAATGCTACTAAATACTCACAAAGAATTTAGAAAGAGATTCTTGATCTATATAACTCGGTCCTAATTTTTGAATACACCTTGAAAGCGAATCCTACATAACCATTAAAACTTCACTTTCGGGGTCAGTGTCGATAGCCTTGAGTAATTCGAGACAGATGCAGCTCCACATACCCCCCATAAAAGCAGTACCTTTGCAAATTGCACATTCCAACAGCCACGGTAAAGATTCGGCCGCTGCGTTTCTTACACCACCATGAAAATAAAATTTTAGCATCGGTACCATAAGTTTCACAACCTCTTCAGCATAATTTGAAAAGCTTTCTTTTAGTTCCCTAGCATAGCAAACTAGCATACTGCAAGCGGCGGCTTTATCTTCCAAACCTGCAGTACGTATGCCAAAGTTCTTCTGTTCACCCAAAGATACAAATTGCCAATCATCATCACCTTCAACTCCTTGCATATCGTGATTATCCAATAAAGCTACATCTGGCTGTTTCATAGCAGCAGTTCTCATTACTGGCCCCATCACGAAAGGCAAATATTGTTCAAAATTCTTATCAAGAACCTTGCATATTCTTAACCATGCAGAAATAAGATAACTGGTTTGGATCATCATCGGGTAATTCAGCACCATCACCATGTGTTTTCAACAGCATATCCATAACTTCAGTTGCATCTATACTGAATTTTTCAGATCAAACTGCCATACCAATCAATGTGACACACTCAATAGCTTTACCTCTAAGTAATTTCAATTCATTCTTGTTTGCATTTTGAATAATGTATTTTAAGCAAGGCATTAGGCGAATATAATAAGCAATAAACTCTTGTTCCGCTGTATCTGAAACACTAGCTATTGTTGTTACAACTTGTTCCAAAACTAATTTGGTTCCTTTTTCTACCAATTATTTGAATTTTGCAGTTAAAATTCCCTCTAGTTTACTCATAAGAGCATCTAAATATCTGCTAAGAATATGTTTTGGACAATCTTGGGCAAAATTAACTAAAGCGGCTCCTGCGTGAGCTTGAACGCGAGGATTAGCATTGTCGTCCAGCAACAGAAGTAACCCGGGTACTACTCGATCGTGGAATTTCTTCTCGCAGGCAGAAGCTGGGGGCGATATATTGAATAGACGTTGTTTGATAGTGATTATAATTCTTGAATAGTTAACATTGTTGTCAAATATTTCTTAAAGAATGACAATTTGAAAATTATTTATAAAAGTTGACAGTTACTTCGTACATCGTAAACGTCACTCACTAGATTAATACATTATTTTCGAAAATTCATACGGGTTTCATAAAACTGGCTATAAAATGAGACGGGTCTTGAAAAACTTGAATTTTACTTCATTTTATAGGGTTTCAGAACAAGCAAAACTTTTTATCGAGAATGACATTTTTCATTAAAACTAATATTTAAACATTTTTCACCTATAGTTTCAAATGAATGTTTATTGGATATTAACAAACATGTCATGTGAATAACGACCCATGCAAAGGCCTACATCCGGTATCGTTGGAATGTTCTGCGCGATTGGCGGTTTTGAGTTTTTCTCGAAGGCCGTTTGGTAGACAATGGTTGTAAAAGTTTATTGAAGTATTAGATACGAAATCTTTGATAATAGGTATATTGGTTTTGTCATGTAACCATGAGTTTTTAGGTAGTTTTGGATAGCAAGATTGTTTAAGTGCCATGCGTAGGCACTTGTTTTGTACCACTTGCAAGGAGAGAAAATTAGGCTGCGTAGGTTAGAATAGGTCTAACAATTTGTTGATAAATGAGTAATTCAGTTTCTATTGAGACTGATTTATTCTAATTTGGTTCGCCACAAATTAATCCATGTGTTTGATATATTAACTGATATTCGCCGATTTCCTGTCTGATGATCTTCACCGTCATCAATTTAGCAGTACCATCAGAATATGTGGCTATTGTGTTTTGCTCAAATTGGGAAATATCACTGATGATGAAGGATCTTCAGTCATTCCGGAATAAGCATATTCTAGCTTTATCATGGAATATGAGATTTAAATAAACGGTTTTAAAGATTAAAACTAACTTTTCCGCATCTGTGGCCCTGAACAATATTCTATCATAACATTGTTACTTGTATACACTTCGGGCGATGTATCGTGCTAATAAACCGAAACTTCTCCAAAAATAACCAAAAAATAAACGGTTTTAAAGATTAAAACTAACTTTTCCGCATCTGTGGCCCTGAACAATATTCTATCATAAAATTGTTACCTGTATACACTTCGGGGGATGTATCGTGCTAACAAACCAAAATTTCTCCAAAAATAACCAAAAATTTAGTATATCTAGTTTTATAGGACCCGCTGTACTCGCTCTAGTCAACTGAAAATTAATAGAGTACATCTGTGAGACTCCTTGAACAATACTTATTCATAAAGTTGATCAATCGTATACTCTCTGGAGGCTGTATCGTGCTAACAAACTGAAAATTCTCCAAAAATGACAAAAATTTGGTACTTCAAGTACCACAGCACCCGTTGTACTGGCTTTAGTGAGCTCAATATCAATAGGGTTCATCTTTAAGACGCTCTGAATAATATCCACTCATAAAATTCATCACTTGTATATACTCCGGAGGCTGTATCGTGCTAACAAACTGAAACTTCTCCAAAAATGACAAAAACATCATACTTAAAGTACTGTAGCACCGGTTGTATTGGCTCTGGTGAGCTGAAAATCAATAGGGTTCATCAGTGAGATGCCCTGAATAATATTCAATCATAAAATTGGTGACTTGTTGAACTCCGGAGGCTATATCGTGCTAACAAACTGAAATTTCTCGAAAAACGACAAAATGTCGTACTTCAAGTACCATAGCACCCGTTGTACTGGCTCTGGTGAGCTGAAAATCAATAGGGTTCATCTGTGAAATGTCCTTAACACTATTCCATCATAAAATTGGTGACTTATTGCACTCCGGAGGTTGTATCGTGCTAACAAGACTTGCAAGGAAAAGTGGCCGACGACAACGACGACGACATACACACAGGATTTTTTTTCTAAAAACCGTTTTTTCGTGTTGTTGTTGATGGATAACGTAAAAATAACTCAAAAAATTTCAAATTTCCAACTTTTTTGTGGGTAAACCAATACTTTTCTCGCATATTAGATAGGTTGGCGGAAAAGTAATTTGTATATCTGGATTTATAGGACCCGCTGTACTCACTCTAGTCAACTGAAAATCAATAGGTTACATCTGTGAGACACCTTGAACAATATTCAATCATAAAATTCATCAATCGTATACTCTCTGGAGGCTGTATCGTGCTAACAAACTGAAAATTCTCCAAACATTACAAAAATTTGGTACTTCAAGTACCATAGCACCCGTTATACTGGCTTTAGTGAGCTGAATATCAATAGGGTTCATCTTTGATACGCTTTGAATAATATCCAATCCAAAAATTGGGCACTTGTATATACTCCGGAGGCAGTATCCTGCTAACAAACTGAAAGTTCTCCAAAAATGACAAAAATATCGTACTAAAAGTACTGTAGCACCTGTTGTATTGGCTCTGGTGAGCTGAAAATCAATAGGGTTCATCAGTGAGATGTCCTGAATAATATTCAATCATAAAATTGGTGACTTGCTGAACACCGAAGGCTGTATCGTGCTAACAAACTGAAATTTCTCAAAAAATGACAAAATGTCGTACTTCAAGTACCCTAGCACCCGTAGTACTGTCTCTGGTGAGCTGAAAATCAATAGGGTTCATCTGTGACATGTCCTTAACAATATTCCATCATAAAATTGGTGACTTATTGTACTCCAGAGGCTGATTCGTGCTAACAAGACATGTAAGGTAAAGTGGCCGACGACAACGACGACGACAACGACATACACACAGGATTTTTTTCTTAAAACCGTTTTTTCGTGTTGTTGTTGATGGAAAACGTAGAAATAACTCAAAAATTTTTTTCAAAATTCCAATTTTTTTTGGGGTAAACCAATACTTTTCTCGCATATTAGAGTTGGGCGGAAAAGTAAAAATGTTGGACGTAGTTTGGGCAGAAGTTTACACAGTTTATAACTAATGTCTTCTCTTTTTTACGATGCTACAATCTGGTTAGTGATCAATAAGTAACTTTTTTCTATTCCTAACATGCTTAAAATTTATGATGTCTTCTTAGTTATTCCTCTTGACACTAGGGTACTTTTTTCTTGTACACTTAAGTAATGCTCTGCTTTGTCACACACTACACAAGCTCGTAAGGTTTGATCCTCTTCAGTTTTGAGTTATAAAAGAGCTGGATGGCCTTAATAGGTTCGTTCTCACACGAGTCACAAACCATCAGAAACAGTCAGGATTCTGCGCAATCCATTTCCCCGCGTTCATACATAAGTTTCTGATTGTTTGCAAACAGCTGGACGATGTTCAGACAGGTTTAACTGATGGTTTTCCAACTGTCCAACGTCCAGCTATTTTCAAACAATTAGAAACTTATGTATAAACGCGGAGAAATGGATTGCGCAGAATCCTGACTGTTTCTGATGGTTTGAAACTCGTGTGAGAACAAACCTTATGTTCTCATATTGCAGAATTTTTTTTCGTGACATCTTGCAAACTTTTATATTCATTTGTCGATAAACTCCATTCTCAAATCCCTATGGGGTCTTCATTACGGATGTACCAGGACGCGTTAACTATGCCGCTTAGTACTTTAATTTTAAAGGTTTGTAATATTTTAGTTTTGGTCATTATAGTACACCCCCATAGTTGTATACCCTACATTCGTACTGGTTTTATAATTTGCTTGTAAATGAGAAGCTTGTCACGTGTTGACAACCTCGAGAATCTTCCTTGGAGACAGAACATTTTTTTATATTCAGTTTTTATTGGTACGTAATATATTTTTTTAGTAGTGAAATCAATACGCACTGATTTTCTCTCGTTCAATTTAGTCTTCCATTTCTAAGTCCATTTTTGGAATTTATTCATGACATATTGTATTTTATTGGTTGTTCCTATATTATCTTTGCCTACGGCTAATATGGCAGTGTCGTCGGCAAAAGTGGTTATAGAGTAACTGTCAAGTTCTGGTAAATCACATGTATAGAGAAGAAATCGGACCGGATCCATGACACTACCCGGAGGGACGTCAGATTTTATCTCTTTAGAATCAGAATAAACATCATCTTGCTTAATCCTAGAAAATCGGGGAGTTAACTGCGATTTATATATGTTTTAGGAAGGATAGAATTCAATTTGTAAATTAGTCCTTCATGCCAGACTTTGTCAAATGCGTATGCAACGTCCAAGATAATATAGATGAACAAAGTTTTCTTTCTTCTAGAGCATTTTCTATTATATTGGTGACTCTATGAAGAGTGATCTGTGGTGGAGTGTTTCTGTCTAAAGCCAAATTTATGATTTGGGATTAGTGGTTTTCTTTCAATAATTGATTTTAACCTTCTAAGGAGCAGCCTTTCAGTTAATTTGGACATTATAGGTAGCAGTGATATTGGCTTATAAGAGGTTACATGTGGTGGTTTATCTGGTTTTGATATCATAACTATTTCCGCCACTTTCTACAGTGAAGAAACATATTTTAGTCTCATCACAGTTACTAAGATTATATACTCTTCTTCCTGTAAAAAGTTTTCCTCATGCCACACCTTGTCAAACGCTGGGCAATGCCAAGTGATAGATATTGTTCCTCTCTCCTTAGGATTTCTCAATTATAGAAAGTAGAGAAATACGTTTATATGATAAAATAATTTTCCTATCTCATTTTCATACCTTTAGTTCATATTGCAATATAAAGTAAACATTGAGGAAGGAAAGTTAGTTGCAAACTTGTTTTGCATTTTCTCCTATGTTGATGTCATATCTTGGATTTAATTATATCTTCAATTACTATTGTTACTCCGTTTATGATAGTGAGTGTCGCTCTTCTCTTTTATGAAACTCTATGATCGTTTACCTTTTTATTCTGAAGGTTTGACAAAGAGCGATTCACCATTTCTCTTTTCTATACCTAGAAGATAAAAGCATTGAAAGTGAGAAATGATCTGTAAGATTTTGTAAGAGATTATTTTTCCTTGTTGGGTGCCAACGGAAGATTATCGTTTACAATTAACACTTACTGATTTTAGATTTTGTTAAGCAAGTGATAATTTCATTCGACTACTTTGTATTCATCTGTTTACTTGTTCATGTTACTACTAAATAAAATGTATGCCTATTATGTAAATGAGGATTGGTACGATAGACGTAATAGCTATGGTATTCCAGTTCATAAAATTACATATGCAATTTTTTTGTTTCAAAAGATCCTCCCGACAATCTTATTGTTGAAGCCTCCAATTTATGGAAATGACCTAATTTACGGCAATTCTTACTATTGTTTCATTTGATCAAGTTTCATTTAAACATTAATCCTAATGTTATACTGTAGATATTAAAACTCATCAAAGACACGTGTTCCGGATCTTCGTATTTCTAACAGTTGTTTCAATTTTTGTTTATTTAATGTATTTATTTAAAACGATATCAGAATCAAATTAAATGCATTCAGTTGAATAAATAAATTGGTAATAGAAATAGTATTATATTGAGAATTGATATAAATGCATAAAAGCATCAAGGAGAATAAAATCAATAAATAAAACTAAGTGGAATATAAACAATTCTTAGTCCAACTAAACACATTAAATTGAGAAAATCTAGATGGAATTAAGATTACATTAGAAAGTTCTTCAAAAAACAGGTAAGTAGTTGTTCTTGGAAAGCTGGAGTAAGTTTCTTCATATAATCAGAATACGGCCTCGGAATTATTGAGTAATTTTAACCTTAAAGTGGAAACAATTATTTGTCTTAAATTAGGGATTATGATACATCGTAAATAAATGTTTTCCCCAAATACTAGTTATTCCATCTCAAAGTAGCACGCTTATCCTTCAAAACCCTCCTTTGAAATCCAGGAAATCGTTTTCTAAATCGAGATACTTGGTCCTCGATCTTGCCTTAGGTGGCTGGATCTTTGATTGATCTTGCCCCGAGGCTTGTGGGCTTGAGGTTTGTGGTTCGGTTTCTCCATATTAGAAATTTACATTTCAGTTGCATTTTCATATTCATACGCAGCTACAACAAAAACCTCTCAGTGAAATTTTTCAAGATGAACTACCCAGTACAAAAATGTCAGCGTCAAAGGTTGTAATGTGAATGGTTAAACTGTAAAGTGATATATCGTGTAACTTGTATAAGAGTAACTGAATAGAAGACCCTGTGCTGTGAATATTGCTTCAAAAGCAGCAAAAGCATTTTTCTTGAGTGTATAACCACATATATACAAAGTTCTGAAGTGTTGAACTATTCTAATCTCGGTTTCGGATTCTACGGATCCACTTACCACAAACAAAACCATGTTGACTTACGTTATAAAGAGAAATATCTGAGAATGTCCAACGGAAAATTTAATTCACTCCTGCTGAAAGTTCCGGACTGTATATTGAAAAAGACAAATTTGATTCAATCAAATCCACTAGAAGGTTGATCAATTATGTTGAAACAGACGTTCTCACTACTATTTAAGTTGACTGCTTGACTGCTTTAAGGTAGGCGGCCAGTGCGAGCGAAACGAAACTATCGAAGATGAGATTTCAGTAAATTAACTATTAAGGCGGGCGGCCACTGCGAGCGAAACGAAACTAAGCCGAGCGAAGATAAGTTTCCTATATATCAGTTCTCATTCTCTTAAATGCATCCGCGGCCACTTAAGCGAAACTAAGCGAAAATATAGAAACGAAGTTTTCAATCATAGTTTAGTTTCGCGCGTTTTAGCTCGTGTCAGATCCCGGCGAGGTTTTCGCAGGGGTAGTTCGTATGCCAGTATGTATTTAAAAGTCATTCTACAAACACGCATGTCGCGCAGATGTAAAGATGTCTTGTAAAATAGCGCAAAGTGAATTGTTGATTGAATGTGTTCGGAAACACGTTACACTGTATGACACCAATTTAAAGGAATACAGTGATGCCCAGTTGAAAACTAAAATATGGGAAAAAATTGCAAAAGAATGCGGCTTTTTAACAGGTACGTTTTTATTTTACTATTGTAATAAAAAATGCAAAATAATGTTATTGCTTCTGCCATGGTAAGCAACCGTATGGTGAGTTAAAATATTCCATGAAGTCATTTCTAACTTCGAAAGCCCCTTGACCAGCTCTTCGGGAATGGCAAAGTCTGTTTGGGATATTCATTAACTGATTATATTTAGAGTGGTTGGTCACTTCATTGTTTTCGGATATATTTTCAGACAAATAATTATGTAACACGCATGTTGCTTTAACAACCGAATCAACTACTTCAACAGGGATTTCAAATGGACTCCGATATACTCTCCATCGTGCAGCCAAAATTCCAAAAGCGTTTTCTACAATCCTACGTGCCCGAGATAAACGGTAATTAAAATGTTCAAGTCGAGGGTTGCCAGAAGCTTGTCGGTTTGGATAAGGTCTCATTAGATGTCTCAGTAATGGAAAAGCCTCATCTCCGATAGCCACAAAAGGCATTAGTTTACCGCCATTGTACAACGGCTCATCTGGAGGCAAATTTATTTCCGATTTTAAAAGTTGACCAAGTGGGCTGCTTGAAAAAATTCCACCATCACTAAATCGACCTTTGGCGCCAACATCTATTCCTATGAATTTATAATTGGCATCCACTAGAGCCATGAGTACTATAGAAAATGTCTTCTTATAATTAAAAAATGAGGTACCTGAATTTGAAGTAGATTTTATTGTTACGTGTTTTCCATCGATGGCACCTATGCAGTGATCAAATTGCCACTTCTTTTTAAATTCAGCAGCAATGGTTTTTAAAGATTCGATACTTGGTTCTGGCATAAATTGTGCTTGCAATCTGAGCCACAACGCTTGACATACATCGTTGACGCATCGGGAAACAGTTCGTGGGCTTACTCGGTAGCTATATGCTATACTCTTGTATGAATTTCCTGTTGCTAGATACCTAAAACAAAAAATTCCTACTCAGTATGATGCATCAAATAAAATTAATTCTGCTACTACATCTACTTAAACATTTTTACTTTTCAGGCAACCAAGCAAAAGCCACTTGGAAAAACCTTAGAGACAGCTATAGATGTTCTCTCAAAACTGCCAAGGCTGGCAAAAGTGGTGATGCTGCGAAGAAAATCAAAGTCTGGAAGTTTACGGAACAGATGAGTTTTTTAATCCCTTATATGAAGGATCGACCCAGAAGTTCTAACATGGCATGTGATGATGAGGCAGCATCTCAACTTAATGAGACACAAAAGGCGGTTTCTGATGACGTAAATGAAAATGTTCATGAGATTGAAGTGGACTGTAATGAGGAACAAGTTTCCCAAGATAGTGAAACCCCATCCACATCAAATGAGAATAAGCTTAAGAGAAAATTAAGCCAACTGCAAAGTGACCAAAGTGCAACTCCAAATGCGAAAAAAATTGCCAAAGCAAAAAACAGTCCATTGCAATTTCTTAGAGAGCAAGCTGAGAAACGTGAAGAGAGATCTGAAGCTAGGCAACGTTATAGGGATGTTCTGCTTCACTCATCCCACGACAGTCTTAGATTATTTTTTGACTCTATGTATGAAGCCACTAAGTGTTTGCCATTACCACAACAACGCCAAGTACGAAAAGCTCTTTTCAATGCAGTTTCTGCTGCTGAGGAATGTGCTGACAATGAATCTAATGGTACCTCTACACCAACAACATTTTCAATGTCAGATTCAGGTGAAGCTCACGTTTTTGCAGAAGTTGCATCCAATTTACAAGGTACATATGTACATCAACCAAATAATATGCTAACTGCAGATATCGAGCACAATTTACAAGCAACATATGCACATCAATCAAATGATATGGTAACCACAGATAACGAACATCAACCTAATGATATGGCATCTACAGAAAACGATTATGGAATGCTAAACGTTGTGCAAAACTTTGCGTTATATGATAAATAGTGAATCTGATATACGCAGAAATTATTTACAAATAAATTTATAAAAAAGTATATTATTTGATTATTTCTGTATATATACTTACCTGAGACAGATGGCAAGTCTCTCTTGGGTACCTATTGCTTGCCGAAAATTTGTGTTTTGCTTCTGAATGTCAACTGATATCATTTCGTGCACTTCATAAAATTGTGCTCGAGTTAGCCTGAAATAATTTTTGAATTTGTTATCGTCCAGCTTGTTAATGAGGTTATGAAATTCTCCAAATTGTTCTCGTGCCTTCATGTAACTGCTTATCCAACATTTATTTTTCTTCTGCATTAACACTTCCGCGGCAATATCTTCAGAAAAATCTGAATCATCTGATTCCGAACTTACATCTAACAATAAAATTTTTTCTGCTACAGAACTCATTTTCAATACGTCCTTCCGTACGAAAACGCAGCTTACCACTAAACGAAGATCGTTCTCAGTGGCCGCTCAAACTTATTTTCGTTTCGTTACCGTTTTCTTCTCTTATACAAGCTTAGTTTAGTTTCGCTCGCAGTGGCCGCCCGCCTTTAAGGTAGGCGGCCAGTGCGAGCGAAACGAAACTATCGAAGATGAGATTTCAGTAAATTAACTATTAAGGCGGGCGGCCACTGCGAGCGAAACGAAACTAAGCCGAGCGAAGATAAGTTTCCTATATATCAGTTCTCATTCTCTTAAATGCATCCGCGGCCACTTAAGCGAAACTAAGCGAAAATATAGAAACGAAGTTTTCAATCATAGTTTAGTTTCGCGCGTTTTAGCTCGTGTCAGATCCCGGCGAGGTTTTCGCAGGGGTAGTTCGTATGCCAGTATGTATTTAAAAGTCATTCTACAAACACGCATGTCGCGCAGATGTAAAGATGTCTTGTAAAATAGCGCAAAGTGAATTGTTGATTGAATGTGTTCGGAATATTTTTTGAATTTGAATTTGTTATCGTCCAGCTTGTTAATGAGGTTATGAAATTCTCCAAATTGTTCTCGTGCCTTCATGTAACTGCTTATCCAACATTTATTCTTCTTCTGCATTAACACTTCCGCGGCAATATCTTCAGAAAAATCTGAATCATCTGATTCCGAACTTACATCTAACAATAAAATTTTTTCTGCTACAGAACTCATTTTCAATACGTCCTTCCGTACGAAAACGCAGCTTACCACTAAACGAAGATCGTTCTCAGTGGCCGCCCAAACTTATTTTCGTTTCGTTACCGTTTTCTTCTCTTATACAAGCTTAGTTTAGTTTCGCTCGCAGTGGCCGCCCGCCTTTATACTTTTAAATTTGCCCTCGGCCTTTTCAGCTAAACTAAGCGAATATTTGTAAACAAATACTAAACCCTTAGTTTCAATTGATTAAGCTTGTGTCAGATTCGGACGAAGTTTTCGCTCCGACAAAACTCATTTTAAATATATTTATACATCCTTCCTCTTCAAAAGGCAGCTAACAGTTAAACGAAAATCGTTCCCAGTGGCTGCTCAAACTAAGTTTAGTTAAATAACTGTTAGTCTCGTCTAGCGTAGCTTAGTTTCAGGTGCTCATATTGTACTCAGGTGAAATATTAAGTAATCATATATTTTTATAATAAATATACAACCAACTCAGTTATTTGATGTTTAGATTCATTAATTCACCATAGTGGAAGAATACGAACTAAGTCGGCAATAAGCTAAAATAAAACACAAAATTTTTTGTAACAATGAAGAAAAATATAATATTCAAATATAAGTTTTGACAAACCCTGTATACTACATAATTCAAGTTATGAAATGACAAATAGAAACAGGAACACTTCCAAATAATAGAATTGTCAAAGGAATGTCTATTGAATTTCACATAAAAATAAACATATATAGTAAATTTAACATTTTTGAAATTAAGGATAGTTTCTGTAAAATGAGTAATGTTCAAAGTTTTAAATTTATATAAGAAAGAGTTATATAATATGAAGAAAATTAAATATGGGTTATAGAATTTATTTTATAGTCATAATTGAAGATTGTATTTCATTAAAAAATAAACGGTTTTAACTTTTCCGCATCTGTGGCCCTGAACAATATTCTATCATAAAATTGTTACTTGTATACACTTCGGGGGATGTATCGAGCTAACAAACCGAAATTTCTCCAAAAATACCCAAAAATTTAGTATATCTGGATTTATAGGACCCGCTGTACTCGCTCTAGTCAACTGAAAATCAATAGGGTACATCTGTGAGACACCTTGAACAATATTCAATCATAAAATTGATCAATCGTATACTCTCTGGAGGCTGCATTGTGCTAACAAACTGAAAATTCTCCAAAAATTTGGTACTTCAAGTACCATAGAACCCGTTGTACTCCCTTTAGTAAGCTGAATATCAATAGGATTCATCTTTGAGACGCTCTGAATAATATCCAATCATAAAATTGGTCACTTTTATATACTCCGGAGGCTGTATCGTGCTAACAAAATGAAACTTCTCCAAAAATTACAAAAATATCGTACTCAAAGTACTGCAGCACCTGTTGTATTGGCTCTGGTGAGCTGACAATCAATAGGGTTCAACAGTGAAATGTCCTGAATGATATTCAATCATAAAATTGGTGACTTGTTGAACTCCGGAGGCTGTATCGTGCTAACAAACTGAAATTTCTCAAAAAATTACAAAATGTCGTATTTCAAGTACCATAGCACCCGTTGTACTGGCTCTGGTGATCTGAAAATCAATAGGGTTCATCTGTGACATGTCCTTAACGATATTCCATCATAAAATTGTTGACTTATTGCACTCCGGAGGCTGTATCGTGCTAACAAGACATGTAACAAAAAGTGGCCGACGACAACGACGACGACGACATACACACAGGATTTTTTTTCTAAAAACCGTTTTTTCGTGTTGTTGATGGAAATGAATAACTCAAAAAAAAATTCTTAATTCCATCTTTTTTGGGGTAAACCAATATTTTTCTCGCATATTAGATAGGTTGGGCGGAAAAGTAATAAACGGTTTTAAAGATTTAAACTAACTTTTCCGCATCCGCACCTTGATCAATATTCAATCATAAACTTGGTCACTTGTGTACACTCTAGAGGCTGTATCATTCTAACAAACTGAAAATTCTCCAAAAATGACAAATGTTTGGTACTTCAAGTACCATAGCACCCGTTGTACTGGCTTTAGTGAGCTGAATATAAATAGAGTTCATGTTTGAGACGCTCTAAATAATATCCAATCATAAGATTGGTCACTTGTATCTACTCCAGAGGCTGTATCGTGCTAAAAAACAGAAATTTCTCCAAAAATGACAAACATGTCGCACTTAAAGTATTATAGCACCTGTTGCACTGGCTCTGGTGAGCTGAAAATCAGTAGGGTTCATCTGTGGGATGTTCTGAATAATATTCAATCATAAAATTGGCGACCTGTTGCACTCCGTAGGCTGTATCGTGCTAACAAACTAAAATTTCTCAAAAAATGTCGTCTTTCAAGTACCATAGTCCCGGTTGTACTGGCTCTAGAGAGCTGAATATCAATAGGGTTCATCTGTGAGATGATCTGAACAATATTCAATAATAAAATTGGTGACTTGTTGCATTCCGGAGGCTGTATCGTGCTAACAAGACATGTAACGACAAGTGGCCGACGACAACATAGGATTTTTCTTCTAAAAACCGTTTTTACTTTTCTGCCCAACCTATCTAATATGCGAGCAAAGTAATTCTTTTTGAATTATTTCTACGTTTTCTATCAACAACAATACGAAAAAACGGTTTTTAGAAAAAAAATCCTGTGTGTATGTCGTCGTCGTCGTCGGCCACTTTTCCTTACATGTCTTGTTAACACGATACAGCCTCCCGAGTGCAATAAGTCACCAATCTTATGATAGAATATTGTTAAGGACATGTCACAGATGAACGCTATTGATTTTCAGCTCACCAGAGCCAGTACAACGGGTGCTATGGTATTTGAAGTACGACATTCTGTAATTTTTTGAGAAATTTCAGTTTGTTCGCACGATACAGCCTCCTGAGTTCAACAAGTAACCAATTTCATGATTGAAAATTATCCAGGACATCTAACTGATGAATTCTATTGATTTTCAGCTCACCGGAACCAAGACAACAGGTGCTACAGTACTTTAAGTACGATATTTTTGTAATTTTTGGAGAAGTTTCAGTTTGTTAGCACGATACAGCCTCCGGAGTATATACAAGTGACCAAGTTTATGATTGAATATTATTCAGAGCGTCTCAAAGATGAACCCTATTGATATTCAGCTCACTAAAGCCAGTACAACGGGTGCTATGGTACTTGAAGTACCAAATTTTTTTCATTTTTGGAGAATTTTCAGCACGATATAACCTCCAGAAAGTATAAGATTGATCAATTTTATAATTGAATATTGTTCAAGGTGTTCACAGATGTACAATATTGATTTTCAGTTGACTAGAGCGAGTACAGCGGGTCCTAAAAATCCAGATATACTAAATTTTTGGAAAAATTTCGGTTTGTTAGCACGATACATCCCCCGAAGTGTATTATTCAGGGCCACAGATGCGGAAAAGTTAGTTTTAATCTTTAAAACCGTTTATTTGGTGTTGTTCTTGATGAAAAACGTAAAAATAACTCAATTTTTTTTCAAAATTTCATCTTTTTTTGGGGTCGCATATTAGATAGGTTGGGCGAAAAAGTAAAAAACGAACTCCATTGAATTTCAATTTGAACCGTTAATTATAATCAGATGTTTGAATACCTGAAATCTTTATGACAAAGTTCATAAATTCAACATAGCTTCAACATGGCGGACGAGATGTGTGATTATAGTCCAATTGTGGGTTGAGGTTACGAATTTAGCCGGAGATTGTTGAATTTCAATATCGCGGCTTCGCGATGGCAAACCAAATAATAATAATAGCTCAAAACTCACATAAAAATAACCTCATACGAGTAATAAGGAGTAGACTAAAAAGCATCATAAAATTACATAATAAAAAAAACTTCTTAAAGTCAAGTTTTCATTCAAATGTAAAAAAGTAAAAAATAATTTTTTTGGATGTATAACGTGAATTATTCCGTAGGTTACAGATTGAAAAGCTTTTGTATTCGAACTAAAAAAAGTTGCAGCATGCTCTATGTGAAAAAAAAATATATTCAAAGTATCGTCAAAATTGTGCCACCCTGAAGTTTTCGATATTTTTAATTGCATTGTTTCAAATGCCAAGAGTCATGTTTTATATCGGCATAGTATTTACATCTGAACTACAGAGTGTTTTGGAAATATTGAATTATTACCGGTAAAATTTCAAATATTCAATAATTAAACAAATTCTTGTTGTGCGAAATTGGGTTTGATTCGCTTCACTTCTTACTCACTGATATTTTTCAATTACAGCTGTTATGAAATTTCAAAAAAGGTTAAAATTGTTCTGGCAATAGTTTCAAAACACTCTGTAAGTTCAGATGAAACTACTACGCTAATATGAAACATACCTCTTGGCGGAAAGCAAAAGTAGTTTTTCGTTAGTCCGCATTCGGTCCTCTCCATTACTCTTTTTCCTATAACGACTATTCAAATATTCAAACTTCTTGCTTTAGACGGATTCTGTCGTACAACGAAGTCCATATTTATATTAAATTTATATACAATAATTTAATTTTAATGACTTAACGTTGTCTAATTTTAGTTTTGTTTGACGTTTGCATGATTAGTTAAATTTTCCTATTTTTAATAAAATTTTCCTACAGTTTATTTCCCATGTTACCTACTGACAATCTTGGATTCTGCTGGATGCCTCGGGCATGTGACAACTTTCCTTTTATAATACTTTTCATGTAAATGATATATACATTTAAGGCCTTATGATGGCTTAGTTGCCCCTTCTGCTTGTCATAGTATATGCTGTAGTACGGATTGCGTTTTACTTACTGCTATCTGCCTACAGACTACATTTGAGATGGATAGTCTTTTTCATTTACTTTAATGTAAGTTATTATCTCTGATGAACTACAAATATAAATTAAAAATAATTTTAGGCATTTTTGGTTGTGGTAAAATTAAAAAGTCAATTATTCATCACTAGTTTGTTTGTTTACAGAGCTGATTTCAAGTTTTATTTCGGTGATATAGATGATAAGTAATTCTAAATATATAGTAAATAAAATGTGGAAGGCGTCTCTCTCATTTGTAATAAAGTATGCCAATGTACCATTATAGGTACTTACAAAGACATTTCCATGTTCTTCTCCACTGCACAAAAACCATGTTTCTAGCAAAGAAACTCACACCATCATATAATCAATCTTCGGTAAGTTAGAACTATTTCTTTTAATGGATCCAGTCTCCATTGTGATAAAAATCGTAAAATATTATCGTTGTTCTAACAAATTATCAAGAAAAATATTTCATACTTTTAACTGGGCTATGAGAAATAAGTCCACTTATTCCCGCAGTGACGTGATAATAGGATATAAATAACGCAATTTAAATTAATTTACTTTAAGACAAATAATAATGTTTTTAAAACGTCATTTTAGGTTTATAAAAACTGTTTTTTATCTGTAAAATATAGCTTCACAAGGATTTGTAACAACCGTCAACATCCTTATTACTAGAATTAGTGTTTCATTCTCCCCTCTCAAAAGAAAAACAAATACGTATTTAAAATTACTGGAAGTCACTTCGAACGCGATCTATACACAATATACAGGACGGACCGATTCTTAAACAAATTCAAATCTACCTACTAATAATCTATCAAGGTCCCAGTGTTGCTAAATAATTGGAAGCCACTCTGTGCTCGATCTCGATGCATTGGGGCTGCTCTATATACATATTGTGTATATCGGGGGATGCCACAGCGCTACAAATCTATACGGACACCACTTCAACCGATATCAACCTGATATTGAGGCAGGAAGTGCATCTTAACAATGAAAACAGTTGATATTTTGTTCACTGATTTTTGCATCCTATCCGTTGATTCTCTTATCTTCTTCGCATATAAACATACATTTTTTGTACCATATATTTTACATCATTTATTTACCTCTTATCATTTATTATTTACCCGTTAATAATTCCTATTTTTGCTTCATTTGTAGTTTTCATTTCTCTAATCAGTCTTCATTTTCTTTCCTTGATATGCATGAATCGATTATGGTTTTTGTTTTACTCTCTGCTACCTTTCCTGTATTAAATAATCTTTGTATGAACTTCCTCATTCATTATACCAAATTGAATAATTTTTCGTTCATTTATATTAATTGTCCGTTCCTCACTTTATTAACGCTCTCAAATAATAACGGTACTGTTTCCTGATCTACTAAACGGTGTGGCTGACAACAATTATCTGCAATCATCTACTTTTAGTTAACAATCAACAGGTGCTTATTTAAATCCTAAACAATCAAGTATTTTATAATATATATTTTATATTATTCAAAAATTTAAAGAAAAAGATTTTTTTTTTAAATTATGACAATGATATGGTTGTTTCTTTACTAATCACAATAATAATCCCTAAACAATAAAAGTCAATAGCCTATTGTTATTTTATCATATTTGTTAACACATTTTGTTAAACAATGTATTTCACAATAATACCAACCAAACAACCGTTCTTGTAGAGATCTGGACGACATTATTTTGGTTACACGTATTTTAGTAAGCAAATATTGACTTGATACTAATAAATTTATTTCAAATCATAAAAAAACAATATACAAATTAAGATAGCATGTCAAAAAAGTATTTATCGATTATTAAAGCATATTAGAGATGTCAACAAAGCATTACTGTTAAAGTTTGACATCAATTGCTAGAGCGTTCTCAACTGAATAATGTTACTCTAAATCCTATTACAAATTCTGAGCAAAGAAATTAATATGAACAAAATCTCCTTGAAATATGAGTGAAAGTTGAAGTAAAATGTGTGCTTCTGGGATTAAATTTTGGTTACTCTAATATAAATTCATGCCAATCAATAACTAAATAAGTTTTTTGTGACATTTGAATTAGCTCATCAGTGGTTGTATATCGACTTATGGTACAAATTTGTGTATGGTCAATTGAAAAGGCTGCATAATTTTAAAAGTTCAAATTTCGTTGCCGATTTTCGTAATAATTTTTTTTGTTTCAGTAGTTGATATTTCAAAATATATAGTTTAATTTTTTTGGTATTAGGATCACCAATTTAGCGTCTTATTCAGGATTGCTAGAAAAGGACTCTCGTTACTCTTTGTTGCTTGCTTTGTTCAATTGAATCATATTCTTTTCTCTGTGTAACTATGATTTAAATCATAAAAAAATATGAAAGTTCAATTTTTCTCGAGTCTTTTGCATTTAAAAAGTTCAATGCGTTTCAAATGATGAAAAGATTCATTCTCTAAATATGTAATAATAACAAATCGATAAAAAACAATAGAAAAACTCCAAAGAAAATCAATAAATCACAATAAAACTAACCATTTGAAAGGTTCCTTTATTATTTTGCTGTAACAATTTCTTTTGCCCTACCAATTATTTGATTTTACGTGGAATATGAATGCCCTCTTTTGTGGTCTCAACATTTTCATTGCTTTGTTTTTCTTTCCATATAGTGAATGACATTTTCAATCTTATATAATATGAGACGATTTTAAATTTTTTTGTTCATTATACACCCTAGAAATATGTAGATATAGTAAAAACCAAATAAAGTTGCGTTTACGTCACCAAGGGCGTATTTCTATCGCATGTGTGGCTACATTTCTATCGAAAAGTGCATATACTTAAATTTGTTAATTAATCGGTTCTAAAGATAACCCAATCAATAAAAAAACTCTTGTACCAAAATAATGTATAAGCAATATAGCTTTATTGGGTTTAGACGTCCCTCGATGTAAACATTTGTGTTAAAATTTTCATAAAGAAGCCTCCAATTATTTACGGTAAAATAGTCACTGCCAGAAATAATGTCATGTTGCCGCGTTGTTTGTGACTTTTCTACTCGTGTATTGTCATCGATTTCTGAGGTTATAGTTACGTGCTTTATAAAATTTTCTTGTGAGAAATATTTATAATCAAAACTGTTTTTGTTTTCAAAACAACAAAGCATTTTCTTCTGTGATTGTTAAAATGTTCAAACAGCTGAATAGCCGATGCAAAAAACTTGTGGCTTCATTAGTAAATTATTTTGAACAAGAAAGAAATAAGAATGGTCCTTTGTTGCCCTTAAATGCTGTACAAGAGGTAGGTAATACGTGAATAAAATATCCTTACTTTACTTTACGAAAATTTCTATTATTTTAGCGTGTAGCTGCTGCTTTAAAAATCAGTGTAAGAACAGTAAGCGATATTTGTCAAACAAAGAAAAAAAGTGAAGAGTTTGAGTCATCAAAGAAAAAACGTTGCGCTCATAAAGAGTAACAAATACAGAAACTTTAAATACAAGCTCTATTCGTGATACCATTTACAACATGTACCAGAGAAGTAAATATAATTACGACAATTGAATATTTAACATTTTTATTTCTGTATGCTCTTAGAACAGCACATAACGATTCAATCATTGTGGTCCCAACTAAGAGAAAAAGAATTATTTAATTGTAGTACCACTTCTTTAAATAGATTGCTCAAAGAACTTGGGTTTAAGTGGATGAAGGATAATCCACGACGAGGACTTATGGAATTACCTAATGTTGTTTTGAAAAGAGTAGAATTCTTAAGATATTATAAAGAAGCAAAGGACGAAGGTATATACCGATTTGTGTTCATCGATGAAACCTGGATATTTCAAAATGGCATCATAGGTCATTCATGGCAAAATGAAAATATCAAGAGTGTTAAAACCACTAAAACGGATGGCTAAAGGTTTGTTGTATTGCAAAACATAAGTGGTTACTTAAATATTATTTAAATAATATTATTACAGATATATTATACTCCATGCTGGAAATGAAAACGGATTCATTGAAGGTGCTGAAGCAATATTTTGTTCAAAAACCCAACTTAATGATTATCATGGGGAAATGAACCAGGCAAATTTCTTGAAATGGTTTGAATATCAGTTGCTGCAAAATTTAGAGAATCCTTCTCTAATTATACTTGATAATGCACCTTATCACAGCATGTTATTGCATAAAACTCCAAATACAGGAGGGTCAAAATGTGCTATTCAGGAATGGTTGACAGAAAAAAACATTCCCTATTCTCACATGATGTTCAAAACAGAACTGTTGCAAATCGTTTCTCAGTAAATATACAGATATATTCTTACTTATTGCCATTTATTTTAAACATTTTTTTTGTTTTTTTTTAGAAATAAGCCACCAATCAAGTATATAGTGGACGATATGGCAGAACGGTATGGACACAAAGTTTTACGTCTTCCTCCTTACCATTGCATATTCAACTCTATCGAATTAATTTTGGGCATAGCAAAAAATTACTACAATAGGCATACTGGTAGGAATGGTAACAGTGCGAATAACTGCCTGAACATGTGGCACGAGGCACTGCAAATGGTAACTCCTGATATGTGGAAAAATTCTATACAACATACCGAAAGAGAGATATTTGAATGGTATGAGAGGGAAAGAATATTTGATCGTCCAGAAATTAGTCCGATAGTTATAAATTTTAATAGTGAAGAGAGTGACACTGATGTGTCATTATATTGATTTATTAAAAGATTTGGTAAGTCAGTAATAACCTTATCACTTTTATTCTAGAATTCCTTACTTTGTGAAATCTATTCATAAATTTAATTAACAAAAAACGTAAACGAAATAACTCCACACTATATTAAACGAAAACTATCAAACTATCGATAATTTTGTAGTTTTCATTTATAATATTGTGAAATTTTCTACATTTACGTTTTTTGTTGACTTCAGTTATTTTCTGTTAATTTCCATATTTCGTGAACACTCCGACAACGCTACAAATGTTCACAATGATGACGTAAACGCAACTTTATTTGGTTTTTACTATATATAGTTCGATAATTATGAACAATCAAAAATAAGCAAATATGGCATACAGTTGATTATAAAAGTACGTTTATCTAAAGAATGATCTGTGTCTGTGAGATTACTTTCTGACTAGGACAAAATTAATATTAGATTGGTATATAAAACAATCTGATCCTAGCTTAAAACTGAGGAACGTATACCCGTAATAATAGAGTCTAGAGATGAATGACATATAATAATTTGGGAAAGAAATTTTTGCTGGCTCTTAACCAAAAACGACTTTTAAACTATGAACGTCAAGATGACGACTATAAGAAATATAATTGAATCTCAAAAAATAAATGTGAAAATATCAACAATTAGTTTTGAGATGGGCGATCAATAACAGCAAAATTAAAAGATAATTATGGTATCTATACGTTTGAAATTTTTTAAACGGAATGGAAGTCATATATCCTGCATTACAACAGCGATCCAACGAATTCCATCAACAAATGAAGACCTATGAGATACTGAGTAAATATTCGTTAAATAATGAATACGCCTTGTAAACTAATCTGTCATATTCGGTCAATAATTACCCGCACCCAGATAGATAAATAAAACAAGGTTGCTAGAAATACGTTTTTGTTACAACTAACTACACTGAATACTGCAATGGAATTAGTAAGAATAGTGCTCAGTAAATAAGAAGTGAATTTTCATTTCATATTTAGCCACATTACATAATATTCAATATAAAGTAGTTACGCGAAGAAATATTGAAGAATATCGTAGTGTCATGTTATATGAGATATACTCAGTGACATAGAAACTCGAACACCCAGTAAAAATTATTTTGTTTCGGTAATATTTAGCATACATATCAGGGAGTTATTAATATGTAAATGATTAAAATTTCACTCCAATCGGATGAGGATAGTCTAACCTTCTGCTCACCAACTTGAAAAATGGGTTGACGCTCCACGATTTCTTACACATTCCCTAATGCGCCATAATCAGGTGATCAATATCCTCCTGGGGTATCTCATTTTACGCCACCTCTATCTCATGGGGAACAGCAATCAGAGTTTGAGGAGAAGCTGCAAATTTCTTAAGCTTCTACCGATTATGTCCCACACATGTTCAAATGGGGACAAATCCGGGGATCTTGGAGGCCAAGGTAGGAAATGAATTAGGGCCTGGTGAAAGTAATACAAGGTTTGTCGAGCAATCTGAGGCCGAGCGTTATCTTGCTGAGAAGTTGGATTTTGAAGTGTCCTGAGGTAAGGAATCAGATGAGGTTCCAATATTTCTTGAATGTATCCATGTGCATTTATATTGCCCCTGATGAAGAATAAAGGTGACATTGAGCTTTTAGCAATGGCACTCCATAACATAACTCCAACAGTGCGATGTACATGCCGCTCAACAAAAAATTGATTGAGGGTTACGAATTTTGCCTCGTCTCCTTCACTGAAGACGCTCAAACTACAAACGATATTATTGTTGTAGTCGAAATTGTAATGACCGGAAAATAAAATTTTCAATTAAACCATTATCACATCATCAGATAAAAACGAAAACTACTATATTGTAGTACTTTTTTAAATTTTAAAGTACTATAAAAATAAAAATTCTGTTACAATTACCTACATCGTTTGTGGTAAGTGTGAGCTTAAAATGAGATTTCTTAAACCACTTTATTCGATTATTGTAGGTTTTCATGGACTACTATTCTTACTACAAAATTAAACATTATACTACAATATAGGGTGTATAAGAGTACGCATGAGTATAAAAGTACTCACGCTTATTTTTAATATATACCACCACCTATTAAATAGTCTAAGCAGTCAGTAATATTCCAAATAACATGCGATAATAGAGGCAAAAGTGGACATCTACATTACTGGCACACCTGTTATAAGTATGGATGATAATGTTTACGCGGGTTGACGATCTAGTTGCTGGTGCTTGGTTTTGAGTGTTTTGCTAGGTGAGTACCGGGGCTTTAGAATAGTGAACGTTCTTGTATGATTTTTTATAATATTGTTATTATTTCTATAGGTACAAATTAAATAGAAACATGGTATTACAGAAGATATTAACTAAAATCTAGAATTTTTCTCATATGCACAGGGCGAACTCTTATACTGCGAAGTGCGAACTCTTATGCGACAAATTTCTGTAGTGAATATAGTATAGAAATCAAAGTTTTTTTTGTAGATTACTAAATTCCGAAAAAGAGCCGTTATAAAGGTAAAAGCGACCGAAAGCTAGTGTTTACCAAAGAAAATTTATAGGAGATTAAGTGGAAAATCACAGAAGGTTTTAGTAAAAAAAGTATAGTTAGTGAAACGGGAATAAATGAAGCAACTGTAAGAAAACGGTTAGAAGCTGGAACCGTCCCAAGTTCTTTAGGACGATTTAAAACGTATATTCCTGCAGATATGATTTAGCACAACAAGTAAATGATCTGGATCTACGTTTTTATGGTATAACCAAGGAAGATCTGAAATTCGCGGCTCACAAGTTTGCTGCAGCTAACAAAATTCAGCACGGGTTTAACAACGTCAAAAATTGACAGGCGAGTCGTGGATAATACGGTTTTATCATCGACACAGAATAACACTTCGACAAAGAAACGTTCAGTGGGTCGAATAACGAGTTTCAATAAAGTTCAAGCAGATCGGTTTTTTAAAAATCGCAAGACCCTTTATATAAAAAAAAATACCCACCAAACTCCATTCATGTTATGGACGAAACAGGTGTACTGACAGTGCCTAATTAACTACCGAAGGTTTTATCTAGCAAAGAAAAAAACTGGTCCTAAAAGTAGCTAGCGTAGACCGGGGACAGCTCGTCACAGTCGTATGTTGCTTTAGCTTCGATATTTCTCAGAAAAAGGATGAAGGATAAGCTCTTTTAAATGCACTTACTGGTATATATACAAAATGATTTCGGAGTCTGCGTTTATTAACAAAGATTTAAAAAGTGTTTTTAAATGAAACTCAAGGTCTCTAGTTAGTTCCACAATATAATACAAGTTATTGAAAATTCTAAAAAATTGACAATTGTTTCGATAAATCAATATCATCGTCAGAATGACAGAAGTTACATTTCATTTTATGCCTACCTGATGTTTAGTAGTTATATTTTTGGCCAGACCAAGAAGTAACCTAACTTGTGATTGGCTTAATATATGTTTATAGAAAAAAGAAGAAGATGTGATATTACAAATATTGAAGCTTAGATATTATTAGCCCTATGGTGATATCCTGGATATCATTTTTCCAATTAAGATCAGTATAACTGTGCAATGATATAGAAAACCAGGAAAACTATATCTGCTGATCTTTACAATTATCACTTAATAAGACAGTTTATTAGTGGAGAATTCCCTAGATTTAACTGTTCATTGACAACTTCATATTGTGGGTTTCTTAAATGTCTTCTAATTTCCAGTTCTTCAAGGAAATCCAGTTCTTGTTTCTTTTCACAAATATGCAGCACTTCTAGTTCTGTGTTAGGTGTCAATGAATGATTGGTGTCAAGTAGATGTTTTGCGTAGTGAGATTTATCTGGTTGTTTTAATCTGTAAGCTCGTAAGTGCTCACTGTATCGTATTTCAAAATTCCTAAGGGTCTGACCCAAATAGACAGCATTACATTCTGGACATTTGAGTTTATATATACCTGACTTCTTTAATAGTGGTATTTTTGTTTTTACATTTAACAATTTTGTACTAACGTTACTTTCTATTTTAAAAGAAATTGTTGCATTTGTTGCTGAAGATATTATCTTTGAAATATTATTAGAAATATTTCCTGCATATGTGATGGTTTTATAAGTTTTAATTTCATCAGCTTGTTTAGGATATATTAGTTGTAATGCCACTTTTTTCTCTTTTTTACTAATTAGTTTATTTATCATATCTAATGGATAACCGTTAGATGTTGCTATTTGTCTAATTACAACTAATATATCCTAAACAAGCTGATGAAATTAAAACTTATAAAACCATCACATATGCAGGAAATATTTCTAATAATATTTCAAAGATAATATCTTCAGCAACAAATGCAACAATTTCTTTTAAAATAGAAAGTAACGTTAGTACAAAATTGTTAAATGTAAAAACAAAAATACCACTATTAAAGAAGTCAGGTATATATAAACTCAAATGTCCAGAATGTAATGCTGTCTATTTGGGTCAGACCCTTAGGAATTTTGAAATACGATACAGTGAGCACTTACGAGCTTACAGATTAAAACAACCAGATAAATCTCACTACGCAAAACATCTACTTGACACCAATCATTCATTGACACCTAACACAGAACTAGAAGTGCTGCATATTTGTGAAAAGAAACAAGAACTGGATTTCCTTGAAGAACTGGAAATTAGAAGACATTTAAGAAACCCACAATATGAAGTTGTCAATGAACAGTTAAATCTAGGGAATTCTCCACTAATAAACTGTCTTATTAAGTGATAATTGTAAAGATCAGCAGATATAGTTTTCCTGGTTTTCTATATCATTGCACAGTTATACTGATCTTAATTGGAAAAATGATATCACCATAGGGCTAATAATATCTAAGCTTCAATATTTGTAATATCACATCTTCTTCTTTTTTCTATAAACATATATTAAGCCAATCACAAGTTAGGTTACTTCTTGGTCTAGCCAAAAATATAACTACTAAACATCAGGTAGGCATAAAATGAAATGTAACTTCTGTCATTCTGACGATGATATTGATTTATCGAAACAATTGTCAATTTTTTAGAATTTTCAATAACTTGTATTATATTGTGGAATTAACTAGAGACCTTGAGTTTCATTTAAAAACACTAATATGAGCATATTCCACGAAGTAAGGGTCGAGACAGTCAATTTCAGTCAAAGATTTAAAAACTGTAGTCTTCAGGAAAAATCACATAGATTTACTCTCCTCACCACCTCAAGCAAGCCACAGAATGCAACCGCTGGATTTTGGATTCTTTGGCCCATTAAAGTATGCTTACAACAGGGAGCGTGGTAAATGGATGGTAAATAACGCGGAAAAAGTAGATGCACACACAGATTCAACTTTCCGGATATTGGAAAATCCGAGAAGTCATTCAGAGCTTCCGAAATCTACCCTACAATCCAGATCAGTTTAACGATGATGACTTTGCGCCTTCCTGTATGACGGACGCACCCATTAATTTAGAAAATGTCCCGCCCAATGAAGAAATCGCGGGAGAAGTAGAAGAGATCGAATCATCTACCGGTGGAGAAGTGGAAGAGTCAAAATCCTCTACCGTGGGAGAGCTGGAAGAGCCCGAATTCTCTACCGTGGAAGAAATGGACGAGCTAGAATCCTCTAAAAGTATTCCAATACAGGTAACACCACCACCGCTAGATATTGCCAATCTTGATATAGTATGTGAAGATGGGATAATTATATCAAATAATTTGCAAAATTTGAAGAAGAGGCTTCAAATCGGTCAGTCAGTCGCAAATAAAAGAAAAACCAAATCGTTGCAAATGCATATCACAAAAGTCTGAAATACTATCTAGTACTCCATTCAGGGATTAGCTTGAAGAGCTTGCTGCGATAGAGAAAGGAGAAGAAAGTTGGAGTAGTAAAAAGAAAACTAGTTGTCAGTAGCTCAACACATCATAAACTAAATAAGTTGCAAAGTATGATAAATAAATGTGACGAAAAGAATGTACGTTGTCCAGGATGTGGAAACCTGGACTCATAATCATTGGAAGATCAAAACTGGATTATATTATGTTCTTTCTGTAACAGTTGATGGCATGAATCTTGCACCACGTATATGATAGGAGCCTTCGTTTGTTTTAAATGTTCAGTTGATTTTTTAATGTTTTGAGTTTTTATTGATAACATATTAAACTTTTCCTAATGAAATTTTATCATTTTACTAGCAATCACCTACATATGGTTTTACTTCTAACCTTTTTTATGCCAAGATATGGTGCGTACTCTTGTAAACGTCCGTGTATAAGAGCACGCGTTTGCAAAGTGGTGAAAAAATATAAATATCTCATTTTTCTGAAATAATGTAGGGCGCAAGATATTAAAAACTTGTTTGGTGATAATTACTTTCGATTACGAAATAAAAAATATTATATATTCGTGTGGAATTGACAAATTACGTTAGGTTTTCTACCAAGTGCGTAACTCTTATACACACTTAACCTACTACAGATGATTTTATATATATTGAAGTAATTTTTGTTTTTATCAAATGATGTGTTAATTGTTCAATTTATGATTTCAATTTTCGGGTATTACACTTTCTACTACAAAAATAAAAATGTTACCTACATCGTTTGTAGTAAGTGTGAGGTTAAAATGAAGTCGGGTTCTAAGTTCATACGGATTTTTATGATAAACGTGTACGTGAAATATTTTTGAAATAAAATAATATTTACTGGGTATGTCACTGAGTAAAGTTTCTGTCCAGGGTACTAGTGAACATGTTGGCTCTGTCCGCCAACAGCAGTATTGTTTGTGGCTTTATAAATAGATTCTATTCCATTCCCAATGAATTCAAGTCTTATAGCTTGATTGAAAATATCCCACCATTACTTCATTTTCAATCAAAAATGTCATACAATTCACGGAATGCTAAATATAAATTAACTTTTTCTCCATAACTTCCTAGGACATTAAGAAGTTGAGCTATTTTTGGCACTAGAATATGTATTAGTTTATAACCTCCGTTTTCATTACCCCCTATATATGGGCTAAATAAATAAGCTGAGAAAATATGCTACACTTGAAATAATCCAACAAAAACACAATCATAGCCAATGGATTAAATTATAATGGTAATATTCATTTTATATTGTTCGATTTTCATGAATATTATGGAATCATCGGTTTAGAAGATATATTGAAAATGAAATTTAATATAAATTTTTGCAGTAAACATTTAATTAGTTACAATGTTTTTATTCCTTTAAAATTCAGATTACCAGCGGACAATAAATTATAATTTTCTGTAGGTACAACTGACAAATTATTAGAATCTATACCTGGAAGAAAGCACATTTAAGTAAATCTAAACTTGTGGCTGATTCCTTATCAGGTATAAAGACACGATTTCAATGTAAATGAAATAGATTCAGTACCTGATTTGTCAGATTTATTTAATATTGAAAATGTTATAGACAATAATGAAAATAATATTCATAAAATTTATATATCTGATAATCAATCACCAAATAAAAGTTTTGTATGGAACGACACCAATTTAGAAATAATTCATACGAAATAATAAGAAATACAAAAAAATGGATAGGCAAATAATTAAAACAAATAAAAATATACGAATTCTTAAAGAAAAAGTCAATTGAATAAAAATGATATGGAAAATGAAAACTTTAACAAGGAGATAGAAGAAAATAATCAGATTACAAATAATGAAATTGATAAAAAGAGTAAGAATATAAATGAAACTATAAATGAAAAAATTGAAGAAAGGAACGAGAAAACGGATGAAAATATTAAGAAGAATAGGAATAAAAAAATGTTTTTAGAAATAAGAAGATAGAAGAAAATAACAAGTGCGTAAACAAGAGGAATGGCGGAAGCAATGAAAAAGTAAACAACAAAATTCAAGATCGTAAAGATAAAATAATGGGATAATCCAACATTCAAGGATTACAAGATTTTATACGAAAACATTGGGAACATTTCGCATTAAGATGGTTCCCAATACAAGAAGTAATTAAATGATTTAAAATATATGGAAAATTTATGTACATATGTAATTAGAATAGATATAAGAACTGATATTATAATAACAATAATTAAATAATTATTATTTATAGCAGTAGATCTAGACATAAATAACAGTAAGATAATTAAACATAGAAATAGATGTAAAAATAATTTTGAAAGAAAAATATTCGAAAATTCTAGATTATATGTAACAATACCCAAATTTAATATGGAACAAAATATAATAAAATTCTATGAGCAAGAGGGCACGAAGTCCCACTTTTAAGTTAGTAACTTTTTTTTTTAATTTTTAAATTTAAATTTGTACTTTTATGTATATTATGTTTTGTATTGTTCGATTTACTTTGTCTATGTTAGATAAATTTTTTATAATTATTTTATATATATGTATATATATGTATATTTATATATACAGGGTGTCCCACGACGATTAAGACAAGTAATATATCAGAATTGGGCAGTGGTAGATAATTATAATTTCGGGGGTGTAAATTAGAGCAAATGCTGCATCTTTTCTTGATATTGTGTTACCCAATGAGGTATTTATTTTTGATCACGTGACGTCGCATTCAAAATTATTAATGGGACAACCTGTATATTTTTGCCTTTCTGTGTTCCTCCCGATAAAACAATTCCAACTAACTACCACACTTGGGGTCTAAAGTGATTAATTCAAGAGCTACAGGTACTTGAAGGATTGTAAGTTAAAAAATTCATAATTGAATCCCCTGTAATTTTCGGTAATCTTACATTCGTACGTAATGATTAAGACGAACCAATATTATAATTTTTAATAATACTTGAAAGTTAATAATGAAACGACCTGTATATCATGGAGTAAAATTACATAGAATTGTTTTTTTTCCACAAAAACTTGTTTACCTATTAATATCGATTAAAAAGTAGCATTGCAAATCTTATAAAATAACTATTCTGACAGTTATTGGCACTTTTGACATTATCATGGCAAACTTGACATTACGCAGTCTTTTTTATAAGATTTGCTATGCTACTTTTTAATCGATATTTAATAGGTGAACAAGTTTTTGTGGAAAAAAAACAATTCTATCTAATTTTACTCCATGATATACAGGTCGTTTCATTATTAACTTTCAAGTATTATTAAAAATTATAATATAGGTTTGTCTTAATCATTACGTACGAATGTAAGATTGCAGAAAATTACAGGGGATTCAATTATGAATTTTTTAACTTACAATCCTTTAAGTACCTGTAGCTCTTGAATTAATCACTTTAGACCCCAAGTGTGCTAGTTAGTTGGAATTGTTTTATCGGGAGGAACACAGAAAGGCCAAAATATACAACTTGTCCCATTAATAATTTTGAATGTGACGTCACGTGACCAAAAACAAATACCTCATTGGGTAACACAATAACAAGAAAAGATGCAGCATTTGCTCTAATTTACACCCCCAAAATTATAATTATCTACCACTGCCCAATTCTGATATATTACTTGTCTTAATCGTCGTGGGACACCCTGTATATATATATATATATATATATATATATATATATATATATAATATTATTGTGCAAAAATAAAATTTATTAAACAATACATTGATCCTAAAAGAAAGTAAGCTTTATATTTTCAAAATGAATCTTTAATGAAAATATTTGGAGTAAGCGCTCAAAATACATTTAAAAATTCAATTTTTAAATGTGTTCATTGCACAAAAGTATTAGAAGATGTAGAAACTATAGAAGAACAAAAATAGAAAATGAAATATTATCATGTATATAAAAAAGGACAGAACTTCACTATACCACAACGGGAGACTAATAAAGATTTAACCCTTAATCAATTCATCAAATATTAAATTTTTTCATATAATAATTTTATTCATTCTGTCACTCAATTTACACCATTCGGAATTATTAAGGGACATATAAATAAACCTGACCCATTTGATTTGAATGATCATTTAATATTATCCCATTATGTGCAAAATCATAAAGAAGTCTCTAAACTTTTGTATGAAAAAATTCAAAATAAAAATGCTCAAGTTAAAGAAAAAATAATTAGTAAAAGAAATGAAAATAGAACTGAACCACCAATATATTCAAATCAAGATACTGCTTATATACAAACAAAATTTTAAAAAAAAAACAAAGATTATTAATGATTCAGGTATAATATTAGAAACCAATAAAGGAAAGTATCATAAAAATATAATCGGAAAATCCTAAAGTAATTCTGAAATATTGTTACAGAAAGATGAAAGTGGCAACGATAGCTATGGTAATTCTAGTTCTTCAACTTCATACTAGGTATAAGGCAGAAGATATTATACAAATAACCAAATTAAATAACTTACTTTTACCTATTAACCTGGGATCCTGTAGACTTATTTATACAAAACATACATTTGTATATTATATAGATTTAAGAGAAATTAGTTAACAAATAGATACTATAAGACAATATTTTTTATAATTTAAGTATTGTTACGCCAATGATGCAAACCTTCAAAAACCATTATAGAAGAAGTAACTAATAATGAAGTTTTGATCATCCCAAATCCAGTAGTAACAGTATTGTCCAAATGCAACGTCAGTGTTTATTTATATATAGAATATAGATAAATGTAGTTTATTCTAGATTTTAGTTTGACATTAATTGTTCAGCTAAATCTCACAGTGTAACAAATTTTTTGTTAATAAATTTTAAAAAAGAGTAGTTTGGTGAGTAAAATACGTAATTCGAATGTGTTTTTTTGATGTATTTATTTGAAAAAATTCTACTAGTGTTAAATCAATTGATGATCAATTTATTACCTTGTATTAATTGCTGATTTGTACTAGACGTAGACATTACGTTAGTGATTTCGTCCATACTATATTCTTCATTGACTATTCTAGCTAAATGGACTATGAATAAAATGTAATACGGATGTTATGATCCAATTTTCTACATACTACAAACAAATTTTGTTTGAGAAAAGCATTCGTTACAGCCGTCAACTTATTTCGTAAGAATTTAAAATGAAGAAATGATTACTAACACTTACATCAAATCTATAATCATAATAAACACCACGGATACTAAAATTTAAGAATTATTGGACATTTATTTATACCAACACTATGACGTTTTTAATGATGGATTGTGTTTCGAAATATGTATAAATCAATATTTTAATACAAGAGAAGTTTATTTTATTCAGCCAATATTAAACAGAACTGAACTGAAACGTTTTCTGTTTAAAACGGATATTTGAGTAAAATATTTTTGATACAGTTGGTCACTTCATCCCACAGTTCTTTCAAAAAATTCAATTGTTTAGATATGAAATATTTTTGTACTGTTCTTAATTGAACCGCCTATTTATTATTCCATTTTACTGTTACTGAATAAAAAACTTCAAACAATTTAAATTAGTTATATCGTTCCAATACTTAGATGCAAAGTTATCGAATTGCACAAAACAGGTAACGAGAGTCACTAAAAGGTGAAATAAACATAAAATTGAAAGCTTTTTTTTAATAACTTTGCTTAAAATCCCTTTTAAACTTAGCGATTCTCTTTCTACAAATCTAACAATTCATATATTTTCAATATCGGCTGTTACAAACGAACCCGAAACCAATAGGAAAAAACGCTAGTTTTTTGCTAGCTCTAGCCGGCTGACGTTCATTTCACATTTTATATTTCTTCTTCCTTGAACCGTCTAACTAGTCCAGGAGGAATCGGAGCATGAGTACCGAAAACTATTCCACCTCAATTTTTTTATGCGATCCTCTTTGAATTGCCCTACTGATGATATAAATGCATGTTGCCATGGGGCAACCTAGTGCCATATTGTTTAAACAATTGGAAGAAATTGTTATTTTTCAACCGGACAATTTTTTTTATATTCTTTATTGAAATACAAATAAAGAAGGTCCTATGACTTTTCACGATAAAGTTAATATTTTTAGAGATATGAATTTTTAAAGGTTCGAAAAATCTCAAACTTGGGTACTTTTGACCCATGAAAAATATATTAAAAAAATATAAATAATAATTTTTTAAAATTCTTTATACAATAGTTGATAATATTCTTAATAGAGATTTAAGAAAATTTCATTGTTTATACCTGTTTTTTAATTGTTAATTTCGCGCGCTCACAAGTATGCGTCGCTACCTTTAAGTAACGCCGTCTCTCTCTGACTCATGCGCTGCATCGACCTCTCTGTGTCCTGAATCATTATTTATTATTTATCTAAGAAACCATTAACTTCATCAAGATTGGTAAAGAGAGCAATGTTATTAATAATTAAATTGTCTACAATTTGTTTTTAACAAAAGGAATTTAAGTATGAATCGGAACATGTAATTAAAATTACTTTTTTGTTATTATCATAGTAATTTATGCATTTTTATCAACAATAATAAGATATAATGGTATTTGAAAAATTTTTGGAATCACAATTATATATAAATAATAAGCTTTTGCTCAAAACATACATTTGGATAAATGAAAAAACAGGTGAGACGAACATGATTTATAGTTGTGAGACATGGATATTGAGCAAAAAACTAACTGGTATAAATGTAATGGAGATAGGATTCTTGAGTAGAATTAAAAATTAAATGAAAACAGAAAAGGGGACGAAATATACAGAGTATGGCGCGAAGAGTTTTGATTGAAGTTTATGGTGGATGAAGTTATGTTAAAAATGTTAATCTTTATTTTCAAATTCTGCATAACATTTTAGATAAAATTGGTGTACTCAAATTGTAGCATTTTCGAGATATTTTCAATTTAAAAAAATCCAAGTCCACAATGTAATCACTGAATTTCATTACATTTTTAGATGTATTACGTTTCCGCCCAGCCTATCTAATATGCGAGAAAAGTATTGGTTTACCCCAAAAAAAGTTGGAATTTTGAAATTTTTTTTAAGATATTTTCACGATTTCCATCAACAACAACACGTAAAAACGGTTTTTAGACAAAAATCCTGTGTGTATGTCGTCGTCGTTGTCGTCGTCGTTGTCGTTGTCGTCGTCGTCGTTGTCGTTGTCGTCGGCCACTTTTCGTTACATGTCTTGTTAGCACGATACAGCCTCCGGAGTGCAACAAGTCACCAATTTTATGATTGCATATTGTTAACGAAATGTCACAGGTGAACCCTATTGATTTTCAGCTCACCAGAGCCAGTACAACGGGTGCTATGGTACTTGAAGTACGACATTTTGTAATTTTTTGAGAAATGTCAGTTTGTTAGCACGATACAGCCTCTGGAGTTCAACAAGTCACCGATTTTATGATTGAATATTATTCAGGACATCACACAAATGAACTCTATTGATATTCAGCTCACCAGAGCCAGTACAACAGGTGCTATAGTACGATATTTTTGTCATTTTTGGGGAAATTTCAGTTTGTTAGCACGATACAGTCACCTGAGTATATACAAGTGACCAATTTTATGATTGGATATTATTCAGAGCGTCTTAAAAATGAACCCTATTGATACTCAGATCACTAACGCCAGTACAACGGGTGCAATGTTACTTGAAGTACCAAATTTTTGTCATTTTTGGAGAATTTTCAGTTTGTTAGCACGATACAGCCTCCAGAGAGTATACGATTGATCAATTTTATGTTTGAATATTCTTCAAGGTGTCTCACATATGTACCCTACTGATTTTCAGCTGACTAGAACGAGTACAGCGGGTCCTATTAATTCAGATATATTTCATTTTTGGAGAAATTTCGGTTTGTTAGCCACCATACATCCCCCGAAGTGTTACAAGTGACAATTTTATGAAAAACTATTGTTCAGGGCCACAGATGCGGAAAAGTCTATTTTTTAAAACAAATTTGTTTGGTATTGGTATACCTTATACCTAATACCGACCACTTTTGTGAGAATTCATTATTTTCTGGAGAAAGAACCACACTTAATTACTTTAACTTTAGTAAAGCGTAAGGCCATAATGACTGTCAAAAAATTGATAGAAAGTTAACTGTTTATGTTTGCAGTATACTTGTTTTGACAGTTTTCTTTACCAGTTGGTATTTCACAGTGAATAATGGCAAATGTATGATTTATGAATGGCTACTCAAATCTTATTATTATTTACGATGAGTTTAATAGAATTGATGAATGGATTAGCCGTTTTTCAGATAAACGAGAGGCGACTGGTAATAAGAAGATTGCTTAGCTGGTCAATTTGACAAGTTTGCAAGGCATTCCTATTATAATTATTTAACATAATAGAATATAAGAAAATAAATATTTTACTTAAAACACTTACATTTTCACAATTTTTTTTTATAGGTTTGGGGCGGCACTTGGTTCGTCTATCTTTAGTTGAATGTTATTGGTAAATTGCCTTTTTTCCCATCAATTTTGGTACATTGAGGAATCAAACTATGAAAAAATGCTATGTGGAATGTATTTGAGAAGATGAACGGAAGTTACAGGAATATTTCTGGTGTATTGTGGGAATGATACCACATACTTATGCACGCGACAGATATAGCTAATTTGATTATTGAAGATTTGAAATTCGGTGCTCGTTAAGAAATTAGTAAAAACCAACAAATTAACTATTACAATTAGATTTATAGAAGATAATTTCACAAACTTCTTCTTACCAGTCAATAAAATAGTTCAGATGGTACATCGTATATAATAATGATAATAAGTTTATTTGCAGAAAAAAAATATCAATAAAATTTACAAAATAATTTGGGCAAGGTTTTGATGGTTTAGGAAGGAATTATTTTGTTTAGAGTGGACTGTAGAATTGTTATTTCCTTCCTTCACTCTCAGGTACCTCGCAGAAGACCTTCGTTTTCTGGATTAGGAAGCTGAAGACATATATTCAATTGACATTCAAACGCTTTACTGATAATGGGCACTTAATTAATTTTTTCCTATTTGTATAATGTTTGTTAAATATGAACTGAAACTTCTTCTCGAAGAACAAAAATATATAATGATTTATTTGACTTATTTCTCCATCAATACAATGACATAACTGCGTTATTTATTTTTCGATGACAGTTGTCAACACAATACCTACTTTTGTTTATAATTTAAAACGTCATGATGACTTATAACTATAACATTTGAAGAATATGAACCCTACACAGCAAGTAATACATTTTATTTTTATGTATAGAGAAACTTCCAGATTTTACTGATTTTGATATAATATTTAGATTTTATAGATAGAATATGACAAGTAAATATTTGAATTTCAATGACTCACTGTGAAGAATTCTCATAAATTCTGAACATAATTGTTATAAAGCAAAGCTGATACGAGTGCCATCTCTCAGAATTATGTACATTAACAAATTATGTATAGTGTGATCTAAAAAACGATACATTGTAAAAATGGGCTAATAATATAACATAGGTATTAAATAAAATTACAAAAATACATCGAACATCTTTTAATAAACAGTTAAAAATAAAATATGTTAAAAGCTGCTATTGATAAAATAAAACAAATTTATCCGCACTTGTGTAGCTCACGGGTTCGATCAAGTTTCAGGAGAAATTAGTTTCAGTTGGTGGATGATTTCATAAATTCTAAATGCTCCGTTGAGGATTTAGATATATAAACAACTTTCCGGTATCACTTTGCCACCTAAACCGGTAATTCTAAAATGGAGAACGCGGCTCAAAGCAAAGAAATATCAAAAAATCCGGAACTGAAGCTCCAATTACCTCATTTGGGACACAAGATGTAAATGTATGTGTCAATAGCTAATTTAAAATCTAAAATTTAAACTGCACCTGGAAATTATCATCAATTAATTTCCAAGAAAATTTTTTGCTCTAGTAAAAATCCAATGAAATCAGTTAATTTGAGAGGTCCGTCAAGCTGCCCCCCCCCCCCGGTTAGATTTTTTCTACCAAAATGCTAGTACACATAAAGGGCACCTAGCACAACCTAGCACAACAATTTTTATAGCTAGCACACCAACTGCTCACAATAAAAATGCTTTTGAATTCGGGTGGGGCCAGGTTAACGCTAGCCCCCCCGGTTGGAATTATGTCGCCAAAATGCTAGCACAGATAAAGGTCACCTAGCACACCATTTTTTATAGCTAGCACACCAACAGCTTACAATAAAAATGCTCTGAAATTCGGGTGGGGCCAGGTTAACGCTAGCCCCTCCCCCCCCCAGGTTGGAATTTTGTCGCCAAAATGCTAGCACAGATAAAGGACACCTAGCACACCTTTTTTTATAGCTAGCACACCAACAGCTTACAATAAAAATGCTTTGGAATTCGGGTGGGGCAGGGTTAACGCTAGCTACCTCCGGTCGGAATTTTTTCGTAAAATGCCACCACAAACGAAGGACACTTATCACAATCTAGCACACCATTTTTTATAGCTAGCACAACAACTACACTTTCAATTCTGGGGAGTGGGACGGAGGTCAGTGAAATAACGCCATACTTACTCGATGAATAAGTAAATGTATAAATGAATATGTAAAACGGCTGGTTTAATTGTTTCTTACTGTAGTTACGAAAATTTTTCGGAATATTCCACTCATATGGTAAAAATTCCAAATGAAGCAGGATCTTTTCGGAGATAACTCTCCGGCAGTGCCGATAATTTCCCTTTTAAATCCGTATCTAAGTAACGTCTAAGTAACAATTGTTGTTATTTTAATAATTTTAATTTAAAATATCATAAAAATGTCACGGTTTGAAAACGATTCTTCAAGTTTAATCCAAAAATAAGTGATTGAAAATGAACCAAAAAGGGTAATTAAATACCATGTAATGTTGTTTAAATAATATAAATTTCGCATTAATACAGTTTTATGTCGTCTAACCGAGAAATATTCTATCGAATTACACTCATGAAAATAGTTAGATCATTAGTTTTACTTATATAGTCCATATTACTTGTAATATTATTAGAAAGAATACATATTATTACAACCATCAGCCCTTCGGGGAAACCCTTTTCTTAACCCAAACATCTGATTCGGCCAGTTTGGATGTACCTACAAGAATTTTATTTACTCTTAAGACCCATAAAAACGGCATTATAAAAATGAGTCAAATTTTAACGATAGACTTGGTTTAACGACCCTTTTAAAAAGTCCGATTAGAACTTCAGATGGATTATACCTAGTTTTTAAAAAAATAAGAATACCTATGTCATCAATTTTGCAGCCTTCCATTTAATACCCATATTGTAAGAAAGCAAAAAAATTAGTCCACTTTCTTTAGTCCGCCAACTTTGGTGATCCGCCATGTTGAATTTAGAATGACGTCACATACCTAATCATGGATTGGCATGCAAACTAGACGTATATACAGAATTTCAAATCAATCGGTTGAAGATATCTGCTTCAAAACTGAGTTGCAAGATTGCAACCGAACAAACATGCATTGCCAGTTACATACTAAAAACATTGAAAAATACATAGTAGTGTTGGTGTCTTATGATATGCCACAGAAATATTCGAAGCTCTGATTAACCGGCTCTAAGAATTAAAAGCTGCACGTTCTAAGTTAACTTGGGAATTTAAAAAAAATCTGATAGTGAAATGCAAAATTTATGTTATCATTACAATGGTTAATTAACCATCAACTTCGGCAATAAATATTCTGGCAAATTTAAATATAAAGTTTGAGTGTTTCTTCTAAATAAGGACTACAGTGAACCACGATCAGTCTAAAACATGTATTCTCAATATATTGGAACATTTTTAGGGATCTCAGCCGCCCCTTCCCAGATTGCACAACTTTGTCCAAAGTACATATCCAACACGGCTTCGCTTTTTTGGACATTTTTTTATCCAATGTCTGTACGCAAACGTTTGTCGTTGCCTTTTTTATAGTATGACGTAATTTGCAACTTATTCGTGCACGTATTGTTTCTGATTCCGTGACTAAATGGTTGAATTTAATTATTTTGTTTTATTAAAATTACTATTATTTTAACAAAATTATTTTTAAAAGTGAAGGTTTTTTGTATTCTTTCGTTTTTTAGCATTAATTGAAAATAAATAGATAATTATTAATTAAATAATAGTTAATTATTAATTAATCAAATACCCTGCTAGATGGGAAAATATAGATATCACGCACAATCTGGCAACAGCTGTTTAGGGGCCATTTTTTATAGGAAAATGATGTTTAGGGAAAAATACATCCAACATTTTCATTCATTCGTGTAACCATAGCATTATTTTGCAGACGCCCCCCACCGCCTGAATTCAAAAGCATTGTCGATGTACTAGCTATTAAAAATTTTGTGCTGGGTTGTGCTAGATGTCTTTTCTTTGTGCTAGCATTTTGGCGAAAAAATACCAACCGGAGTGGGCTAGCGTTAACCTGGCCCTACCCGAATTCCAAAGCATTTTTATCGTAAGCTGTTGGTGTGCTAGCTATAAAAAATGGTGTGCTAGGTTGTGCTAGGTGTCCTTTATCTGTGCTAGCATTTTGGCGACAAAATTCCAACCTGGCCCCACCCGAATTCAATAGCATTTTTATTGTGAGCTGTTGGTGTGCTAGCTATAAAAATTGTTTTGCTAGGTTGTGCTAGGTGCCCTTTATCTGTGCTAGCATTTTGGTAACAAAAATCTAACCGGGGGGGGGGCAGCTTGACGGAGCTTAATTTTAGGTCATTTGATTGAACACAACCAATCAGAACAACATTATACTGAAAACAGATCCCATGGGCTGTTTCCACTCTATCGCGTTGCTATGGACACAATTTGATTATTTATTTCGATTTTGACGCTTCAAATATTTAATATTTCAAAATGACACGATTTGGTCTTAATACTGACGAGAATATTAATGAAATTATAGAAGCTCTGTACTTCTTTTCTATAATTAGCAAAAAAAATTTCTATCCGAATAACCCCCGAACATTAATAAATGCTCAAAAGTTTTATAACAACTTTCTCAAGCTTGTTGCTTATAGGCAACAGACCTCCGCCTGCGGCGTCGGTCTGTTTCCAAGCAACAAGCTTTCGAAATCTGTTATACAATTTTTTCGAACAATTATCAATGTCCTTGGGTTATTACTACTGAAAATAGAATATTTAATAATCACGAGAAATCTAAAATATAATTATTCGTTGGTTCATTCAATACTGAAAATTGATGAAGTGCATTCTTTTAATTTATGCTACACCAGATTAAGAACAGGTACAGGAAAATCGTATCGAAAAAGTTAAAAAATTAAAACAATATTTCTAATCATTCACCAACTTTAATAAGAGTATAATGTGTGAAAAACGTAATTATGTATTGTCAATAATAACGAAAAACTACTGTCTTGAGAATATTTTGAAAACTTTTAGGGTGGCCATAAATAAGAACGAATCAACATACGTGAAACATTGAAGAAACGGCAGCAGGATATAGGAAGATGATAATAGACATGATTGAAAATAAAGAACAGTGGTTAAACGAAATAACATTAGATTTTCATACAATTTTGCGATAAAAGATCTGTCAAAATACTGTACCATGTCTTCGATCGTAACAATATACATCATAACGAAATAAGAACAAATGGAATAACTCTAAGAGAGGACATTTACTAGATACTCAACGAATTTCACGAAAGAATATTGTCTCCATGTTATTGTACTCAATTTCATAAGCATCACTATAAAGTTGAGAAAATTCAATCAAACGCCAAATTTAAATAGTAAACTTAAGTATTTACAATATGAAAAAGATTACGAAAATATTTGATCCTATTCTAAAAATGTTGTAACTAATGAATATGATTATGTAGTGGCACCTGTATCATGAAGTTTAATGAGAGTTCATCTAATTCACACTAATGTCCTGATAACAACTTATATTAAAAAAAATACGTGGCTCTGCATATACTTTTGTGAAGGCTACCCGTGTTTAAATATACTGAGCTGTGTAATAAAGGTTGTACAACATCATCAACTGTTGAAAGAAAGCGACAACTGTTAGTTCAGTCTTCAGCTGAGACCAGAACTATATTCACAAATTTAATTTGTATAGAAGACGTTCATTTGATTAATGAAATGAGAAAATGTCATGTGCCTATTATATTAAAATAATATTCATTTTCATATTGAGATTCTAAACGAAACAATGAAAATAAAGTTTATGGTTGAACTGTTAAATTAGACTGGTAATTAAATTATATAATATATTTCATTACAGAAATACGTATCAAAATGTATGAACAAAAACCAATACACGTCCATAATTTTACAGGCACTTAATTCGTAATTCCAATAGAATATACTCAAATTACACAATAATCGAATTCCAATTTTTTTGTTTAGTTAAACCATGCATACACCGCAGACTTCTCAAATACTAAACTGAATGGTGTGTCAATTATTAAATTATATTATTTAATAGGGTATTAATTATATTAATAAGGATATTTGAATACCTAAAGTCCTAAATAACAAAATCAATATGTTTCGATTTTTAGTCTGGAACACTTTTTAATACAGATAATGGATCCAATATAATACCTTAAATGAAATAAATATGTATAGCGTATTATAATTTTTTGCGTTTATGTAAATTTTCAAATTCTAATTCATATATTTTAAATTGAAAAAGTCAGTAATTGTTATAAGAAGAATAGTAATCATTCACACCAATAAATAAAAATTATTCAAATATATAGGTAATTATTCCTACATTATTTAATTACCCTTAGAATTATCTATTCATATTTCCTTCACTTTCAACGAATAATTTCATAGTTTCATTTCGCCAAAATTCCAATTTATTTGCTTAACAAGATATAAATAATAACATATACATTTCCTTGCAGTGAATTTATTTAAGTCATTGAATGACTTGGGTAGAAATACTCAACTTCGCTGTGAGTTGACAAACTTTCGGCAAATCAAAATATAACCCGCGTTTAAACGATCCTCCGTCGTATATTGTAAATTACTAGTAATATTTAAAAAAATGCGAATTAAAAGCATTTACTAGATTAATAAATACCTTATCAATTCTACTACACATTAAAGGAAATCCATAAAACAAGTATATCCAAATAAGTCTTAACTCGGTATTGACATCTTGAAAGAAAAACAACAAACTTCACAAATACAAACCACCGCACTTTCAAATTCAATCTCGTCTTGTCAAGTCAAAGAACAGGAAAGTCGGTTACGTAATAGTTTTGAGCGGGAAATTTAAATAAACCGGCAGCGGCAATGAGAAACAGTTGAACGTACGAAATGAATTTATTCGACGCGAAACGAAATATAGTCAGAAACCTACTGAGTGTAGGCATACGGTCGAGCGGCATGCTACACTGTGTGCTGTGTTGTTTACTGTTTACTTGTCTGCTCGCCTAACCCGTATGAGAGATGTTGTTTACACAGTTTTATATTTAGAGTTTAGAGAAATGCAAAAGCAAACTAACTACACCTGCCTTCAGTGGAGATTCACAGGGGCGGATTGTAACAGATTGCAAGGAAAACTATTCAAAAACAGAAGTCCTGTGCACTGGATAACAGATGTATGCCTACTGCTATGTAGTGAAAAAAAAAACGTGCAGATTAGATATGTGAAAAACAGTTTTATTTGTTTGGTTGATTCTTATCAATATGTATTACAAAAAAGTGGGACAATAGAATGTTTCCTAAACAAAGTTACCGATTAATATTAAAACAATTTAATATATCATTCCAAACTCATTTTTACAGAGTGAACCAAAAAAATGTTTTGAACTTTTCGGCAAACTATTTTGTTAACATTGAGGTAATTACAATTATTCATCACATCTACAGAACAAAACAATCTTACATTAATTTTATGTTCTATTTCAATTCTTTGGAACTGTGTATTATAATTTCCAACAACAAAAGAATTGTATGAAAGTTACCAGATCGTTAAAGAAACCTCATTACCAGGGGGGGGGCTTAAGTTATTTGTCGATCATGCAAGCATTGATAACATTAGTCAAAATTTACAATTTACAAAAGATTATCCAACGCTAACTTAATGCATTTCTACAGTTCGTCTTTGTGAGGTTATTATGCTTCAGGATGTAGTACAGTCATATTTTTGATTCATCGCTTCATGTTTAACTGGTTTTAATTGCTCTCCATTATTTTTACGTTCGTTGCTACCTTTTCGCCTCTGTCGTTAGAAATTATAAGTATAATTACTAGAGGAGATGGCCGAATATGGGCCCCCATTTTATTTTTTTGAAATATTTTTTTTATTTTGAAAGTCCAGTTATCCGCGAATACTTTACGCTATTTTTTTCATTGGTACACTTTGAAATCATAAAATATTATTATTATATTATTATATTATATTATTACTACAAAAGTCCGTCCTCGATGCCCAGCCAAGCTTCATTTCATAAAAGTCCGCCCTCGATGCCCAGCCAACCCACTAAACAAGAAATATAACAAGTCTTTTTTGTGATGTTCTTTTTAGAGACTTTTCGTGATGTTTATTTAAAACGTTAATAAGATATCTCGCAGTTACATACACATACTTCTTTTTAACAACTTCCCATAGGAAACGTTCATACGATGTTAATTTGTATACTTCTCACTAATGTCACATACAGAACGTTACTGTAATATTACAAATTAACATCTTTCTAAGATGATCACATGTGTTGCAGTTACTTTTACATCTTTCGAAATAATTTTTATTAACATCGTACTTATTACGTCTGTACGACGTTAGTTCATAAAACTCTCAGTAATATCTCATATTAAACATCACAGTAACATAAAAAAGAAGAAAACAGAAGAGGAACTGATGAACGAAACATACAGTAGTTATCTGTGGAAACAAAAATGACAATCATGAAATGGCGGATGGTTTTGAGTTATGTGTTATATTTTATTTGCAGGAAGCACATATTTTGCAAGTAGTATTTGAATAAAGTGGTCTTCGTTTTCGTTAGTTCCTACTAAGCTACAGTTTCTATACTTAGTTATAATTCTTGTTATAATGGACGAACAACAATTGTTATCGGTAAGTACCTATTCCAAAATCATAATTATTAAAACTTAATACTCATTTAATACTTTAATCGTCTATAATACATTGATATTACCTAGTAATCATATTTTGAAACATCACAAAAGTTAAAAGCCACAAGCTGGGCATAAGCGGTTGTATAGATGTGCATGTGATGAAAACAAGAGGACAAAAAGGAAGAACATTATCACAATGTGATGTTGAAATAACATAACTGTAATATTTATTTGCATAGTGGGAAGTTTCGTGAAAGTCCATCCTAAATAATATTTTTATTTGACGTTAGGAGGTACTGCTGTCAGATCAATAATAAAAGGTGTCATTGATACTTACGTTTCTCGAGTTGTTGTTGTTAACTTTAAAAACGCGCGTGTTTGAAAGATCGATTTGAACACGCTGAGGTGTGCTTTAAATAGGTAAAATGAGGCACCAATAAAAAAAATATATTTATGATAAAGAATAACACAAAATAGTGCACATTTCTGATATTTGGTCAGAGGGTGTGGAATATGGGCCCTTCAATAACATAAGTAAAAATGGATACATACTCAAAAAAAAATGAAAAACAATCCTAACTGTTAAAAAATAAACCGCACAAAAGGTGTTACCAAACTACTAACAAATATCGCACACGTAGGCATCCTTCTCAGCCCCGGGGCACTCTTCATGTGCCCATAAACGACACATAAGACACTGCACCCAAAGTTCTCCCCTAGTGTCTTGAGAAAAGCGTTCATTACAAAATAAACATGTTGCGTCTTTGTTTTCTGAGACAAACTGTCCAATTTGATCCATGTCAAGATCATCATCTGCAGGTGCAAATTTCTGTTCTCCATCCTCTTCCGAGCTTCATTCTTCTCTTTTTCTTTTGTGGCCTTCTTTCGACTTTCGCTGGATTCTACTGCAACTAATTTCCTCTTTTCCTTTCCATTTTTTGTTTTATTTAATTTTTGATAGATATTTCTAGTTCTGTTTTATAAGGGGATGAAGTTATTACTTAGTGGGACAGGTGAAATCTCGAATGGACCAACTATGGTTTTTGAATACCCTGGTTGAGGATCCAGATATTTGGAACGGCGTGGTTGGGAATCTAGATCTTTTGAACCATCAACATATATAATGGATTGTGGTTCTTGCTGAATTTCTGAGCCTGAACTATACGATTTTTCGGATTCAACTATTTCGGTAATAAAGTCAGCCTCCATAAAAACATATTTATTTAGTGGACAGATTGCCGTCACTCTGAAGCCATTTACAGCTAACCCCGTTGTCTGGCACTACAACAGAGCATTGCCAAGCAATTCAGCCAGATCAAATTGTGTTGCTGCTCTGTTATTTAATCTTAACCATGCCCTAATTTCTTCACTGTAGTAGGATTTAAGTGGCCCCATAAAAGTCTTGTTATCGAGAGGCTGAGGTTTATGAGTCGAGTGTGGAGGAAGGGATATGATGTAATCATGGTTTTCCCTTGCTATTTTTATTACATCCACATTTCTTGTATGGCTGTAATGTCCATTCAATACAAGCAGCACTGGAAACTCTTCAGTTGGCTTAACAAACTAAATGAAGTGGTTGAGCCACATGTTAAATAGATTTTGCTGAATTCATCCACTGGGGAGAACTGCATAGATATATGCAGACGGTGCACCACGCATAAGCTGGTTGTTTCTGTTTTTTTCTTGGAAATACAAGCATGGGAGGAACAAATTGTCCTCCTGTACTCATTGCTGCAACTACAGTTACTCAGGAGCCCCGCTTAGCCGATGTTATCGAGACCACCTGGGATTTTCCTTTCCTTGCAATATTTTTGGGCAATCTACTTGGAACAACAGGAAAGCCAGTTTCGTCCACATTAAACACAGTTGTGTTTTTCATATAGCGCCTCAAGGTGGTTAAAAAAATCGGTGATACATTCAACAGTTATTTTAATACTCCGAAAAAAACAGGAACACGGCGCTTTTATCCTTTTATCCGTTTCTTAAAAATACTTATGCAAGATTTATCTTGTGAAACAATTGTAGATTTCTCAACATTTTTTGAGTTTTAATAAATTTAGTGGTTTTTTTTCCACCATTACTTATTGTTCTGTTTTTTAGACTGCATACTTAACATGTAGTCCTCCACAAAGCTTTACATGAGAGAGATTTTGATGCAAGGCTGGATTACTACAATTGGATGTTAGGTCTGCTCGAAGAACAACCGCATATCATGTCAAAGATTTTGAGGACAGACGAGGCTACATTTAATAGTGCGGGTGGTGTTAATATGCATTATTGGGCTGAAAAAAGTTCGCACTGGATAGAGAAAGTGCAGCTTCAAAGTAGATGGAGTCTTAATATTTGGTGTGGTATAGTTTATCGCATGTCTGGACTTCTATCTGTGGGGAAGATTGAAGGATTTAGTGTACTAAACTCGACCAACCACGTGAGACGACATGAAACAGCGCATTATAAACGCAATAAATAGTATATCAACATCTGAGGTTGAAGCAGCTGTTATGTCTAAGCGCGATAGATTGCATCTTTATGTGGACAACGATGGAAAACAATTTGAACATTGGACATTAAGTTTCAATGATCGTAATATTTGTATGATCTTTCTTTTACATATTTAATTTTAAGTTATAAAACAGGGGGTGAGTCAACACTATACTTACTTATGTTGATGCGTTTTTATTTATATCTCGAGTTATACAAAAGCTATCAACATGCGGTTTGCGCCATTTTGTCACGAATTGAATCCAGTTCCATTATAATTTACTATAATTAGGTGTTTACATCGAACATTTTTAAGAAAAACAAATTTAAATTGTTTAATTAGAAAGACCCTCTACCTATGACAATTAAAACTAAATGCATTTGTTTTATAGGTGATGTAATTAATTCATCTACACTCTTTCTAATGACACTAATTCCGTTAAAATCGGTTGATCCAACCCACTATGCAAATAAATATTACAGTTATGTTAATTCAACATCACATTATGATAATGTTCTTCCTTTTTTTCCTCTTGTTTTCATCACATGCACATCTATACAACCGCTTGTGTCCAGCTTGTGGCTGTTGACTTTTGTGATGTTTCAAATTATAACTTCTCAGCGATGTTAAAGCGCTGCCTTTTTACATTACTATGATGTTACTAGAACTTCCTTAAAAGGAAGTCTTTATAACGAACTAAAAACAACATTTCTGTTACGTTTGAAATACCTTTTAACATCTTGTCGATGTTAATGCAATGTCTAAAAAATAACATCTTATCAATGATCTAAATGCGACATTTCAAAAACAATACAGTGTATTCTGTTAGATGTTGTATGGACATTGCTTAAACCTCTAAATAATATACCTCAAACATTCTAGATGACATCCTATAGATGTTTCTGTGCCTAATCAGCAAATACAGGGTTAACAACTAAGAACGCCGGCTGTCGGCCATATTTCAAAAAACAGTCATGGTACAACTTTAAAAAAATACCCTCAGGAAAATAACCCTGAAAAATGGCTGGAAAATATTTTTGAGTTCCTAAAATATCTGCTATGGGGTGGAATGAACACTTAAAAACATAATACTGTGATTATCTCCAAAAAAGACATACTAAAGGTATCCTAGAAATACAATTTTTGATATATTGTTGAGATTATGAAAAAATGTAGTTAGGGACTTTTTGTCCTTATTCTTCAAGTAAGGGGTGGGGGAAGGTTCAACCCAAACAACAAATGTCGTAACACTTTTTTTGATAATCGACATCCATGGTTTTGGCTTCATTTGAAAGAATTTTTCCTTTTTGATAAGAAATGCTTAACAAAAATAACAAAATTAGACAATTTTGTCAACGCTTTGATAAAAGTCCACAATTTTCCCATTTTTCTCAGAAATTTCAAATGTAATGAGGCGTTTTTTAAATTTTGATGAAAAGGGGTTAAAAAAATAGGAATCTATTCCAAGATATAAGATTTACAATATCAGATATAAAAATTAAAAAAATGCTTCAATTTACATTTGAAATTTCCGAGTGGATACAAAATTATCTAATTTTGTTATTAATCGCATTAAACAGAAAAACTCCTAAATGCAGCTAAAATCATTAATATCGGTTAAAAAACGAAAAAGTTATACATTTGTTCATAAGTTTGAACGTTCCCCACCCATTATTTGAAGAATAATGGCAAAAAATCTCCTTAATTAAATTTATTCATAATCTCATCAAGATTTCAAAAATTGTATTTTGGAGTATTATGTTTTCGAGTGTTCATTCCACCCCTAGCGGATATTTTAGAGACTGCAAAATATTTTCCAGCAATTTTTCAGGATCACTTACCTAAAGGTAATTTTTTTGAAAGTTGTACCATGATTATTTTCCTACAGTCGTTCTTAGTTGTTCATCCTGTACATTTAAAATAAAATAGCAAAAAAGCAATAAAGGATTTAAAATGTTTATTCACTAGTAATGAACAGTACAGTAAATTTGAAAAAAACAGGTACAAAATTAGAAAAAAAAATATCTTGTCCAGGAATCCAACCAAAAAAAAAATAAAATTGTGTAAGCATATTGCATAACAAGTCTGGAAAGTGGAAACTATTGAACGCATTCAATGAAAGCAAGAAATAAAAAAGGGTATATTAATCTGTCGTTACCATAACGTAACATACTTTGAAACTGAATTAATAAAGTTTAACGGATACACATACATTACAGCTAGTTTACAAAAAATTTATTAGAATAGTTTTTTAATTATATTAAAACTGATAAAAATTTTACACCATAAAGATTTAATGAAACATTATGTTACATCAACAGAAATCCAATCTGATTAAACCAAATTCTATCGTTTACTTACGGTTACTTTTTCTCACACAAGAGTGGCTGTTTCGAGTGCCTCAACCATTCCATAACGTACACTTCAAAATCCTTATATGTGAAACATTTAGAGGTGTTCTGAACAGCGGCTAATAAAACAATTACTTTAGATCAAATTGTGCCCATGGAGACCTTTGATCGATCATCATAAACTACATCAAACCTGATTTTCAGCCAATTGACTGGGACCCATTTTCCATAAGATACATGCGGGGTTCTTCAAAGGAATAATAACATATTTTATTTCGAGAAGTGACTTTTCATGATTTACCTTCTATTACATGCATCACTCCGGTTGGCAGGTAAATTCAGGTGTGCTATGAAAATGCATACTTCTTTTCTGTATAAAATAATATACTATTCTCATCTTGTTATTTTCATCCTGGAACAAATTGTATATTAACTTAGTGGAATTGTAGCTTAATGAAAACTAAGCATTATTAATACACTGTATACAAAAAAAACTATTTATGAACAAGATGTATGAACACATTATCAAGTTGAATGAGTTTATATTTAATTGTATCCAATAGCTGTGTTTATACACTAATAAATAATTGAATGCTGTTTGTTGACTGGAGCATTCAGTATCATAAGTTACATATTCTTCAACTAGATTAATATAGGTACCATTGTAAGGGACACCTACAGCTTATTTATTGTATTCAGTGAATTTTCAAATGGAAATGAGCTTTTTAACAGAAATTTCTGTTTTTAAAGTCATAAACAGTCTCTAATTGTTCACAAGAATTGTTAGTAATAATGTTAAAATTTTCTAAGCCTGCAAGACCATATTGATGGCTACGACTACTACTACATAAACTAGAACTAGAGATACTCGATTCAATATTTTTTGTACTGTTTAATACAATGTCTGTATCAGACTATCTGAAATAGTTATTCTCCTTTCTTTACATAATTACCAACGATTTGCTTTTTATTTTATTTATGTAAGTAGCGTCTGAAACATCTTGAACATTGAAAATATTTTCTTCTAGATTCAAATCCCTGCCAACATATGAGCATGTATTAATAATAATATCTACCCTACTGCAATATTAAGTTTTTTGTAGGGTATAATGCATATCTAGGATTTGAAATATTGTGAATCGTTTTTAAAATATACTTACTAACTAAAATATTTTAAAAATTGAAAAATCCCTTATTTCGTAAACTGTATTATATAATGTTAGTGTACAATTTCGCCACCTGGAATTTCAATGTATAATAGTCGATTAAAGTATTGAATGAGTATTAAGTTTTAATAATTATGATTTTGGAATAGGTACTTACAGATAACAATTGTTGTTCGTCCATTATAACAAGAATTATAACTAAGTATAGAAACTGTAGCTTAGTAGGAACTAACGAAAACGAAGACCACTTTATTCAAGTACTACTTGCAAAATATGTGCTTCCTGCAAATAAAATATAACACATAACTGAAACCCCTCCGCCATTTCATGCTTGTCATTTGATTGCTTACTACTGTATGTTTCGTTCATCAGCTCCTCTTCCGTTTTCTTCTTTCTTATGTTACTGTGATGTTTAATATGAGATATTACTGAGAGTTTTATGAACTAACGTCGTACAGACGTAATAAGTACGATGTTACTAAAATTTATTTCGTAAGATGTAAAAGTAACTGCAACATGTGATCATCTTAGAAACATGTTAATTTGTAATATTACAGTAACGTTCTGTATGTGACATTAGTGAGAAGTATACAAATTAACATAGTATGAATGTTTCCTATAGGAAGTTACTAAAAAGAAGTTCATAGGATGTGTATGTAACTGCGAATTCAAGTATTACTGTGTACATCAAAAATATGTTTTATTTACATGACATGGATGTTAATAGAGTTGGTAATAAAATTAAGACATCTAGGAGATATCTTATTAACGTTTTAAATAAACATCACGAAAAGTCTCTAAAAAGAACATCACAAAAAAGACTTGTTATGTTTCTTGTTTAGTGGGAAACCAAAGTTCCACAAACACTTCCCCACTCTCCCCCACCCTTTATTTGAAAAAATTTAAAAAAAGGGCTTAAACAGATTTGTGCGGAATTTAGGCCTCTTTCTAGTTTACTTATTTAACACTTGGTATAATTGGGCATATTTCACAAAAAACTTGTTTTTAAATTTTTCTTCACAGGTTAACCTATATACTTTAAAGTTATTTCCAGCGATTACTCTTGGCCACTTTTACTAACGAATTTTTTCTGCTAAAGTTATACCATGAATAGTTTCTGATATATAGCCGAGAGATTGGTTTTTGGACCCCCCGGTACAGCTAAAACGGGTAGATACATTCATATTCCTGGGACGTTACATAAACGAAAAAATGGATCATACTTTGGAAATACAGTGCCGCATTGAAAAGGCTAGGTCAGCATTTGTCAACATGACTAAGATCCTATACAATAGATTACAAATATTAAATTAAATAACTCTCTTCCAAACACGATATTTGACCTTTTAGGTTATCTAACAACTGTTTTAGTGTTATTCGATTTGTATACTAAGTGAAAATATATTATCCTATGTAATATAATATTGAAAACATTAAAATTATTTAACTAGGATATTATGTCAGTTTATATCTGCATCTTTCTAAAAGCATCAACTCATATCTGAATTTTTCATTTGGAAACTTTGCAATGAACTTGCAATTACAATTTTCTACTTTTTAATCAGAACACATTTATTCATATACCAGACAAATTCCCATTAAAATATTCAAGATATTTTTTTAATTGCAAATTTTATCGGTATTACTGAGAACATTTTGATGATGATTTGTTCCAACCGTCTTGTATCCTTTTATTTGTGTTTTTTGGAGTATATAGAACTTAAATCACAGTGACACACTTTACATCCTGAAGTGGAAACTAAAAATCTCTTTTCAGTTGGTTTACAAACATATAGTGAATGTGTCCCTAATGTTCTCTGTGATATAATACCAATACTTGTTGATCAGTAACAAAAGGATTGTTAAATTGCTGCATTACGCAGTTCATTATCTATTAATAATTGTAGAAATGTTGCCAATTTGTCTGGAAAGTCTTTGAGTCTTTTTCTGTTTAAATTGATGGTAGTGGTTCCCTTTTATTTCGATGAATAATATTTGAATAACTACTTCAAAGGCATAATTTAAAATCGAACATAACCTAGAACAAGATGCATAACAATATCCAGTATACTTATATTCATACTTTCAGAAATACTTTCCATTTTTTCACAATTTTACACTTGTTTTCCCATACAGCACACGACGTCCAATCGACGTCCATTTGGGGTCCAAATGTCCATGTAAATAATATGGACGTCCAATGGATGTGTAATTCTGGATATGTCCTGTACGTATAGGGTGACCCACTAAAAACGGGATGCTAGCCATATCTCAGGAACCGATAATCGTCTAAAAAATTTAATAAATAAATCAGCTAAGGGAAATCGCTGGAAATTATTCGTAAATAAGTTCGGAAGATGGCCGCTAGATTGCGCAACTGCTATGGCTAATCATAAAACGGGCGTTTTCTCAACAAATATGTAAATAAAGATATATTTTAAATAATGCCTTCGTAAACACGAGAAAATTTGTGACATTTTTTGTTTAATGTATTTTACTTCATTTTATAGAATGTAGTGGTGGGGGAACGTCAAATATCTTTTTATTTAATGCCAATAACTCCAGTATGGTATCGTTCAAAACAGCTCTTTTTACTCAATAATCTGCTGTATAAATAGCTTCCGAATATATTTTGATGTTGGACCTAGAGGGCGCTGTTTGTTATAACAACAGTTATTGCGCATTATCATGATAATTTTGAATATTGCCCAACAATTTATTGACCAACGCCCTTGGAGCTGGACTTCTCTCATCCAGTGCGGATTCGTTCTTGACCAATGGTGCATATTATGGAGATTCACACCTCCATCGCTATGAAAAGTGACCTCATCTGTCCAGAATATACGCGACAGAACATGCCGATCTTCTTCCATACAAAATAGAGACAACTGAAGTTTATAGTTTGTTGGAAATACATCGCCGATGCGGCACTGGGCGAAATCGGCGAAAAAAGTACATCTATTAAAACTATCTAAACTCCACAATATATTTCTAAGCAACAAACAATTTTACAGGATGTCGTAAATGTATCATTTCATACCCATGTGTCAATGTCATAAACCATTCATAAAAGTTCAACAGATACCCTTTTCGACTAGAATTTCGATTTAGAATCTAATAATAAGCTTATACAAATTCGAATCCTCATATAAATATTCAATGCACATTTTCGAAAAAACCCGCAATAGAACGGTTCACTGATACCTTCAAGTCCGCTCGAGGCTTCTAGTTCCTCATGCTTAAATAAAAATATTTTTCCTTAGCAAGTGAGTATTGCAAACTCTAATGTAAATTTAGGTGATTATTCAGTTGTTACGGAGTGTTGTATATTATTGTTATGAACTCGCACACCGAAGTAGATACTAAGTATGGTCCTGTAACCTTATGCTAACGGTGTCGGGAAGGTCTAATGGGATTTTTTTGTGACAGTTTTTTATGGACATATTCTCCGAAGATCTTTTAAGGATTGAGCCGGCATTCGAGAAATATCCCGAAAAATAAATATTCCAGAAGGCCGACTAGTATATAAAGAGACTACCTACTTACCGTAGAGTCAGTTTATAAAGTGATCTCGTGAGATAAACAGTGAACAAGTAAATAAACGTTAGTGAAGTGTTTTTATAAATTAGTTTAAGTGCATATACTGTGTATATAATATAAATTAGTGAATAGTTTAGTGAATAAATAAATTAAGTGAGTAGACATAACGTGTGTATACCTTTATCCCACCCGTCGTAACAAAAACTAAATAAATAAGAAAAAAAGTACATTGGTGTCAGGTGTGGGGTAATATAAATAAATAATGCGTAAACATGACCAAGAGACTTAGTGACCTGAAAGTGACAGAGCTAAAGGCATAATTGGAAAATCATGAGTTGAAAAAGTGAAATAATAGAAATACTAAAAATGGCACTGAAAAGTGACGGCTTGGATCCAAAAACATTTTTATTCAATGACGACGCATCCACCTTAATCTCGTCAATTTCTGCCATGGAAGAAAATATTTCAACTATGAAGAACGATATTTCTGCTAACATGGACAAAATTTCTACTAATATGGACGAGAGGATTTCAACCATAGAGAACGATTTTTCTGATATGACTAACGATATTTCTGCTATGAAGCACGACATTTCTGCCTACATTTAATCATTGAAAAATGACCTTTCTGCTGACGTCTAAAATAAAATTTCGTCCCTAAAATTAGATATAAGATGACAACGATGGACGAGAAAATCGAGAATAAGATGACAAAGATGGATGAGAAAATCGAGAATAAGATGTTAACGATGGATGAGAATATTGAGAATAAGATGACAAAGATGGACGAAAAAATCAAGGAATTAGAAAGAAAGATGACAGATTTAGGAACCCAAGACACTCCAGCGGAAGAAAGACCGAGCAAACAAAACCTTGCAAGCCAGAAACACACTCTAAGTTAGAAGACATTGGCAGTTTTGCCCGAGTCAAAGCCCCAACGTTCGAGGGAAAAACGTCATAGACCAATTACGTAAAACAGTTTGAAGCAGCTGCTAGAGTGAATAATTGGTCTGGCAGGCAGAATGCAGTAAACTTAATCATCGCGCTTCGAGGAGATTCTTTAGATGTCCTTCAGACGATACCTCTGGAAGAAACGGATGACTTTGAGCAGCTGGAGACGAGGTTAGACATGCGATACGGTCACGAACATTTAGAAAATTTGTACCAATCCCAGCTGAAGAACCGAAGGCAGAAACGTGATGAAACCCTTCAAGAGTACGAAGTGGATATTGCCCGACTAGTTCGATTTGCTTATCCATCAGGACCAGAGAACGTGATGGAATGTCTGGGCATCCAGGCCTTTATTGATGGCTTACGTGACCCCGATATGCAGAGGACGCTTCGTTTAGCCCATCCCAAAACATTGGTAAATGCATTAACTGCTGCTCTTGAATATGAAGCAGCTACGAAAGCTTCGGGATATAACAAAGCCAGGACCATCCAAGAAGAAGGTGACGAGGACAGATTTGTTCAGATCGTCAGTTTGATAAAAAGTATGACGGATAAGAAGCCGAGAAAGATCAGATGCTGGAATTGTGGCGAACTAGGGCATGTACGTAGTTCGTGTGAGCGCCCCAGGACTCCTGCAAACGAAAAACCCCAGTCACAAGAAAACTAGAACGGGTCGGCTACGAGGGGGCAGCACCGACCCATGATCGTTCCAAAGACACTCAATACTGATAGCTTCGCTCAGATGTCGCAACGACAGTGTATATGTAGATTGTGAAGTGAATAGCAAGAGATATACTCTGCTGGTAGACACTGAAGCAACTAGAATCATTATACGACCAGAAATGATAAAGTTAACCAACGCGACTGCGACTGCAGACCGCCACAGGTGAGAGTGCCAACGTTCACGGTGGGACACAAATCCAATTAGTAATTGGCGCAGAAAAGTTCACGCATTCGGTAATCGTAGCGGACATTGAAGACGTGATTCTGGGAATGGACGTAATGAATGTACATGGTTTCCAATTAGACTTCAGAAACAGAACCAATAAAGTGGGTTCCGAGTAGGTATTCCTTCATCCATATGAAGGCAGCGTGGTGTTGGCAGCCAAACAAGAGCATACCATTCTACCTGCACGAAGCGAAATCAAGATAGTAGCACGGCTACAGGGAATCATGGAGGAAGGTACACCGGTTATGATGGAGCCAAGGAACCACGACGAAGAGGTTGGCAAAGGAGTACTAATTGGAAAAGGATTGGTTACAGCGGCGAAAGAGATCCTAGTACGTGTGATAAACGTGAATGATTACCCAGTTACAATCAAGAAGGAAACCAGTGACGTCTATACTTCGTCAAACTACGACCACTGACAATTCTAATGCCAGATTCGAACAGATGTTATCAGTAGTTGGTCAATCCTTGAATCTAGCTGAAAAAAAGAATGAGAGGATTTCTCTTGCAATATCGAGAATTATTAGTACCAAAATGAGGAAAGACTGGTAGAGCATCAGTCGTCAAACATAAAATCGATACTACTAATGCTAAGCCAATTAGGCAATCAGCTCGAAGACATCCACGAGCGGAGAGAGAGGAAGCTGAAAGAATAATTCGAGAGATGGCAGAAGAAAAAGTAATAGAACCATCCACTAGTCCATGGCTGTCTCCAGTAGTGCTCGTCAAGAAAAAGGATGGAACTACGAGATTCTGCGTGGATTATCGCCAGCTAAACAACATGACGAGAAAAGATAGCTATCCTCTGCCACAACTTGACGATACGCTAGAAACTTTGGCCGGCAGCAAACTGTTTTCCACCTTGGACCTGAAGTCTGGTTATTGGCAAGTGGAAATGGACCCAGAAGACAAAAAGAAAACTGCTTTTACTACCGGATCTGGTTTATGGCAATTTAATGTCATGCTATTCGGGCTCTGTAATGCGCCTGCGGCATTTGAAAGACTCATGGAAAATGTCTTGAGAGGGTTGCCTTGGAAGACATGTCTGGTCTATTTGGACGACATCGTAGTACTGGGGAAGACACTTGAGGAACACCTGAAGAATTTTGAAGACGTATTCAAACGACTCCTAGCTACCCAGCTCATGTTAAACCCGAAGAAATGTCAGCTGTTCAAAAACCGAGTCAACTATCTAGGTAATGTAGTGAGCAATGAAGGAGTGGCGGTGGATCCAGAGAAAATTGGTTCCATTCAGCAATGGCCGCAATCAACCGAAAAACATCAAATTAGGAGTTTCCTTGGACTTTGCACATATTATAGAAGATTTATCAGTAAGTTTGGAGATATTGCCAAGCTTCTAACTCGACTTCCAGAAGAAACAAGAGCTTTCCAATGGGACGAAAACTGTCAAACGGCTTTTGAAACCTTGAAGAGGCATTTAACCAAGGAAGGCGCCGATATAAGGATATACATTACCAGAGTGATACTTTATTCTTGACACTGACGCAAGCAAAACAGGAATTGGAGGAGTGCTCTCACGGATTCAAGGAGAGCAAGTAAGAGGGCTGGGATATTTCAGTAAAGTCCTCTCCAAACCAGAACAAAACTACTGCGTCACAAGAAGAGAACTTTTGGCCGTAAAGAAGTCCGTAGAACACTTTTACCAGTATCTCTATGGTAGGAAGTTTTTAATCCGGACTGATCATACAGCACTCAAGTGGTTGATGCAGTTCAAAAATCCCGAGTGCCAGATCGCTAGATGGATTGAACGACTTCAAGAGTACGATTTCAACATCAAACATCGAGCTGGTGTGAGTCACCGAAATGCCGACTCCCTTTCCAGAGGGCTGTGCCGAACAGACCGCTCCCACTGCAACAAGGAAGAATTTAGGGAAGCTGCAGTTTCAAGAACTACTGTAGTCAACGAAGAATGGTTACCCACCATGATCAGAGAAGATCAGGAGAATGATCCTTACCTAAAGAAAATTCGGCAATGGAAGAAAGAAAATCGGCGACCTACATGGTAAGAAGTGTCAATATTTTCACCGACACTCAAGGCATATTGGGCTCTGTGGGACTCCCATGTCCTGGAAGGAGGGCTGTTGAAAAGAGTCCTTGAAAACGATGATGGTTCCGAGATGAGGAGGCAGCTAGTTATCCCTAGAACGAGAGTAGCTGAGGTACTGAAGAAGTTACACGTCAGTCCATCGGGAGGCCATCTGGGAGTGAACAAAAAAACCCTTCAGCGAGTCCGTTAAAGGTTTTATTGGATGAACAGCTCCGATGATGTGAAGGACTGGTGTAAGAAATGTACGACTTGGGCTACGAGTAATGGACCACATCGCAAGAAAAAGGCACCTATGAAACAGTATAATGTTGGAAGCCTTTCCGAAAGGATTGCTTTAGACATCGCTGGACCATTTCCGACGACAGAAAATGGTGATAAATACATCCTGGTTATAATGCATTATGTTGCAAAGTGGGTGGAAATTTACGCGATCCCGAATCGAAAGGCTACAACTGTCGCGGATGTATTGGTGAAAGAATTTATCAGTAGATATGGAGTGCCCTTTCGAAAGCCATATATTCCAGGATATTTGCGACAAGGTGGGATTGAAGAAGACCAGGAAAACAGCATTACATCCACAGTCAGATGGAATGGTCGAGAGAATGAACAGAACTATTGGAAAATATCTGTCCAAAGTAGTTTCCAGCCATCAGAGAGATTGGGACCAGTATCTTTCCCTATCGTTTACCATTTGTTAAGTTCATAATATAGATTAATTCATTTTGAGAAATCTATGATATAGTTAGACTGATTTGAGTACTAAGTACGTAGATAAAAATATTCCCGGAACAATGTAATTATCATTCAGCCTTTAATAATGTGAGTAATTGTGTATAAAAGGATCGTATATTTGCTTATATTCTATTAAAATTGAGTAAAATATTTCGATTTTTGTTCACAACTCATACAAATAGTTTCATTAAGTTTGGAACTTTCAAATTACCTTTCAATTTTTTGAGTGGTTGAACTTCTTGTAGACAAAAACTTGACATGTATTTTTCTGATTACACTGATAAATGTTTCTCAGCTATTTAAAACTATTTTAATTTATACGTGATAAAAACAGTAAGCACAGTCATTGAACTAAACCGTGCAAATTAGAATTAATTTCACATGGACAATCGGTTTATTGACATATCTATTTACTATTCACAGTATTTTTCATCAATAGTCAATCGAAAATTTTATCAATAGTAAATTGAGGCAACCTACTTTTCCAAAAAATTGGAAAGTTAAATGAATTCTAATTAATACGAAAAAATGGTTTTACATTATACGTTCAATTATCATATATATTTGTTTTAGCGCTATTTTGCCAGTTGTTACTGAGGAGGTATATCTAGATGAAAGTATTACTTTTCCGCCCAACCTATCTAATATGCGAGAAAAGTATTGGTTTTCACCAAAAAAAAGTTGGAATTTTGAAAAAAAAGTGTTGTTATTTTTACGTTTTTCATCAAGAACAACACGAAAAACCGGTTTTTAGAAGAAAAAAATCCTGTGTGTATGTCGTCGTCGTCGTTGTCGTCGGCCACTTTTCGTTACATGCTTTTTTAGCACGATACAGCTTCCGGAGTGTAACACGTCACCAATTTAATGATTGAATATTGTTTAGGACATCTCACAGACAAATCCTATTGATTTTTAGCTCACCAGACCCTGAACCATAGGTTCTATAGTACTTTAAGTCCGAAATTTTTGTCATTTTTGGAGAAATTTCAGTTTGTTAGCACGATACAGCCTCGGGAGTGTATAAAAGTGACCAATTTTATTATTGGATATTATTCAGGGCGTCTCAAAGATGAACCCTATTGATATTCAGCAAACTAAAGTCAGTGCAACGAGTACCATGGTACCAAATTTTTGTCATTTTTGGAGAATTTTCATTTTGTTAGAACGATACAGCCTCCAGAGTGTTTACAAGTGACCAATTTTATGATTGAGTAATGAATAATAGGTGAACCTTATTGATTTTTAGCTCACCAGACCTAGTACAACGGGTGCTATGGTACCTACATTTCTGGTCCATTTTGGATAAATTTCGGGTTGTTAGCACGATCCAGCCTCCGCAGTGAATTCAAGTGACCATTTTTATAATTGGATATTTTTCAAGGTGTCTCACAGATGTACCCTATTGATTTTCAGCTGACTAGAGTGAGTACAGCGGATCCTATGGATCCAGATATACTACATGTTTGGTTATTTTGAGAGAAATTTCGGTTTGTTAGCACGATACATCCCCCGAAGTGTATAAAAGTGACGATTTAGTCTTCTCTCACAGTGGAAGCGTAAACATACGAATTGTGGGATGCACGTAAACGCACGTCTTCGCGCGAACGATACAAACTACTTGTTTTGAATGCAAGCGCTCGCAGTGGCTGCAGATCGGTTCTCGCATATACGTGCGTACATTTGCGACTTGCGACCAGATCCCGTTTGGTTGGGATATTTGCGTTTGTTCGCGGTTTTCTTGCAGGGATTCTCTTGGGAAAGAATTGAAAATGAATACTGAAAAGCTAATTGACTTAGTACGAGAGCGGAAATATTTATGGGATCAGCGAGAACCAAATTATTACCATCGTAATTTACAAAAGTCCTTGTGGAAAGAAGTTTCCGAAGAAATTAATTTATCAGGTACGTAATTTGCTAATTTGTATTTATTTAAACTATATTCGTATTTGAACAAAAAGTATTTATAAATAACTCAAAACATAAACAACTTAGAGGTTACGTACAAAATATGTTTTTAAATAATCACAGATAGTGTAAGCCTCGGCTCTAGTTCTGTTTTCACCCAGAGTTCCAAATCTTCTATTATTTCTGTTATATTGTCCTGTTTACAAATTAATTTCATTAATATTAATACCTTATTTTTCAATAATTATATTGTGCAGTAAACAAATACATTTAATAATAGCATCAGCTCGATCTGGCGTAACTTCAATAGTCTTTAATAATAATCTTCATTTACTGGCCATAATTCCAAATGCGCAATCCACCACTTGCCTTGCCCTTGATAAATGCATATTAAATATTTCTTCTTCCGGTCCTACAATTCTTTGCGGATAAGGACGCATTAAATAAGATTTTAGTGGGTATGCTTCATCGCCCAGTATAACATGAGGTATGTACATATTTGTTCCAGGTAATGTTTTTTCTATGTTTACATTTAAAGCGCCATTCTCAAGTTGTCTCGATAGATTGGAATGAGAAAAAATTCCTCCATCGCTCTCCTTGCCGTATGCCCCTACGTCTATACAAATAAATTTGTAGTCCGGACCAGCTAATGCTTGTAAAACTATAGAAAAATACTGCTTATAATTACGGTACATACTGCCCGCATTAGCTGTTTTCTTAATCCTTATATGTTTCCCATCTATACATCCCACACAGTTTGGAAACTTCCATTTTCTCCAAAATTCGTTGGAAATATTAGTAACTTCTTCATTAGACGGGAAAGGCATATGAGTTTCCTGAAGACAATCCCAAAGTACTTTGCAAGTTTCATGAACAATTTTTCCTACGGTATTATCCGCAATTCTAAATGAAAATCCCAATTGCATGAACGATGAACCTGTCGCTAGATACCTAAACTAAAATAATTTATATATTTTTTTGTTGCAGTTGACGAAGTAAAAAAACGATGGAGAAGTATACGAGATACGTTCCGTAAAGAATTTAAAAAGAGTACACAAGGTAGATCAGGTGATGGAGCAGATGCAGTATTCGTGTCTAAATGGCCCTATTTTACTATGTTGCTATTCTTAAAAGATATAATGACGCCAAGGGCGCTATCAGGCAATGTCACCCGTGACATAACAGAAATCGATTCAGAAACGCAAGATGATGATGAACGTGATGAAACACAAAATTCCCTTCGTAATGTAGTTTCGCAGCAAGAAGAAAATAATCAACCACAGCAAGAAGGAAATAATAAAACGCAGCAAGAAGGAAATAATCAATTTGTACTAAAAAACAGTAATATCACATCAAAAAAATCTTTCAAAAGAAAGTTAAGGCCACTAATATTGAAGAAAAATTTCTAGAACTGGAGGAAAAAAATTAAAGTATTTTGAAAATAATGCAACTGATTGCCAATTTTTAATGAGCCTTTTACCTTATTTAAAATTTGTACCTAAGTCAAGAAAATTAATTGTGAGGTCGCAGTTGCAGCAAGTATTGATCAATGAACAAATGTACTCGTCCGGTCAGTCACTACCATCATTACATTGGCAACAAAGTACTTCTGCAGAAAACTCTTCAACTTCGGCCGATACTCATTATTCGATGTCAGCAGCAACCACCCCTGCTCGACAAGATTTACAAAGCCCTACAGAAAGTCAACATTCCTTGCCAGATTACTATCACTCATTTGATCCCACCTATTCCAGTTAGTTTGCTATGTCTACTTTTTATTTGTTTTTTACTGTATGGAGTATGTTTAACTTTAATTTAATAAAAAAATATTTTTAAAATCGATATAATGTCCTTTTGTTATCTCTTGTACCTGTGTGAATAAAAAAATTAAAATAAAAAAGTTGAGAGGTGTCAAGGGACACCCGGATGGAACGAAGTTCCTTTCGATTAATTAGTGAAGGAATTGTAATAAAATTTCATTTTTTTTAAGTTATTTATTATTATCTGTATATAATCTCTACTTACCTAACTCCATCAGCAATATCCGGAACTTGTGCAGAAACACTGTCAGGATTCATTATTATTAATATTTTTTATTATTTATTATTTACAAAAAAACTGTATACACTCAACAAAAATAATCGTCGCGACACCACACTGTTCAATGCGAAATAGAAATGAAAATATCTGGCTTGCTTTCTATAAGAGAGAGAGAGACAGACAGACAGAGAAACATGCGCACGCCGCACAGCTTACAATAGCAAAAAGTGTCGTGACAACTTTTCGTAAGAATTTTTTCCGTCTAGCCCCCTTTCACTTCACTTCACTTCGTTCCAAAAAGCAAAAAAAAGAATTTTTCAGAAAATAAAAATTCCTCCCCGGCGGGGAATCGAACCCCGGTCTCCCGCGTGACAGACGGGGATACTGACCACTATACTACCGAGAAATATGTTTAGGAGATTTCAAAAGTATTATTCATTATACAGCAAGCAACTGAAGTATATTATTTCAATTTTTGTTGTAGAGAATCTCAACAATTAATTAACATAATAAAGACAAAAAACTATACTAAGTAATATTAAAATATGATTTGTTTTTGAATTTATTAAAATTATGACGCGTACACTTGCTAAACACACAAAATGTGGAGATTATAAATCGTATGACTTGGTTGGAGAAACATGCGCACGCCGCACAGCTTACAATAGCTTCAAAAAGTGTCGTGACAACTTTTCGTAAGAATTTTTTCCGTCTAGCCTCCTTTCACAACGCGCGATAAGGAACTTCGTTCCAAAAAACTTACTTTATAGTTAAAGCCAGGCGTTCCCTAGGAGAAATGGGTTCTCGAAAATTGCAATGTTTCGTTAACCTGTCCTTGATTACATTTAATATGTAATTAAAAGTTTCTTCTTTCATCCGAAAATAACTAAAAAACTTTTCTTCACTGTTCCTTAAATCATCCCAAATATGCTGAAATTCACCAAATTCCTTTCTTTTTCTTAGTATTTCAGTCACCCATACCTTCCGTCTTCTTTTGTGAATGATTTTTCTTCTTAGAAAAGTATTTTCTAACAAATATAAATCACGACTGGACATTTTAACTATTCGGCATCAAGTTTTATCGCAGTCAATGTGCGAACTCAACGCATTTATACGCAAGATCACAAATTCGGACGGTTCCGCGAGTTTTTATTATTCGCGCGTATCCGCATCCACTGTGAGAGAAGCCTTAATTATAGAATATTGTTCAGGGCATCTCACAAATGCGGAAAAGTTAGTTTTAATCTTTAAGATCGTTTATTTTTTGAAATGAAAACATAATTTTTTCGAAATATCATACAAAACAAAATTGTCGGCAGACCATGCGACAACTTTCCACTTATAGTACTTCCCTCTCTTTGCTTCCATTTTAATAATAAAAAACGTTCATTCAAAACTTACCCAGCGAAAATAGCAACAAATATAAAATCGCTGTCAAGATGTTACAGCCTACACCAATTCGCCGGTGAGATGATGGCAGAGTGATCATTAAAACTCTGGGCTGACAGAAATGATTTCAAATGATTACAAATATAATTATATGTAGCAGGGTCGGACTCGTGACTGTTTCAGGAAGTGATCAACTTAATTTTTTAGGTAAGTTTGGCATTCTATAATATTAATAAGATTTTTTGTCATAACATCCCACCCTTTTGTGGATGACGAAAAAAAATTATCTTGCACAAGATTAAAAAAAATTATTTTAGCATCTGATACCTTAGAAGCGTCATTTACTGATAAGTTCAAAGTATGAGCCGCACAAAGCTAAGACATATCCAAAAATCCTCACTGCCCATATGTCTAAAAAGAAAAGTTTTCGACCAGTGTGTTTTACCTGTGTTAACATACGGTGCAGAGACCCTAACTCTAACCAAAAAACAAGCAACTAAAATAGGAGTAGCTCAACGTGCCATGGAAAGACAAATGCTGGGTTTATCCCTAAGAGACAGAATACCGAACGCAGAAATTCGAAGAAGAACGAGACTAGTTGATGCCATAGAGAGAATCGCATCCATAAAATGGTACTGGGCGGGTCATATAGCTAGATTAGCAGACAATAGATGGACTAAAAAGATTATGGAGTGGAGACCGAGCATTTCGAAATAGGGGAAGACCGCTAACACGTTGGCATGACGACTTGAGACATATCCATAAAAACTGGATACAAGCAGCACAGGATAGGAAGATATGGAAGCAATCAAGGGAGGCCTATGTCCAGCAATGGACTGAAGGGGCTGGGTGATGATGATGATGAGATGACAATAATTCAATTATTTCATTCTGTATTTGCTCGCCTAAATAATGACTCATTTTAACAGATTTTTTTAGGGGTTACACACTCGGCTAACGTGCTGTTTTATCACTGAATCTAAACAGGCAATCATATCAACAGCTTTTAGAAAATTTCCATAATCATGTTCGAAAAGTAATTTAGAAGAAGCTCGAAATGCCAAGCATTGTGTAGATGAATACAACACGTCGCGCCGTTTCTAAAATCCGCAGGTGATGAGCATTAACAGTCGTAGATGTCTCCAACATTTGTTTTAAATTTACCCAAGTGCTCATATAACTGTTGTGTAAAATTGACGTTTCATGTCCCTTCATTAGCAAAGACAAGTGTTGCCAATCAGCCACTCCATTTGTATCACAAATTGTGTTAGGAGTTTTACAAAACATTTTAAAACAAAAACAAAACAGAATCTTAAGAAATGGTGTAAATAAGCCAAGGCCTGTTGATTTCTTCGGGCCACAAACCCCTCATTAAAGCCTTTATCGGAAGTGTCACTTGCAGCAGGTATTTCGGTAGCTAACATTACCGAACTTCTTACACAAGCAGAATTACCTGAAGTGAATTGTTGAAGTGCTGTAGACAAGAATGGTGTCATCCCTTCATCTGTCTCTGTATCAGTAGAAACCATCTATATCACCAATTTTGGCTAACATATTTATGGACAGACAATTTTGAATGTAGAAGATCAAAAAATATCTAATTTTGGTATAGATATGTAGATGAAATATTATTAGTTTCTTTTATAGATAGTCAACGACAATTAGATGTATTTTTCAACCATAATAATAATTTACGCCCAAAAATTAAATTCACATTAGAAGTTGAAGAACATAACTCAATCAATTATCTTGATTTAAAATAATTAATAATGTACTTGATTATTCAATTTACAGAAAACCAACACTCACTGATTAGACTATTCCATATAATTCCAATCATCCATATCCCATAAATTAGCAGCATATAGGATTTTGACTTCCTATGAACAAATATAATTTTGATAGAGAAATTGATAAAATTAAACAAATAGCAACATCCAATGGTTATCCATACATATAATAAATGAATTATTTAATAAAAAATAGGAAAAAGTGGCATTACAACTAATATTTCCTACTGTGAATAAAACTCAAAGTCAGTGTCACAGAATTATTTAAATAATTCTGTGACACTGACTTTGAGTTTTATTCACAGTATCACTGTCAGTCACATTTGTGTTATGGATGATATTCTCCTTTTAATATTTCCTAAACAAACTAAAGAAATAAATTTCTTCGTGTATTTCTAGCTGAAAACGGAAAAATATCTCAAAAAAATCCAAAATTCCAACTTTTTTTTGAGTAAACCAATACTTTTCTCGCATATTAGATAGGGTTGGGCGTAAAAGTAAAAATAACAATTATTCAGACAACGTCCCGTAGCGATCTTTACAAAAAACTCGAATAAAAATATGACAAAATAGTTCATTGAGCAAAGAATTCTCTTTCAAATGATACGTTTGTAAAAATCCGTAAAGTTTGAGTCAGCTTTCTCACTCACCCCTCCTAGTTATTTTTACAAGAGGAAAAACTACTGAAGGAACTTATGTGAAATGATCCGAAGATTATGAATAATTAAAATTTGCGGCATTATCACTGTACATTGATTATATAAAACTACGCCCTCTAGCAGTGGAGTAATAATCTCTAAAATAATTTCCAGCAGTTTCTCGTATGCGACTTTATTGTACACATTTTTTCCCTAAGTTGTAAGATCAATAGATTTTGAGATGCAGCGGGTTTCCTCTCGTAATCAGACACCCGGTAGATTTCTGTCGCACTTGAAACAATCAGTTCGATCTTGCAGGTAGTAGTATTTTTATTTACGTACTAAAATACGCTATAGAACAATATAGACTACCCCCATTTACAAGCAGGCTGATCGATAATCGAAATATAAGGGTAGAATGTAGGTGAACCTACTCAACAAAACTAGGTTAAGATAAATTCTGTTGTAAAGGGTCATACCCTTACAGCGTAGGGACAATAATATTCGGACCGTATATGCAGGGAATTAAAATTGAGAGGCTTATACACTAAAAAAAAATGATTGTATAGTTCAAAAACTTTTAGTTATGGCAACTCATTAGTCATTGCGTAAATACTAAGAGCTCGCTTGCATAATGGAGTATACTTTATAAGTTGCGATAAATAAATTGCAAATTTATTATAGCTTTTAAAGTATACACGGATATGCAGTTTAGTAACAGATATATTATTTTATATGACTGCGTGGTACCTGATCTCAAACGAAACTGAATCGTTGAAGCCTCTTAAAAATTCAATACAGTACAAACGGTGAAGTTTTTCCATCACGTGACCCAATCTACGATTCATGCAACACATATTTCCTACATACTATCTTCTTCTATCAATATAAATCAAACATAGCAACGTACGATGATACTATACGAGGTAGGTTGAAATGAATTAATTAATCAACTTATAATAAATTTGACTTAAGTTTTTTATATCCTGTCTATCATTCAAAGAAAACTTGATTTATATGAATCATTTCTCAAATTGACAATTTTTGATAATTTTTGTCTTGAACTAAGATTTTTATTTTTTTATAGTCAAATTCATGATTCTCAGTGCTTTCATGTTTGTGTAAAGCAGTTGATACATTTTTGGTATATTTGTGACCATTCATTCTGCTCTCCAAGTACTATGTAGTTATTCCTACATAATTCTTTGGACAATTCATGCATGGTATGGAGTATGTTCCCTTGAAAAAAGGGAGAAAAATAATCCAACTTTCCCAACGTCACTCAGTCACACACCTCAATTTAAACTAAAAACCGAGGATTTGCCCAAGGGAACCAAAATGGCAGTACGGAATACCTTATATAACATGTATGAAAAAAGTAAGTAAACAAACATGTGAAACAATAATTCAACACCTTCCATGCTCTTAACCATTAGATTACAGTCAGCTTACACTTCAAATAAAAGATAAGTAAGATCATAGTACCTTAATAATAAGGATTACACATCATAGTGCATGTAGTATTATCTATACCAAACAGCATATAGTGTGGTATATGAGAATCTTATTATAGAGGTTCTGAGTAATGCAAGTTTAAGAATACAGAAAGTTGTGCATAATACTTTTCCGCCCAACCTATCTAATATGCGAGAAAAGTATTGGTTTATCCCAAAAAAAGTTGGAATTTTGAAGAAAATTGTTGAGTTATTTTTACGTTTTCCGTCAACAACAACACGAAAAAACGGTTTTTAGAAAAAAAATCATGTGTGTATGTCGTCGTCGTCGTTGTCGTCGGCCACTTTTCCTCACGATACAGCCTCCGAAGTGCAATGAGACAACAATTTTATGATGAAATATTGTTAAGGACATGTCACAGATGAACCCTGTTGCTTTTCAGCTCACCAGAGCCAGTACAACGGGTGATATGGTACTTGAAGTACGACATTTTCTCATTTTTTGAGAAATTTCAGTTTGTTAGCACGATACAGCCTCCGGATTTCAACAAGTCACCAATTTTATGATTGAATATTATTCAGGATATCTCACTGATGAACCCTATTGATTTTCAGCTCACCAGAGCCAGTACAACAGGTGCTATGGTACTTGAAGTACGATTTTTTTTTCATTTTTTGAGAAATTTCAGTTTGTTAGCACGATACAGCCTCTGGAGCTCAACTAGTCACCAATTTTATGATTGAATATTATTCAGGACATCACACAGATGAACCCTATTGATATTTAGCTCATAAGAGCCAGTACAACAGGTGCTACACTACTTTAAGTACGATATTTTTGTCATTTTTGGAGAAGTTTCAGTTTGTTAACACGATACAGCCTCCGGAGTATATACAAGTGAAAAATTTTATGATTGTATATTATTCAGAGCATCTCAAAGATGAACTCTATTGATATTCAGCTCACTAAAGCCAGTACAACGGGTGCTATGGTACTTGGAGTACCAAATTTTTGTCATTTTTGGAGAATTTTCAGTTTGTTAGCACGATACAGCCTCCAGAGAGTATACGATGGATCAATTTTATGATTGAATATTGTTTAAGGTGTCTCACAGATGTACCCTATTGAATTTTAGTTGACAAGAGCGAGTACAGCGGGTCCTATAAATCCAGATATACTAAATTTTTGGTTATTTTTGGAGAAATTTTGGTTTGTTAGCACGATACATCCCCTGAAGTGTATACAAGTAACAATTTTATGTTCAGTGCCACAGATGCGGAAAAGTGTTAATTTTAGTCTTTAAAATCGGTTATTTTTAATTTAGTATAGCTACTACATGTGTTGATTTCTACGTTGAATACTGTCCGTAAATGTGTATCAATTTGTTCGGTTAGAGCAGTGGTCGCCAACCTCTCAATGTGTTGAGCTACGTTGTTAATTTTGGAATAAACAGCGAGCTACCCACACGGAAGCCACGTAACGCAACGTAAATTAAATAATCCACAGTTAATTTATCATTATATGTATTTATTTTACTATTTAACTGGTAATACATAGGTACTAATAATAAACTAATAACAGTATTCGTCGTTTTCATTCACTCAATTTAATAACAAAATAACTAATATTACTAGTACGTACTTGTTCATAGCTACATTCCTACCTACCAAACGAAGGTGTCTGAAAAATAAACACAAACTTTTATCCAACCACAACGTGAGATTTTAAAATAGTTAATAATAACAACAAAAAAGTAACGCACTATCATGAACATAAACATTGAAAAATAAAAAACCACGTTCAATGAGAAGGCTGACACTCAGACACATCGATAATTTTTTTAATGTTTACAGTATAATTTGATACATCCATTCGAATACAATTATCCAAATGTTCATCTGTAAGTCGATTGCGATATTTGTTCTTAATAAACTTCATATTGGAAAAAGAAGATTCACACAAATAGGTTGAACTGAATAATGCTTTCAGTTTCAAAGCAACACGGCATAGAACTGAATATTTCTCTTTACTTACAATAGGCCAGATACATTTGGTACTTGAAACTAACGATTTTAAGGTTGAATCATTTTGAATCTCAATTACTTCCATTTCTGTTGCAGCGAGGTCTTCGCCAAAGTTCTGCATAACACTATTTGCAAACTGTTGGATATCAATTACCATAAAGGGTGACGTAACAGTCACGTGATGGAAAAACTCGTTTCTACTGTAGCTACTGATCAATGACCAAATCTTGGAACTCGTCTGAACCTACGATACATCACTTCGAGGGTGTGCTAGGAATCATAAAATTGTAATAACAATATATATATATATATATATATATATATATATATATATATATATATATCAGTTCATAACGTTCTTCGCCGTTTTCTGATTTCCAGCTTCCATCTATCTCGATCGGTACATAGATTCTCCTCTATTTCTCTTGCTTGTATGTCCTTTTCTACTCCTTCTCTCCAACTCAACCTAGGTCTCCCTCTCTTCCTTCTGCCGTATGGCGTCCAATCCAGCACTTTTCTTGGTATTCTAGTTTGTTACATCCTCTGTACGTGTCCATACCACCTAAGTTGATTAACTCGGATATCTTCTGTTAAATTGTGTTTAGTCCCCATTATTTCTCGGATTTTCTCATTTCTGACTTTATCCAGCTTCGATTTTCCAGCAGCACGCCTCCAGTAATCCATTTCGGTGGCTTCTATCATTTTAAGTGCATTTTCCTTTAATGGCCATACCTCACTTCCATAGGAGACGATACTTTTAACTATACTGTTATAAATTTTATGTTTGTTATCCTTTGATATCGTTTTATCCCACAGTATATTGTTAAGTTTTCTAATCGCCTGTCTTCCCAGGTTATTTCGGTATCTAATTTCTTCGTCCATGCTACCTTCGCAGGTGATGTGAACTCCTAGGTATTTGTATTTTCTTGTGTGTTTAATCTGTTCTTGTTGTTCTAGAAGTGAATTCCTTTGTTCTACCCCAACGCACATATACTCGGTTTTTTGACGTTCACCTGCAGTCCCCACTTGTCATAGTCCTCCGTTAATTTTCGTGTCATATATTCTAGGTCTTCATAATCTTGATTATGAAGAAGTAATGACAATTCCATAATAAAATGCTGAAGATCAGCTTGGAGTAGTTTTTTCAGTGTAAGTGTTATAACGCCAAGAAATAAGATAAAACATTTATGCGACAATAAATTTATTTATCATTTGAAAATTATTGCTGAGGTAATATATGTAATAACTAATCCATTTAATTAATTCTCGATTGAATCATCAGTGTAATTGAGTTTTGATGATTTTAAATTTCTTCATTGTATAAAGTTACAACGACATGTTACCAATCGAAATAGTGAATGTTTATATACATTTTAACGCGTTCTAATCGCTTTAATTCTATTTAATTGAAGTTGATTCCATTATGTATTACTCTGCAGATCATATAGGCGTATAATCAAAAACCAACGCCGTTCTGACAAGTTTTCACAAATTATTACAATTGTGATCTGATGATTGTCGTGAAATATGTCGCTAACACATTTTGCGGTTATAATGACTAGAACAATTTGGTCAAAGAATATGAAACATTTTAGTGCCAGAAAAATAAAATCGTCAAATTAAACCATTAACACATCTTCAGATAAAAACGAAAAGTACTTAAATATATGTAAACTCGCTTGTATTATATTGTAGTACAATTTTAAATTTTGTAGTGATAATATTAGTCTCTGAAAATTTAAAATAATCAAAAAAACCAATTAATTAATAAATAATCTCGTTTTATCCTCACACTTACTACAAACGATGTAGGTAATTGTATTAACATTTTTGACAAGAATTTTAAAAGTCTCAAGCCTATATTAACATTTTTACTATGTTTTTTTGGATTCTAATTTATATTTTTTACTCGTTTAATAGTGAGTAAGCCAACTGCTGCATCCTCAGAAATAGACCAAGAACCAAAAAATCAAAACAATATATAAAGCATGGTGAAACAGTCAGAGTCCGACCCTGCTACATATAATTATATTTGTAATTATTTCTGTCAGCCCAGAGTTTTTGTTAATCACTCTGCCATCATCTCACCGGTGAATTGGTGCAGGTTGTAAACAATGTGTCATTACATCTTGACAGCGATTTTATATTTGTCACTATTGTCGCTGGGTAATTTGTGAATTAAACGTTTTTTATTATTGTATGATACAAAACGAGCGCCTACCTTTTGAAAAGTCCTGTAATTAGGTTCATGTTAGTTTGTTTTTGTTGTATATTTCATGGGTATTAACGGTTCATTTTCTCTTTGTGGTTTTTATTGTAGATATAAGTGACCCAGGGACTACTGATTTTTGTTTTGGTTAAATCATATTGGGGTATTAGCCTCAGTTGTCCGAAAAACTGCCCGCTTTAGCTGATAAGTGCTATAACTTATTAGGGTTGTGGTTTAGCCGACTCCTTGACTTTGTCTAAAACATTTTACTAGTGTTAGGTTAAAATAAATTTGCTGATTAGCTTATACATACTTGCCTCTCAGAATAGTGGTATATTTAGTATTCATTTATATACCATCTTATGGCTTCAGTAAGTATTTCCATATTGGTCAGAAACCTCTGTTTAGGACGTGGATGTCATTAGAATATATTGTAAACATTCAATCATAAGACGTTAACTATTTGATTGCATCTGATTTATGTGATAATTCCAGGTATTTTGGCGTTGTACTTTAACATCTGCGGGGGTACTATGGTACTATTATTGTTTAAAATCATTTAAATAATTTCTAATACGTAAAGATCACTGTAGTGTTATTTATTGAGAAGTTTGGTTATGCTGGAATTGACAATTTGCTCGATGTCAGATACGTCTTGGATAGCTGCGTTTGTTTATCGTTTCGCGCTGGGAGTAGTGAAGATCTCTGACTAGCGTTCGCTGTTTGACTATATGAGTCATAGACAACCTATTTTTCAGCAACTGAGCATAATGCGAGAAACAGTAACTGTATTCCTGAGAACAGATAGTAGGAAAATTTTAAATGTTTTATCAATAATTGCCTGATGGAGGATTATCTAATTTTTATTTATTGATAATGTAATTGTAGATGATTACTCATTCAGTCATTTCGAGTATAACACAGACACGCTTCCTTTGAATTGTTGTATAACAGATAATTAAATAGAATTTTATTGATGGTATCAATATTTTCTTCGAAAAACCAACGCGCAAGTTATAGGAGTCTCATGAATTATATAGATTACAGAAGTTATGAAAACTAGAAGTAAATACATGTACTTCATACATTATATAGGTTAACGCACGTCATAATTTTTTTATCTTTAAATCTAATTCAAGAAAGGAGTTTCATTATATTGATCTGCTGATTTATTTTATCTATATACTTACTTTATGGCCGTAAATCGGCTCCGAAGAGAGATATTACCATTTTACATCATTTCTATTCGCCATATATAGTATTCGGAAAATTACTCCATCTAAAGTTTTAAACCCATCGTTTTAGAAAAAAGTTGTGTAATTGGTCCCACTGACTAATTTTATTTATGTACATTTTTTGTAAAATTTTGGCATATTCACACTATTTAACCCACACCTAAAGTGAAAAGGCACAATGTTTCATACCAAAGTGATGCATATTGTCCCGCTGAATGATTTTATTTATGCACTTTATCAGAGATATAAAGATTTTTCATTTTCTTTCACTCACCGCCTGTAGAAGGGTTGATCAATTTTCAGCAAAAGCTTTTCAACTATTTCTCTTATGCCTAAGAACGAATGTACCAAATATGGAGCCAATCGGTTAAGCGGTTCGGCCGGAAATGAGCGCACAGACAGATAGACAACCGACATCATCGAGATAACACTTGATTGGTAATCCTGATGCTTCTTAACGCGTATTTCCTCAAAAAGTGGTGGTCAATTTTGAGATGAATGCATGCTTGCCCCCCGCTCCTCCCGTTTTAATACGTAATGCGGGTGGTAATAAAATATAAAAATTGCGTAATGTTTAAACTACATCTGCAAAACTATATAAAACTTATATATCTATAAACGTTTTGTTTGTTAACAATTATGATTATTTCTGCAAAACATGGTATTACAATTATTATCTAAATATGATGGTATTTAAAAATAAGCTAGGCTAGATACTTTTCAGATGTTAGTTTACTGATATTGTCGGAACTCTTATCTTATCAGCATTGCAAAAAGTTCTCCTTTCATGCGTAAACATATATAAATAAATAAATTCCAATCAGTTTACTCTTATTAGAGCTAATGTTTTTTTTATAAAGGCGCAACGTAAAAAAATTCACTGAATCTAAGATTGAAAAGTCTATTTTTAATTGAACCGTTTAATTCAGAAATTGCTTCAAATTATTATGACTATTACTTAATACCTTTCTTAAACAAATGCAGCTTTCACTTAAGTTTTAACAATTGTCATAATATTACAAAAAATAATAAAAAATTTTGACTTGACGGGTTTCTGCAATAAAATGTATTTTTTATATTTGGCGTTTAGAAGAGACTTCATTATAACATTGTTAACAGTGTCATAATGAGGTCTCTTGAAACACTTTTTTAGTAATTTTGAGTGTCATACAGTTGGTTATTGTATGTAGTATTTATTTTTAATTGACATTTGACTTTAACCTTCAAACAAATTATAAAATGGTCTAGCGTTGTTCTAGCTCGCAAATTGTTATATTAAATGTTCTTAAAGGTAAATTAGAATGATTTATATATTAAAAATATTAATGAATAAAGTACGCTGACGTTTATTTTTCAATGATTTGTTACTTGTTTATTTTGATATTGTATATAGGATCATATATAGGTATACATAACGTTCGATTTTTGGGATACATTACCAGATATCTATGTGAAGATGTATTACAGAAATAATTCTCTTCATGATATAATATAAATAGATCGCAAGAGCATATACGAAGAAGCTCTTTATTAAACAAATAATCAGCCTCTGTTTGCTTAAATGAAAGTTTGTTTACAATTTACACAATTATTCGGTTATATTATGTCAAAAGTCAGAAGTGCTGAATAAAACCATCTGTGATCTGACCAATCAGGAATCTACAGAATTGCCAATTTAAATTCAAACCACTCCTCCAAGTTTAAAAACATGGATTATATGTAATTCTATTTTATTTAAAAAATTAAATAAATGCGAATTATAAAAAATATTGTGTAAAACTCGTGCCACAATGACTTTCTGTAGTTCTCGTGATTTGCGCAACGAACCGCTCGTACTACAAAACGAGGCACTGTGACACTTGTTTTACAAATAACTATTTTTTATTTTCAAGGTAATTTTGTTTTTTTTAGACTAGAATAATATTCGAAAGAAAAGAAATCCAGCCAATGAACTTATTTTATTACATAGTAAAATAAATATACGTGTATTTGGATGTAACTATGTCTACTCTTGTTATTCCCAATCTACGTGGTACTCAGCTTCTGTTAGAGGCCACTGTACAATATTATTTGTAAAATGCTTTATATCCAGATGTATATTTGCATAGTTTTATTATGTCAACATTAATGGATGAGCTCGATCTGTTGGAAGTTCAGGAACAGCACTATACTCGTTAATCACAACTTTTCCTAGTTCTGCCTTGCTGTATTTAAATTCTTTGTACGTTGAGATTTTAAAAGGTATTCTTTCACTTCTTGGCGCACCTCCTCCGTCTGTTTCATCTGAGCTCACAATCTTTTTGTAACGTTTTTGCCACCAACCACTAGAAGAGAAGACCATGTCACTGTTTAATTTGCGAACAGAACTACATATGATGATTGGATATAGAAATTTGGAAGCACTAGTAAATAGTAGTCTTGACAAGTACAACAAAATAAGAGAATTAAATAAATTGGAGAGACACTGGAAAAAGTAACCCTATTTGGAAACACTAGGACAGCCATTCTCTAAGTGCTTATGTGTTCATCACTGCCCACAAACACTACCAGAAAAAATTTTTTTTCAACCTCCGATATGATATGAAGAAAAGACGCGTGAATATACAAAAAAGGTTTTTTTATTAGAAGTAATGTACAATGCAGGTTATTTCTCTACATAATCACCTTGACGATTGAGACATTCATCATATTTGTGAACAAGATTTGCATTACCCTCCTCATAAAATGTTGCCGCTAATGATTTGAAGTGAGTTGTTACGGTGCCTTTGAGTTCCACGTCATTTTGGAAGCGCTGGCATCCAAGCCACTGCTTCAGTTCAGGAAAAAGATGAAAGTCACTAGGCGTGGGTGTTCAAAAATGTCTCATTTAAATTGCTGAGGGAGCCGTTGGGTTACTCGCGCGCTGTCAGGACGGGCATTGTCATGGAGCAGAACAATTCCAAAAGTCAGAATGCCCCTTCGTTTGTTTTGAATAGCTCTCCGTAGGCGTCGCAAAGTTTCACAATAAGAATCTGCATTCATTGTTGTTCCCGGCTGCATAAACTCCATAAGCAGTATACCTTTTTGGCCCCAAAAAACAGTTGCCATATTCTTACGGTTGATGAGGATTCGTTTGAATTTTGTGGGCTTTGGAGAATGTGTGCATCCACTGTTGTGATTGTCGTTTCGTTCCGGGCGTATCATATTGTACCCAAGTATCATCACCTGTCACAATTGATTTCAAAAAATCTTTCTCTCCATCAGTATTGTAATGGTCAAAAAATGCCAAAGCTGCAGCCATTCGGAGAGTTTTGTGGTTGTCACTCAACATCTTTGGGACCCAGCCAGAACAAACTTTTCTATAGCGCAATTGTTCAGTAACTACAGAATAGAGGGAAGATCTTAAAACTTCTGGAAATTTCACCGATAATTCACTTATGATGAACCTTCGATTTTCCTTAGGGTAAGTCCGGTAGAGATGCCGATTATGTCATAATAAAAAAATACGTCGTTAGATTCAACATTTATTTATTAAAACAGAAACATAAGTTTTATTCCGCAATAAACATGTAACAAATATTAAAAAAAAATATCATTCAAAACTCTGCTAATCGGCATCTCTACCTACCCCTGCGGGAGAGACGCCGTCAGGTTAAGGTAGATATACCACTACACTATACGCCTCTTAATAAGCACTTTACCACAGATCTCGCACGTATTTTGATACTTGGTACATCCCTCATGCACCCACTGCTGGCAATAAATGCATTGAATCCAATCTTCATCTTTAGTTGTCTTCGTATACTCTTCGTCACATCCAGTGCAGGTTGCGTCATCATGATTTTCCAAATCTGAACTGCTATCATAAAGAGACACGCTTGAATATTCGTCACTGGACTCCTCTATCTGCAGTTTTAGTGTCTTCTATTTTCCTTTTGGCACCGTTTTCGCAGTAAGTTTCTCCTTCTTAGATACCACAGATGTCTTAGCTGCCTTTGTGCCACGTTTCGTTTTATCGAGATTCACTTGTTTGTGCTCCTGAATGCTTTTGCGCTTTTCTATGTCTACTGCAGTATTTAAAATCTCTGCGAGTTTCCCTCCTTTTCTTCTAGCGTCTAGCACAGCAGTAGCTGGAATAGGAGATACAATATCCAAGGTTTTTCCAGGCGTAATTTTTGGAGAAGATGTTTGGGTTTGAACTATAGGCTCATCAGCTAAATCAGCAGCACGTGAAGTTGAAGGTTGGGGTTTGGTAATTCGTTCCTCCTCTTGGCACAGCATTTTCGCAGACGTTTCTTGTATTCCCACATCGGTACCTCCATAGCTCTAGTCCGGGATACTTTGCGGATTAAACAGGTAAATTCCAGCCGCCTTAAAACTTGATGTTGCATTTTGAACACTCGCAGCCTTTCCCCAAGCAACATCTAGTAGTCGTCCGAACTGTAGCCTTCCGATTTTTCTATCAGCATTGGACTTAACCCAAGTATCGCAAGTTTGATAAAATGCTGCCTTCAACGACTTAAAAAAGCATGTATCAAGAGGTTAGTGGGTAGTATGTGGGGGAAGGCAAAGCAGGATTATGTTATTCTCATCAGCGTATGTCGAGCTTCCACTGAGCTGCAGTGAGATCCGTGGCCATCAAGAATTATGAGCACTTTTCCCGCAGTTTTGCTTGGGACGAAATGAAACTTGAGCCGTTCGAAAAAAATCTTTGTGTTGATGTAGGCTGACTTCTGATTCATGTACACAATAGATCCGGGTGGCATTCTATCCTCGAATCCAGGTTTCTTATTTTTACCTTTGAGAATGCAGGCAGGCGGCAAAAAAGTGCCTTCCGCGTTGCGCAGCCGTCAAAGTAGACACAACTTTAGAGCCTTTTTTGGCAATGACTTCGCCTGGTCGATTGTTTAGCTGGAGCCCCGTCTCGTCCATGTTGTAAACACAAGCAGGTTTGTCGAACAACTGGTGTTCCTCCATTGTAGAAGCCGGCAGTTCAAAGTAGTTTGTAACTATATTTTTAGCCATGCTGAAGCTTTTACTGCAGGATAAAGCTTCAGGTTTTTTTATGGCCAGTTTAGGATGTCTTCGTAAAAAGGACGTAAGCCAGTTGTAACCTGCGAGTTCAGCTTGTCTGTCAAATTTATGGCGTATTTTCAACTGCTCGGCCAGGTGAAAAGTCATGCGCCTAACTTCAGTTCTCGTTGGTGTAAATCCTCTTGCTTGCAGTTTATTTATGTGAACAACAATTTTTATTTCACCTTCTTCACCAAGTAAACAGTCAGGTCACATTCGTCCATTTTTGGAAATGCCGGATGTAACTCTACGTTTTAAAGTTCTTGGTGGAATTCTAAACACCCTAGAAGCTTCATTTACATCATTGCAGCAATTAAATAGTTTTAAATTAACGAGGCATCTCACCCATACTTAAATCGGCATCGATTCCGATTTGCCGGGAGAGATGCCGACAGCCGTATCACAGTTGAAATTGTTGCAAATAGTGCACGAATACAAAGACGTATAACGTCTTTACATGCTCTTTCACCACGAGCATTTAAAATTTTCACCAGGGCAATAATTAGGTATATAAGCTCAACTTACTTTATACTCCGAAAAACTTTTCACTGCACCAAAATAAACAATATTAGGCTAAATCGAAATGCCTCAAGTTTGCGCAATAGCGACGACCAGCTGTGACAAGCGCTGGTACATGACTGCCATAAATCGCGGCTTCGACCTTGTAGGCGAGTACAGTTCGAGATATAAGCAATTGGTATCTCTCCCATACCGGCATCTCTACCGGACTTACCCTAATCACTTGGTGAACTCGTTGAACAAGGTCGTCTGTAGCCACAGACTTGCGCCCTTGACCCCCTTCATCATGCACATCAGTTCGGCCGTCTTTAAACACTCGACTCATTCTTCGATGAATTTCCACTGCACTGTTGCAAGAAACGAATAACTCATCGCAATTCACACTTGGCGGGAGAATAAATAACGACAGCCATGTTTACCTGACTGGAGCACAACAGAAAATGGCGTGTTGGAGTCGCCAGTGACAGAATGTATGGAAGAGGAGATGCAAAGCCGCCTATTACGCACACTAGCCGCCTCGCGCATGCCTGATGCCTGGCCTTCGTACTATGCGATCGGAGGTTGAGAAAAAACAACCCTCGTATTTTTTGAAGAAAATAATCTCAGTTGGAACGATTCATTGACATGTGTACAGATGGGGCCGAAGCCATGACGGGTAAAACAGCAGAAGTAGTGTCACTAATAAAAATAAAGCCTCTAATTGTAGTTCCAGCCATTATATCCTGCATAGACAAGCATTTGCGATTAAGCAAATGTCGTCAAATTTAAAATTTGTTATGGATGAAGCGGTAAAAATAATTAATTTCATCAAATCACGACCACTATAATCCCGATTGTTCTCATTATTGTGTGGAGATTATGGCAGCAATCATAAAACACTACTGCCCCATACAGAAGTGCGATGATTGTCTCGGGGAAAAATTTTAACAAGGCTATTTGAACTTAGAGCTGAATTACAAATGTTTCTTTCAGATACTTCTTTTAATTTGAAAGATAGTTTGTATGATAAAACTTGGTTGTCCCGACTGTCTTTTATGCGGATATCTTTCAAAAACTGAACGAATTGAATTTATCATTGCAAGGTAAACAGACAACATTGTTCCTGGCCTGTAACAAAATAACTGCCTTCAAAAGAAAATGGGATGTTTGGATTATTTGCGTTGGTAAGAGGAAAACAGAAAGTTTTACGTCACTTCATGGATTCATAAACCTTTTTTACCCAACTTGCAAAAGCCCTAAAGATATATGAATCTCTTTAAGAAATGATGTCAGATACAAGTATGGAGTCACTGCTCCAAACGACGATTTTTGGTGCAGAATTTTTGATGAATATTCCATGCTTGGCTCTGAATATTCTTCTTCCGTTCCCAACAACATATTTGTGCGAAACAGAATTCTCAACCTATGCAGCCACGAAAACAAATACCGGAATAGTATGGACGCCGAACCTGATATGAGACTTCAACTGTCTTCTATCAAACCTGACATCAACCAGTTGATGAAAAATAAAAAAACAGTTTCATGCCTCCCATTAGTTAGGTACTTTTCTTTTTTAATATCTTTTATCATCATACTTGTTATATAGTAATTTACTAAGTAAAATAAGTGACAATTAGTAACTATTACATTGTACTTTTATTATGCTTATCAACAAAGAGTCCATTTTTAAAAACAATTGTTTTATTGTAGGGTTTCGTCAAGAATTACGCATTCCAAAAGGTTTTCGTCAGTAAAAAAGTTTGAGAGCCACTGCACTAGTAAATAGTAGTCTTGACAAGTACAACAAAATCAGGGAATGAAATTAATTGGAAAGACATTGGAAAGACACTCTATTTGAATATCTGAAAGTATGTCACAGAATTTGGGAAAATAGTAGCCGAAATGACAAACATAGGAAATTAATCTACTCTGGAAAAGTCAATACTGTGTCACCAGGTTTGTAAGTCGTAGAAATTAACTACAGTTGCATACAATAATGGAATAGGAACCAGTATTACGAAAAACACAAAGTAAGCAATTGGGATAGTATAGACCTATAATCGAAATAAAGCCAGTATTAACAAAAAAAATAACTAGGGATAGGGAAGAATAGGATATAGGAAGGGTAGATGATAACACAGAGAAAAAAATTCGCTAGCCATTAGCGAATATTCACTTGCAGTAGCAAAAAAAATCGATTAAATAGGGGACAAATGACTTACCTATTCATTTACCACAGAAAAACCCTTATTGCTAAAATTAAACATTTACAGTTAAAATAGAAGATCACTCATCAAGTAGTCTATTTTATTTACTGTAAATTATTTAGTCGCTTACAGTTATCGACCTGGATAACTTACTACTAGCTATTTAATATAATATCGTTTATTAAATCTGACATATTGTATACCTATCCTTAGTGATTTATTTATTTATCTCTAGTAACTTTATAACCTATAATAGATAGAATGTATATTTACCTTAGTAATACAGGTTATGAGGACTAATTGAAAAGTTTATTTACAGTAATCGATTTATTTATTAACCTAAATCTTGGCATTTAGGCTTATACAGGGTATCCACTTATATTTCCCCTACTTTAACTGCCTATAAATTCTAAACGGTTCAGAAGGGAAATATGCGGTTTTCACGGAATTGTTTCATTTTAGTAGCCACAAGTTTCGTTTGAATGGATTGATTTTATTCTATCGTTTTCGTTCACGGAACTACAGAAATAGCGAATTTTTGAGAATTTTTTTTATTGACTTTGTTAATGGAACGACCAGTATATTTTTTGTAGTTTGATAAGTGATCTTCACCTATATAGCAATGGAAACTTTTCAAAATCGGTTAGCAACTGACGGAAATTGTAAAAATCCGCCATTTTTGTTTTGACTTAATCGGAAGCGATGGAAAAAATCCAATCTATTTGACCAAAACTTGTACTAAAATGAAACATTTCAGTAAAAACCGCATATTTCTATTCTGCACCGTTTAGAATTGATAAGCATTTATTTAAAGTTTATTAGGGGAAAATATAAGTGAGCGCCCGGTACTGAAAACTAATCCAAAGTTGAAATTTTATATACCAGGTATATCAAATGTATTTTATAAAATATAATTATAAATTAACAGATTTGGAATACAAACTTCAAATTTCATATTTTTTCCATCATTAGTTTTCCATATTTGCGAAACACTCAGAAATGGGTTAAAAAAAGCAAATTTATATAAAACATTTATTTTAAACTTATCAAAAATTAACATATGTATTTTTTAAGTAATTAAAAAATAACTTTTCAAAATATACAATTTTCTCAAAGTAACCAAAAATAAAAGTAAGTTAAAAATAATAAGGAACGTTTTCAGTCTAAGTACAATAATACAAACAATACAAAAACATTTAAGTTTTAAAATGATTAATTTTCTTAACAAAAAATACGGAATGAATAAAAGTAACTTGAAAGTAGTAAGGGATTAGTGTTCAGTCTAAGCACCGACAATACAAAAACATGTAAGTTTTAAACTTATTAATTTTCTTAAATTAACCAAAAAGACGAAAATAAAAGTTAAAAATAGTATACGGAACGTTTTCAGTCTAACTACAGTACAAATCATATAGGAACACGTAAGTTTTGAAATTATTAATTTTTTTTTAATTATACAAAATAAAAATAAATTTTCATATAAAAAAAATCCTATACATGGTGCGGCTGATAAAACAGTCGCTTAGAGAAATCTTGAAATCCAAAATGATTTCAAATCTGAAAATTGGTTTTAGACATCTCTCTAATCGACGGCTGCAAACTGTAAGACATTTTAAATTTTTCATTTTTCCTAAACCAAACGAAAAAGTGATTATTAATCATCGTTATATTACGGACATGGTAATTATACGATTTAGACGAACAGTATCTCGAAACTGGACAGTAGTACAGAATTATAATTTTGGTGGTATAAAACAAATGCGGCAGCTTTTCTTTTGTTATTATGTTACCCAATGGCAATTTTGTTTTGGCTTACGTGACATCAAATTCAAACTTATTGGGTCCACCTGCATATTTTTACATTTTTAAGTTTTTCTCGATAATACGATTCCAACAAACTAGCACACTTGTGGTCTAAAACGATTAATTACAGGTACAACTGCTTAAAAATGCTTGTTCCTCGACAAATAAGACAAGCAATCTCTCAGAACTAGACAGTTCATTTTGAATTTGTAATTAAAATACAATCCTGCAACTTTATAATTGTATTTAATATAAATTCAAAATAAACTGCTCCTTTCCGAGGTATTGCTTGTCTTAACCATCATGGGACAAACATTTTTAATTAGCTGTAGCTCTGAAATTAGTCGTTTCACACCACAAGTGTGCTAATTTGTTGGAATCTTGACAGAGAAATGTGAAAATATACAAGTTGTCCCTTTAATAAATTCGAATGTGATATAGGTACAAAAAGGTAATTGGTAACATAATAACAAGAAAAGCTGCAGAATCTGTTCTAATATACAGCCCCAAAATTGCAATTCTGTACAACTGGTGAGTTCCGAGATATTGCTTGTCTAAATCGTCGTGGGACACCCTGTATAAAGATTTGTTTTAACTTACGAAAAAAATAAGAAAATATTCGAAAAAAAGTAATGTAAGTTTTGCTATTAGAGTGTACATTCAGTGACCATCTGAAAATAAAATTGAATCTCTGAAAAGCAAGATAGATTATCAGTTATCTTAACTGCATATGCAAACATTATGTTCATCAAAGGAAACTCAAGGTCTCTAGTTAATTCCACAATATAATACAAGTTATTGAAAATTCTAAAAAATTGACAATTGTTTCGATAAATCAATATCATCGCCAGAATGACAGAAGTTACATTTCATTTTATGCCTACCTGATGTTTAGTAGTTAATTTTGGCTAGACCAAGAAGTAACCTAACTTGTGATTGGCTTAATATATGTTTATAGAAAAAAGAAAAAGATGTGATATTACAAATATTGAAGCTTAGATATTATTAGCCCTATGGTGATATCCTGGATATCATTTTTCCAATTAAGATCAGTATAACTGTGCAATGATATAGAAAACCAGGAAAACTATATCTGCTGATCTTTACAATTATCACTTAAGAAGACAGTTTATTAGTGGAGAATTCCCTAGATTTAACTGTTCATTGACAACTTCATATTGTGGGTTTCTTAAATGTCTTCTAATATCTAAGCTTCAATATTTGTAATATCACATCTTCTTCTTTTTTCTATAAACATATATTAAGCCAATCACAAGTTAGGTTACTTCTTGGTCTAGCCAAAATTAACTACTAAACATCAGGTAGGCATAAAATGAAATGTAACTTCTGTCATTCTGACGATGATATTGATTTATCGAAACAATTGTCAATTTTTTAGAATTTTCAATAACTTGTATTATATTGTGGAATTAACTAGAGACCTTGAGTTTCATTTAAAAACACTAATATGAGCATATTCCACGAAGTAAGGGTCGAGACAGTCAATTTCATCAAAGGAAATTACATTGCTTGTATTTCACTGTAGGCCTCGCACAATAGCGAAACCACAGACTCTAATCTGTGGTGAAACCAGAAACCACTCACCGCACAAAGAAATATCGTTCAGACATTGACTACACTCCACACGTGCTGTTTGTTTGCTGTCTTCCCGAATTTTAGAAATTAAATGATGCAATTTCTTGTCTGAAACAAACTTAACGGTCAGCCGAGCAATCCGAGTGTTATCGGAATGTGTCGAAGACGTGATTCCAAATAATTAGATAACTAAAGATTAATATTGAGCTCACTTACGATAAAGGATACATAGTTAAGGGTAAATGATTCAATTCTAGAAACTTTTTTTATTAAGTACAAATTACCTGGTGACTAAGGTTAGTCGATCGCTTTAACGGACAAAACTAGCTATTTGTTTTTTTTCAACTACAGATGAATAATATTTCTACCACTAATAAAAATTTATTTACAGCAAGCGATTTTTTTCTCGAACCTTTTTTTAGTTGGACGTGTTTTCTCTGTGAAGGAGAGAAAGTTTGCAAGCCCCGACTTCTAGATGGAAGTTTATTATTGGATACGCAAAAATATTGAAAAATCTCATTAGAATAATTTCAATCATGTCGATACATTTTTCCTAAACTCCTCCTCACAAAATTATAAAAACTATTGCGTTCATAGTCTCAATTTAGATGTTTTAATTTAAACATTCCAATATAGTGGAATTTACAGTACCTACCATATTCGAAGAAACGTGACAAATAAAACATTGAGCATATATTTAAAACCCATGTGGTAACTATTTATATTTTTAAAATACGCCTCTGCATAGCTTCATTTAAAAAAGGTGTTATTTATTTACCTAACATGTATTTTTGAGTCCCCAAACAGTTTGTTTAGGACTGTTAATAAAGAAAATGGTTATGTGCATATCCTCACCTTCATTTTCAATAATGCAAAATAAGAAATTCCAGTCATCATGCAATAGTACCTACAATAATAGGTTTTTGGGTCTTGGAACTCATGAGTTTGAAAGATTCAGAGAATAATATATACATAAATTATTATCAACAATAGCCACTCACTCAATATTTTTTATTTAAATTTGACTTTTCAATTTGTTATCTACTACACGGTAATAAGGATTCAAAACGAAGCATCTTATTGACTGATGAATGGGAACAATTTAAAAAACAGCAACGTTTCAGGCATAAATTTAATTTCTGTCTCCGGAATTTAAAATAGGATGATACAAATACAAAAAAAGTGATAACACTGGTATTGATAGAGAAACGCCGCTCCTTTGGGTGAAAAGAAATCAGTATTCATATTAACTGCTCCCGATTCTAGACTACCCTTGCCATTATTTGCCGTTTGCCGCTTGCTTGCCACTTGCCGCAAAGGTGCAAACTTATTATAAGGGAGTATCTGCGAGAAGTCAATGTTACGAGACCCTTGATACTCACTTGAGAATCAAGCATACTTATTCGTCGGTACTGGGTGGAATGGTTATATTTTTATTTATGCAGAGAAGTTTCAAACATTACTTTTTATTTTTAGTAGGTAGGTATATAGTTTTTAGTGATAATTTGTTGACAATTTCTTGATTTCAATTTTACAGTACAATGTATCTTAAAACGGATCAACTATCGTTTAGCTGAAACCAGTTATGTAAGAAATATTCGTTTATTTACCATTAGGAATATTTTTCAAACAGAAAGACTCGATTTTTTTGCGGAAATGCATAATTTTCATTTTTCCGACAAGAAAATACGTTTCTGTTTTACATTCTAGACAATTTTCTAAACAGCAACACGCAAAAAACTTCTTGTGGAAATATATCATTTTCATTTATTGATAAAATATTGATTCGAACTTTAATCGGCGACTCTGTAAAAAGGCATGTACAAAAACGTTCAATAGGTTTTTAAATGTCGTTAAGATATGAGCTTTATTATTGTTAGTATAATATGTGGTATAGGAGTAGAAATACGGATATCTAGTGGTTAAGTGATGTCTTATTTTGTTATAACTGAGCAAAGTATACCTAAAACTAGACAGGCAGCTTATGAATTTGCGAAAAATGAAGGCTTAATACCCCGACCACTTTACTGTAGGACAAAATGTAAAGGACATACGAGTAATATGGATATATTTTCGCATTATTATTTTCCAGAATCAGATTTGGGAATATATAGGTGTTCTAAATGACAACAATGCAAACCTTAGTTTTCTGTTGCAAAGGAAACCTGGTTTGAAAATAGTTATCTTTCACCAGAAAAAGAGTTAAGGTAGGTAAGACTTTTTAAACTCTTTTTTTCTTAAATATTTATATGCAGGATTCTTTTTGGATTCGCTCACGGATAATCATATGAACGGATATGTGTTTGTGTAAGTGGTTCAGAAGGGAGTTTATCAATTGCAATAATAGCTGCTCGGATGAAGTATTGTCGGGAGATGGTTACCAGTGCTTTTACTTCAATGCAGGAATCTCTGCCGAAAATTGGAGGGCCAGGAATCATAGTGCAGGTTTGTGTCTTGAGATTTTAAAGGTGGGTACAGACATAGAACAAAACTTCGTATCGTAACTCCGTCGCGCATCAATTGTTTGTAACGCATCGAAGATACGGCGTGTCAACAAATATAGCGTATCAATACATCGTCGCGTATCATATAAACGGGACATTTTGCCGTTGCGTCTTTACTAAAACAGAACAATCAAATTAGTCTTTTTCTTGTGTGCAATGGAGGTTGTTGCAACAGCTTATATATACATGCATTACTTAGTTAAAAAAAAATAAAAAAAGACGCGCAGAAAGACGCTGGTGGCAGACCCGGTTGTATACTAATAGAAGTGTGTACAGCGGAAATCATTTACTGTTGGATTTAAAATTTCAGGCAACTACTGGCCTTTACAAAAATTTTACTAGAATGTCTCCAACAGACTTCGAATACTTGATTAATTTAATTGGACCCAAAATAGCACGAAAAGATACTAGATGGAGAACGGCAATTTCTGTTCAAGAAAGGTTGGCAGTAACAATTCGGTTTCTGGCGACTGGTGACTCTTTCACCAGTCTACAATACCTTTTTAAAATTTCTAAACAGTCGATAAGTGTTATAGTTCCTGAAGTGTGCGAAGCCATTATACAAGGATTAATAGAAAATATACAGGTGAGAAACTGTTTTATTAAAGAAGTATAATAAACACACATTAAACAAAACAAATGTTTATCTTAAATTCTCTAATTCAATATCGGGCATATCCAATAGTTGGCGTGGTAAAGAATTGACTGGAGTACTGCGACTTGAATGATCCGAAATACTAGAATTAGCATAATAATATGCTGGAGATGGTACCTGTGAATGCTGTTGAGTAAAACTGGAAGCTTGGCTATCCAGATACTGTTCAAATTGAGAATGTTGTGGCACAGAATTTGCAAAGAATGACTGAAGAGTATGAGTACGGTACGATTGCGAATGATAAAAAATGGTAGCACTTTGTTCGAGATGGGTCTTGTCTGCTTTAAACAAAATTAACATAATATCTTGTTGTACAGTACTTTGTAATTCAAGAGAATATTTGGCCAGTTTTTTAGCCACAAGATTTCCAAATATTTGACATTCGTGTTGCTCCTGTGGGTTTCTAGCGTTTGCTGATGCTTCTGACAGTATTTTAAAAGCTTTTTCTAATTTCTCAGAATCTTCATTCCTCTTTTGGCGTTTCCTACTAGGTGTCGCTTCATCGCTTTTCTTTTCAGTACTAGGTGCTGCTTTTCTTTTCGGTATATTTCCTATACTTTCCCGTTTCTCTTGTACATCAGAATTTGTATCGTTATCTGCTAATGTTCCTTCATCACCCGATATTTTCTTTTCATCATTATCTTCTTCTTCGTGTATAATCTAAAATTAAAAATAATTTAAAATAAGTATTTAATAAACAAACTTATTTAGAAAATAAAAATATGTCCTATTTTTGGCGCACTGTATAATTTGTTTTAACGAAATTTGTTTTAATTTTTACAGATACCTTCAACACCAGAAAGATGGTTAGAAGTTGCAAAACAGTTTGAGGACACCTGGAACTTTCCACATTATCTGGGTGCTTTAGATGGGAAGCATGTTGTTCTACAAGCTCCAATTAACACCGGAAGCGAGTTCTTTAATTACAAATCAACATTTAGTGTAGTTCTTTTTGCCATAGTGGATGCTAATTATAACATTTTGTATGTTGATGCTGGAGGCCAAGAAAGAATTTCAGATGGTGGTATCTTTAAAAACTGCCCGCTTTATAAAAAATTAGAGCGAAATGACTTAAATTTACCTGAACCAGAAGTTACATGGAAGGCAAACGAGGCATTTGCCTTAACTGAGTCGTTAATAAAACCGTTTTCGGGAATACATCCTAAAGGATCACTGCAAAGAGTGTTTAACTACAGATTATCTCGCGCACGAAGAACTGTGGAAAATGTATTTGGCACCGCCTCAGCCGTTTTTAGAGTACTGCGTAAACCGATGTTACTTGAACCCAGAAAAGTTGAATTAGTTATAATGGCAGTAGCTCATCTACATAATTTTTTAAGAGAAAGTTCCACATCTTGTGCTTTGTATACGCCACATGGAACCTTCGATACAGAAATTGATAGAAAGCTTGTAGAAGGAAAGTATAAAACTATAACTAATGAACCAATGTCTTCTTTATTTCGAATTAGAAATATTCCCAGAAGACCAACCGAAATTGCAACATGAATTAGAGACGAATTGTCATCGTACTTTCATAACGAAAATCGACTTTTATGGCAAGATAATTATACGTAATTCGTAATACGTTTTATACTTCGCAAACAAAATAGAAAAGAAATTAATTTTCAATTATTCAAACTTACCTTTACCCGTACCGTTGCTCTTTTTAATTTTTGCTTTCTCTCGCCTAGTCCTGACAGATGAACATTAATTTTTTTTTGCATTCATCTACTGTTGTCCGAAACTCTACAGCAAGTTCTTCCCAAGCATCATGCTTCTTTATTTTATTATAGTATTTGGGATGTTTTGCATCCCACAAAATTTCTTTATTACGATAACTATTTATGAAATCCAGGGTAGCAGACCTGTCCAGACATGCTAACAAGTGGTGCAACATCAGTGCGTATCATTTCTTTGATGCGGTGTCAAAAAACCGACGACCGATGGAACGCCGAGATGTTACTATGTTCTGGTGTTACGGTGTTCGCAGTGCCGTCCACACTTGTTACGCGACGGCGTTACGATACGAAGTTTTGTTATATGTCTGTACGCACCTTAAAGGCGGGTATCCATTTGTTGCCAAATCACGTATCGTGTCATCGTTGCGTATCAGTGGAGACAGGAAACCGTTGCATAGTAACGTATCAAAATGGATAAATAGAAACGCAACGGACTTGATCGCTCAATTTTCGGTTTTTCGCCGACACATCAAAGAAATGATACGATACGAGACAGTCACAGTGTGGACGGACGTTTTTTTGACACAACCAGTCGTTGCATATTCGCTTTAAAAATGATAAAACAAAATATATTTTGTGTGCAGTCACTAGTCAGTAGTCGTCTGAATTCCACTGGGGATGGTACTATTGTTTTATTTTTAATATTAAAAAATAATATTATGGAGTGGAATAAAGAAGAAGTAATAAACTTTATAGAAATTTACCGTAAATATGAACTACTTTGGGACCCGAAACATCGAGATCATTATAATAAAATTCTAAAACAAGATGCTTGGGAGGAAATCGCAAAAGAAGTGAATAGGTCGGTTGATGAATGCAAGAAAAAAATGGAATATCTTTTGGCAGCACTTAGGAGAGAGAAAATGAAAATGACGAAGACCACCGGCACTGGAAAAGGTAGGTACCGAAAATTTACTTTAATTTTTTTTAAAACAAACCTTAATTAAATGAGTTTATACCGGGTGGAAACGTTAAACGGGCACCGCGCTCTCACGTCTGTATTATTACATTAAATTGAAAAGTAAATATGCTGACTTGTATGATTTTTTCGCAGCTATCGAATGGTGCAAATCATAGTCAGCATATTTACTTTTCAATTAAATGTAATAATACAGACGTGAGAGCGCGGTGCCCGTTTAACGTTTCCACCCGGTATAATTAGTTTTATTTTTTTTTAGGAACAGCAGAAGTTTACAAAAGCTCATGGTTTGCCTTTCAAAGTATGAAATTTTTATGGGACAAAAACAAGCCGAGATCTACAATGAGTACAGTAAGTACATTTTTTCTTATTGTACACTGTGGGTAAAATGAAAGTAGCATCCTTTTTTAAAGGTTTTATGTTAAATTTTTATTTCTTGGCCAATTTTATTAGTTAAATTTTGACAGGGTATGCTACCAACATTTCTTAACACAAGTACAAATATTTATTTAAATATAAATTAAGCATAGTGTCTGCAATTATTTGTGGGTTAAGTTATAAGTATTTAGGTTAGGCATATTTATGTTGCCACGGTACTTCGCCATCATTTGTAAAGTATTCTGCCAGTTCGTCTCTTATATTTGACAGAGTAGATTTTGTTCTACGTGCAATTCTTCTCAACGGGAGGAGTGAAGTAATACCATCAACATCTCTTCTCCAGGCTCCTTCTGTAGTGACACCTTCTTCTTCAGAATCAAATGTTCCATTGGGAGTGTAAATATGAACCGACTGCGGTCTTCTACGTAAAAAGTTATGTAGCAGAACAACTGTCATAACTATAAGTGACGCCTTTTCTGGTTCTAATAGCAGTGGTTTTCTTAATATCCGAAACACTGCTGAGGCGATGCCTGCAAATACCCAGGACAACCTAGAAGAAGAAGAAGTAACAGCGAATGAAGAGATAGAGGATGTGGAAATACCAGCGGAAGAGAATTTCGAAGACAGTATGGACTCCGTAGCAAGTACAAACCGCCCCGGACCAGTTAGAACCAATGAAAATTCCCAAATAAGTACAAAGGCCTCAGCAGCTACAAAACGCGTACAACCACCAACACCCACTAGTTCTCAAAAAAAGAAACGTCAGAAAACTACAACAGATGAACGCCTCGACAAGGCTTTTGAGATATTAACGTCAACATCAAGCACGCCAATATTAGACGATAGTTACCACTTTGGTAACTTAATTGCCTCTAAGCTGCGACTTTATAATGATGATGTTCGATGTGCAATTCAAAGTGACATTTTAAATATTTTCCTTCGGGCGAACAGAGGTTATTATAATAACAGAGTAAGCGTTTTACCGGACCATGTACACTATACCAACCCACCTACTTCTCACACATACACTTCTCCGCACTCTTCTTTATCCAGCTCCTCCTCTCAGTCTCCATGGCAATCATCAAATCATTCGCAGTCTCAAAATCAATACCAATTTCAAGATCAATCGCAAAAATCAAATCAATCCACCCACACACATCAAGCCTCGAATGACTATGGCGAAGAATCTGGTATTCAAAGCCCAACAACATCGGCGTTTTTAATTAATACTCCTTCATATACATTGCCACTTGATGAAGCATTACAACAGTTGTAAAGTCGCTTGTAAATAAAAATAAATTCAACTTACCTGAATGTAGTCTTTCAATACTTCCACAATAGCCCCGCACACCTCTGGAACAATCTTACTGATGGTTTGCTTTGCGATTTTAAATAGATACTGAAGGCTGGAGTAGGAATCGCCAGTGGCCAAAAAGCGTAAAGTTAGAGCCAATCTTTCTTGAGCGGGAATTGCTTTTCGAAATGTAGTATCTTGTTTAGCAATTATTGGCTCAATCGATGACAACAAAAATTCAAAATCAGTAGGATGCATTCTAGTGAAGTTCTTGTACATGCCGCTAACAGCTTGGAACTTCAGGTCAGCCATTAAACTTGTTCCACTATATTGCTCCCTGCTGGCGTACAACTTTGACATCCACCAACGCGGTGGTTTGCGTCTTTTCTTCTCTTGCTGCAGAGCATAGTGAATAAAAATATACGCGGCTGCCGCTTGCTGAGGTCCATTCATTGCAGAGATGCTGAGAGAACTATTTTGTAGTTATCAACCTGAGATGCTTCCACCAAATAAGTCAAACTAGCAACACGTCCGCACGACGTATCCCTCCCGTTCGCGCAATTGATACACAGATACGCAGTGAATCTGGGCTGAAAAAAAAACTGACTCGTTGCAGCGTATCGTACCAAAATGAAACTATACGCTGATACGATACGTTGATACGATACGTGATTTGGCAACAAATGGATACCCGCCTTAAGCGATATTAAGCTGATAGGAATAGATATTATTCATTGATCTGTGTTAAAGGCTGGGAAGAGGATTAAACTCAACTTAATATTTTAAGGTTTATATTTTAATAACACATCAACAAATTGAATACATAACATAGAAATTATACATAATTTCTATGAAACATAAATCTTCATGCATTTCATTTATATACACAAATATTTCGAAATATTTTCTATATGATCATTGGAAAACGAATTTGGGAGGCCGGCTCTGACTCGTTTCAAATCACGCGGCATCTGTTTTGTTCACTGAGCAAATTCAGAAGTGCATGTGCGCAAAAACTCGAGGCGTCAGCAAATTTTCAGCGTATTGGCATTCTAGTTTATATATAATTTCTATAAGGGGGTATAGCACGATAGACCACTTGCATACACTGCGACAAGTGATTGAAAAATCACAAGAATACAATAAACATATATATCTTGCGTTCATTGACTTCGAAAAGGCTTTTAATACTATTGAAAAATGGGCCTTCCTAAACGCTCTAAAACGATGCCGTATAAACAACAGATACATACAGCTTGTCAAAGCCCTCTATGGTAACGCCACCATGACAGTTCAGATTTGCAACGGTACCGATCCCATATCCGTAAACCGGGATGTGAGACAAGGCATTACGATCTCCCCGAAACTATTTAAAACGCTCGATTGGGTAAAGGCAGGCATTATTATCAAGGGAGAACATTTGAGTAACCTACGCTTTGCAGAAGACATCGTACTTCTCGCAGATAAAATGGAAGGCCTCCAGAATACGCTTTCAGCCCTAAACAATGCCGTAAAAAATACGGTCTACAGATCAATGCAAGTAAAACAAAAATATTGTCAAATTCAGCCGACGCTATGGTGGTCGAATTGGGTGACGACAGTGTGGTGCAGGTCGTCAATGAATACATATATTGTTACGAAACAGCACACTGGTATAGACCCTAAATCCGACTCTGTCTAAGCCAGGTATAAAAGTTAAAATTATGGCGGATACGCAGGGTTTTTTTATAACTGTTTACGACTATCTTATCTAAACATTGTTTTTGTGACCAGACTCTAGAAAATGCCAGAACCAATTGTTTTTGTGTGTGTAAGCCGCAGTCCGGAATTTTCTAGTAAAAAAGGCTTTAATATATAAGGGGCCGATCAGGAAGTTTTAGTTAGTTGATAAAGTGATCTCGTGAAATAAACAAAAATACACCGAACAGTAAAGTGCTAATATAAATTAATAATCAAGTTTGTGTGCATGTAAATTAAATTTAAGTGATTAGTTGAGTATATATAAATTAAGTGTTAGTGATTAGTTTCGTGTTTAAATAAATTAGTAAGTAGGCTTACCAAGTGTTTAAAATTTATCCCACCAGTACTAAAAACTTTTAATAAATAAGAAAAACATTACAATATCTTGGACAGAAAATATCCTTCCATAAGAACATACAGCTGGGATACAACTCGGATGCAAGACTCAATAACGTATTTAAGACTAATTTTCCACAATACCTCAAAACTCAAGTCTTCAACCAATGTGTGCTACCAACATTAATCTATGCGGTAGAAACGTGGATACTAAAATTAGTAGATGCACTAAGAATCGCATGAAGAAAGATGAAACGAGATATGCTGGGAATACGACCGCGAGATAGAAGGACCATCGAATGGATCCGCCAGAAAACAAAGGTTACTGATGTTGCTGAACACATAGCAAGATTAAAATGGAAATGGGCAGGACATCTTATGAGGACGGAGGACAAGAGATGGACAAGGAAAGTGACCGAATGGCGACCAGGAGGAGGTAGTAGAAACCCAGAAAGACCAAAGACTAGGTGGAAAGTGGAAAGAAATCTAGAAAGTAGCGGGAGTGCAATAGATAAGCAGAACAGCTGACAGAACCGGATGGAGACAACTTGGAGAGGCGTATGTCCAAAGATGGATCGAAACACGCTAAGAATGATTATGCATTTAAGCATGTATTTGGACGGATGAGATGCAGAAAACTGAAATTTCTTTCAAATTTTATGCAAGACAATTAACTTTCTTTTTCATATCAAAACTTCAAAACTATATGCTGTGGTTCTTGTACTAGCAGAAATACGCTCATTTCGTATACTATTTCGGTGCTATTTACGGTCTCTGAAGAATTATAAATACACATTGGCTGTTTAAATGAATCTTGATTTGATGGTTGACGTTCTTCTTCAAGGTTCATAGAGTGAAAGAAACTTCCACCAATGTCATCACCAAGTACCAAATTTGCAAGGTCTACTCGATTCTGAAAGAACAAAATGTACATCATTCACATAGGGATGGTAATATTTCGATATCTTATGTATCCTATCACATTATTAGCACTCCGTGTAGCTCTAGTCGCATAGGAAACAGAAAAATGCGACTGGGAAGCGACTGGAGTCGAAACTCTATCTGCAGCTGTCCAGCCAGCATGGAACTTTTTCTCGCAGCCATCCTGAAAAGTTTAAAAGATTTACTCTAATTTGGGGAAGTCTTTAAATGTATGACCATAATTCAAGTGCTTAATTTTAATTTGTCTAAAAGTAATAATGAAAATATAATGATTTTTTAAGTATGGCATCATAAAATTTAAGAAATTTTCTAGCACATTTATTAAACACTTACAAATCTTTTATAATATTTTTATAAACATTGTATATCTGTTTTATAGTAGTTGCTATATCACTTATGAAATATATTATATAAACAAAGTGTTTTATAAATTGTGCCTTTTTTTTGTTTATAGATATTTTATAAACATTTTGAGACTGACATTGTATTATATTATTTATCGCCAAAACATTTCTACGACTATTATAAAATAGCAAATTGTTAATAGGGTAATTATTAGTGAAAGTGGAAATAATTTTCATACCGTGAGACGCATTTTTAATGAGAGATACCCCGATCCCTCTATATCGAGGACTTATTTGAGGGAGCAACAAACAGGTAGTGTTCATGATGCCAAACGATCGGGTCGACCTAATATTGGTATTGATAAACAAATTGATATAGTTGCAGAAATTGTAGTAAACCCTTCTTCTTCCACGTCCCAAGTAGCGTCCACCTGTGGAGTCAGTCATAGACAGTGCACAGGGTGTTGACCAAAAACAAATTTAATTCATACAAATTAAAAATGGTGCACCAACTTTCAGATTACGATCCCGACCGAAGGCTGCAATTCTGTGAAAATATGTCCACTAAAATTCTCCAACAGCCAGACTATGTGAGGACAATTTGTTTTAGTGATGAAAGTATTTTCTTTCTTAATGGAAATGTAAGGTATTGGAGTGAGATGAATATGAAAATATCTGGGCAGGTAGTTTGGGAAACTAAATAGTCGAACCTCTTTTTTTGAACTCTAATTTTACCGGTGAAGTATATCTCAAGATGTTAGGAAACGCAATTGAACCATTAATTCTTGAAATTCTGGAAGATAATCCAGATGAATTTGGTAACTTGGAAATAACGTTCCAACAAGATGATGCTCCTGCAGTAAGACGTGATGGATTGGACGGCGCGGTCCAATAGAATAGCTGGACCTAACACCTTTAGATTTTTTTCTGTGGGAATACCTTAAATCTAAAGTTTACGCTACAGCTTCTGACAGTATTGACGTTTGAAAACAACGAACTGTTGAAGAATGTAGGGTAATTTCCCCTGACACATTTTATCGCGTCTGATATAGTTTATTTACGATAAAAAGACGATGAGGTCATTTTTAGTTACTTTCCTGCTTATCAGAATAAATATTAATTTACCAACCGTGAATACAGTTTACCCTCAACAGCCAAGGCAATTTACAGCTAACGGGTTGGCAAAACTTCAAGACGTTGTCAAATCAACTGGTAAAATTCCCCAGTTTGTTTTGACGTTTATTGACATTCGATCATCGTCTAATATTTACAAGTTTTTTTGGCGCTTTTAAATTCAATGCTTCTTTAAGATTAAAAAAACAGTTATTATCATAACTAATTATTTAGACAAATCTGCAGTGTGTGGTTAATAAAATGCCGAAGCAGCTGAACAGAAAATGTCAAGAGATGGTAACATCTTTGTTGAGCTATTTTGAACGAGAATGCCTAAATGGGGGCCCGCTTCTCCCGCTTACTGCTGTAAGAGACGTAAGTAATAGTATTCGCTATTTGTATTCATCATTATTGATGTTATTGTTACATATTTAAATGTAAATGATTTAATGTTAGGTTAGGTTAATTAAACTTGATAATATATTATTCTTTCATAAATTGAAGTAATTATATTGTAGATAGTTGCAGAAGCTTTACAACTTAGCGTTACCACTGTTAACCGTATTGCTGCCAAGCATAATAGAGGTGAACAGCCTAAAAGCCCACCTAAGAAGAGACAACGCATAAAACCTACTATTGAAATTGATAACTTTGATCAAAATGCTTTCCGAAATGTTATATACGAAATGTATGGAAACAGTGAGTATATTGAATTTACTGTTTCATTTTATCCACAATTAACTAACACAATATTTTTTCAGAGGAACACATAACCTTGGAAACTTTAAGAGACAAACTCCAGGAGCGAGAACTCTTTAATGGTTGTTTAACATCACTCTGGAAGATAGTGAAAAATATTGGATTCAAATACCAAAAAGATGATCCTCGTCGTGGTTTAATGGAGTTGCCACATATTGCATTAACACGTGTACATTTTCTGCATGAATATGTCAAGATAAAAAGGGAAGGTTTATATCAATTTGTGGTTTTGGATGAGACCCGGATATTTAAAGACGGTACTGTTGGACGTTCTTGGCAAGATTCTAATCATAGAAGCGTGAAAAAAACCGAAACTGGTGGTCCAAGGTAATTGTATTATAAAATTTGGCAATTTATTTATGATGTACTAACATTCCTGCCATTATAAGACCTTTTCAAATATTGACTAGTTACACTATTTTATTTAAATCTATATAATTATTAATAGTTGTTTTGAGCTATGCAGTTTATCGAGAAAACCTAGTAGTAATTTGTTATTTCCTTATTGTAGGTATATAGTATTGCATGCCGGTTCCTCTTCTGGATTTATCCCTGGAGCAGGGTTGGTTTTTGCTTCCAAAAAACCAGAGGGTGATTACCACGGTAAAATGAACCGAGGAAATTTTTTGCATTGGTTTGAATACCAGCTTTTAGTGAACTTGGAAGGACGTGCCACAATTGTAATGGATAATTCAAGTTATTACAGTACAGTGATCAATAAAGTACCAACAACAGCTATCAAAAAGGCTAATATACAGAACTGGTTGATACTAAACGATATTCCTTTTGAAAATACTTTCCTCAAAAGCCAATTATTGAATTTAGTACAACAGTAAGTTGATATAAACATTTTTCAATATATTATGGTAATACTTAGATAACTTATTCTGTTTAAATATATACATTTTTGCAGAAATAAACCACCAACAGTATATGAAGCTGACATATTATCTGAAAAATATGGTCACAAAGTGCTTCGACTTCCCCCTTACCACTGTATGTTCAACCCAATTGAACATATTCGGGGCATAGTTAAAAAAATGTATAGACATCATGTGGGAACTGATAGTTCTTCAATAGAACAAGCAATAGGTGTATGGAAAAAGTCTTTAGAAAAAGTGACTCCTGATATTTGGACAAAGACAGTAGAGCACACTGAAAAAATTATACAAGATGGGTGGGATAGAGAAGCAGTATTTGATAGACAGGATGTGCCTCCACTTATTATTAATTTCGACAGTGACGATGAAGATAGTGATGATTTTGTAGTGGAGTAGTGGAAATCTTGTGTTTTATTTTTTGTGAATTTTTATCCAATTTGCTTTATTTCCACCTTTTCAAAATCACTATTAACTATTATAAAATTAATTAGTTACAGTGATTTTATAATACACAAATTAAAACAACGACCACAGTATCTCTACATAAATAATACTGACAATTTAACTCATGTATAAAAAATCGCATATGCCACAGTGCAATTGTCACTTTGACAGCGGCAAAAGTTAGCTTTAACTTTTACAGCGACAAATACACTAGTTGTTTTTTCACTTATTCATTTATTCATCAATTATCGCGGTGTTGGTTACCAGAATAAATAGTTTGGCATGTTTGTCAACAACTTATTGAATTTTCAAGAACTAACAATGAGTCGATTCGGTGTGTCTACGAACGCCGAAATTAGTCAAATTGTACATTAAAATAAAAATGTGTTTATTTTTAATGTTCCATAAATAAAGTTTGCATTGATATGTTTAAAAATTTTTCATTCATTAAATTGTCCTGCCGAATTACACTCGAGGTTTGTATTGATATTGGGTAAATTTGTGTTGTTCAAATTCTAAACTGTTTCCTTTAGCAATTTGACTCGAATAACTGTCAACCTAAAAACACCACCTTCGTTGTCGTGTTTTTAATAGTTGACAGTTATTCTCGTGAAATTGCTAGGAAACAGTTTCTCATTAAACAATCCAAATTTACCCGATAAAATACAAACCACTTGTGCAATTATAAGTGATAAAATGGGAGATTTTTTATTTTTATATCTTGTAACAAAATTTTATTTTGTGTATCTATATTTTTCTTTTCCATTCTATTTTTATTATAATAAATATAATAGATATTGTATAAAGAAACAATATTTAAATTTGCATGAAGATGATTACAGCTTGTACTGATTCCTTTTAGCGTAAACCCTTGCAGTGCTCTTGAAGATGGTTCTATAGAGCATAGAATAAGGTATAAGGACCTACAGTCGTCATTTAACCCTCTTCTATATAAAATAATTAAATATTAATTCGAATATAGAATGATTGGTTACTGTTTCTTGTATCTTATCCATAGTTTTTCATGAATAAATATTTATATTAAATTAATCAAGCCTATCATACAAGCCTTTTATTTTTAATAAATATTTTTGACTTACGCCCTACGAGGCACGGAACAATGAAAAAGAAGAACTGTCAATCTAGCATCAGATTGACATTTCTAGGTTTCGTTAAGTAAAGGAAAAAACTACACAATATTTTGTTTAGCAACGTCATCGTCTTTTTATCGTAAATAAACTATGAGAGTTTATTAATAGGATGTGTTACTGTCAGGGAGTAGATGGAGAACATTTTGAACAATTGTTATAAGAACTTGATCTCAAATATTTATTAATTAGAAGCGAACTCGAATTTTAATGTTAATTTATTTTAACCATCAGAAACATCGTTATGCAAACAATAGTATGATTGAATAGGTATTCTAAACACCTTTCAAACGAGGTGTCACTTGCCATAAGGTCCATTTAATATTATTGGTTTCAATTCATTCCCTGGAGACGTCACCGATATCTATTACGTCACATATTACTACTAGTAGAGAAGCTTACAATAGTTCATTTTCACACTCCAAATTTCATCAGTCTAAGTATCACCTTTCAAAAGAAAAGAGGGGGAGGAAACTTTTGAAATTGAACAACATGGTAGAAGCTGGAGATAATAAATAATAAAGAAATAACAGTTTCATTTGAAAAAATATCAGTATTTTGAAAACAAAACTCAAAACTGTTAAAATTGACCTCGTTGTCCACTTTCATTATATTGGAAACAGCCTATATATAGTGAATTATTTGAAACGTGATCAATAACAGAAACATAATATATATTCATATTTTTATCTAAGTAAGTAACTACAAAATTCTGAAACATTTTTTTTAGATAACTACAAAACAGGAACAAACAAAACTGAAAATAAATTTTTGTTGGACGGTGTGGTAATAACTAAGATTTAATAATTGATTCTCATCTGTAGTTTGGCCAGCATATCCAGAAGGTCTTGGGATGGCAGATACGACATTTCCTGGTGGTAATCGTGGTGCGGAATTTATTAGTGTTGCTTCAGTATCTGTCACAAAATTTGTAATGGCGCTGCGAACGTTTTTACTGTTGCAGCCATTGAAGAGAATAATACATTCAGAGGGTGTACGTTTATCTGCTCATGCTTACATTGAAGATATTCCTGCATTGGCGACTGCTGTATATTTTCACGTTTTAGTTTTAGACTACTTCTTGGAAGCGACGTCGAGAGACTTGAAATGCTTTTCACTGAATAAGACGTTGCGCGTTCAGAGTAACCTTCTGCGTATTGTTAGCATTAACCTCATTATCAAAACTGGGAACCGATAAATTAGTTGCAAATACAGTTATCGGGATTTTAGTAATAAGTTTGGAAAAATTTTAAGAGATCGTTTGGAAAGTTGAGTACATTTTTTTCTGTTTAACGACAAACTTTTGTAGTTTAGATTGTTAAATAGGTAAAATTGAATTTTTGTACATTTTGAAATATAAAAAAATATCAGAACGATCTCTCCATTTTAGGAGTACTATTTTTGTCTGATGTCATACCGATATTCTGTCTCATATTTGATTATAGTAGTTGACACAGTTATTAAAAAATCCTCCTGTATTCTACTATTTAATTTGATAATAAAAATTAATAAAACTTATATAACAATACGTATATAAAAACTGTGTGCATATCATTTGCTTCTGTAAATAAATTCAGTTAATATAGAGAGAGACACATATTATCTTGAAACGATTTTGTTTTCTTCACAGTTTTTTCCTTACTAAATATATTTATTCAAGATAAAACGAAGGCCAAACATCTATTATTATTATTTTGTTGTATTTATCAAATAAAGATAGGATGTGGAAAGAAAACAATGTAATACTAGAATTTAAATTGAAAATGACCTTGTTGGTACTTGAGATGATCAAACAAAAAAGTGATTAGATTGATTTTGTGTAAATTGGGACGCAATATTTTATTGTACTTATCAGTTATCAAAAAAACTGATAACCAAAATTAGAACAATGTTTATGTCACGTAACAATCAGATATGTTTTTGATTCTGGAATAAATAATTATTTACCTGTTTCACTACTAAAACAACCCGACTTCTTATGAAGAACTTATAGTCCAGGCGGTAGAGCAGCAAAAGTAGGGTGTAATGAATGTTGTTTGATAACGGCAAAATTTTTATGCAGAAACTTGCCGAATATTGTGTACAACAATAATCTATGTTTGCCTACTCCAAAAAGTGCTTGCTAAATGCTGTAGAACAACAAATGTACCGAAATACCCATTTTTCGATACATTTGTGTCTAAAACTTTGAAATAAAGCCTTAAATCAAACAAATTTACTCTTTCTTTTTTGTTTATTTGACGATTTCCTATAAGGCTATGAGAATCGCGAATCTAAAAACTTTAATTTTCCATGAATAATATGCGAAGGCGTGGCAGCAGGAGTGGGGATGGCGGAGAGCAGCTATGCTGTCGCGCGGCCCGGGTGTTTCAAAATGCAAACGCGCGGTAAAACCTAAGTTATCTCGACAACGGTAGCACTTATCGAGATGATTTTTTATAATTCGATGTCGTGAAATGAGAGGAATCAGAATATGCCATCAAAAAACAATATTACAAAGAAATTTTGCACGAATTTCAAGATCAAAAAGTATTCTATTTTCATTTGCATTAAAAAAAACAGTTGTATGATTGAAAAATTATTTTGTGGCTTAATGTCTAATAACCTATTTATGTAGAATAACTAATTAAATTTACTAATAAGGAAATATGTGTTATAACATTAAATAAACAAGGTAAACATATCGAATAATTAATATAAATTTATTTTATTACAATAGATAAAAAATATACACATAATAAATACATATTTTGTGGTTGCAAATCAAGTCTCGCTTTTTTTGAATTTGAAGTTATGACCCGGAACTGTTGTAAGCTGTTCACTGGCGCGGCTATTACTTGGGTGGGAAAATCATCATTTAGAAAAATATATTATGAATAATTATACAGAAGAAACCTAGAATAATGAGAAAAAGATTGGAAGCATACAGGCTTAGACAAAATTATGTTAGCGTTTTTACTAATCTCTGAAAAATTGATACTCACTCATCTCATGATTTCTCGAAGAAAAATCCATGTAAAGTTTTCTATTTTCGTTAGTCATTCATTATAGATACTTGTTAGTCCAGGCGCTAGAGCAGTAAAAGTAGGGTGTAATGGATGTTTTTTGATAATGCAAAAATTTTTATGCAGAAACTTGTCGAATATTGTGTACAACAATAATCTATGTTTGCCTACTCCAAAAAGTGCTTGTTAAATGTTGTAGAACAACAAATGTACCGAAATATCGTAAAATGACCCATTTTTCGATACATTTGTGTCTAAAACTTTGAAACAAAGCCTTAAATCAAAAAAAAATTACTCTTTCTTTTTTCATTATTTGACGATTTCCTATAAGACTATGAGAATCGCGAATCGAAAAACTTTAAATTTTCCATCAATAATATGCGAAAATTAGTCAAAAATCATACGTAAACTTTGAGAAATTATTTGGGTAAGTAAAAATTGATAAATATTTATCAAATTTTCAAAAAAGATAGTTAAACATATGACAATTACGCACAAAAATTTTTGTAATGATAGATCGCGAAGTTTTTCTCTGCCACAATTATTAATTAATAAATTATAAAAAAGTTGATCGTGCGTACCTTGTTTAAACAGCGCTGAAAGAGGAGCACGCAATTTTCAACAGTTACTTAGTGTCATAACAAACAATAAGCAATTATAAAAATATCCATTTTACGTTTTAACAATTTTTTACAATTTTTTTAAATTTTTTCAAATTTTTTCAAATTTTTCCATTATAAATAATTTCTCGTTTACAGCATCGGTTCGATGTAATTTAAAAATAGTTTCTCATCTAAATACTGCTTTGCAAGCTCTTTCATTTTAGCCCAAAACGACGAAATTTGACAGTGTAGATCCGGAGATAGAGACCCACAAAGTTAATAATAATTTATGGCTTACTTAATCGTTAAATCAAAATTAAAAAAATACTCTCTTATAGCTGGTTGCAAATACTTTCTATATCCGTCTTGTGCATTCTCGACAGATGAAAGCCTGATGGAAGAAAATTCGATGAAAATACCGTAATCAGAGGAGTTCGTCGGCGTGGGAGCCGGAGTGAGGATGGCGGAGAGCAGCTGTGCTGTCGCGCGGCCCGGGTGTTTCAAAATGCGAACGCGCGGTAAAACATGAGTTATCTCGGCAACGGAAAGATTTTTTATTAAATAGATGTAGCGAAATGAAAGGAATCAGAATATGCAATCAAAAAACAATATAACAAAGAAATTTTGCACGAATTTCAAGATCAAAAAAGTATGCTATTTTCATTTGCATCAAAAAAATAGTTGGATGATTGAAAAATTATTTTGTTGCTTAATGTTCATCAAATCATGCAACTAATTAAACGTTTCAATAATAGATATTGATAAAAAGTATATTTTCTTTCTTAAATGGTCTTTGTTTATCGTAACTAACCGTCCTTTCTGTAATATTGTTTTTTGATGGCATATTCTGATTCCTCTCATTTCGCGACATCGAATTAAAAAAAATCGTCTCGATAAGTGGTACCATTGCCGAAATAACTCATGTTTTACTGCGCGTTCGCATTTTGAAACACCCGGCGCGCGACTGCTCAGCTGCTCTCCGCCATCCTCACTCCTGCTCCCACGCCGCTCGGCCGACGAACTCCTGTGATTAGGGTATTTTTATAGATTTTCCTTTCATTAGGCTTTTATCTGTCGAAAAACTACGCGATCGATCGTTACAAAAATTTTTGTGCGTGATTATCATATGTTTAACTATCTTTTCTGAAAATTTGATGAATATTTATCAATATTTACTTACCGAAAAAATTCCTCAAAGCTTACGTATGATTTTTTACTAATTTCCGCATATTATTCATGGAAAATTAAAGTTTTTCGATTCGAGATTCCCATAACCTTATAGGTAATCGTCAAATAAACAAAAAAGAAGGAGTAAATTTTTTTTATTTAAGGCTTTGTTTCAAAGTTTTACACACAAATGTATCGAAAAATGGGCCATTTTTCGATATTTTGGTACATTTGTTGTTCTACAGCATTTAGTAAGCACTTTTTGGAGTAGGCAAACAGATTATTGTTGTACACAATATTCGGCAAGTTTCTGCACAAAAATGTTTGCGTTATCAAACAACATTCATTTCGATTGCTCTATCGCCTGGACTATTAGTTTTTTACATCATCTATTCTGTAAGCGATTTATTTATAATATTTCTTCCATGAAAAAATGTGTCAGCTGCATGAGGCAAGTAGGAAAACTTGTTAGCCGCTTGCGTAGAAATGTAGGAAAAATAGGAATCGAAGAACCATTTTAGCAAAGCTGAAAATTGAATATATAATAGTGTACAATCAAAAAAATTATAAATAAATGTCTGATATTTAAATGTGGCAAAATTTGTTAACTGGGCGTTCAAAGTGCAGCGTAGCTTTAGCGCGAGTTGGCGCTGTTATATGTAGTCACACCTTTTGCGTTAGTGACTTAGGTTAGGACAGTTGGTTGCCTGATGAACACGAACAGCATACAACCCTATCATCTGTCAGGTCCATGAGAACACACGTGCAGATAACCTATTTGACTATAAACGATATACTAATAAAAGTGATAATTCAAAAACAGTACTATTGTCTTTATTATATACTATATCTGATGAACAACATATGGTGTCAGGTGTGAATTAAACATAGTATACACAAAATGGATTTCAAGCCGAGAAATAATTACTCATCTACCGAAAGTTGATATGAAATTTTTAAGAATACAGAAAAATATAACAGATACTTAGTGAGAAATAAGACAATAATAATAACATATAATATAGTAGAAGAAAGAAGGACGAAATAAATTAACTGAACTAGAGTGCATAATAAAAGTAAAATAGGAAGATTAGGAATAAGTTGGCAAGAATATGTTCGATAGGAAGCAGAAAGAAAAGGAGCCGAATTTGCTTGATTCAATGAAAATAAACTTTTCCTTTGGAAAACAACCTTTGAATACTGTACGTCACTGGTTCTAATAAAAATTTTGAGCTGTTTCAATTTATCAGGCGTGTCGAAAAGTGTTAAACTGATTCTGGAAAGGGTGCGTGGTTTCAATCATTGAAACGTGAAATATCCATCTTCAAAATTCCGGCAACGACAATATATGGGCAATGTGTAAGTTATGACAAATTGTGGACATCCGGTCAGTCCCCGAAGGGGTAACAGAGGAAAGAAGGGAAAAGGCTAGCTTGTCAGATCGCATGAATGCGTTCATCAGCTTGGGGACTGTTTGTTAACTTTCGGGCTCTTCGCGTACCTTTTGATTTCACTTGTGAATTTGTGAGTTGGGAATATGGAATTGTGCATTCTAGCCGCATGTTGATATTACCAATAAAATCAATTCTCACGCAACGAGATGCAAACTTCATTTGAAACCTAATTTGACGACACAGTGGAGGGGCGTTCTTAATACTGAAACTTAAAACGCAAATTGTATTATAAGAGCAAAAATCAGATAATTAAGAAAGTCAGATCAGAAATTGAAAATTGTATAAAAATGGTTTTCATGTGATATGATACAAACTCAGGACAATACCTTCCATCCATTTGTACGTTTCCTTGTTAGCTTAAAAGTCAGTAAAAATTATAGAAACAAGCCACTTGTACAACAAAATACTACATAGTTATTATTCCTAATGTAATATTACGACTTCCTCTTATTATGTTTCAGTCTCAAGTGTTTAGGTCTTCTACCATATTCAGTAAAATCCTTCAAAGTTTTTTAACCCGTACCACAAAAAAATATCTCTCAATGATGTGTATCCTCATTTATATAAACAACCCTTTTATGTGTTTGTTGTTTATATAGTATTCACAAACTACTAAATCCCCAATCGATAGTTTGAAAAGCTCCTATTATAAATGAAAACAAGTTATTTTATCTAAACATAACAGAACAAAGCTATTTACAAAACAAAAACAAATCGAAGGATAAATGTCTCTGGCAGGCTTCAACCAAAAAAGAGAAAAACATCTTTTTCTATTAAGCTTTGGAATAACGTTTCTGTATTTAATAAATAACGAAAACAATGAGAACGAAATAAAGAACTGTCCAATTGAAATTGTACCACGAAATGTATTATTTAAAAGTATACAGTATCGAACTAGCACATCAATGTAGCATTGAAGTATTACACACATTTAATGTTTTTTTTTTTCAACCAGAACGTAGAATACCGACACAAGGTACAGCAAATAGTACGAGAAGAGCAAAATGAAAAATTCTAAAAATGATGAAGTAAATAAATAAGCAAAGATCAAGAAATTATTTAGATTTATTCTTGACAAGTAAGCGTGTAGAAAAAATACCATTCCAGTTGAAATAAATGGTTTTAAAGATTAAAACTAACTTTTCCGCATCTGTGAGATGGCCTGAATAATATTCTATCATAAAATTGTCACTAGTATACACTTCGGGGGGTGTATCGTGCTAACAAACCGAAATTTCTTCAAAAGTAACCAAAAATGGATGTGGATTTATAGGACCCGCTGTACTCGCTATAGTCAGCTGAAATTCAATAGGGTACATCTGTGAGACACATTGAATGAAACACATTGAAAAGTATCCAATTATAAAATTGGCCACTTGTATACACTCCGGAGGCTGTATCGTACTAACCCGAAATTTCTCCAAAAAGGACAAAAAGTGTGGCACTTCAGGTACCATAGCACCCGTTATACTAGCTCTGGTGAGCTAAAAATCAATAATATTCCTCTATATCACGCCCTGAACAATATTCAATCATAAAATGGGTCACTTGTATACACGATGGAGGCTGTATCGTCCTAACAAACTGAAAATTCTCCAAAAATGACAAAAATTTGGTACCTCAAGTACCATAGCACTCGTTGTACTGGCTTTAGTGAGCTCAATCTCAATAGGGTTCATCTTTGAGACGCCCTGAATAATATCCAATCATAAAATTGGTAACTTGTATATACTCCGGAGGCTGTATCGTGCTAACAAACTGAAATTTCTCCAAAAATGACAAAAATGTAGTACTTCAAGTACCATAGCACCCGTTGTACTGGCTATTGTGAGCTGAAAATCAATTGGGTTCATCAGTGAGATATCCTGAATAATATTTGATCATAAAACTGGTGACTTGTTGAAATCCGGAGGCTGTATCCTCTGCTAACAAACTGAAATTTCTCAAAAAATGACAAAATGTCGTATTTCAACTTTTTTGTGGGTAAACCAATACCTTTCTCGCATATTAGATAGGTTGGGCGGAAAAGTAAAAACCATAATAATATAAGAAATACTTCCTATTCATATATCGAGAATAGAAATAACAAACAAACGGGTTTCATCAAGCATAGTTTTCTTTATTTTTAAAAATACCGCCTTTAAGATATATACACATTTGCATGCGATTTGTCCAGTCAGAAAAGGTTATACCCTATATAATAGTTGACAGTTGGGTCCGCTGAGCCCGTTTTTGTCTACTGTCGGTTTCTGTAACCCAGCCTTTATTTGTAAGTAATATGTCATGTGTCAAGTAGTGGAATGAAACATTATTTTTAGTGCTGTCATTACTTTTTCATATAAATAGCAGTAAGTAAAACTCAAAATCAGTACTACAGCATATACAGGGTGTCCCGGGACTAATGGGAAAAAAGTCAGGAGCGTATAATCTGAGCTATAATAATGTTAGTACTTCATATAAACTTTTACTATGCAGGCCCTCGTTTACGAGTTATAGGCCTCCAAAGTTTTAATTTTGAATTTGGTTTTTATTTGTATTTTTTGTACTAGTTATTTGATCTTTATAAAATTTACGGCAAAGCTATAATGTATGTGTATGTTTATTTTGGTAAGGTAAACAGATTTACAGTAGTACATTGAAGCCAGGGACGGACTACTCGCTATGGTTAGTGATCCAAAAATTTTGCAGGTACGGCACACCCTGTATGAAATTATCGAAATTCACTTCCCCACACATTAAGCTAACGAAAATGTACTCTTGTTGGAATTCGATAAAATAAGCCGTTTGGCTAATATTTACAGTTTTATTAATGCACTACGTACCAGTTTACGCATTCACCATTTTTATAAGTACACAACGAGGTAAAACTAACTTTTAATAGATGTCCAATATTTAGCTAGAGTACTACAAAAAAATAATTTAACGATAGCAGAAGATGAAAAACATTAGCGACTTATTAATTGGAAAGTTGGTAAGAACTGTGTTTTTACCGTTTATCAAGTTACCATAGGATTAGTTGTCAAACGTTGTGTAGAATAGTTCGTAGTCAGTACTTGTCAATAATTCAGTCCTTAATTTAACAGTTACAATAGCAGAATTCGCTTTTATTGAGTACGCAGATAAACATCTAATGTATGGACTGGCTTCTCGAAACTGTTTAGAGGCCAAAAAGCTTTATGAAGAACATTTTGCAAACAGAGCATTGCCAGACAGACGAATGTTTGGGCGTATTGATCTCAGGTTGCGAGAAACAGGCATGAATAAGTAAATGTAATTTTCCATGTATACAAAACAAAATTTTAAATTTTAGGAAGATTTTCGCCAGAAAAAGCTGGAGAAGGTCCAGTACGAAGCATACGTACTGTGGCAGTTGAACAAGACTTGTTAAATGCAGTTGATAATGAACCATCGAGTTTTAGAAAATTATCAACAGAACATAACGTCTCGAAATCAGTTGTTCATCGCGTCCTAAAAGAACAGCTGTTATATCCTTCTCACATGAAAAAAGTACACCGTATGACAGTGGCTGATTATCCTGCACGACTTGAGTATAGCCAGTGGTTTCTGCGACAACCACAAGCAGACAACACATTTATTAGTAACGTTCTCTTTACGAATGAATCCGGTTTCACCAGAGATGGAATCATAAATTCTCATAATATGCATTTATGGGATGATGTGAATCCACATGGCATTATCCAAACTAGGATCCAGCATAGATTCATGGTTAATGTTTGGCAGGAATAGTTGGCAATCATTTGATACAGCCATACTTTATTGACGGTACTTTGACCGGTCAGAGATATTTGGAGTTTTTGCAAAATGAGTTATGGAACCTGTTTGATGATGTGCTACTACAAACTCGTAGGAATTTATGGTTCATGCATGATGGGGCCCCTCCTCATTTCAGTTTAGATGTACGACAGCATTTACACACAAGGCTTCCTAACAGATGGATTGGTCGTGGAGGCCCTTTTCAATGGCCACCGCGATCAGGAGACGTTAAGGTATACGCAACACCTGTGCAAACAAGGCAAGATTTAATAGACAGAATTGTGTTACACTGCAATGTTATTAGAAATAGTGTGGGATTGCTCTTTCAAGTGCAAAGAAACAACCTTCGTAGACTTAGAATGTGCGTGGAAGTGGGAGGAGCTCATATTGAACATTTATTAGAATAACGTTAGTTTTTGTTGTTGTTTAGGAATTAGTTTTAGTCTAATGTTTTATAACTTGTGTTTTTTGAGGTTTTCTTAATGGTTTAATAATGTTGTGTTCGTAATTTTGATTAAAAGCAAGTAAATTCTAGACATCGTATTAATAAGTTAGTTAGGTAGATTTGTACGTAGTGCATTAATAAAACTGTAAATATTAGCCAAACGGCTCATTTTATCGAATTCCAACAAGAGTACCTTTTCGTTAGCTTAATGTGTGGGGAAGTGAATTTCGATAATTTCATACAGGGTGTGCCATACCTGCAAAATTTTTGCATCACTAAGTAGTCCGTCCCTGGCTTCAATGCACTACTGTAAATCTGTTTACCTTACCAAAATAAACATACACTTACATTATAGCTTTGCCGTAAATTTTATAAAGATCAAATAACTAGTACAAAAAATAAAAATAAAAACCAAATTCAAAATTAAAACTTTGGAGGCCTATAACTCGAAAACGAGGGCCTGCATAGTAAAAGTTTATATGAAGTACTAACATTATTTTGGCTCATATTATACTCTCCTGACTTTTTTCCCATTAGTCCCGGGACACCCTGTATTAGTAAAAGTTTAAGAAGGGCAACTAGTTTCGGCGAGAGTTTTACTTACTGCTATTTACCTACAGACTACATTCGAGATGGATAGTCTTTTTCATTTTTCATATAATCTGATATACAGTAATAAAGTATATTATGTTGACATCAAAATAGTCAGTATCTCCCATTTTAGTTACAACTAAGTGGCGACGAGGATGTTGTGAATAACCTTCGAGATGCCAGTGTGTTTTGTCCACTCGACCTATACAAAGCCTACCTTCACGTTCAAGTCGATAAACAAAGTCAAATGATTCAGACAATGTCAACACATCGAGGAATCTTCGCCATGAAACATCTGAGTTTCGGAATAAAGTCTGCACCATCTGAATTCCATCGCATTCTACATCAAATACTACGTGGATTGGAAGGTGCTACAGTATATTTCGACGATATCATCATATGCGGGTCGAATAAAGAAGATGGTTTGTCAAATCTAATCAATTGTCTAAATCGCCTACGCCAATATGATCTGCACCTCAACCGTGAAAAATGTAAATTTTTCAAGACGTCAATTACATACCTTGGATATGTTATCGAGCACAACAGCATCAAGAAATGTCCTGAGAAAGTTCGCGCAGTTATAGATGCTCCACCACCAAGTGATACTGGAGGAGTACGAAGATTTTTGGGAATTATCACTTAGTACGCCAAATTTATTCCAAATTTTTCATCCCTGACATTTCCTCTAAGGTGTCTGCTCCGCAAAAATACAAAGTTCAAATAGTCAAAATCGTATCAAAAATCGTTCGATTGAAGAAATAAATTACCAGCGATCGTATTTTAATGCCGTTCAACCCAGATTTGCCAGTTAAACTCAGTTGTGATGCTAGCCCTGTAGGTATAGGTGCTGTCTTATTACATGTCGTAAATGGTTAGGAACGACCAGAAGCTTTCGTCTCGAGATCACTAACAGTAGCCGAAGGAAATGATAGTCAATTGGACCGCGATTATATACGGAGTCAATAAATTTTACATGTTTCTAGTTGCGAGAAAATTCACTTAAGACACAGACAATAGACCTTTAAGTCGAATATTTCACCAGGAATGCTAAACTGCCAATTCTTTCTGCTTCAAGACTCCTACGTTACGCCACAATTCTTAGTGGATTTCATTATGTCATCCAACACAAAAAAGCAGAAGAAAACGCCCATGTAGATTATTTTTCGCGAGCTCCATTACAGTCAAACTTACTTGCTTTAAATGAAGATAACATCATTCAACAGCAATGTATCAATCAGATATCAACCGACATGTTAACAGCCAAAACCATCGCTGTTGCTACCGTGCAAGATGGTAAGCTATCAAAATTGATTAAACAACTGAAGAACGGAGAAAATCAAGCGGAAAAACACTCACAACAGAAAAGCGTAATATTCAAAGGAAATCGAGTTATGATTCCTGACACCCTTCAAGCCTCAGTATTGTCAGAACTACATGCTACCCACGTCAAGACCTCCAAAATGAAAAGGTCGTCTCGAAGATATTGCGATTGGAAAAACATTGATCATGACATCGAATCTCTCGTGAAGAGTTGTGATGCTTGCGCTTCAGCTGCTTGTGCCCCACCCACTGCACCTTTACATCCGTGGGAAGAGCCAAAATCAAATTTCCAACGTGTCCAGATCGATTACGCAGGTCCAAATGACGGTTATTACATTTTCATTCTGATTGACGCTAAATCAAAGTGGCCGGAGATAAGATTGTCAAAATCTGCGCCGACGTCAGCTTCTACAATCGAATTCCTCAAAGACATCTACAGTGTCCATGGCTTGCCAGAAATAATTGTGTCCGATAATGCCACAATTTTTACTAGTTCTGAATTCGTAAAATTGTCTGAGACAAATGGAATTTTTCGCCGTCTAATTGCACCGGGACATCCTCAAACAAACGGTCAAGCTGAACGTTACGTCCAATTTGTGAAACGAAAATTGGATGCCATGACGTTTGAAAATGGGTCGATGCAATCGAAAATACAAGAAATATTCTTTCGATATCACGCTACTCCTTTACGTTGTGATAAGACACCTGCAGAACTATATTTAGGTCGACAGATCCGCACAAGATTGGATCTACTCAGGCCGATCAAGCCGCAAGACTCGAAGAAATATTCATGTCTTTCGTTACGCTTATGCTTGAGGTCATTTAGTGTGAGAGACAGAGTTCTCCTGAAAATGTTCACCAGTGGGAAAGAGACATGGAAGTTAGGAGTTATTTTAGAGACATTCGGGAGACTACACTACAGAGTAAAGTTGGATGATGGCTATATACTAAAACGCCATGTCGACCAACTTCGACAGTCAGAGATCACACGTCGAGTTACCTTATCAAATCCACCAGACGAGTACCCTCTAGTTAGAGAGCAACCAGTGGCTAATCCCTTCACTCAAGGATGTTCGCCGACTCGCAATCCAACCGTGACTGTCATTCATTCGCAAACCAGCGTTGTACAACAACGTAGTAACGTCCCTCCGCTTGGAGAAGTCAGATCGCCACCACCAGAGATTGTTACAGTTTCAGAACCACCCCCTGTAACACGAACAGAAACTGCGACTCATCAACTAGTGCGTGGTCGTGTGAAGAATAACATTATTTATTTTAGCTGATGAAGGAACAGGCTACATTTCTGCCTCTAAGAGAAAATCGGACAAAGGTTGAAAAACTATTTAATTTCGACAGATTGTATTGATATTTATGGTAAGTCAATTATGTGAAGGCAAATATTTAAGACTTATATTCTGGCTCCTGGAGTCCGCCAGTCCGTCTTAAGGTTACCTTCCAATGCGTATAAAAGTTGACCTCCGACCTTAGGTTGTTTGTCATTGGTTTTGTTTTAGGTTAGTTTTGGTTGTCACACCTACTTCTTCTTATAAATGCCCTATTGTCAAACGCATTTAAAAACAGTTATTACGATCTCATAATGTTGAAAAGAGATAGCGACAAACAACATTAATGAGGTTGTATTAATAAGGATTTATTTTCACCTCTTTTGACAGCTGTCATTTAGAATAGTATATTACACACCGAGGTGGGAAGTGATTCATTCCTGTCGTGAGATCAGTTAGTTAACCGAGACGCAAAGCGTCGAGGTTAGCTATGATCTCGAGACAGGAATGAAACCTCCTACCGAGGTTTGTATACTATTTTATTTACAACCATGATATTTCGATCAAAATTAATAAACCTCTGTTTCGTTCTGAACGTTCCTAAAATATTACATTTAACGACAAATTACCAAGAACGCGGTTTCTCAGAATAATCAAGTAGATATATTGTTATCGTGACTACGGGGTATACAATTGTCACCAATATGAGTAAATGTCAGATAAAGTCAATAAATGTCAGATAAAGTTGGATACTAAATTCGCGAATTATAAATTGAAAACCATGTCTTCCGACGAAGAATATATGGATTGTACCCCACCAGAAGTACGACAGGCTGCTCACGCAGCAACCCAGGGCTTGGTGCCATAGAAAAGTAAGCATCGGTATCTAAAAGCCATTGAATTATATAGGAAGTGGTGCGAAGAAAAAAAGGTTTAAATATCGGTTCCGAAAGTGTACTCCTGGCATATTTTGGAGAACATACCAGACAAAAGAAGCCGTCTACTTTGTGGGCAATGTACAGTATGATTCGAACGATGCTAGAAATTGAAGAAAAAACTGATATTTCGAAACATGGGAAACTGCTAGCCTTCCTAAAACGACAAAATGTGGGCTTCAGGCCCAAGAAATCGAACGTATTTTCGAGGAAGAATATAGAGGATTTTTTAAATAAAGCTCCAAATAATCTTCTACTGATGAAGGTAAGTTATTATTTGTGATTCTTTAAATAAGTATTAAAGAAAAACAAACGTGATTGAGCTAATACAAGTATACTGGTATTAGTTTTTCTTATTGTTTTAGGTAGCAATAATAATAGGCGTATCTGGAGCTTGTCGGACGGACGAATTAGTGAAAATGTTGGATGTGGCTTTTTTTGAAGAAAAAATTTCGGTTGAGATCCCAGATTCTAAAACACATACAAATAGATCATTTATCATTACTGATCCAGTATGGGTGAAGATCATTCGAGACTACATAAATTTGGGAAAAAACATGGAAAACGATAGATTTTTTGTTCAGTTCAGAGGAGGAATAGCAAGAAATCAACCAATTGGACACAATACAATAGCTAATTTTCCCCAAAAAATTGCTACTTTTTTAAATTTAGAAAACTGGAAAGGCTTCACAGGACACGCACTCAGAAGAACCGCCGCTACGTTACTTGTCAACAGTGGTGCAAGTGTACTCCAATTAAAAAGCCTGGGAGGATGGAAATCTAGTACTGTGGCAGAAGGTTATGTGGATGGCTCAATAGAGAATTAAATGAATACTGCCACTATGGTGTCCCAATGTGCCATGTCTACTGTAGCTATTTCAAGTAGTTCACAAACCTCAGTCATTCAACATGAAATTAATTTGTCGCACAAAGAGACAACTGTTGAAGGGTCCAGCGCTGGTACAGACCTCAGTATTTCAATAAACGCTTACAATAATTCAAATTGAACGAATAATATCAATAAGTAGTTTGTTGTATTTTAGTTCAATGTTGTTTTTTATTGTTTGCCATTAAATAGGTATAAAATTTGTAAAAAAAATATGTTATTTTTTAAATCTAAAAGATATTTATCTAGAATAGATGAAATGTGGGCGGGAAATGAGGACGGGAAGTGAGGGCGGGAAGTAGAGGTGTGTAATGTGACACTTCCCAACCTTCAATGACGTTAGTAATGACAGCATTACATATATGGTTGTAAATAAAAATATTTACAATGACATTTTCAGCCAAAATACTAATTTGTGGTTGTTTTATTTAGATTTCTTATTATTTATGTTGGATAGTGAGTGTTTATGTTTCATTGTTTCGTTATTGTATCAATTATTAAACAAATTCGGTAATTTGAGGGTTCATGAAATCGATATTATTGTTTAGAACTCTTCGTATACGTTACACTGTACGCGTTACCCAACTTGTTTACCTTATATCTTCGATCTCTTTCAATGGTCCCATACAAGCTATGAAATATTAAGCATTTCATTTTGTGATAATCTGTTTATCGTTTCATTATTTTTTATTTTAAAGGCGTTTTAACATGAGCAGATAAAAAGTAATTTATTAATATTCCTTAGTCCAACGCTGAAAGTATATCGGCGAAAGCTGGGGAACAGGCTGGGGGAACTTTCAAAAGAGGATAAACAGTCGAAGTAAGCTGACGGCGTAGCCAGCTGATAATAAAGGATTTGCTTTTATCGGTTTGTTTTTATTGTCCTCCCTTGAGTGCCACCTTATTCTATTATAAACAAATTGAGTCAGACTGCAAGGGTATTTTGATATCCTGTTTCGGGAAATGGCAATCTCTTAGAAACTTTTTAGGACCTTTGTCGTGCATTAGGACAAAAAAAAACATTGTATCTTTTTACTAAAGAACTAAATGTAACACTTAATAATCAACCAAACATTGATACAACTCTTTCAATGAGCGTCACAGCTGAAGTTTAATGCGGAATTACTACAATTTTTAATCAAATAATTATAGAAAATATGATTAACAATTAAGCCCATTTTCTTCAACACATTTAATAGATGATCAAATAATTTTGTGTACAGAGCTCGAAAGAAGGTCTGTACTGAAGAAATAATATATTTTCATAGCATAAAAGAGTACAGAACACACAAGGAAATAAAAAAGAGGAATTTTGTTTTATTTAGAAGAAAAAGATGTTGCAAAACATATCTAAGTAATTATAAAGGCAAAGCCAGTTCATTAATAAATATCGAATAATCAAAGCCTGTTTCTCTTATCATGCTATCACAAGGAAAATTCAAATCATATGAGGCTTTAACTGACGGATAGACATATGAAAAGAAATACGCAAAAGCGTTTGCGGTCTCATCTTCATCAATTTGTTTTTCATTGTAAAAATAATTACTAAGGTTTATTTTATTATTTACATGATTCCAGAAAAGATTAACATCTTTAGTTAAATTTTGTTCTAGTTTTTCATGTATTTATGTTTCATCAACTTAGTTAAAGATTTATGTTTTTTCCTTAAATCCTTGTATATTTCATCAAATAAATTGAACACTATCCTTAGTCGTTCGTCGTTCGTAAACCAAATTGGAAAAGGTTTGGACCTTTCACAAAAAAAATTAGGTACACAGTTATCAATTATTTTATTACATGTATTGTAAAATTCATGTAATGCTATATTCACATTAATTTTTTCGTCCAAAACTTTCTTCCAGTCTGTATCTCCAATATTTTCGCTCAACCTAAGAAAATCTGCTTTTTTAAAATCATACCTAGACTCTTTTATATTTAGTTTATTTTTGTATTGGACCTAACAGTAATCATAATTTCCTATGCAGAATGGTATAGATGCTCCTCAACAAACGGTAGACCATCCCAAATTAGTGTGCAATTGGTAATATTATTAAATTCCTGAATGGTTCTCCACCCGTAACACGATTACAAAAATTTGATTTCGAATTTGGTCTCTCTCTCTCTCTTTCTCTCTCATTTAGTGACTCTGTTTATTGTCAGCAATTTTTGCTACTGCTTAGTCAAGACATTAGTACTTCTTAAATTCATTACAGGAAAGAATCATTACAGACTATGCCTGTTATTCTTAAGTTTGTAATAATTGATTCCGATAGATACTATACAGTAATATTATTGTCGACAAGCAGGGTAAAAAATGTATAGATGAGACAACAAACAACACAATAAAATTTTCAAAAATGTTAAAATAACTATACGAGGAAACTGGGGAATCTAGCTATACCTTCCATTCTGTACCAACATCATGAGCGAACCACCCGTTAAACAATTAATTAGTGAGTGGCAGTTGGAAAACAATTGAATGATTACAATAAACAACGATTCAGACTTCCTACATTACATCACATAAGATGTGATAATGGAAAAGTTAATTTGGACGCATATGCATAAACCACCATCATTTTTTCTCCAAAGATATTACCAGGATCCCCGTAAGGGCTACTGGCGCCTTTGTGCAAGAAATGATTTTGGCGCCGCTTAAGGCATTTTGAATCATGTTCTACTTTTCCGCCCAACCTATCTAATATGCGAGAAAAGTATTGGTTTATCCACAAAAAAGTTGAAATTTTAAGAAAAAATTTGTACGTTTTTCATCAAGAACAACACGAAAATAAACGGTTTTAAGGATTTAAACTAACTTTTCCGCATCTGTGGCCCTGAACAATATTCTATCATAAAATTGTTACTTGTATACACTTCGGGGGATGTATCGTGCTAACAAACCGAAATTTCTCCAATGATAACCAAAAATTTAGTATATCTAGTTTTATAGGACCCGCTGTACTCGCTCTAGTCAACTGAAAATCAATAGGGTACATCTGTGAGACACCTTGAACAATACTTATTCATAAAGTGATCAATCGTATACTCTCTGGAGGCTGTATCGTGCTAATAAACTGAAAATTCTCCAAAAATTACAAAAATTTGGTACTTCAAGTACCACAGCACCCGTTGTACTGGCTTTAGTGAGCTCAATATCAATAGAATTCATCTTTAAGACGCTCTGAATAATATCCAATCATAAAATTCATCACTTGTATATACTCCGGAGGCTGTATCGTGCTAACAAACTGAAACTTCTCCAAAAATGACAAAATGTCGTACTTCAAGTACCATAGCACCCGTTGTACTGGCTCTGGTGAGATGAAAATCAATAGGGTTCATCTGTGAAATGTCCTTAACAATATTCCATCATAAAATTGGTGACTTATTGCACTCCTGAAGCTGTAACGTGCTAACAAGACTTGCAAGGAAAAGTGGCCGACGACAACGACGACGACGACGACATACACACAGGATTTTTTTTCTAAAAACCGTTTTTTCGTGTTGTTGTTGATGGATAACGTAAAAATAACTCAAAAAAAAATTTCAAATTTCCAACTTTTTTGTGGGTAAATCAATACTTTTCTCGCATATTAGATAGGTTGGCGGAAAAGTAAAAATGGTTTTTAGAAAAAAATCCTGTGTGTATGTCGTCGTCGTCGTTGTCGTCGGCCACTTTTCCTTATATGTCTTGTTAGCACGATACAACTAATCACCAACTTTATGATTGGATATTGTTCAGAACATCTCACAGATGAACCCTATCGATTTTTATCTCACAATAGCCAGTACTACGGATGATATGGTACTTGAAGTACCGACATTTTTGGAGAAATTTCAGTTTGTTAGCACGATACAGCCTCCGGAGTATATACAAGTGACCAATTTTATAATTGGATATTATTCAGGGCGTCTAAAAGATGAACCCTATTGAGATTCAGCTCACTAAAGCCAGTACAACGACTGCTATGTTACTTGAGGTACCAAATTTTTGTCATTTTTGGAGAATTTTCAGTTTGGTAGCACGATACAGCCTCCAGCGTGTATACACGTGACCCATTTTATGATTGAATATTGTTAAAGGCATCTTATAGATGAAACTTATTGATTTTTAGCTCACCAGAGCTAGTACAACGGGTGCTATGGTACCTGAAGTGTGACATTTTTGTCCTTTTTGGAGAAATTTCGGGTTTAGTACGATGCATCCCCCGGAGTGTATACAAGTGGCCAATTTTATAATGGGATATTTTTCAAGGTGTCTCACAGATGTACCCTATTGATTTTAAACTGACTATAGCGAATACAGCGGGTCCTATAAATCAAGATATACTGCATTTTTGGTTAGTTTTGGAGAAATTTCGGTTTGTTAACACGATACATACCCAAAAGTGTATACAAGTGACAATTTTATAATAGAATATTAATCAGGGCATCTCACAGATGCGGAAAACAGAATAAAATAATAACAAAATAAATTAAAATAAATCCTTGTTCACACCCATTTTGAAGCATTTACTTAACTAATGGGGTACAGACACGTAGTTTATAAATACTAGAAAATAACCCAAAACTAAAATCTCATTTTTTTAGTATCAAATAACAGAAATATTGCCTGTTCAAGATTATAAAATTTTATTGTTTACGATACTTTTAAAATATGTAAGATATTTGTATGCTTCTTTTCGCCATTGTATATATTTAAAGCGTAAATTCATTTTAGTTGCTAGATTTGTAAAAATATGTTTCAGAATTGATAAGATCTTTTATATTGTTGTAAATTTAAAGGATAGTTCCACTTTATTTTCAACTTTTGTTAAATACCTTTAAAATATCACGTTTTGCAACAATAATTGTAAATATTTTTGTTTGGGCATTGAAATAGCACATTTTTGAAAGTCGACATCTTGTCGCATTGTATTTGAAATCCTATAGTTAAGAAGTTAGGAAAATGTCACGTTTCACATTATTATCTATTGTATTGTAAAAACCCTAAATTTAGTGTCACTTCTGCGTGAATTTTATGGTCGACGATCGGAAGATTTCAAAGACATGTTTGAATAACCTTTCTGAGTAAACTTTGCTATTGGAGTATTCAATAGAAAATAAAATATCTGTTGGAGGCATCCATTGTTGATTCTTGTCAATGAACCCGTCGAGTCCAATGATACTGGCCAATAGGAAATATTTATTTTCGTTTGGTCAACCCAATCCACGTGTAAACACGCCCCTTGTAGATTTCTATTTAACACGTCTCACAAGTGAAGAAATTAGTTTTTTTCACTAATTAGTTTTACACTCATCGAAGCGAGTTCAATACTCTCGATAACAAAGTTAGTTTTTACACTCATCGAAGCGAGTTCAACTCTCGATAATAAAGTTTTCTACACTCATCGAAGCGAGTTCAATACTCTCGATAACAAAGTTAGCTTTACACACTCATCGAATCGAGCTCAACGCTCAATAACAAAGTTCTACTATTCATCGATGCGAGTTTTACACTCATCGAATCGAGCTCAACGCTCAATAACAAAGTTAGTTTTAATATTCATCAAACCACCGAAGTTCAGCATTCATAACTTTGTACCATTTTGTGAATTTGTACAAAATACATTATTAATTTCGACATTAATTTTGTCAAATTTAGATTATTTATTTAGTTGAATGTCCACGCCAGTTGACGAAGTTCAACTAGAAATATAATCAAAAACATTGCCTAATATCTACATATATATAAGTACTACTATCTACTTATGCTTAGATATTAAAATATGCATATATTTCTGATAACAAATACCTAGGTCACTTCCTTATAAAATCAAAAATGATAGCTAGGTACAATAGAATAATAAAAAATATCTATCGTAGTAGCGATATTTTCCGAAACTTTGCTGTTGCAAATTCATTAATTAGGGTAATTGCGGCCCTCTAACCAAAAACTTCTATAACTCTGTTTTGTTAGAAAGAAGAGGGAGGAGGTCCAAATGAGAGACAAGACGATTAGAAACCAAATACATGTTAAGTAATAAGTTACAACATATTTTTAAATGAATAAAAAAATTCAAACCACCATAGGGTTGGCCGGCATTACCCTGAAGTTTGGAGGTAATGGCAGGCGAGGTCGCCGTTACCCGAAATTGATAGGAATCACTGGCAGAAATCACAAACAAATGTTTTTTTTGTTTCTCCTTCCGTACAAGCTTTGTAAGCCCATTCAGCGCAGTACACACATCTTAACCATAGCTCCCGACTCTTACCAAACTCTCCGCAGAAGATACAAATGTCCGGTCATGGTAGGCTAACGCAGTTTTATTTCTAAGGTTTGGTTTCTCTTTTACATGTATCTCGGTGTCCTCAAATGTATCAAAAACTCGTTTCTTCACTTTCTTAGCCTTTGAATCATCCACACTCTCACGTTTCGTTCGCTTTTTTGTCTGCTTACAACTTTATTTTGCCTCCACAATGTCTTTCATTAGGGTAGAGGTAAATATCAGAGAGTGCTGCTTCTTCCCTTCTTTCTTATGTTTAACAGTATTAGTTCCAAAGCATCCTGGAATGGGTATTATTTCTTCAAATGAAATATTTTGTTTTCTAATCTCTGTTTCTTCTGCTTTTTAATTTTCCCCTTTCTTCACTGTTTTATTTTCAGCTGTTCGTTCTCTTGAAACAATTGGTTCATTTGATTTTGTAGGCTTTAGATTTTCAACGTTGCGAAAAATCTTCTTCATCAAAGACATCTAGATTGACAGGGAATATCCCTGTTACATCGAAACCTTTGGTGGCTTTTGCAATGGTTGCAACTTTTCCAAACGCCTTGTTAAACAAATCTGCGACGTTGTTAGAAGTGATTTTTTCTCTTATTTGATTCCTCATGAATGTATCACATCCTGAGTTATACGCCGTCTTCAAAGGTCCATAAAAAGATACATCTAGTGGTTGAACTCGATGGGACGTATGCGGCCGTATCGTGAGCATAATAATTCCTTGTTCCTTGCAGAAGTTAAAGGCACTCAGTGAGCAATGACTAGAGTGGTTATCTAGTAATACCAGAACTGGATCTTGCTTCGAGGGTTTAACGCAGACCTTAAAGTGTTGCAACCATTAAAGGAACAGGTCTTCGGTGATCCATCCGTTATCTGAGCAGCAATAAAGTGCTCCTGGAGATCTATCTTTTTAAGTGCTCGGCCATTCGCTTTCTTGCGTAGATAAACATTGTTTCGAAACAATTGTCAATTTTTTAGAATTTTCAATAACTTGTATTATATTGTGGAATTAACTAGAGACCTTGAGTTTCATTTAAAAACACTAATATGAGCATATTCCACGAAGTAAGGGTCGAGACAGTCAATAACACATTTCAATGTCAAAATCAAATTTTGATAGTGTCGATGTACAAATATTTCAAACTGATTTCTCCCTAGGCGTTTACTCGGTCGTCTGACTGACACTGACACTGTTTTCGCTCCTCACCTCACCCATATATTATGTACGCACTCCTTATGTCATCAGAAATTTTTGGTTGAGCGCGAATTCTAAACTAATGGCAGTTTTATTGAAATAATTTTATCTTCTTAGGTAATTTCAAGCAGTAAATATGTTAAAGACAATCTCCTGGGTATACAAAATTATGTTGCACTAGTTTTTGTCAAGCTATTATCCCTGAATTTTCAAAACATTTGAATTTGTCCATTATTGACCTAGGTTAACAATAGAAAAAAATATTAACCACTAATAGAGAAATTTTACTTCTCATTTGGCTAGAAGACGCAATAACTGTCAACTTCACAGCTAGTAGTGGAAAAAAAAATACTATTTAGGATGGACTTTCACGAAACTTGGCTGGGCATCGAGGGCGGACATTTTTTTGTAGTAATAATATAATAATAATATTTTATGATTTCAAAGTGCACCAATAAAAAAATAGCTTGAAGTATTCGTGGATAACTGGTCTTTCAAACACGCGCGATTTTTCGAGCACGGCGGCGCAGCCGGAGTGCTCTTTATCCACTTATACTTTAATATACTAGTAAAATAGGTAATTAAAACAACTTTGACGCTTTAATTTCATTGAACAAATCAATTGGATTCTATATCGTTATTATCCTGATCTGTCAGACGTTCTTCAAGAACAGAACGACGTGTTAAGAGATCGCTGTCACTTAATTTGAATATGTCGCTAAAAAATCCGAAAATATTATCAGACTCGTTTAATAAGTCCAATGTGCTTCTTATAGAGCTTAAAGTTTGTCTATAATTTTTAAGAAAAAACTAATTTTAAAGGCGGTTTTTGGATCATGAGGGGTCTAATGTTGCTGTTCATAGTCAAACAGATTTGATTTAAATTTCCTCCTGACCGTTGGCAACGGTGGAAAGTCTTTTTCAATTTCGAGAGAGAGACCTACTTCTTTCGCTTGTACAAGAATTCCTTGAAATGGTTGGTCACATCTATATTGCTGGAAGTGATCAACTAATTTTTTTAGGTAGGTTTGGCATACTTGTAGCACTTTGCATTTGTTTGCTGACAATATTTATATAAAATAAAACGTCATGGCAAATAATAATTCCACAAATAAATTGGAAATTTTGTATAGACGTTAAGTGGGAACTCGCTTTATGTCTTCCATCAATGTGAAAAGAATTATCTTCAGCTACTTCTAGAAGACTTTCGCAAACCTTAATTAAATAAAGTTTAAGGGGCTTTATTGCATTAATTCTGCTGGACCATCTTGCCTCACTTAGAGGCTTTAAACTTAAACTGGGGACATTTTTTCTCATAAAATCCCACCTTTTGGGGATGACGAAAAAAAATATATAACTCTTGCACAAGATTAATAGCTATTTGTATTACTAGGGAGGAAAGTGCCACTTTTCCTCCCGCAGAATGTAGTTTACTGCCCGACGCGAAGCGGAGGGCAGTAAACATCCAAGGGAGGAAAAGGTACTTTACTCCCATGTGATACATATGATTTTTCCTCCTACCCACCTTTTTTTGAAAATTTATTCACGACACAAATAGGTAACGAATATAATTAAGAACACAAGAATTATTTATTAAACAAATTTATCAATATATGTTATACAATTGAGTACATAGTATTGTTTAACTATATTTTAGAATTATTTATGTTAATATTGAATGTGCAGTTTTGAGCAGCACTTATATGAACACCATTGGAAGAAGATAGGGTTTGAACAGGAGCTTTAGTATTTGAAATATTTTTGCTTAGCACATTGTAATGGTGGTAACTTCTAGAAGTGCTTGGCTGATTTTGATCAAGTTCAGGTTCTACATTATTTCCCATAATTTGATCAGAAATTTTTCTTTTTTTTGTATAAGATTGTTCTACATAACCTTCTGCGATATTGGTTAATTTACAACCGCCATGCGGTTTTAGAGCTAAAATATCCCCACCAGCGTTTACTAACAGAGTTGCTGAAGTTCTTCTGAAACTGTGCCCTGTGTAATGTTCGGCATTTGGAAGATTGAGATATTCTGCAATTTTTTGTGGTATTTTGAATATATTATTTTTGCTAACCACTTGATTTATACATTTGCCTGCTTTAAAGTATACAATCGTTTATGCTCAGTTTTAGAACGTAGACAGATATACTTTTTAACGATTTGAACAAAATTTGGGCCGTTACCTGTTGTAGTATTGACAACGAACGTTCGTTGTTTATACGTTTTTGAAGTGTGGATATTTATGACTAAAAGATTGTCTTTCTCTTCAATATCATCCATAGTCATTTTAATAAGCTCATCACATCGACATGCTCCAGAAATTCCAATAACAAGGACTACCTATGAATATTTTATATCAAAAATTAAATTATTTGCATGAGATTTCATTTCTTACCTTCATTAGAAAAAAAAACATCATCGGGGGCTTCCATTAAGAATGTATTTATTTCTTCTCTTGTAAAAGTTTTAGGTTTATTTGGTTTGTATCCGGCATTTTGACGTTTTAGAAATGCAATCAACTTTGGATATTTGATATCGACATTGTCCTTCATTTGTATCATTGTACGTAGCATTGAATATTTAGACCAAAGTGTTGAAGCTTTTAATGATTTTCCTTGTAGTGAAAAATATGCCAGTTGAAATTTGTATTGAAGAACTACGTTGAAGTAACATTAATGTTTGATTTTTACCAAAAAACAGGATATACAGGATGTTCTAGAAATTATGGAAACAATATGAATATAATGTCACAAATCTATATATCCCTTCCCATGTAGAGTCCAGTTTTGGTTTAAACTCAATAAAACTTAACTACAACCTTTTTTGAAGTGGTGTCAAGGACAACGTACCTCAGAACAAGACTAATTTGCTCAGTATGACTAGGGTGTGGTGTACAATCTAATATTATTGAAAAATATTTTGAACTGCAAACCACTTCTAAATAGTATATTACGTAACGAGTGCGGAAAGTGACATTTTTCACACGAGTGGGAAGTATTGTCTCACGAGGCGCAAGACGAGTGAGATAATCCCACGAGTGTGAAAAATCACTTTCGCACAAGTTATGTACACTATTTTTCCTACGACCACGCGATATACTTTTACCGAATCAGACATGTACAATCTTGCGTTTTTATGTAGATGTGAGGTTTTATATATGTGTATTTGTAATTACTTTATATAGTTATATGCAAGTAGTACATTTTCTGAAAATGAACTTTTGATATCTTTACCTTTTCTCCAGTTTATAAATTTTTCATATGTACGTTCATATCTGGCTCGTGATTTTGTAGGTAGGATTTTAAGCATGTTATTCTTGCTGCTTCGACAATTTCTGGCTGAGTGCATTCACTATCGCTATTACTGTCGTCCGTATCCATAGTTTTTTTAGGTTTCTATCAAATATTGTACAACGGTACGAAGATAATCATTAGATAATTTTAATATATTCACTGTAAAAAAAACTTTTGACACTTTACATGAATTGTTCGACGCCTACTTTTTCAAAAAAATTATTAGCACGACGTTTATCATGTTGCCTACCTGTAGGGGATTGAAAGTATTAATTAGCTGTTTTAAGGATTCATTGTTCAAACTATGCTCCAAATAATTGAAAACGGATATTTTTTGTTTTAATAACATGAAAGTTCAAGAAATGTCGATGTAAACACACTTTATTTTTAAGAATAAATAAACTGTTGTGTATATTTTCTTAGGGCTATAAGTATCTTTGATAAGATCACAACGTAACAGCAATGGAATGGCCGAGCGGGCTAAGCGTCCGTACACTCGATTTCTGACAAACAGTAAGGTGGTTCGAACCCGGGCTCGGTGGTTTTTTTTTTAATTTTAAATGAAAGAAATAAATTATATGGACAAATCAACTTAGGAAATACGCATTTGACATATACATAAATTTGCGGGGTAAATAGACTAGCATTTCAACATTCAATTTGACAGCTTTTTTATCCGTACGCGTACGGATAAGTTTTTTTCCGTACGCGTATGAATAAAGGAACTAGACAGTGCGATATATGTTTATTTGCACGCCTAAATAATGAGTCATATTAACACATTTTTTTTTGGGAGTTAAACACTTATCATTGAATCAAAAGAGGCAATCATCTCAACAGCTTTTAGAAAATTCCCATTATCATGTTCGAGAAGTAATTTAGAAGAACCTAGAAATGCCAAGCATTGTGTAGATAAATACTTTTTCCGTCTCTAAAATCCGCAGGTGATGAGCATTAACAGTCGTAGATGTCTCCAACATTCTTTTTAAATTTACCCAAGTGTTCATATAACTGTTTTGTAAAATTGACGTTTCGTCTCTCTTCATTAGCAAAGACAAGTTTATCACAAAAAGTATTAGGAGTTTTACAAAACAACTTACAACAAAATACAGAATCTTTAGAAATAGAATAAATAAGCCAAGTCCTTTCGACTTTTTCTCCATTTGCCAGAATATTTTTTTTCACCAATATCACGTCAATACTATGTTTTTGAAGTTGATTAAAAAGAATTTCACAATTAGGCATTATTAAATGGAAAAAAATTAGCCAATAAAGGATATCCACGCTTTGCAAAAAAGTTTTTAATCCTATTGCTTGATTAATTGTATTTGAGTATTCTTCAACCTCAATTATCTTTTCTATTGAAGCCAGAATATCAGCTTGATACAAAAATACGGTTTCCACACAACGCGTATTAAAATACCACCTTGTCGGTGCCGCTATAGGTAAACGTACTTTAACAAATTCATCGAGAATCGCTGTACGTTTTGGAGATCGACTAAAAAATGTGGAAAATCCCTGTATATTGGTAAAAAAAACTTTAGCACTTTTATTCTGACTTGCTGCTCTTTGCAGATTAAATTTAATTGGTGAGCATAACAATGAAGAAAATTTGCTTGAGGATATCGTTCTTTAATTTTTTTTGTACTCCGCCTAATCGACTACTCATAGTAGAAGCTCCGTCATAACTCTGTCCAATTAACTTTTCCGGTGTTTTATTAATTTCTAGTACCTCTAATTCTTTACGAATTATCTCCGATAAATGTTCGGCTGTGGTGCCGCTAGGATTTACAAATTTTATAAACCTTTCGTGAACGATACCGGTTAAAATCTACCGTATAATAAAAGTCATAGTTTCATTCACCTGGACTGCGATATATTCGGCTGACTGAATCTCCAATTTAAGTTGTTCTTGAGCCACCGGTAACATTAAATCAAGTAATTCATTTTGTACAGTTTTAGAAGTACCCTTGAAAACAGTAGCCTCATCCAAGTATTCTTAGAATATTGGATCCAGTTCTGAAACAAAATTTATAAGTCCACGAAATATTCCCGGGCTTACAGAAGATTATCTCTCGTCGTGCCCTCGCAAAGCAAGTTCAAACGCCCCACAAAATTTCACACAGTCAATTATTTTATTTATAATATATCTGTTTTTCGACACATTTTTATTAAAAATTCATTGTCTAATTGAGAACGAATATCTACAGTACCGATTGTAGTAAAACTCATGGCACATTTTATATGGTCTGCCGATAAACTATGTTTTTTTATTTTCTCTTTTAAATGTTTCAAGTCTTGGACACCGTTTTTACACTATAGAGAATTATTCGAAAAAAGCAGACAAACGAAACAGTAAAATGTATCACTTACTTCACATCCGCAAATCCAATCAGACAAATCATACATAGACCTGCGAAAATTGCGATGAACTTCTTTGTTCTTGTCCTTACTAGTCTGTTTAATTTTTAAATCTGGAAGAGGACAGCCACCTCTCTTTAGTTTCAATAGTTTTCCAAAATTTAATTCACTTTTAGTTCTCAAATTTTGAACCATTTGCACCACAGACATGATAAAAGGTGTAGAATACAATAACACCAAATAATTAAAACACAAGCCCTCAAAAAAACGGATCAAAATAATAACAATAACAACTTATTACATCAAAACACAAATCTTATTTGACTTCAAAATGATCTCCTTTAAATCAAAATGTAGCGCAGCCTGCCAACCCCTCTACTCATCTCTTTTCTAAGCGTGTAATAATCGAACGACGTAAGTCGATTCATCATCCATATTAACCCGGGCTTTTGACCCAACACATGTAAACTTCGGGCGTGTTTCTTTCACGTTACGAAGCTTGTCAGCGTTCGGTTGATTCCGTCCCCATTTAACGCGTTGAGGTCAACGATGGGCACCAGCTCGTTTTGCTATTTCGAATTTCGCAGAGATGTAGGTACTTGCTGCGAAATAAAGTTTACACGGTTGTCTTGAAAAACGTTTACACGGAGTCTTGAAACATTTTAGGTAAATTTTTTTTAAGAGAAATACTTAGTATTAGTATTTAATACTATACTATATGTATAGTAGGTATATTTTATTTTTTTATATATCTAATTAAATATTTTTTTAAATTATTTTTTAATGGGGGGTCATTGCCCCAATGACCTAATGGAGGAGCCGCCACTGGTTGAAAGTTCAGATGGTCCACTCACAGTAACTGATATTACGGATTTAGAATCTTGAGAGTCGGTCGCCTCGATAGTCTCCGTGGAGTCTTAATTGTTTTGCAAGAATTGCTTTAAAGATACAGCTATTTTTCTCTTCCTTGTAGACTCAGTTTCTTTTGACGGTAAACTTCGCGCCTAAAGGTCTCTTTCTTTTATCCTGAAAAAACAAATAAATAATTAGTACTCATGAGAATTAGGAATTAACTTTTAAAGTAAGCACAATAATAAGCATCAAGTTTGCATGTTTGACTAAAAACCAATTTGTTCGAGCCCTTTCAGCTTAAACCTTTTCAAAAATAAAAGCAGAAAAAATATTAAACTAATTTGATCTTATAACCCTTAGAAAACCCTACAAAATGGTTTTTAAAAAGATCGATAGCATAAAAACTGAGCAAGTTTTGGATAAAAAACCAATTACTTTTTTAAACTCGTACATGATATTTCAATTAATAAAAAGATATTTGGGTAAAAAAAATGATAACCAGTATCCCATAAATGGTTAATGTTGATAGTATAAAGTAGGGAACACTTACCATTTTATAAAAATCAAGCCGTTGAAATTGCAGGTATTCAGCACTTAATTTTTTTTAGAAAAAAAAGTAGTAAACAAAATAATACACACTTGACTAAATAAAAATAACTTTAAATATAAAAATTAATAGGATTTCTTGTTTTTATGCACTTATGGCACGATCCAGTGAACTAACCGGTTTAAAAACGCCTCTGGCAATGCATCGCTTTTATAGCGCTCCAGGTATTATTTATGTCTGAACAGGAAAAATCAAGAAACTACCGCCTGGCATGATCTCGCAACATTGGAATCAGCAGTAACTGGATGATATACTAATAAAATTTCGTGTGTATTTATACCTAATCCTATTTAATTTCTCAACTTTCATTTCAAAATAAATTTTTGTTTTTTCTTACAATTTTTTTGGACCCTGGGTTTTGGCGACCTTAAAGGATAGCGCCCGTGTGCATTGCACACTTTGCGCATATGGTAGCGGGGGCCCTGGATGTTACTTTCTAATATGATCATATTACCAATGTACTAAATCAAAGGAGCACATTATAGTAAATTACTTAAATGTTACTTATGTGATCAATTTAATCAAGCAATACTTTTCTGAAAAGGAGCTACCTCCGTAAGAGGTAGATTTTAGATTTGAAGGTAAGGTATTTTCGTCTAAGTAATCTCATTCAAATTATAACCTGCAAATGATCTAAGTATTTGTTATATGAATTATGGAACAATCATACACTTAATTTTAAGATTATCTTGTCGACTGGAACATCAACCTGTATATATCTGAACGGAGCGTATTTGAAATAAATGTCTCCATAACTTTTGATTCCAAAAATTATATCCGATCAGTTTAGATCTGGCGCTTACCTGGAACAACTTATTTAATAAGGCAGTTGAAGGGTTGCTCCGTACTTCTTGCTATTACTACACAATTATCCAAGGCCTAAGGGAATAATCAAGTAGCAACTTGGAGCACAATCTCTCTCAGAAAACGAGAGGGTTATAGCCACGGTCTAAATTAACGACATGTATATTGAAAGCCGTTTACTTACACGACTCCAAAACTTCTGGAAAACTTAACTTAAGTAGGAGAATGTGTGTTGTACGACAGAGACGGTTCTAATGTTCGTTTCGAACCATAATTATGTTATTATTTATTCCTTGTTTAAACTGTTTCGTTAATAATAAACTACTAGATTCGGATGAGCAAATAACTGTACAGGATGTTACGAATATATTACAGTAGGGGGAGTGCTTTTACATACCCAGATGAGAAAAATGGAATAGTTTAAAATATTATTATTTCACGAGATAGTTTGTATAAAACGGTGGAGTGTATGCCCCGCATTAAAGGTACTGTTTTTGAAGTGGAGGCGAGCTAGTGACCAAAAACAGCGATAGTATAAACAAATAACTATTATACTTAACGTGGGTATGTACTACATTTTTCTGTTCCCAGCTGCCTTACTTCGGTCTGCCATGGGTGATTAATATATATTTTTTATTGGTTACATATTTTGCTTATTTAAAGTACACCGCAGCGTGTCTAGATCCAACTTTCAAAAATGCGCCTGTTTTAAAGTTTCCATGGAAGCATCAGCAACCCGAGAAACGTGAAGTCTGTTATAAATGTCAACTTGTTAATCATTAACCCTTTAATCCGCAAAAGTTGAAAATTGAAAAAAATTATGAAAATTTGTAGTTTTGATTTAATTTTACCGAGAAAAACACGAATTTGGAGCCCTTTTGTCGATAACACAGGTCTGCGACCCAAAAACTGCATAGGATTTTTTTACATTTTCTTACAGATTTTGACCTCCCAAAAACAGAAAAAATATTCAAATTATTATATCACATAAGTTTTTATGTATATTGCAGTATCTATGTTGATTGGTAATAAACCTATATGATTTTTATTTGTTAATGGAGAAAAACAACCTGAGCTGTTGGTGAGACTGGGAATGTTTCAACATGTTAAGACGAGTCAAATGACGTATATCGCTTGAAACAAAGAAAAGCTCTCGGTAGACATACTGATATTCAAGTGAACAGTGCTGTTGTCTGTTAATTATGGCTACAAGGGGTTAATTTTTTTTGTGAAGATGTGCTTCGACCGCTAAGGGTCATTAGCACTTACAATATCATTTAACTACATAGTAAATTACAGCATTACATTCACTAAAAACATTCACTAAATATTCACTAGATATAATTATAGAGTTTTATATCTTTTAGGTACTGTATTGTTTTTTGTATTTGTTCCAGAGTTTTTAGATTTTCACTAACATCTGTGGAGATTTTGTTCTCTTGTCTTTCCTCTTCGAATTCTGTACAATCAACAAGGATGTGTTTAATAGACAGTCTTACGTTGCACTTGTTACATTTGGGGGGTTCTTCTTTAGATATTCTATAGCCGTGCGTTAAACGAGTGTGGCCAAGTCTTAGTCTTGATATTTTAATTTGTTCTAACCGGCTGGGTGTTAATGTTAGTCGGTCTGCAAATTGCGATTTAATGCTCTTGAGGCTATTTTGATCATTATGCCATTCTGTTTGCATCTTTTTCTTAATTAACTTCTTGAGGTAGTTGTCGATATCACTGTGAGTATAAATTTGAGACATTGCGGTTTCTAACGATGTTGCTTCTTGGGCAGCTGTATCAGCTGACTCGTTGCCGTCGATTCCTACGTGTGAGGGGACGTAGATAAGTGTGACCTTTACTTCTAGCGTAAAGGGTTGCTTGCCCACATTTGTCGAATCGCTTCTATGGCACTTAGTGAGTCAGAGCAGATTGCATATTTTGGTTTTGGGTTACTCATTACGTAAACTAAAGCTTGATGGATAGCGAAGACTTCTCCTGTATAGACACTACACTCCTCTGGTAGCCTGAATTTTTGTGTATTAGTTGCTGTAACTACTGATGAGCCTACTGATCGATTTGATTCATTTTTTGAAGCATCAGTGAATAAAACTTCTGACGGTTTGTAAATTCCACATATTCTATTGAATTCATTTTTCAGTAGAGAAGGATGTGTTTCTTTTTTATTGAATTTGGAAAGTTCTGTGTTCACGGAGATAGGTGAGAGAATCCAGGGGGCAAAATTATAGCTGTTTATAGGAATTATTTCAGGAAACTGTAGTTGATTTCTGCCATATACGTTTTAACTGTGTTGTAAAAAGGTGGTGTAATATTGATATTTGCGGGAAAAGCTGTTTGCACTGATCCAGTGTGAATCTTTTTGTGGTAAGGGTGGTTAGGAAGAGCCAAAATTTTTGTCGAGTAGGATAAAGATAAATGTTGAACTCTATATGTAAATGGCATCTCTCCAAGAAGTTTATAGAGAGTGTCTGTGGGGGTTGTTGGGAGCGCAACAATTATTATTCTAAGTGCTTTATTTGAAATTATTTCCACAGTTTTTATACAACTTTTTTTTGCGGTTTGGAAAGCCATGGCTCCATATTCTATTTTAGATCTAATGGTACTTTTGTAAATGTTAAGTAAACTGTTTGTATCTGCTCCCCATTTTTGATGTGATAGGATTTTTAATATGTTTAAGCTTTGCGTACTGTTTCGTTTAAGATAGTCAAAGTGTTTTTTCCAGTTAAGTTTATCATCAAAAATTATTCCCAAAAATTTGATATCTTTCGTGAAACTGAGTTTGGTGCTTTCTATGGTCAGTTCCGGGTATTCTTTCTGGGCTCTTCGTGCAAATAAGACACATTTCGTTTTCTCGTGAGATATTTTGAAGCCAGACTTGTTTTTCCATTCATAAATTTTGTTTAATCCATTTTGAATTAGGGATTGCAATGTTTTAATATTTTTACCTTTTCCGTATATTACAATATCGGCAGCATATAAGCTTACACGTAGTGGAGATGTGATACAAGAGGTGAAGTCATTTATGGCGACAAGAAATAATGTTGTGCTTAAGGAAGATCCTTGGGGAATTCCATTCTCTATTTTCCTTTTGGTAGATAATTCTCCATTTGTTTTGACTACAAAATTACGTTGTGTCAAAATTTTTTCGATAAATGCTGTTATATTTCCATTAATGTTCCAATCTACCAGTGTTTGAAGAATTTTATGTTGCCATGTTAAGTTGTAAGCTTTTTCAAGATCCATAAATACCGCTAGCAGTTTCTGACCGTTAACAAATGCATTGTGTATCTCGGATTCCAGGTTTATAATGCTATCGTTTGCTGACCTGTTTTTTCGAAATCCGTTTTGGTGTATCGATATGGTTATGTTATTTCTCCAAACAGTTTTTGTTATATCTGTGGTGAATTCACTATTAAAAGTCAACAGAGAAATATAAGTGATTTTGTAAGGAAAGTTTATTTTGTCTACTTTAAATTAAAACTTGGTGATCAAGACAAACCATGGGCCCCGCATAAGGTGTGTAGAAGATGCGAAGAAGATCTTCGTTTGTGGTTTAAGGGAAAGAAAAATGCATTTCGATTTGGAATTCCTATGATATGGCGTGAGCAGAAAAATCACACCACTGACTGCTACTTCTGCTCAGTTGACGTGAAGGGATTCAATTCAAAAAACAAAAGAAACATAAGTTATCCTAATCTTGACTCAGCTATACGTCCAGTGCCCCATAGCTCCGAGATATCTATCCCGCAGCCACCTTCCAGTTTGGATGAATACCCTAGTGAGTTGGAGGACGGAGCTACATTACCTTCTCCGGGTGAATCCAGCTCAGATTTATCTTTTGACGAAGATGAAGGGCCTCAACTATTTTCTCAAGGCGAGCTCAATGATTTAGTAAGAGATTTAGGTCTTTCAAAAGATGCAGCCGAACTGTTAGGCTCTAGATTAAAAAATAAAAACCTTTTATCACCTGGCGCTTCTTTCTACTGGTACAGACACCGAGAAAAAGAATTTACCCAGTTTTTCTCAAAAGAAGGAAATTTAGTTTCCTGCAATAATGAGGAAGAACTCATACATCGCTTTGATATAAAGTATAACTCATTTGAATGGCGCCTATTCATTGACTCATCTAAGACTAGCCTTAAAGCAATATTATTGCACAATGGAAATAAATTTGCCTCGATTCCTATTGGACATCCTGTGCATATGAAAGAAGATTATAAAGATTTGGCCATTATCCTGGAAAAAATCAAGTATGAAGACCATCAATGGATGATTTGTGGGGACTTCAAAATACTGACAATGCTTTTGGGTCAGCAGGCAGGCTATACCAAATACCTATGCTTCTTATGCTTGTGGGATAGTAGAGCCAGAGAACAGCACTGTAAAAAAGTGATTGGCCGTCCCGAGAAACTTTAAAACCTCAAGAAAAAAATGTTATAAACACTACTTTCGTACCACCAGAAAAGGTTTTGTTGCCCCCTCTCCATATCAAATTGGGGTTGATGAAAATTTTTGTAAAATCGCTGCAAAAGGATGGAGACTGTTTCAAATATTTATGTACAAAATTTCCGAAGCTGTCAGAAGCAAAGTTGAAAGAGGGAGTTTTCACCGGCCCCGACATAAGAAAACTTTTAACGGACCCTCATTTGTGGAAACCACGAATGAGAAAGAAAAAGAAGCTTGGGTATCGTTCAAGGACGTAGTGCGAAAGTTTTTGGGAAGTACTAATGATCCTAACTATAAAACCATTGTGCAACGGATGCTAGCAGCATACGAAGCTCAAAGCTGCAAGATGAGCTCGAAGGTCCATTTATTACACTCTCACATAGACTATTTTCCTGAAAACCTGGGAGCTTACAGTGAAAAGCAGGGGGAGCGATTTCACCAGGATGTCCGTGACATCGATAGGAGGTACCAAGGGCGATGGGATGTCACTATGCTTGCTGACTACTGTTGGCTGCTTAAGCGAGAAACTGAAGATGGAAATCGAGAAGGACTCGTCAAACTATCAAGGAAAAGAAGAAGAGGTTTCATAAAGAACGTGAATAAGTATATGTATCAAAATAATGTTTCGTTTGCTTTAAAACAAATATTTATTGTTTAAAAATTTTGAATAAAGGAGTGCTTTAACCAATTTTTTGTGCTTGAATTTGCAAAAAATCCTTATGTGATAGAAAAAAATGGACATCGTTCTTGAAATCAGCGCACTTTAAAACATATAATTCAGTAAAAATATCTCATGCAGCTGACAAAAAAATTTTTTTCGCAGACCTGTGTAATGAAACTACATGGTGAAGAAAATGAAAGGCTGCCTTCAGGCACCCTCGCGGGATTAGGAGTAAATAAATAGAACGGAGTGTGTCATATAAATCATTTTATTTATAACATTAACGTACGTGAAACGCAAACAGAAACTACACAATAATGTAATGCATATAAAGTACTGCAAGAAGAAGTTCTTTCCTAAGGATAATATTGTTTCAGTTAGGCGGAACTTGAGTTAAATTCCCCTGGAAGATAGACGTCAAATAAACGATGTTAAATTTGTATATAAAATTGTTAATAATCTTATTGACTCAAATGAGATTACCAGCCTCATTGGATTCAATGTTCCGGCCTATGATACAAGAGATTTTAAACTTTTTTATATTAATTTCAGTGCTAACAATTATTATTTAAACTCTCCTCTCCATAGGTGTTTGAATCATTTAACTCTGTTTGTAACCACGCTGACATTGATATATTTCATGATAAATTTTTCACTTTTTGTAGTAAGCTAAAAAAGCTGTATTTGAGTGATGAAGCTGCGTTTTAATTTCATAGTGATAATGATTTAATATTTACAATTATCAGTCTACATTTTATTAATTATATACTTGTGAATACTGTATTTGGGTTCGTCCCGTTTGTATTCCATGTCATAAATAAATAAATAAATAAATATACATAATACCGATATTTATTTCCTATGGTGATAGTCATGGAAACAATTTTTGGCAAACACACTGCGTTTGTGATGTTTTGCAGAATTTGCATTTTTTCTTACCGCCCTGTTTATCCAACCAAACAGGAAAATAGTCGTACATATCGTAACGAACATCCGCCACTGGATGTTTAGCTTTCATACCAACACCAGCGTAATTACTAGACTATGGTGTTGATGAAGGACGGCCAACTGATCGTTTTTCTCTAGAGCTGCAAAGACCAGCAGCAATTTCCTCTCTGAATGGAGCCTGTTGCAACAACTTACTTTTTTGTTGATCCCCATTATAGCTCTTCTCTGCATTATCGCGGCGGTACAAAATGTATGCATTAGTTACAGCCATATCTATCAAATGATAGAAAATGCGAATCACTTGATTAGGGGTTTTCAGACGAATGTGGTATCGACCGATAAGGCCGTCTAAAAGATCTACACCACCCATATGCCGATTGTATTCGCGTATAATTTGAGGACAATAAACTTCAATCCACTTCTTAACTTTTTTATCATATAGGTACTTTGGTTGGCTGAGTCAATGGATTTGATTTAGCACATGATAATATCCTCACTTATGTTGAGGCAAGTCTGACATTCTTAGTGTCTTTCCACAACACCGTAGAAATATCTATACCATAAGAGCACATATATTCAGCAGAAAAACCTCTATCTTCTTTAGCCACATCTTTATCAGAAAATAGTTTGCAGTTTGGTACTCTTTTTATATTCAATGTTCGAAGAGAATAAATACCTCTAGCACGAAGATACACTAATAGGGGCAATGATGTATAAAAATTGTCAAAATACAATATATGATGCACAAAATTGGGTTTGGTCTGTGACAATCTAACAACAAAATTGCTAGATGCACCAAGATCAGGAGTGCCCGGTAAAACAACATTATCTCCTGCACCATTATAAATTTCAAAACGATACGAAAATCCATGAGAGTCGCACAATACAAATACCTTTTTTCCCCATTTATGGGGTTTGTTCTTCATATATTGTAAATGATGAGCTATCTTAGTGCTGCACATCTGCTTATCAACACACAGTCTAGCAGGCTTCGAAACTGAATCGAATCTTTCGTTGACCATGGATGCTAATTTTCTTATTCGAAAAAGTGGTTCTTATCCTGGCTGTCCTTTTTTAATACGAAGATCCTCATCGGCAAAAGATAAATGTTGCAACTTTTAATCATTAATCTGATAGCTTGTAACGTCAAATAGAACTACTTAGAAATGTTTCAAAAGCTTTGTTCAAATATTCTCAATCTCAATTTTTTAAATTACATAATGTGAAAAGTACAGTTTTTATTGAATAGATGAGGCTTTTACTTGATGAAGATCCATACTGAATGATGAAATAAAACAATATAGTTTGTTTAAATCTTCATATATTTGAACTAATGTTCAATTTAAACCTGTTGACGCGTTTCACTAACACAGTAGCTTTGTCAAAACGAATGAAGGTAAAATATAAAAATGTTTTAACATATACAGTGCTAAATCTATTTACTAAGGTTTTACCTTCATTCGTTTTGACAAAGCTACTGTGTTAGTGAAACGCGTCAATAGGTTTAAATTGAACATTAGTTCAAATATATGAAGATTTACACAAACTATATTGTTTTATTTCATCGTACAGTTGTTATTGTTTGAAATATATATATTTCGGTTTTTTAAGTCAGAAGTAATGTTTTTCAAATTATTACTGCTAACATTTTCGATGTTAGTGAAGTTGTACTTTCACTAATGACAGTCTCAATGATGTTTGAAACATTCTTATTGCTAATACTCTCTTCAACGTAACCACTCACCACATCTGCCGATTTCCATCCTACTTTTCGTTGAATTTGTCTACTCGTTTTCTCTAGTTTCCATGACAGCGAAAGATATACTAATGTCATATCACTAATGTAACCACTTTACATTATTAGTTCTTATTTCTATTTTTTGTAATATATCAGTATTTCTAATTTTAAAGTATAAGTACCAGTAAAAAAAATAGCGTAAAGTATTTGTGGAAAACTGGACTTGCTCTATTTCAAGCACTCCGGTTACGGCGTCGTGCTCGAAAAATAGTGGTCTCCATATATTGGATTTAATCACATTAGCTCATGTGAATAAAAGCGATTATTTACGGAATGGTGATATTAATACTCATGACACAAGATATAAATCAGATTTCTCTATACCTTACCAGCATACAGAAACTAGCTAGACTGTTTCATTTTAATTTGTTCATATTTGACCTGTCTTATGTCATTATTTGATATTGTGAGATCTTATAATTCTATTCGATTCTATATGTTCTCGTTGTTACATATCAATACACCTAGTTTGAATAATAATAAAGTAGTGGAAATAAATCCATTACTAGATGTAGAAAGGTTTGGCATTCTTTGAATATTCGAGCACTGGCGCTATCACATACAGAACTATCAGCAATTAATCTAAATGGTGTTTCACTATTTTCGTCTTACTGTGAGCACGGAGGTTTTGCGATATATGGCAATACCAACATCAATATGAAAACATTAGTCTCTACTCAAAAATTTACGCTCTAGAGTTTGTATACGAGAATATTGCTTTAATTTTCGTCTATAGATCTTCCTTTTTAATGTACTTTTTTTTAACTAACTATAAATATATTAGTCTAATTAGCGATTTTAACTTGGATATTGGTGATGGTAATTGTGAGCATGAGAAATATCTATTCAATGTTTTTCTAATGTTTGGACTGTCTCACTATGTATTTGAACCTATCTATCTGTCAATGAAATATTGGTATAACTTTTATTTAATTATTTTACCCGATGATCAATATACTTCTCGATACCTTATATTCCAAATTCTTGATATTAATTTACCTTTACATATTAATAACGAACCGCTCATGGCAACCAAATATTCAAGGCCGAGCAAGTGAGAAAATATTGAAGTAGAGTCTCGTGCAGCGTTGCCATGTAAGTATAAATGACTTTCTCCCCAAACCTAGCGATTAATCGTGATTACTATGGATTTATAAATTCCTTGGTTCTTCTATCTTTAGTTGAATGTTGTTGGTTTCAACTATTTCCACATTAATCTGCTAACCAAAGCATGTGTTCTTCTGTTTTAATTAAATGTTTTGACACGGCTTTTGTATTGATTATACATTTTTTCTGTTTTGTTACTCATGAACATACTTTGAGACGGATATATTAACTGAATGACTTTTGCAGACAAATTTTCAATGTTCACTAAACTTTACACACATACTAAAACTGTGTAAATCGAATGTTTTATTTTATTTTGAAGTGTCCATGTGAATCAAATATTTCATTTAACGGCCTTTCTTTTGTTTGGAGATAGATCTGTTTCAGAACCAATTTTTTTGAAAAAAAATATTACTTTCTCGGCTAAAAGCATTGAAGACATTGAATTATATTTCACCGGAAAAAGTGATGAACGTTTTTTTTTTCAAAAAAAATGTTAATGGAAATCAATCTACAAACATTTCTACCATCATTTCAAATTTATAGAATATATTTCAATGATAAATCGATACGGTAGAATATTTTTTGAACTTTGGAATATGATGGCATCTAATACTGTTTTAACAAATAACAGTCATGATCATAGTATATACCTTGCACTAAAAGGTGGCGATATTTTGCATTTCTCCTTATAATTGTAAATTGTTTTCTGTCCAATCATAAAATATAGTTTTATCCATCAAGGAACGGTCAAAACTTCGTGTAACGTTGTAATTATGGGTTTAATTATGATTTTAAAGAAAATATGTAAGCGGTTATTGTGACATACGAAAACTATATTTAGAACGACGTTTCAATAATGATTCACAAGTTTTACACTAGGTGTGTATACTTGTGTATACTTTACACTTCGTTTTGAAATATACTTATTTCATATGAAATACAAAGTTTTAATTCTTATCTAGGCTGTTCGAAACAAAAGAAACAAGATGAAAAACCGCCGAAGCAATTATATATAATTCAACGGTAATCCAGCAGACGACGAGGTGTGACTGACTCAGCGGTCAGACCTAATTTAATGCTACAAATAACTGTTATTGCCTCTCACTCCAAAGTCCAGGTTCTGAAACCGTCAATCCCGTTAGTCTCAGAATTATATGTGCTGAATTTTTATTTGCGGTATTACGATATTTGATAGCGATTTTTTTTCCTATTAGTAGTTTGAATTGACAATATTTTGAACTTTTTCCTATATTGACAGTAATAGGGGCGTAAATTGCTTTTCCTATACTCTCAGATGATTGATCAGAATGCATACCTATAAAAAAATACTAAATTTTTGTGTAACGTATAAAAAGGTACACATATTATTGTTGTCATTCAAATGTTAAATCATATTATTTCCAACAATACTAATATAATCTGTTAATCATTTGATGAACAGGTGCAAATTATAGTCTACATAAATAAATTAGGTAATAACAATAATATAAAAACCGCACATGTTATAGCAGACATTCTCTTTTCCCTCCTCTGTCGAAACAATGTGTGTAAATACCCTGCGATCTCGCTGTCTCAAGAGACTTACCGTTGTATTTGTAGTTTTACGTTTCCTAAGTAACCACTTCGCCGTTAAAGTCAAGTTACGTTTAAGTTTGCTGACTTGTCGTGCTACTTCTCCAGAAAGGGTCCAAGGAGGGGAATCGTGCCATTGTCCTTCTTCGAATTTCTTGATGGCCGTTATACAACCACATGGACCACAACTTCAGATTTCAGTTTAATTTCCAGGCGTTTCAACGCAATAGTCCTTGCATTACCCCACTTAAACGCCAGTTACGGATGAAACACTTTAGGGCAGGAGAAACTCGAGTACAGAATATACGTTACAATGGTTTCTTAGATTCAGAGTTTATTGCGGAGAAAACTTTACAAACAATTTCAGAAGGTTCTGATAAGTGATAAATCCAGAAAACTTAAAATATGCATTGGAGATTAAATGAATGATATGATTGCATATAAAACGTTGTGGAAATATAAACTTCAGTTAATATTTCACTGTTTCTTTTTGTATGTAGAATAGTTACGAATGAATATAAAAAAAAACTAAGATAATGTGTGGTGTCACCTTACAAATACGTTCATAAAACATTTGTTTTCTATTAATTTACTTCACTCGAGACATTTTTGTTGAATTATGACTAGCGGGAAGGTATTCTTAAAAGGAAACGAGTATAAAATTGTAATATCCACAAAAATGTGATGACGGCAACCATAATCCGAAAATACCAATGCAACAGACAAGACCCCCGCTACCATATCTGCAAAGTGTGCAATGGTGCTATTCTTTAGGGGCGCAAAATTTTAAAATAAATGTTGAGAAAGTAAATAGGATTAGGTATAGATAGACACGAAATTTTATTAGTATATCATCCAGTTACTGCCGATTCCAATGTTGCCAGAACATGTCAGGCGGTAGTTTCTTGATTTTTCCTGTTCAGACATGAATAATGCCTGGAGCGCTATAAAAGTCAATGACCACTGTTACATTTTTTTATCCATTTAATTTTAAGTATATTTAGTAGTTTTATAATTTTTTATGACTACAAATTTTTCACTTTTATTAGTTTAGTATGTTTCAAAAAGACCAACGTTCCCATTATGTCTAGGAACAGAGTGTAGCTCTGGATAAAGTGAACCTAGACATAAACGTTATATCTAAAAAAAACTATTGGTCATTTGAGATATATACAAGGCTATACACTCCAATTGGAGTTGTAGCCGCTCAAATTGAGCTCATTTGACCTACAATTTATTAGAGGTTTTTGCAGTTTCGACAATTGTTCTCCACTCCTTTCTGTCCTGCATCTGTCTCTCCCCGCCTTGTAATCCTAAAATTTTTATATCTTTCTCAACCTGATCTTCCCATCTAATTTTTCGTCTTCCTGGTAATCTTTCCTCATTCGGTCTCCATTCTGTAATTCTCCTCACCTCCTGTCCTTTCTTCATTCTTTTAACATGTCCGTACCAAGGAATCCTTTTTGATTTAATTGTGTTTACTATGTATATTTTCTAACATATTTCTAATTTCATAATTCATAAGTCTTCGGTACTCGTTATACCCTAGTTTGACTGGTCCATCAATTTTTCTAATTATTCTTCTTTCATATATCCTTAGTTGCTCTTCGTCCTCATTTGTCAGTCTCATAGTTTCTGCCGCATATGTAACTACCGGTTTTATCGCCGTCCTGTAGACTTTTAATTTTGTTGCTCGGCTTATTCTCTTACTATGCATGATGTTTTTAAATTTATCATAGGCACTATACCCTGCTTGAATTCTTTGCCTTATCTCGATTTTTGTGTCATTTTTGTTCCCAGATACTTAAAGGTGTTAACAATTTCAAAACTGAATTCATTTAACTCTACTACTTCTGGTTGGTAGACTTCCTTCTTTCTTTTCATTTCCATATATTTTGTTTTCTCCTGATTTATTTTTAATCTTTTTTTCCCGCCTCCTTTACAATTTTCTCTAATGTTTCTTCAAGACTCTTTCGGTCTCTCGCTATTATGGTTAAATCATCAGCATACGCCATTATTTGTTTTGATTTATTAATTATGCTTCCATTGATATTACAAGTCATTTGAGATATCTGGTATTTATTCACAATTTATGTTTGTATTGTAATTTATGTTTGTATTCAGACGCACTGGTATTAGACAACTTTTGCCGTTATTTGCTATATAACGTACTATATTTAGCGACTTTGTCATTTTTGATTGTAACTTTTAGCACTGTTTAAAGAAAACTAGTAACATTTACAATCATTTAGATTGACTTAACTCAATGTAACATCCTATATGTTATTTTCTGCGATATTTAGTAATAATAATTGATGACTCCCTCTGTAGTCGAATTGGTTTTTATTTACTTGCTAGCCCACGGCTAGTTGATGATCAAGCGAGAACGAGAATAGCAGGAGAGAATACGGAATGTTTCTGTAGAAATGCTTGGTAATGTAAGTAATAATAATCAAGACGTGCACCTATACTGTAGTGAAATAGGATTGTTTGTAATTATTTCGTTCCTCTAATTCATTTGTAATATACTCGTTTTTTCTTTGTATTTGTAATGGCTGGATCTTCAAAGCACTTCTTGCAAAACAATCAAGATTCCACGGGGACTATCGATGCGACCGAATTTCAAGATTCTAAATTCGTAATATCAGTAACCGTGAGTGGACTCCTTAAGTATTTTACAATATATATTTGAACACAATTCAATCTCCACCCTTCCAAACGTAAGCATTTCACTAAGAATTCTTCTAATATTGACTGCATCTGTAGCTTCAGGCAAGCGATCTTTTTCAAAGTTAAAAATCATTAAAAATGATTTAAGAATGACAATGCTTCAAGAAAGATTGTCTGGGCTAGCAATATTAGCAGTAGAACAAGAAATTTTTGATGGTAAAAATTTTAGCGATGTAATTAATGAATTTGCAACAGCAACGTCTCGGAAAATATCGCTAGTACAATAGATTTTTTATGTTTCTATTGTACCTAGCTATCATTTTTGATTTTATAACACACAAGCGCCAGTAGTGCCAGTAACCCTTATGGGGGCCCTGACAACAGATAAACTATTCAAGATTTAATTTTGTATAGAAAAATATATAAAAAGGCAAAATCTTTTTTAAGAATCTAGTAAATACTAATAATTATGTATCGGGTGTCATAGTGAGAACAATTCTTCGCCATATCTCGGGATTCGTTAATGATGTCGATTCGGAAAAATATAACAAATGCCGCCTGAAGAAAAACAAAAAATGTTAAAAAATTTCAAAAATGAAAGTGAAGAGCAGGGGAGATTTGTTTCAGTACTTTTTTATCCTACTTATATAGAAGGATTAACAGATATTTTAAACAGCGTAGGTTTAAATTCAATATTTATACTTTAAAACAGTTGTTAGGTAACTCAAAGGATGGAAGAATGGATTTGTAAGAATGGTATCTATGAAATTGTGACGGAAAGTATGTTGGGTCTGTTAGAGTTCGATTTAAGAAACAATTGACTGATTGGAAATATAGACGTACACAAAAATTGTGTATTGCCTAGCATACGATCAATCATAATCATTAAATAAGATTAGAGAATGTAGAATTATTGAAAGTAGTTAGTTGGTAGAACAGGCAAACGACCAATTTCTTGTAGGCGAATGAAATGTGAAATTTTCCTACCGAATTATGTTCCGGGAAAATTTAGTATTGATGTATGACAAATAAGATAAGTTTTAGTTTACTAGTGCTGAAGAAGTTCAAATAATAGGTGACAAAAACAGAGCAATTTAGCAGATTACCGAAAGCAGCAAGTCGATATCTTATGTCGAACAAAGATTTCATTAATAAAAGGTCAAGCTATCATAGAGGACATACTTAACCTTCATGGGACGGACATCAAAATTTTACGAAAAGGACTAACTGGGGTCCAAGAAGACCCCATGCGTAAAATTGCAGAAATGCTGTATTTTTCTTTGAATTAAATATATAGACAATAAGTTTTATTAAAGTTTTACTATTAACCATTTATTAGTCAAAAATCATCACGAAAAAACACAAAATACCCTAATCACTAATACTACTAGCTACATATCATTTTAACATTTTTTTCAAACTATCTCCGATTTTGAATGTTCTAGGCACACAAAGTTATTACACCTAATACATATTTTTCTGGATTTTCTGTCTTTTCCTCTTTGACACATATGGCAGCACCCCCTGGTAATGTCTTGTTGTTCAACTCTATGTTCTGTTGCATCCAGTAGTTGGGGAAAAACGTCTGTCATATTCCGTTTTCTATTCGTCTGAATGTATTTATTATTATATCGCCGGAAAACGTTTTTCTTTATTAGTTCTTTTCCTAGTCCCAAAATATACATTTTACGTTTATCCAAACTGTTTTTTCGCCAATCCGGGTTTTGCAGTAACCACAATTTATAAGCATTTATTCCTGCGATATCTATATGATGCGAAAATATTGCCATTTGCCAGCGGTTTGACTTTCTCTGCACTGTATATTCTTTGGCCAACTTATCTGAAGTGTCGACAGCACCTTTTGTTTTGTTGTAATGAAGAATAATTTCTGGTTTATAGTGCTGTGCTTCTCCAGCTACTTTACTATCAGTATGCTCACTTGAAAGTAAGATGACAGCGTGTTTTTGTTTTGGAACATAGGATACTAGCGTTCTTTGATTTCTAAAAGCAAACATACTTGAAAACTCTTTCTTGTACGATGCCGGTAGAAGTTCCCTGGGAATAAATGTTTTATTTTTCTGGAGGGTTCCACATAAAGTAATATTTTTTTTCCACAACTTGTCAGCAAGTTCTAAACTTGTAAAAAAGTTATCGGTCGTTATTCCAAATCCGGCTTCCAAATGGTCTGTCAAATCTAGGACAACCCTTTGACCTTGACCCTTTTCCGCTTTGTTACCTTGTTTTCCTAAAAATTAATAGATACATAGGAATATAAACTTTGCCTATATTGCTTTTCAAATAACTTACCCAAATAAACTTGCATGTTTGCAATATAAGAAGTGGTGCAGTCCACAAGAGCCCATATTTTGATTCCATACTTATCAGGTTTACTCTTCATATAGACTCAGAATGGTGCCTTACCCCTAAATGGTACAAGCTGCTCATCTACACATAGATGGTCGCCAGGATTAAGTGATTTTTTACAATTAGAAGTGAAAATATCGAATATATCTCTTATCGGAGCTAGCTTATCTACTAATTTTCGTTCTTGTCTTGTTTGAAAATTATCAAAGCGTAAAAATGAAGTAATTTGTTTGAATCTGTCTCTTGACATTGCAGCAGGAATTATAGGACGACAGTAAGAAATATATTGACACCAGAGCATATCGATAGCCTCTTTCGATCCGTGAAATGCGCCAAGAATAAGCAACAGTCCAATATAAGCTTCAATCTCTGTAGAATCAACAGGTACAAAAACTTTCATTTTATTCGGATTTTCTATATTCCATTTATCATAATATGTTTGTGCCTTTCTGTTTGTTTCGGTTACTATTATGTTCAGAATATCCGGAGATAGGAAAAGAAGAAAAGCGTCTTTTATACTTGAGATATCAGAACTGTAATTTGTAAGGCCTAGAGCATGTCTCCGAATATTAGCTTTTGAACGTCTAACTTTTGTGTTACCTGGAATTTTTGACCACTCAGTTCCATCTTTTGATTTATATTCTGGAATGCCCTGGCTGTTACTAACTGTTCCTCTGGGTTCGTTTTCTCTATACTTTGATCAACAACTATTACATCATTTTCTTCCTCTACTTTTGTGACAATGTCTTCATCTTCGAAGTCATTCGATGTTTCCTCATTGATAACACTATCAAACTCTGGATCATCACTTTCAAGTATACGTAACATCTCATCGTCAGTAAGACCCTTGCGATTGTTTGTTAATAAAAACTGACTCATTTTCAAAACGATGTACCCTACTCGCAATATCACAAGAGACTAACCCGAATATTCAAGTCTAAAAATTATATCGCAGTGCGGGGAATCCCCCATTTGAACTGGTAATTTACATTTTACAATTATATGGGTAAATTCCCTGTGAGTAACCGAGACTATTTTATCGGACGTAAAAGGCTGACCGAGGTCTGAAGAGACCCCTGGAATATAAAACTATTTTTTGTTTATACCAGCCAATGAAAACTACTAAATACATCATATTTTATCAAAATAATTCATAAACTGCAGCTAGATGAAAGATCAATGTTTAAAAATTTGCGTTTGCAAAGATACAACAAAAACATGCGTCATGGGGTACCAACGGACCCCAGCCAGTCCCATGAAGGTTAATTGAAAGTAGATTCATTTGAAATTTCTGGCAAAATTCTTCTAATCTGGATAATTAAAGTTGAGAGTTATAATAGAAATATTATTTTTCTACTTCCGTTACTAAAACCGCATTTTAAACACGGATTTGATTTATATCCAACCACTGGATTTTTCACTCTTGTAGCTCTTTCTGTGAATAATCTTTTTTTTTACATATTAATGTAAAGAATCTATTGTAATATTTGACTTTTATTTATTTTCATGTATATTTATTCCTCTGCCTCTGGTACGGATAATAAGCTCCTGCAGCGCAATGCCGGTGGTCCTTCGATTTTTCTCGAAGCTGCTAAAAGCTATTATGTGATGAGCATTTTTGCTTCGTTATGCTTCCGAAACCTGCGACCTCACCTATTTTCTCTTCTGCTTAAGCAGCCACCACCGGCTTGATGATTTTCATTTATAATAAGAGTTCTGATTTATAACAAGAGTCGTTGTCACTGATCATGGAAGATCCTATGGAATAATTGTAAAATAGTATTTCTTAAGGAACTTATAGGTCTAAAACTGTTGGTGAAAATATTCTGAGAGGCGTGTCTGTTCACTTAATTATTTTCATATATACCTATCAAAATTGTTGATTTTAGGAAAGAAAAATGTCTAGCTTCGTCCATCTACGTTGCAATTATATCAGAAATTACAAGTTTCCTATATTCTGTTAAGACTACAACTTTATTCTAAGTTATAGGATGTTTTATATACATTGTAGTACCAAATCTATAGTTTTTTACAAAAGTTTGAATAGAACAATAAATCTGAAAAATTATTAGATCGAATTAAAAAATCCAGAGAAAGAAACTTACAAGTAGGTACTTTAAAATGAGTTCATTATATATTTTTAAATAACACGCATCCTTGCATAAATATTGAAGAGAATATATTTATTGTTCCTAGCAGAACTCAATGGTTTGCCAGAAATATTTTGATATCATTTAGTCATCCTGTATAATATAAGAATATAGTAACTCCTTCCAGTAAAATGATATCTTGCAAACCTTACGTAAAATCTCGCAGAGGTAGTTAGCGCGACTACGAAATAATATATTCCCGAGTGGTAAAGTAAGCAAGCAGGTTAAATTGTAATTTTATGGCGAGGAAGCGAGAAGCCAATCTCTCGAAGGAATTGCCCAAAAATACGCTTGAGTTTGCACTTCTTTTGATTCCCCCACACTACTTCGGCGACTTTATATATTAACCGCTTTTTCGTTGTAAGATATCTTTCTTCTTCTTTACTCTACTTGCAACTTTGCCTTCATTGTCTCCATAAAGAATACTTTAACCTATAAATTGAATCCTGTACACAAGGTTCCATGAAAATAATTAGTTTTTCAACAAATACTGTGATGTATATTACTAAACAATATTTCTATTAAACTCTCAACTTTAATCATTCAGTTTAAATGAATTTTATTAGCTAGAAATTTCAAATTAATCTACTTTCAATTAAGTATGTCCTCTATGATATCTTTTATTAACGACATCTTTGTTCGACAAGTAACATCAGCTGAAAATGAGTGTATCTTTCGGTTGCTTCATGTTCTACGTGACAACTATAGGTTGATTGACAAGCTGGAAAAGAATCATCCGCTTTTCGAAAAGTACAGTTGAATTATTGGGTCTTCACCCGTGAGTCATTAATATCTGATAAAGTAACCGACATAATTATTAAGTGGCGGGATTCCGGCTCTGACCGATAAACAGCTAACAGTTGTAAATTTCGACTCCGATAAACCTAACAATTTTAGTGGTACAACCAAACGTAGGTGATAAAAGTGTATAATACAGTTTAGTTATCATCATAGTGAAAACACAGTGAGTACTTTCTGATTGTTTTTATCTGTAAACACCTAGAAATCGCAATCTGAAGTATTTGAACATTCCAAACATTCTATCGACCACATTAAATATTACCAGTTTTGTCCTCAAAACTATTGAGTGACAGGACCGCACTCAGCGATGATTAAAATTTCTACATCTGGCCAAAATGAATAATTCTTCACAAGCAAATACTATGTCATATTCTACCGCTTTGTCACAACAACATTATCCATCACGAAATCAAGCAATTGTTCTTATTACCATAACAAACACGAAATACAAGACTATCTGAATGAAATTGGTCCTCTAGTTGAACCAAAGAATATTACACATATTTCCAGGATTTCTAATAATAGGCTATGTATATTCCTATCAAGCAAAGAAGTAGTAGATAACTTTATCAACAACTACGGCCATATACATATCAACAACGAAACAACTCAAGTAAGACGACTTATTACACCCTCGGAAAGACTAGTTTTATCTAATGTAAGTCCTGTTATACCCAATGATTTGCTTACGGCTAAACTAGAAATACTGGGACTAAAACTACTTTCGCCAAAGAACCCTCTCATAATAAGCTCAGATAACCCCCAATACAGCCATATTTTAAGTTTTAGACGGCAAATATACATTGCGCCTCCAGATAATATATTTATTCCAGAATATTTCGATCTAGAATACGATACTCTCAATTTCCGTATTTTTTTTATCTCGAGACAATCAAAAATGTTTCAAATGTAGAAATCCAGGTCATCTATCTTCACAGTGCCCAAATATTTCAATACCTTCCACATCATCGAGACACCCAATTCCCACAGAGACTACTCCTACAACTCATACCAAACTGGACACTCCTTCCCAAACATATCTCCCAACCACAACAATCAACACACCTCACTCAAACCAAAATATAAATGCATCCACATCAGAAGAGCCTGTTGCTAATTTAACAAACACTGTGCCCTGCACTTCATCTCCTATCACAAACATAAATAAAAAAAAACTATCAATGAACAAACATCACAAAATTCAAATGAAGAAATCGATACAATGGAAACCAATCAATTACCAGATCAAACTACAACTAATAAAGGAAGTTTTTCAGAAGTTACCGTATCCACCCCAGAACACTCTCAGCAATCCACTCCCACTGAACAGCTCACTTTTACTCTCACAGAAAATCCAAAAAGGCCAACTAAAAAGGCAAAGAAGAAAAAATCTCAACAAAATAACTTATCCAAACTAGAAGAAATTAAACAAGTTAGAGGTTTTATAGATAAACATAGCCCTCCATTCGTATTAAATGCCGACCAATTCACTTAATTACTGGAAGACTCACTTGGAGCTCAAGATGTTATCAATATAGCCAAAGATTACACCAACAATATAAATAAAAAATAAACGGTTTTAAGGATTAAAACTAACTTTTCCGCATCTGTGGCCCTGAACAATATTCTATCATAAAATTGTTACTTGTATACACTTTGGGGGATGTATCGTGCTAACAAACCGAAATTTCTCCAAAAATAACCAAAAATTCAGTATATCTGGATTTATAGGACTCGCTGTACTCGCTCTAGTCAACTGAAAATCAATAGGGTACATCTGAGAGACACCTTGAACAATATTCAATCATAAAATTGATCAATCGTATACTCTCTGGAGGCTGTATCGTGCTAACAAACTGAAAATTCTCCAGAAATGACAAAAATTTGGTACTTCAAGTATCATAGAGTACCCGTTGAACTGGCTTTAGTGAGCAGAATATCAATAGGGTTCATTCTTGAGACGCTCTGAATAATATCCTATCATAAAATTGGTCACTTGTATATACTTCGGAGGCTACATCGTGCTAACAAACTGAAACTTCTCCAAAAAAGACAAACATATCGTACTTTTAAAGTACTGTAACACCTGTTGTATTGGCTCTGGTGAACTGAAAATCAATAGGGTTCATCAGTGAGATGCCCTGAATAATATTCAATCATAAAATTGGTGACTTGTTGAACACCGGAGGCTGTATCGTGCTAACAAACTGATATTTCTCAAAAAATGACAAAATATCGTACTTCAAGTACCATAGCACCCGTTGTACTGGCACTGGTGAGCTGAAAATCAATAGGGATCATCTGTGACATGTCCTTAACAATATTCAATCTTAAAATTGCTGACTTGTTGCACTCCGGAGACTGTATCGTGCTAACAAGACATGTAAGGAAAAGTGGCCGACGACAACGACGACGACGACGACGACGACATACACATAGGATTTTTTTTCTAAAAACCGTTTTTTCGTGTTGTTGTTGATGGAAAACGTAAAAATAACTCAAAAAAAATTTCAAAATTCCAACTTTTTTTGGGGTAAACCAATACTTTTCTCGCATATAGAAAGGTTGGGCGGAAAAGTAATAGCTTAATCGAAATGGTGCTACAAGTTTACCCACAAATAGAAGATAGAAGCCTAAAAAGAAAATGTACAAAACTACGGAAAAAAACTAGAAAGACAGACAGATACCGACCCTAGCAGTGACGCATCTGCCGACAGCTATTTCTAAATAAATATTCGCTTTCCAGACCATTCTACAATGGAATTTGAATGGATATTATATCCATTCAAATATGTTACAACTATTAATTGCAGAATATTTGCCAGATGTAATATGTTAGCAAGAAACACATTTTCTTGTAAACAAAAACAAAACACCAAGATACTATACCGGATTCTTCAAAAATAGAATTTCTGAAGTAGCCAGTGGTGGAGTTGCCATCTACACTAAATCACTATTAGCAGCAACCTCAATACAAATAAACACCCCATTTGAAGCCGTAGCCGTACAACTATTAATTCCTAACAAGATAACTATATGCAATACAATTTACATACCCTCCAGTCAAGCCATAGACCAACACGAGTTGGAACTTCTAACAAACCAACTACCTAATCCATTTATTATCGTCGGCGACTTTAATGGTCAACATTTTTTTTGGGGGATCAGAGAGCATCGACACACGAGGTAGAAAAATAAAAGACTGGATAGACACAATGAATATTTCACTATTGAATGATGGAATCATGACTAGATTCAATGCAGCTACCAAAAACTTCTCTGTTATAGATTTATCACTGTGCACTTCGAACATCACAACTGACCTCAATTGAAGAGTGGTCGATGATCTACACAACAGTGGCCATTTTCCAATTATTATAGAAAACTTACCGAACAAATCAAATAATGATAACAACACAAATCCATTGAAAAGATGGAAACTAATCAAAGCAAATTGATTGGAAAAATTTCGCAGATCACATTGGGAAAAACATTACTAACCTAAAAATAACCAACAACGTCAATGAAACCCGCAATAATTTCAATTCTATAATACCATCTGCTGCCTTTGATGAAATTGGGAAAACTGGTTATCTTAAAAAACACAACCCTGTGCCTTGGTAGAATAATGCTTGTGATGCTACTATAAAAGCCAGTAAACATTCATGGAATATGTTCAAAAGAACCTATTAGAATACAAAAAACAAAGAGTATGGAAAAAGGTGAAAAAAATATCGAGAAAAAATATAATTAATGAAAATCCTGCTTTAAAAACAAAAAACAACACATTAATCTCGAACTCTAGCGAAATTGCTGAAATTTTTGCAGAACAATATAGACAATCTTCAAGTAATGAATACTATGATGCCGATTTCTTAAACCTCAAAAATATAAATGAATCCTCCCCTATAACAATTGAGGAAAACGTAGATCAAATAAATAATCCCATTTCAATAGAAGAGTTTTCTGAAGCATTGCAATCCATGAAAGACACCTCACCGGGACCGGACGATATCCCGACTGTATTTTTAAAGAATCTTCCATACTCTGCAAAACAGCATTTGCTAGAAATATTTAACTTGATCTGGAGTCAACATAAGTTTCCGGATGACTGGAGACGAGCTATAATAATACCCATCCTCAAACCACGAAATTCTTCTCTATCGCCTGAGTCTTATAGACCAATATCACTCACATGCAGTACATGTAAGCTCCTTAAATTATAAACCGCATGCCTAGAATCAAACAACCAATTATTTCCAGAAAAATCAGCCTTTCGGTCAAATAGATCTACATTAGATATCATTATAGATCTAGAAAGTCAAATAAATGAAGCTTTTGTTAATAAACAGAAATGTGTGGCAGTGTCTTTTAACCTCAGTAAGGCTTTTGATACTGCATGGCATCATCAAATTTTATTAAAACTGCAAAACTGGAACTATCAAGGCAATATTTTAGCTTTTTTCCAAAACGTTCTGAGAAATCGATTTTTCCAAGTAAGAAGCAATGGTACATTATCCAGCACCAAACAACAGGTGAATGGAACCCCACAAGGGTCAATATTGAGTCCCACACTATTTCTAATTTGCGATTAACGACATACTCAAAACAATTCACAAACCAGTCCAAGTTAGGCTATTTGCCGACGACTTAATTATATTTATGAAAGGAAAAAATTTAGACAGCGTAACCACCCTACTACAAAATCAAATAAAGGAGTTAGAGGAATGGACTAAAGCCAATGGTTTCAAATTTTTATCTGAAAAAACAGAAAGCATAGTATTCTCCAAAAAATATACACAATTACAACCAAAACTCACTTTACACGACGAAATTATTCAATGTAAAGAACAATAGCTATTTGTGTATTAAGAGCGGAAAGTGATACTTTGCCGCTTGAGGCAGAGTTGCCCGCGCGACGCGTAGCGGAGCGCGGGCAATCTGCTGAAAGCGGCAACGCACTCTCTACTCGAATTGCACACAAGATTTTTCTACGATCACCTTATTTTTAAACAAATAATTAAAAAAAAACACGAAAAATCCTTTTACTACGTCCCAAAGCTCTTCGTGTTCTAAATAAATCTGTACCGCGCTTTTCCATGTACCATAGTTCTCGTGCCCTTTTAGATGCTCGATCAGCGGAAGCTGGCTCATGATATCACTTATTAACACCAAAATTTTACAAATTACAAACTCCAGAAGCTTCAATGGTGTCTCACGCGTGTCCTGTGTCCATAACCTCTTGCAATTTGATGTTTTGAGTCAAGGTTTCGAGAAGAAAATTAACCTAATCTATCAAAAACGGCGTAAAAGCAACTAATGACAATTTAAAACTTACAAAAGTCGTAAACGACATTAAGATGACATTTACAAGGTTAAACAAATTGAGGTTCGAAAAATATTGGAAGTAATTAGTTATACACTTTGAATATTTTTAAATATTAACTACAACTATAAACATAGGTGTTTTGGATGGTTTATAAGATAGAAAATAATAATTGAAGTGACGTCTGAATCGGTCTAATCTGTAAGGTCTTATAACACTGCGCCGTCGCGCTCGAAAAATCGCGCGTGTTTGAAGGACCAGTTATCCACGAATACTTCACGCTATTTTTTTATTGGCGCACTTTGACTTACTACAAAAAAATTCCGTCCGTCCTCGATGCCCAGCCAAGCTTCATTTCATAAAAGTCCGTCCTCGATGCCCAGCCATGTTTCATTTCATAAAAGTGCATCCTCGATGCCCAGCCATCCTAAGTAGTATTCATTTTTATTAAAAATGTATATGGATTGATTCCCTCGGGGATTGAATGGGTCCCATCCGCGGGATTAAATGGGTCACTTTAGTCGCTTAGTGTATAATGTACTATTAATATACCTATTATTTACTAACTCTCTTTAGTTTATTGTAAATGAAAACATGCGAGCGGAAAAGTACGCTCTAGAGCGGAACTAATGTCAAATTATGACAGATCACGGAAAACATCAACTTTGCGGTTAGATTTGAGTGTGCAAAAGTCTACTTTGGGTAGTGATCGTCGAAAAATAAATTTTGTGGGATTAGTTTTCGATCAAAAATTAAATTGGGAAGCTCACATTAAACAACTTGTTCTATCATGTCACTCAGGTTTAAATATCCTAAAGTGTCTTGACAAACACTGGGGAACGGATGGAAAAACACTGAGAATTAGTTAGGTCAAAAATTGACTATGGTTGCATTGCATACGCTTCAGCAAAACAGTCAATCTTGAGGCCCCTTGATATTATCTATAATCAGGCACTCAGAATAATACTAGGAGCATTTCACAGCATTCCCGTAAATAGTTTAAATTGCGAAGCAGGAGAAGCAAGTCTAAGTGATAGAAGGCAGATCCTGAGCCTATCATACGCAGCAAAAATATCCAGCACCCAACGTATAAGAATACCATATGAAACAGATATCCTTCCCGCTTCCAAAGTAAATACAGGAACCCTCCTTTCTATGAAAGAATTCGCAGATATTTAAAAAGCCACAACTATGTTTCGTTCCCATTAACCTTTCCAAATAGAGTCTCTCAAACCGACATTCACCCTTGGGCACGTGTCTCCTAAAATCAATACTAACTTAACCGATCTCAATAAACATGACTATAATATTCATACTATACAAAAAAAAATTTAAAGAAATCACAAGCAAATATCATGGGTACACAGAGATATATACAGATGCATCTAAAAAAGGGGAAAACGTTGGAGCAGCAATTGTAACAAATACAAACTCTGAAATATTCAAACTACCAGGCACATACACTATCTTTTCTGGAGAACTATATGCGATATACAAAGCAGTAGAACATGCGAAACATCAGCAAGATAATAACTTTATCATTTTGCCAGACTCATTGAACTCACTTAAATCATTAGGAAGAATTTACGAAAGACATACAATAGTTAATTTAATAAGAAAAGAGCTAGAACAACTGTACAACCATAACCAAGACATCAGATTCATTTGGTAATGAGGAAGCAGACGAGAAAGCACAAGCGGCAACTTATCAAAACTGTCTAGCTTGTAATCTATCGACATCAACTGATTTGAAATCACACTTCAAGGACAAAATCATAAAACGCTGGAACACTTTTTGGCAAGAATCCGAATCTAAATTAAAACACTCAATACCTAACTTCGGACCTTGGCATATACCAACAGAAAACATAAGGAACCAGGTAATCATCACCCGACTACGTCTAGCACACACCAGATACACGCATGAATACTTAATAACAAGGGAGGATCCTCCGTTTTGCAATTTCTGTGACGAAGATATCAGGGTACATCACCTACTAATCGATTGCCCTATGTATGATCTACTACGAAAGACCTACAAGATCCCACGACATATTAAGGAAATCTTAGGAAATGCCTCAGACCCATCGAGTGTTATAGCTTTTCTGAAAAGTGCAAATATGTTACATAAGATATAATAATTCTACCGTCACACACTGTACCTAAACTAAACATTAATACTGCACTGAGACACCTGTTTTCTGATGTTTATTCTGTTAATTATGAATTATGTACCATATACCGCTAATGTATTTTTATTTGTTTCAATATCTACCATGTAACTGATAATTTATTTTGTATTAGGAAATGTGTATTATGTAAACCGCTAATGATCTTGTAGGTCGATGCGGATAAATAAATTAAAAAAAATAATTATTAAGTGGCATCTCTTTCTATCAATAGTGAAGAACAGAACAAAATAATTTGACATTTGTCGGTTATGTTATCAGACACTAATGACGTCAGGATAAAGGTCAATAATTTTAAGTTGTAGTTATTATAGTTATTTCCTTGTTTGGGTAGGCACCTAACATTTATAAACAGTATAGTGAAGATTAGAATAGTAATTTCATCCAATTTTTATACAGAATAAGCAAAACTATACTTGCTGGGTTGACTAATACAAAAAATGGCTTGATAAATTTCTCTTTCGCTCTTTTTATTTCTCGGAAAATATCAAAACTCAGCACTTAATGCTGTCGTTTAAATAAAGTATATTTCAAACGCGAGGATTTTAAACTTTTCAAATTAAGGTTATTTTTATTAAAATTTTGCAGTTTCTAAATTCATCGCCAGAATGCTTATCGCTTCAATCCACCACTAACACCAAACAAAAACATTTGAAGCAGCAAAGAGATATATACATAAGACAAATTGTTATTGTGTTTAAAAAACAATTTTCATTAAAACCATCCTCTCCATCGTGGCATGGTGTTGTTTGAAATTCTAATTAAACGTTATGGCTCTCCAAAATTATTGTGATAACTTTTGGAGAAGATTCTGGAAGATCATTTAAATTTACGATTCGAATTTGGTGCGTGGCGGATGGTTTAGTCATCTTCTAGCTTTTGGAATAATAGCCGTGTCATTTGTGTGTTCAGTCAAAGATCTGCCCTTCATAATTCGCAATAGCGGTTGCGCCAGGTCGTTACTGCGATTTTTTCAAGAGGGCATTTATTTAAAAATTGTTACATTACAAAAAGTGTTTAACCTCTTATATAATTAATAACATATGTACTGATATATAATAATAATATATAATATAATTTGTACAAAACAATTTGGATTTCGAGAGGGACTCTCTACAACTGATACAATTCTAGAATTAACTAAAAGAATTTATCACTCAGTGGACCTTAATAAGCCAAACTTAACCGTTTTCCTGGATTTAGCTAAGGCCTTCGATACTGTACATCATGAACAGTTATTGCTGGCTTTGGAGGATGCAGGAATACGAGGAATGGCATTAAAACTTTTCGGGGACTATCTCAAAAACCGATATCAACAAGTGAAAGTAAAAGATCAGCTTAGCAGAAGCAAACTAGTCACAACTGGTGTACCACAAGGTTGTTTACAATAACCAGAAAGAAGCAGTATGCCAAAATATATGTACATTTCCTTAGTAGAAACAACAAGGTCGTGTTTTCCTTTGAAGGATGCATACTTTTGTGTCTCATTCCAGATTTCCTTGATGAACTCTTCTGTGAAAAACATTTTGAAAAGATCTAATGGTGACATATTATCATCCTTGATTTTCTGTACTATAGCAGGTTTTGCAGTTTTTTCTATTTTTGGCCTTTCTTTATTACCGTTTCCTTCCAACTGCTGTTCAGTCCAACTTCTAATGATTTTCTTTTTTCTGTTTACTCTTCATATTTTCAATTTTTTTCAGGTTTCTCTTTACATGGTCTATCAAGTTTTATTTTTTTTGCCAACTTATCTAAAGGAATATTGTCGTCCCTAGTATCTGCATCAAAAATGATTTCTTCTTGTAACTCGTTCGTACCTACATCATTTTCCTCATTGTCATGAACTGCAGTGAATTCCAGTTGTGTATCGTCATCACTAGTTTCTTTATATCTTAGTCTTTTTTCGGTTGGAACGTTCAGACCCACGTCATTTTTCTCACCATCACGAACAGCGATAACTTCCATTGGTTGTCTCAACACACCTTTTCCAATGTCACGAATACTGTGGCCCATGTCATCATCGCTTGATGCATCATCCACGTAACTTTCGTTGCCATCTGCTGGTGGAAATATTACCAAATCTAATCTTTGACAACTATTTACTCGTTCATGATCCTCGTCGTCCGAATTGAGCTCTTTTAGGTAATTTAAAAGCTCTTCCGCATCACGACTATCTGATGGATCATAAAATTTCTTTCTGCAACAAACATACATTCATTTGTCTACCGCATGACATACGCAATTTTTTTCAGTGTAGCGTAAAGTACAAGCCACAGCCAAACTTTCTGTTGAATCGTAAGTATTCCTTAATGTATAATAGTCATATTTTGATGGCTTTACTCCTGATAAAATTACAGACAAACCAGATAAAACAACATAGCCTCACCTGTTACTCATTTTGTCGAACTGGAAAATATACTGCTACGTAAAACTGATTCAGAATGCAACGAACTTTGATGGAAAACGTATTAACAATTATTATTGTGTTAACAAGTGATTATTTGTATATATGACGTAATTAACGACTGTTTTTATCACACGCCGTGAATTCAAAATGGATTCTAACCTCCGTATGATAAATCATACCATAGGCATTAATGGGTTAAATAGAAAATTGAAAAATAGTAAAACCTGTCTCTAGTTTTATATTCCATATAATTTTGTAGAACAGTGTTAAAAGGAACCAGAAATCAACCAATTGATCAGAAAATATGTATTATACATCCAAATTTATGGTATCGTCCTCAAAGTGGGCCCCTTCCATAATAATACATTCAATCCAGCGATAATCCATTCATCAGAATGTTTATCAACTATATTTTCGAAAATCAACTTTAGAACTCGATGAGAATTCTCCTTGTCTTCTATTGACTGAAAACCAGTGCCTCGTTGTGGTAATTTATGTTTTACAGGAAGAAAAAAGTAGGTTGGCACCATAAAATACCCGTAATTGACCGAATGAATAATATTCGGAGCTTTCAAACGCGGAATTCGATTCAAACTTCAATTCTCAGTTCGACATTATTATCTATTATGAAAATTACGAAGCACTTGCAATGAATTGAGTGACTGTAAACAAACTGAATGACAGATGACGCTCAAAATCCACGTGAAAGTAGAGAACAGTTGTACCAACTCATCGTCAAATCCCAGTCCACCTTCTGGACTGCAGGTATAGAGTATTTTTGTTAAATTGCGTTAACACATTAATTTAAGTAGCTTCAGGCTTCCAGATTTTCCGATTTTTCTCTTCTTCAACTCATTTCTCCAGTATCCATCTACCTCTTGAAATGTTTTTTCTCTAATAGTGTTTTCTTCTGTTTTTTACACAGGCACGCGTTTAAATTTCCTACACAAGATTTACCATCTTTTGTTGTTATTCTATGTGTTTCAAGCATTTCGTTAATTAGTTCACTGTTCATTATTTTTTGTTTGTATTCATTTATCCCAAAATTTCCTTCATTGTTATTTGTCTAATTCACATTGAACACAAAATACTCACCTCTTTTGGGCATTTTAGCGAGGATCTTTTATACAACTTTTAATGTTAGTAGCGCTACCTCTTCGCCATATTTATGGTTTATGGATACTAATTTATCTGTTACTTCTTGGAGATGTTAATCAAGTTCATTGAAGTAGATATCAACTATGGAAAGGGCGTCGGAATTAGTATTTTTTTAAATAAAACTCTACGATCAACTTATTTTAATTTCAAATCGTCATCTAAATAATTTAGAGTTTGGAATCTTCAATGGAAACAGCCATTTAAGAGGCTGGTGATCTAACATAATCTTGAATTTTCTATTCTATTTCAATTATGTTTCAATGATTCAGTTCTGATGGACACAATTTTATACGATTATTTTATTCAATGATTACTTCATTTTCCTAATTTTAATAATGTCACATTACTATATAGAGATTCATAGAAAGTCTTAATTTTGTCCGCCCACTAATCCATTTTGTCCGCCCACTAATCCAATTCATGTTCTACAAGCACAATAATATGCCTTGAAAAAGAACTGAACTGTTTTTCTATACCTGATATAAAAATACCAAGGGAACGTCTATGTATCCTACAGATTCAGTAATTGTTCCTTTCCCAACTTTCGACTCGACTTGCCAGGCAGTATTTCACCAAATCTAATGACTGCTAATTTGACTCTCCCACTAAACTTTTGTTTAATATTTTCTGATCTCAAACTCCACTGACATTCCTTCAAGCATTTCAAATACACAATTCTTCTCAGTAATAGCACATAGATGGACTGTAATTTATGAATACGATACACTATGAATCAATAATAAATATATTTTTCTTTGAATGACACGATTTCCGAAAAAAACAGCATCTACGACAAAACTGGGCAGTTGAGTTGACCTCCTTCTGTAATAATTATTACAAAATTAGGCCTATTCTTCCATATAGCCTACTTTTCGATTGAAGCCTTTATAGCAATTAATATTTATCGCATACCCGCATACTTTGGAAGTCTTACTGGACATGATATATATATATATATATATATATATATATATATAAATATATATATATATATTGAACTAAAATTTTAATTCTCAAATTAATCTAATTTTATACTTATTATTAATCCAATAATTTGTTATAACGATCTTAATCTTAATCTATTGTAAAACCATTAGATAAGAAACTTTGAAGTGTGCAAGTGAAGTGTGCTAGGTCATTTAGTCAAAATATAAAATTAAAAGTTTCATCTAGTATGAATGTAAATAAAATGTTGATGGTTGCTAAGGGGAATCGAGGGAGTTTGTTGATTGATTTTTGATTGAAAAGAAGGAAAGAAAATTGAGAGAGATTTCTAAAGAGATTATTAAAATAGAGACATTTAGAAGAATCAAATAAGATTATAATAAGAAAACTTATTATTAATCCAATAATTTGTTATAACGATCTTAATCTTAATCTATTGTAAAACCATTAGATAAGAAACTTTGAAGTGTGCAAGTGAAGTGTGCTAGGTCATTTAGTCAAAATATAAAATTAAAAGTTTCATCTAGTATGAATGTAAATAAAATGTTGATGGTTGCTAAGGGAAATCGAGGGAGTTTGTTGATTGATTTTTGATTGAAAAGAAGGGAAGAAAATTGAGAGAGATTTCTAAAGAGATTATTAAAATAGAGACATTTAGAAGAATCAAATAAGATTATAATAAGAAAACTAAAGAAAGAAGATACATGTTGAAATATAAGAATAGCTGTAGAAGAAATTATTCTCAAATATAACTATAATCAATCAAGTATTACTTCAGAGTACAATAACACTAGTGGAGAATATTGTAGATTAAATAAAGAGGAGAAAAAGTATTTGATCACAACACAAGTAAATATAATAAAGCATTACTTACTGAAACTACGTAGAAGCAGTCTTCGGTATCCAGCAAGGACATAGAACTCAATTTTGGTTCAGTTCATTACAACACCTAATTAAATTAAGAAACATCGAAGAAAAATTCAGTGCATAATTACAAACTGTAAGGTAAATTTATAAAAACTATATTTATATCATTTCTATTTTTCACAAAGGAACTGTCAAAACTTAGTACATAACCTTTTTATCTGATCGGACTTGTGTCAATTCAAATGATAATTTTTGATATATTTCACATAAAATTCAACGACCAGATAAAAAGTTACTCAACAAATTTTAGATAAGGATATTATAACAAATTTTACTGAATAGATTTATAACTAATATAGAAAAAAGAAGGAACTTTTCGATAATTTCAATATAATTTCTCATAACCTTTAAATATTATTCAGTAAGATAGTTAAAACCATTGGCCAAGGTATTTATTTGTAGTACAGAAACGTATTGAGTACTATGTAGATATATTTAAAAATTATTGGAAAATAATAAGTAACAGTTAGTGTAAATATTTGTTTTCCTTATAAATTATATAACATCTTAAATATTTTGAAGTTTAAATTTAAATATAAACGTATCCTCACTCACGATAATTCCCTGCGAATAATTAAGAGTTTCATCTTGAGGACTGAAGTTAGCTGGCCTTTTACTTTTTAAACTAAACAGACATTCATTTATTATTTCATTAATTTCATCTGGCGCTTAACAACTAAAATTATAATAAATAATATAAACCTAATATAAAAAATATAAACAATTAAATAAATAAAAGATACGATTATCACAATATATCAATCGTTTTCAATTTCTTGTTTAACATCGTTAATGTAAAAATTTTTGAAAATGCTCCGAACTGAGGAGCGAAACGTTAAATAAAAATATAAATTGATGATACAGCATTTACGATTAACCTAATGCCCAAGAAAAATGAAATATATATATATATATATATATATATATATATATATATATATATATATATATACAACAAAGAGATTCATGGGTAAATCACGCAAAAAGAAAAAAGGCTACTGAAACAGAGTGATAACCGCAGAGATGCATGTTTCTGGCTCAGTTGCCGTCCTCAGCACGGTATAACCAAATAAGGATGTGAAACTTGGGAGCAAAGATGTTAATCGAAACATGGGAAAACACAAAACAACGGATTTCAACAGGGACACCAAACGCTCGTATGTGCCTTCAATTGGAAGATCCCGAGTTTTCGGAACAACTAAGATCGACACGGAGGCACATATAGCCCCCCTGCCTGAACCTTCCGACCCATTGTAAAAAACAAAGAAGATGTAGGAATATCGATCTTGGTTGTTGTCCCGAATACTCGGGATCTTCCAATTGAAGGCACAAATGAGCGTTTGGTTTCGCTGTTGAAATCCGTTGTTTCGATTAACATCTTTGCTCCCAAGTTTCACATCCTTATTTGGTTATACCGTGCTGAGGACGGCAAATGAGCCAGAAACATGGATGTCCGCGGTTACTATTTTGTTTCAGTAGCCCTTTTCCTTTTTGCGTGAATTACCCATGAATATGATTGTGAAAATCAGTACTATATTAAAGACTCTTTTGATCTCTCTCTTAAGTATAATCATTTTCAACTTCCTGAAGACTATGTTTTCGCCAGTTTTGATGTGGTGTCACTTTTTAGTAATGTTTATCTTAATGCATGTATTAGAGATGTCCATATTAATTGGTTTAATATTAGTAATTTTTGCAGTATTAGTGAGAGTATCTTTATCAACTTGTTGACTTTGCTTTTCGAGAATACATATTTTTCTTTCAACAACCAAATTTATAGATAAACTTTTGGCACACCTATGGGAGCGAAAATAAGCCCAATTTTGGCCTGTTACGTGATGGATGATGTGCTTGACAGTGTCTTGAATGTCCTTCCTGTCAATGTTTCCTTTATCAAAAAATGTGTTGATGATATCATTCTCTCCTTTCCTCGTTCACAGTTAACAGAAACTTTGAACGTTTTCAACAGTTACGACCAACACATACAGTTTACGATTGAAAAAGAAGACGATAATTTTAGTGTGTTCCTTTTTTAGACACGAGATTTTATCGTACTACGAGTAACACCATTCTCATTGATTGGTATAGAAAAACATCGAGTTCTTCAAATCTCCGATCCTTCCTTCCACAATAAGAACCTAAGGATTCTTCATGATATTTTTTGTAAGAACTCTTATCCTGTTCCCTTATTGAACAAGATTTTGTATGGCACACCAACTGTCAGTCATTCTCAGGACAATAATTTTGTCCAAAACCATATTGTTGATCATAATTCCAATAATAACTTAAATAATAATTTTGATAATATTAATAATGTTGATAATTTGGATGTTGGTATAAATAATAATAATGATAACATGGTTGATGTTGCTCCCGCTGATCACTTATATGTCTCTTCACCTTATATTGCTGAGGTTACTCCCAAACTCACTCGTATCTTCAGCAAGGTTGGTAATGTTAGGATTGCTCATAGAAAAGTTCTGACTATTAATTCTTTGTTCACTAAAGTCAAAGACAAGACTCCACTTTTACATCTTTCCAAATTAGTTTACTGCATTCCTTGTTCTAACTGTAATCTTGAATATATTCGCCAGACTGGTAGGCTTCTTAAGGACCGCGTCTCCTCACATAAGAGTGACAGTAGATTGCATCCAGAGAGTGGCGCACTGGGTGAACATGTTTTCAGGGAAGGTCATAACATGGACTACGAGGCAGTTAGAAGTATTGGCTAAGGAAAGAAAGTTATCTAATCGTATTTTCTTGGAGATGGCAATCATATTTCAATCTAATAATTGTATGAATAAAAAAACTGATCTTAATCATCTCAGTGAAATCTATTCATATTTGCTGATGCTAGATAAGAATTACACAGCTGTACAGGAATGTTCATTTGATTCTGTTTAGATCACATTAGTTTAGATATCTTTTTTTAAGGAAAGCCGTTATTAAACAACTGATTAGCTCTTTTTGGATTAGTGAGGTTGTTAGTCATCAGCCTCATAATCTGATGTTTGTCTTTATCATCGATATAGATGTGATCAATGTTAATTTTTGAATAATAATAATAATATTAATGTTAAAATGATTACAATAATTTTCCTTTTTCAACTTAAATAATTAAAAAATATTAAAAAATTTTACAAACGTTTCTCACAACTTCTCAGTTGGTAGTCATGATCGAACTTTTTGACATGACAGTTCATTTAACTTCCATTTCGATTAGTATGTGATGTTGCTAAGACGCGCGTGCTCGATCTTCAATTTGTCGGCATTTACATTTTCAAGTTTTAAATGATTTTAATTATATGTTTGTGGTATTCATTTGCATAATTTTGTGCTGTTATGGTTGATGAATGTGCTTGAAGTTTTGGATATTTTCCATCAATACGTACAACCTAGCTAACATTGTAAGTAAGGTTAGGTTTTTACTTTTTCAAAACTTTTAAGTATTTAATTGTATTGTAGCTCGCTGATGATGATAATATTCATTGTCGAAATATTGGAAATATAATGTTATAAGAGTACACGTTCGTTTTGCTGCTTCTCCCAAATAAATTGGTTTTTCTTTCCGATTTTGTATATATATATATATATATATATATATATATATATATATATATATATATGTATATAGACATGTATATATATATATATATATATATATATAAAGAATATGTAGGAATATCGCGTGATATGTTAACAACAACAACAAAAAGATTCTTGGGTAATTCACGCAAAAAGAAATAGGGCTACTGAAACTGAGTGGTAACCGCGGACATGTCAAATTCTTTTGTTCTGTTATTCATTATTAATAGAAAGAGATGTCACTTAATGATTATGTCGGTTATGTTATCAGATATTAATGACGTCAGTGTAAAGGTCAATAATTTTAAGTGTGTATTCTCTTCATTTTTTTAACTTAAATATTTTTTTTTATATTTTTCCTTGCATAACTGTTCTTGGTCTATTTTATTATATAACATGGCATCATCGCAAAAAACTATCTTATTTGTAAAATGAGGATTGCAGAAAATTTCATTCTGCGATCAAAATGATCTTCAGATAATTATTTATAAGAACTCCCACCACTTCCTTCTATCCTTTATTTGAAAAATTAGAACAAGACGAACTTTACCAAATTGGAACAAATATTATAATATTTATTAGTTAAACATATTATATGTAGAGTCTGTTTTTTTTCTTTTCCAGATTGCACCGCCTAGCAGTCATATCGAAAATTTGTAAATTATATTCAGCAACTTCTCTTACTAATAATATCCATCAAAACCATTTTTAGTCGAAATAGAGATCGGCTATTAGTCCACCCAGTAATGTGCTTCATTTATTTTAACAGTGTATTAAAATATTTTGTTTGTGAATCAAATTAACCTTAGTCGGCTATCAGATAGTTACCCCCTGACAAATCTCAAAGTCTAAAACTTGAAATCAGGACCAAAAATCTTTTCGTTTGTACCAACCATTCATTTCTGTAGTAAGTTGCATTGCATTTTTAGAGCTAAACTTCTTGTAATCTTTGTGTAGATTGTTATTGCTTTGGTGGTGGTGGCGGCAACTGGCGGCGGCGAGGAAGTCTAACCCCGAGGCGGATGGCATAACAGCGATTAAGCCCGCCCAACCCTAATGAAGTAACCATCGTCAAAAGTTTCCAACGCGTTTTAATGTTCTTTCGTGTTTTTATAATGACACGCTTCGCCGATGATGTCTGACACCAAAGTTTCTATGCAGAAAATGAACGACAAATTCTTCGCCCAGACAAAAGCTAAACAGCCTTACGCTCAAGTGTTCTCAATAAAAGTTTATCAATTTGCAGCCAATCGCTTTCAGACGAGGGAAAACCAAAAAATAATTACATTCGTCTCTCAAGTGTGACTTTCAGAAAATTCTGGAGTCAATTTTTCTACAACTACCTACGTACACTTACGTATTCAATTCAACATTATTTTTCTTTATTATAGACTACGTAAATATGCAGAACTACTATTATGTGAAATAGAATTTGTCTAATTTATTTAAAATAATATTGACTCGAAACTTAAGTGGCAGGTCTAGTAACATTTCACAAAAATTACTATTTGTAAGTCTTCGTTTGATTTCTCTTTTTCGGTAGTTAACATTTATATTGACCATAATTATGTTTAAAACTATACCCAAAAATCTAAATATCTGCTTGAATCTGTATTTGAAAAACGTATTTATCGTTTTTCAATATTTGTAATTTCATGGAAAAATCCATTAAAATGTTTTCATATATATGGAGTTATTTATTAGAATTTGCTTTTTGTCTTCACTTATCCCATATAGTTAGTTATTTTGAATTTTAGCCAGCTGTCAAAGATTTCTACACCGATATATACAATATAACCCAGTTCTTTGAGGCTTAAATATAGGAAACTTTATTGTTTAATCTCATTCGAGACCTCAATCTCGTTTTTTTTCTATTTATTTATTGATCGTGACAATTTCTGGTATCACAGTACTAGCAAAGACTCGTTTCATCCTATCCATCTTCATACAAAAGCTATTACATTGTTAGATCAAGTTTAATATAAACCAAGACATCTATCAGGGATACTACAGGGTTCTCTCCCCACACCATATCTCTATATAATTAACAGGACAAACGTCCTAAAGACTAACAGCCCAAAATATTTTATATAGTTAACATAGAAATATTGACTCTAATGTGTATTCGAATTATTTTCACTTATAATCTCCCTAATGCTTGGATTATTTTCAGGAACTTATCCGAAGGAACGCATTATTTGAAAAATTTTCCGTGTCGCAGACGACGGAGAATTTTCGAGAAAAAAATTCGTGACTGGGGAAAAATTTCCGGACGTTATTGCAAGTACGTGGGGTATCCGGTAAGAAAATTTTACACCGAGAATTTATTTTAAAAATCTGACATGTTTCATTTTGAAACTTACTTCAACAAAATAAAGTTAACTAGATAGGTAGACAAAAGGGCTATTTTAACGAAGCAAAGCAGTTCAATCCCGGTGAACAATTGACATGTGATAAATGTCAAATGTTCACCAGGTTTGGATCAGTTCGCTTCGTCAAAATATCCCTATTGTTTTGCAGTTTAAACGTCAAATAATTTAATCGCATTTCACGCGTTTTTTTAAAATCCAAAATGGCTCGTTTTGGAAATGAAAATTCTGAAAACATGAAAGCAGAAGTGGGAAATTTAACTCCCCAAAATACGAAGAAGTCGAAATTATGGAGGCAGTTTCTAGTTTTTTGTGCGGAAAGATCCAACAATATCGATGACTGCCTTGGTATCAATTAGAACTGTCATTAAGGTAAATTACGTACTTTTAGATTATTTGACAAAAAAGGCAAAATTGCAAAAAAATAAGTCGAATTAATAAAAAGAAATGAATTGCTTAAAAGGAAAAGGTCAAAGTAAAAGGTTTTGCTACAAGTAAAAGGTAGAAGTAAAAGGAAACCCTTGTCTCCAAATTAATAATGATTACCTTATACTTGCAAGTAAATGCTTCTGTGGAAGAGTAAAAGGGTCTCATACATGTCGAGACACGCGAAGCAGCTAGTTGCTTACAACGTGCCAATTCGTCTATATTCACGAGCTGATTAATAGTGGTAAGTTGGGTTTTGAAATGTCTTCGTCAAGTGAAAGCGAAACTGAACAACAGTACAATAATAGCAGTCAGTTAAAATTTATTACTGATGAACTTCGCAGCTGTCCTATTATTTTGGCTAAGTCACAGGTTCCGAAAGTTAAAAAAAGGAAATATGAAGCGATCGCAAAGGTATTGCAAAAATACAAATCATTATTTGGTAAAGAATTAGATGCCAAAGGTTTAATGAAAAAAGTCAACAACATGAAGAGTAGACTTAAAAAAACGGACTTAAAGAAAACCGGAAACAAAAGAGTAAAACTAGTAAACTGGGAAGAACAAATGTTGACAGCAGTAGAGGGAGACACAAATCCGACTATCGGCAGAATTAAAGTTAATTTAATTGTGTATATATCTACCTTATTTTTGAAAATAATGGTTGTAATGATTGCTAACATATGCGACTGTTTACGTCAGTAAATCGGGGAAAAACAACTAAAATTACTCAGCAGAAAAACGTTAGGTTCTGATCTTACATTTCTTTACACAGGGCCAATACAAATTGGCATATTGCAATATCCAACAACAGAAAGTGTATTGGTGCCAACCATATCATTAAGTGTCTCCGTTGCAGCAGAAAATAATACAAAAGTAACCAAAGCCAGTATGCGACCAAGGAGAATAACAGCCACAGATAAGTATGAAACCGATGAAACCAAAAATTTAACCACAAAGGAGTTACAGCGATTACTCTTACTCCAACAATTTCAAACATCAACTTTGCAAAGGGAGTATTATTAAAAAAAACTACAAAAGTTACAAAGTGCACATTGCAATACTCACCATAAAACAGGTAATACTTTGCAAGACAACATTGTTGTTGACGGAGATAGAAGTTTTTACGATTTGAACTAACATTATTAACTGTTACAAATAATATTTACGTATTTTAAATATATTTCTTTTTATTACAAGTGTTCATTAAAATCAATAATAACTACTTTAATTGTCTAATTATTGCAGTCTATTTTCATCGTTATCATCATTAATAGGAAATTATTCATCTTCTTCAAGAATATCTTCAGGTCCGTAGAAGTCAGGATCTCTTAAATATTTTGCAATATTATGCAATATAATACATGCCACTATTATTTTTGGCACGTTTTACCCGGCAGACATATTGTAATATGAGAAATCGTCGTTTTAACTCCCCAAAACAACTTTTGATTACAACCATTTCCGATTTCAACAGTGCATTGAATACCCTCTCTCTATGATTAATTGGATTTTTGAATGGTGTCATCAACCAGGGCTCTATTCCATATCCATTATCACCGACCAATACCGCGTTATGTGATGTATGCGTAACTTGTCTAACGTGGGAGTTTTGCCAAATTCGGCCATCGTGCACATATCCAGGCCAACTATCGTCAACACTGGTAAAATTTCCTTTTGCATTACAAATAGCTTCAATATACAACGTTGGTTCTCCTTTCCGATTTATGTATTCGTCCCCATGAATTCCTACATCAGTGCAATCGATTACACCAATCGCTGTTGGAAAGCGATATTTGGTTGCCACAATTCCATTGCCTGCAGGATTTGATTTTCAGTACTGGGAATTTTTATCCAATTATCAGCTTTTGCAATAATACAGGTCACCACAACCTTAACAGTAAGTGATATGTACCTTGAGTTACTCCAAGTGCTTCTCCGATTCCACTTTGATAACCAGGATCGGCTAGGTATCGCAAACATATCTTCTTTTTTTGCACTGCTGACAGTCCACCGCCTCGAGTATCTCCAGTTTCATGTAAAAAATAGTTTGCAAGCCATTCAATATTATTTTCCTCAAAGCGAAATAACTTTTTAAAACCTTTGCTATTTGGAGTACAACGAGGTTTGTAATGTTTGACGTCTCTCACGTTCACCAAATCAGCCATAGCAAGAGTAAATCACATACACACCTTTTACTACTACGATTAATCTGTATCTGACAGAAAGTAACGTTAGTACAAAATTGTTAAATGTAAAAACAAATATACCAATATTAAAGAAATCAGGTATATATAAACTCAAATGTCCAGAATTAAATGCTGTCTATTTGGGTCAGACCCTTAGAAATTTTGAAATCCGATACAGTGAACACTTACGAGCATACAGATTAAAACCACCAGATAAATCCCACCCAGCAAAACATCTACTTGACAACAATCATTCATTGACACCTAACACAGAACTTGAAGTGCTGCATATTTGTGAAAAGAAAGAAGAACTGGATTTCCTTGAAGAATTGGAAATTAGAAGACATTTAAGAAACCCACAAAATGAAGTTGTCAATGAACATATAAATCTAGGGAGTTCTCCACTAATAAACTGTCTGCTTAAGTGATAATTGTAAAGATCAGCAGATATAGTTTTCCTGGTTTATATCATTGCACAGTTATACTGATCTTAATTGGAAAAATGATATCCAGGATATCACCATAGAGCTAATAATATCTAAGCCTCAATATTTGTAATATCACATCTTCTTCTTTTTTCTATTAACATATATTAAGTCAATCACAAGGTAGGTCACTTCTTGGTCTAGCCAAAAATAACTACTAAACATCAGGTAGGCATCAAATGAAATGTAACTTCTGTCATTCTGACGATGATATTGATTTATCGAAACAATTGTCAATTTTTTAGAATTTTCAACAATTTGCATTATATTGTGCTAAAAACAGTGAGTTTCATTTAAAACACTAATATGAGTAGATTCCACGAAGTAAGGGTCGAGACAGTTAATTTCATTAAAAAATCTTCGAGAGAAGATTTGACCCGACTGTACCAGAAGTTATTACAAAAACGTTACAAAACATTTGGTTTAACCAAGAATGACTTGGGGAAAAGGTAATACCAAATTATGTGAATATAAAATGTCACACTAAAACACCACCAGCATAAAAAGCTAATCTACAAATGAAATGTAACTTCTGTCATTCTGACGATGATATTGATTTATCGAAACAATTGTAAATTTTTTAGAAGTTTCAACAATTTTCATTATATTGTGGAATTAGCTAGAAACAGTGAGTTTCATTCAAAACACTCAATGGAAAAAGGTAACCACAGTGTGGCATCGGCATCTATCGTTGGACCGGAATCAGAATTTCACAAACACACAAACAACAACTCTAGCAGCCAAACAAGTATTGTTTATAACAATTGTGTTTTTTATGTTACGAATAATATGTAGTTAAAATAACAAAATATTAGTGATGTAATTAGGTAGGACATACTCCGAATTAAGACCAATCAAAATTTACCACGAGGCTGATGGGGCCGCAAAAGAAGAAATAAGAAATACTGAACAAATAGAAGATTCAAAGTGGGTTTCAGAAGCTTCCACTTTAAACCAAATTTCTGAATACTCAAATCTACAGCAGGAACCCCATTTATCATCAGAAATAACACAACCTTTATTGCAACTTCCTTCGCCCAAAGTACAAGAGTCTCCAGAAATAGCATCTACTCCTGTACGACTAAGCAGAAAATCCAAACGAAAGCTTGCAGGAAAAACACCAAATTTGTCCTAATGAAAAAAGAACTATCTTTGACCAGAATGCACCTGTTCTGCCTTTTTAAAAAAAAAGCAAAAACCAGCTAAAAAAGTGAACTCTAAAACAATCAACAGTTTTTCCTCGACCACTTCTGTAAAATCTCCTCTATAATACTTTCAAACATTTTTTGATGACCAAATCAATAATTTAATGGTAGAAAGTTCAAATTTATATTTCACCATACAGAGAGGGATATCTATGGCTACGAATGCAAATGAAATAAATACATTTAGCTATTGAGCTTCTTATGGGTATTAAAAAATTACTTGCTTACACCGATTATTGGTGTACTGACTTACGTATAAACGTAATCGCTGATGTAATGCCCTTAAAAAGGTACAAGCTTATTAGAAGATACTTACATTTTAATAATAACGATGATGATACGGGTACTGACAGATATTTTAAAATGCGTCCATTTATTGATAATCTAAGAAGAAAATTTAATGAAATTGAAAACGAAAGAATACAGTCAATAGATGAAATGATGATACCATACAAAGGAACCAAGGCAGGTTGAAGAAAACAGTATATTAAAAACAAACCCAAAAAATAGGGTTACAAGTATTTTATTAGATCCGGAACTTCTGGAATTGTTGATGATTTTGTCATATATTGTTTGGAAAGTACATTTTGGCAATACACTTTTACTGAATATGAAGAGACATTAGGTTTTTCAGCAAAAGTGGTACTTGCATTATGCAAAACCTCACCAGATAATAGATTAAGAAATTGTGCACTACTAAGTGACAAAATTCTTAAGAAGAAAGGATGGGAAAGTTTCCAACAACAAGCAGATAACGAACAAAAAATTTGTGTTGTGAAATGGAAAGATAACAGATCTGTTAATCTAGCTAGTTCGTTTGTTTCTGCTCATCCTATTTCAAGTGCCAAAAGATATTCCAAAGATTCTAAAAGAAAAGTTGACGTTGCATGTCCAAACATTGTTAAGCAGTATAATGCTCACATGGGAGGAGTGGACTTATCTGACATATTCATATCTCTATACAGAACAGGATTTAAGACACAAAGGTGGTATTTGGCGATATTTTTCCAGCTACTTGATATAGCAGTAAATAATGCTTGGCTCTCGTGGCGTAGAGACCAAAATATTCTCCAAATCCTTAAAACAAATGATTCCTTAATTGAAGAAAATTTAAAACAAGAAAGTATTTGGCATTAAAAAAAAATAGAAAATTAGTTGCTATATCACTTCTAAAGAAAGGCAAAATCGTAGTGCTCAAAACTAGCCATCAAAAATTATAAAAAAAACAAAAATTAGACCTTTAGAAGAAGTTCGGGATGATCAAATTGGACACAATTTAAATTATTCCACAAACAGTCGGTGTACATTATGCACAACTGGACAAACAACGGCCCAATGTGTAAAATGTGATGTTCGTTTGTGTGCCTTAGAAAAAAGGAACTGTTTTTTTACTTTTCATTACAAAGATTGATCCACTTCCTTTTGTGTTTGTTTAAGAGTTTTTAAAAAAAATGTTTGGTAAAATTAGCATTTTATTTATAAAAAACGTTTTATTGGCATTTTATACCAAACTAAATAAGTTACAAGATAACGGATAATGTACAGTGCTATTCAAAAGTCCCCTCCCACTCGTAACTTTTGAACGGCTACACTTACATTAATAAAATTTGGAGGGTGAAAATAAAGTAAATAAAGTAAACTTCTCTACGAATGGTAACAGGTGAAGTAATAGTAATAGATGACGTCACAGTGCCACTCTGGCCAATAATTTTAAATAGGACCTTATGGCTAGTGATATCTCGTTTGAAAGGTATTGACATTGGCTACATAGCCATATTAATTTTGTTTGAGTTTAAATTAATTTTGACAGATAAATTAAATAAATACCAAAATTATTGAAATTATTTTTTTAAACTCAATTAATCAAATATCAACAACGGATTCTTATAGCAAGTGTTCGAAATGTGCTCCGTCTACTTCCTGACAGTAATACATCGGCCGGCGAGGTCACCTCGGTAACCAGATCTGACACCATTAGATCTTTTTTCTATGGGGGTACTTGAAATCCAAGGTTTATACTACGGCACCAGATAGCATTGGCGTTTTGAAAGAAAGAATAACTTAAGAATGCAATGCTATTTCAGCTGACACATTCGAACGAGTACGACAAGAGTTTACTAATAGGATGTATTACTGTCAGGAAGTAGACGGAACACATTTCAAACACTTGCTATAAGGATCCATTGTTGATATTTGATTAATTAGATTTAAAAAAATAATTTCAATAATTTTGGTATTTATTTAATTTATCCGTCAAAATTAACTTAAACCCAAACAAAATTAATATGGCTATGTAGCCAATGTCAATGCCTTTCAAACGAGATATCACTTGCCATGAGGTCCTATTTAAAATTATTGGCCAGAGTGGCATTGTGACGTCATCTATTACTATTACGTCAACTGTTACCATTCCTAGAGAAGTTTACAACACTTTATTTTCACCCTCCAAATTTTATTAATGTAAGTGTAGCCGTTCAAAAGATACGAGGTGGGGAGGGGACTTTTGAATAGCACTGTATATGTCGAGATACATTATTTAGTAATCTCAAAATTATTGTTACTGGGAATTGTATCCCTCAAGATACAATCGCTATTTTGCAAAACTCACATGCTTACTCGTTTTCTAGAGATTCAGTTATACTCTAATTCGTATTTAAAAAAAGTTTCCTACTAATTTTGTCCATTAGAAGGTTATTATGTGATCTATTTAACATAAATATCGAACTATTATTAGTTAATGACCGTCTTTGTTATCATCAAATGTAACTTAAGTAAACTGCAAGAAAAATCGGATTAACCATTAATCATTCATTTTCTTATTTATAATAAATAGAAATATTCAGAAAAAAAGTTCTATTTAAAACAGCTAAAACGTCTAGCTGTTCCTTATTTTAATCATTTTTTTTTGCAGTTTATCGATTCCTATTAACTGCTAAAAAAATGTCTCTGTGTTCCTTTCACTTTAGTAACAAAGAATGCATTCAGATTTGGAATTCAAATATGTATCTTTGCAACACAATTCACTAGTATGACTAGAATAAAATAGAAGGAAAATAAGTTTTTGTAGAAAAGCGATGTCTATGGCAATATATCAATGATTCTTAAAAAATCATAACTGCAATCAAGTATGCCCAGGCTTGTGATGTCAAAATCGTCTTCGCTATACGTCACGTTGACAGTCATTTACTCTAGCTTCTAATTGCTTACAATTAAATCTTGGCAGTGAGCAACCAAAAAACTAATTTAAAACCTTATAGTATATGAAATTCTTGCACCTAAATAGGGAACATTCTTATGTCTAATAAAAATTTAAAGTACTTGCCATATTTACTGAAAAAAACTGGAATCAGTTTGTATCAAGAAAACCTTTTCGCAGCTATTCAAAAGATTTCCGAGGAAGATATCCCATCTTTTTCACGTAAAACCAGGGCTCAGTAGAACAAAATTTCATCGTATATTTTATGAAACACAGACATCTGATGGAAATAATAATAATAGCCTTTATTGCCCAACAGATTTATACAAATCCCTTTATAGAGCAAAAACAATGGTTATATAATAAAAGAAGAAACCGCCTTAAATTAAATTAAGAAAAGGAGAATAAAAAAAATTAAAATTAAAAAACACATTTCACATAGTTGTATAACGTTCAGTAGCACAAGCTTTAATAACTTTAAAATTATTTATAAAAATGTCGCATGTGTTGCACAATAAATTAAAATTATTACACATAACATTAATTGGTGAATGAAGTAAAACATTTGTTCGAGACCAATCACAATAAAAAGGTAAATGTTGTCTATTGTAGAACTGTGGTACATTAAAATTAATTTTATATATCAAGTCTGAACAATCAATTAAATATTGTGCAAACACTTATATAAGCAGTACAATGATTTACAAATTCTACGAAATTCAGGACTTTCAAAATTAAAAATATCTAATAAAATCTGATAATCAGAGCCTCTATGTGGATAAATGCCACTCACCTTCAAAACTAAATACTTTAGAAACCTTTTCTGAACCGACTCAACCTTGCTGATATGAACATTGTAATAGGGATCCCATACAACAGAGCAATATTCTAACTTAGAGCGTATGTACGAAAAATATAACATTTTTAATGTACAAATATCCTTAAATCCACGGCAGTTTCTAACCACAAATCCATAAAATCTCGATGATTCGGCAACCTTAGAATTAATATGTTCAGTCAAACTAAGTTTGAAAATCGAATATCACTCCTAGATCTTTTACAGAAGTAAGACAAGATAACAAATTCCCATTAATGCTATAGTAGAAGTGAATGGAATTTAGTTTTTTAGTGTAGGTCACTACTTGGCATTTTGATATATTTAATGTCAGTTTATTCTGTAAGAAACATTCGGATACTCTATCCAAATTGGATTGAAGTGTTAAGGAACTGTCTGTGGATGTTATGGGAAGAACATTTTTTAAATCATCTGCATACATGAGTCTACCCGAATCTAAGTGTACCTCCAGGTCATTGATAAATAAAAGAAACAACAATGGTCCAAGGTTTGAGCCTTGCGGTACACCTGACTCACTAAGATATTTATTTGGAGACTGACCATTATAAAAAACAAATGGAAACCTGTTATGAAGTTAAGATTGACAGAACATCTACAAAGCGGAAGAGAAACCAAACCGATTCAGCTTTTCGATTGAAATCCCATGATCCAATTTGTCAAAAGCCTTTGAAAAATCAATGTAAGTTACGTCTATTTGTTTACCGGCATCCATTATTTCTGATATTTCTTGGGCTATAAGAAGTAAGTTAGTTTCAGTTGACCTCTTGTTGAGGAACACATGTTGTGCAGGTGAAATAAGGCTACGAATGGATGTATGAAAACGATCGTAAACCACCCTTTCAAAAAGTTTTGAAAAATATTTTCAATGGCCAAGCTAATAAAGAAATGCAGTCCTTTACGAAAAATGACGGAATATCATCTGATCCAGATGTCATCTTATTTTTCAATTTTTTAGCAGCTTCAACAATTTCACTCTCTGTAATATCCCTGATGTTGATGATGTCCCCATAAAACTGCGACTCATATAAGTCAACTAAATCAGCTCGTGGTACTGATGATGGCACAAACATATTTTCAAAAAACTGACTAAATTTATCCACTATATCCTGTGGTATTGAGTAGGTTTCATTATCTAAAAATAAAGGTAATAATTATGCTCCTCGCTACTCTCCGTCCGGCCAGAATTTCAAAAACATTTAGCGTTAATAATAGAAGAAATCTCGAAACAAATATTTGGTAAATTATTGTTTGTATCTGTTTACTATTTTAAAATAAATAAAAACGTTACATTACAAAATTCTGGATAGGTACTGATTTTTGAACCATTATGATAGCTGTCATAAAAATTTCCACTCATTAATTTTGTTTGCCTATTTTGGCAGGAGCAAAACATTTCTGAAAAATTTGAAGGTGCCATGGGCAACTGTCGAAATAACAGTATGTAATTGGCTTAAAATGACAGGTGTAAAATTTTCATCTCTATCGTGTATTTTAAATATTCTTGTTTCTGATAATTTCTTGAGAGAAAAATTAAAAAAAGGCAGAAATCAGAACGGAACTAATTAAGATGTTGTATACTGAGTGGACCGTGGATAATGAACCAGCAAATAGGATAGAAGAGGAAGTAATGAATGATAACGGTTAAACAGAACATCGTTCTGATGTAGAAGGAAATGGGAAGAACCTCTTTTTCTTTACATATTGTTAAAAATATGAGAATAATTGTCAATAAAAAAACGAAAAACTTGAGCTGGAAAAATCTTAGTTAATCAAAAAGGTAATAGTGAAAGACTTTTGAAATATAAATGCCTATGACTAAGTTGGGCAGCTAGAGAGTTCATCGGAAGAGGAGAATTAACTGTTGGAATGAAAGTGATTGAACCAGAGAAGCTGACAATAATTTAGTTATTGTAGAGTCACTGGACAGAATGCAGACAGAAAATGAAAGAATGTGATAAGGAGGAACAATTGTTTATAAAACAGCTTATGAATTCAACAACTAGCGCCGTCTGACTGAAGACGATAAACATTCCACCTAAAAGTATAATGTGCTGAAATAATCACATTATGAGTCTTATTGGGTCCCTTAGGATCAAAAATATTGGCACACAAAGTTTTTCAAAAGAGACATTCATTTGTTGTGTGTTCCGGACGTGGAGAGGTATACGAAAAAAAGGGCTGGATAAATAAAATAATAAATAGCGAAAAACTACGGAAAACAAATGAAGTAGGATATTACGCAAATAAACGGAAAAGTAAAATAAAAGGAAAGATTGAAGATTAGACAATTTTTCTAAATGAATCTCAATACAGTGTGTAACGGTTGAAATATTTAGCGCCGCGTGTTGAATGAAAATATATTTTTAAAAAGAAAATGAGCATTTCATTTTTTTATGAGAAAATATCATTGAACCAATTTCTGTACATATAAGGAATATTTTCGACAATATGACAGAAAAAGTTTGTTTCAAAGTGTTTTTATATAGGTTTCAGCATTGTCCCTTTTGCTTCGTCTTATTAAATATTATTTTATTGTAGTCTATTACTTCAATTATAGAGGTCAGAAAGTTACAATAATCTCTAAAAAGAACTAGCTTAAATACTAAAAAACCTTGACAATAGACAAATAGAATACATATTAATTATTGAAAAATAGTGTTTCCTTAAAACATCATGAGATATTATATGCAGAAGATATTTCATATCATTTTTGTGCCAAAAGATATTTTAAAATAGCTGTCTTTTAGTGATTATTTGTGACTCGTGGGAGTACGTTAATAAATAAAATATTGATTCAATTACAATGACCTTTTCCCTTACAACCCGATATAAAAAAATAAACAGAGATTAACTTACAAAGTTGAATAATGTAACACATTTTTCACCGACAAACATTCAAATTGTACAGCTGTTAATTGACACCTGCAAATTGGAGTGAAAATATTTCATCCTATTTGAGGGTTCCACATGTTTCAACTATAGAATTTTATATTCAAACTTACAAATTCTGGCATCACGTGTGTTGACGATGTCGCACGATGTGACTCATTCGACACTTCCACGAAAACACACGAAATCCGGCGTTTCGACTCAATCACGACATCATCCTCATTAAGATAAAAAGTTTCAAAAAACAAAAGAGCGCGTTTACCTCGTAGCATAGACGAAACTCTTTAACGAATGCGAGAGTCCCTAATGAACCTAAGCAGCACATTTCCATGCGATGGAGAACGAAATGTTTGTCCACAACTGTATTTCCTTACATACACAGTACTGTTTGTTAGGGATGGGGTAAATAAATCAATACTGTAGTATATTTGTACTAAAGCAAGAAGACCGGTGGGGTAAGGGGCTTGTTGCATGCATGTTGTTTACAGGGGAAGAAAAACAAACAAAAAATGTTAGCTAGTTGTGAGCTGGAGCGGGCATTTCGTCGAGTTGCGACGTACGGGTAATAACGCTTTCCTTCATGAAGACTGAAAAGCGTAGCGCGTATGATTCTGTAGCGATTATTACCTACTTCGTGGGATTCCACTTTTAATTGTCATCGATTTGTGCCATTTGTATTCCATGGTCAGTTTATACACCGAATGTGTGTTAATATCGACAAATTAAGTGGAAAATATTTTAAGGGATTGAGTTACGCTATAAATTTTGTCATTGTTATTAATAAAAACTTCTTTTATACAATATTTTTATATTTTCATTTTAAAATTCTTATAAAATATACTTCATTTTCAAAAGAACCCTACACAACAGGACCGTATTTTAAAAATATAATGAATGAAGAAATTGATAAATAAATTTAACACGATGATATATTTCTATAACATTATAAAGTATAAATACGACTAAACGAAGGGATGCCAGTTCGGTGGAAACAGCATCTGTCCTTAAATATTCACCTCCAAAAGGTATTCACACAGATGTACGCTCTTCGCAAATGAAAGCAATATTAACTTCAAAATATTGCATAATAATATTATGGAGTATTTCGAAAAATATAGACGAACTTAAAATTTCTTTGGGCATCGTTATGGAGTTCGATTGTCTGGTTCTAACTGAAACGTGGCAAATCGCTGATATCAATTTATTTAATATACCAGGGTATAATGTGTTATAATAATGGAGATTTAAACCAAAACGGTGTCGTAGCTTATATTAACTGCAAATACCGGTTCGAACATAAATTTCATAAGATTAGGTAATGTAAATATTCTAAAAATTACCATTAATATAAGTAAAGGTAACAATATAATTATTTTAGCTTGCTATAGATCACCATCCAAAGAAACCTATAATTCTAATATTTCAGAATTCACAAATAACCTCCAAAACTTCCTAAAAGAAAATAGCGTAAATTCAGAGAATTATTCCGTATTCATTGGTGATATAAATATCGATATATTAGATCTAAATCACGACACAGTGGAATATATAAATACTTTAAGTGAACACGGTTTTATATCAGCTATTAACAATCCAACTAGAGTTACAGCATGCTTGGATCACTTATTTTTATACTCTAAACGTAATTCAATAGATTATATTATTCCACTAGTCATAGAAAGTGATATAACTGATCATTATTCTATAGCGCTACAGATAATTCTTGACACTAAGATACCTAAAAAAGTTAACAAACATTTTATTAAAGGTATAAACTACAAAAAACTTAGTAACGATATAAATAAACTGGAACTCCATATTTGATTGCAATAATGCTGACTCTGCAACAGATAAATTTATTTCAATTTTACAAGCAAATATTAACAATTGCACCTATGTGAAGGAAGCAACAAGAAAAAATACGATTAACACCTTGGATTACTAATGCTCTTATAGAATCAATTATTGAAAAAAATAGACTTTACCTTCAAACAAAGTTATTGCCCAATGATCGCGACCTAATCTTGCGGTACAGAACCTACAGAAATATATCAATTTCATTAATAAAACGAACAAAACAAAAATATTACGAGGAACAAATTACACAAAATTCTAACAGTAACAAACACCTATGAAATATTGTTCAAGATGTATGTGGAAAAAAAATAAGAACTTGCATAGAAGCTATTAAAAGCCATAAAGGACATATAATAACTCATCTATTTCAAATCACAAATGCGTTTAATAAAACATTTTCAGAAATGGGTAGAACTATGGCCACAAAAATCATTGTAGGCTCTAAAAAAACTCCTATTACTTCTATTCGACTACTTAACTCAAACAAACAAAAAATCTGGAAATCCAAGATATAATAAAAGACCTAAAACCAAAAAAGGCAGCGTGAATTGACGGTGTCAATACGGAATGTCTAAAGGCTGTGTCACCTTGCATCTTAGAACCTCTTAAACATATTATAAATATGTGTATTGATAAGGGTATTTGGTCTAAGGCTTTTAAACAGTCATTAGTAATACACACTTATAAAAAATGAGACAAAACCGATACTACCAATTATAGACCTATATCATTAATCTCAACTGTATCGAAAGTTTTTGAAAAGCTATTAAAAATAGATTGACATCTTACATAAACAAATACAATCTAATTTCACCTAATCAGTATGGTTTCAAATAGAATAACTCCACACAGGATGCCTTGATAAATTTAACATCTAAAATATTTGATGTATTAAATAGTGATAGGGTATACCTAGCCGTATATTTAGACCTAGCCAAAGCATTTGACACTGTTAGCCACAGCAATCTGCTACAGAATTTAGAAAATATTGGTATACGAGACAACTGTCTGAAATTATTTGCTAGTTATTTTTCAGATATACAACAGCTTGTACGGATTGGTGGAGTGACAAGTGATCAATGCAATATTACATATGGTGTACCGCAAGGAACAATTCTGGGCCCTATATTGTTCAATTTATATATAAACGAATTGTTTTCAATAGATAGTACAAGACATATTATTGGTTTTGCTGATGACACAGTTATCATTTACGATGAAGACTACTGGTTCGACCTAAAAAAAGAAAGTGGAAAATCACTTAAAAATAGTAATGAACTGGTTTAATAAAGAAATACTAACAATTAACTTCAAAAAAACCTTCTACTTACCATTCCTCAAGAATAACTCTACCAGTGACCATTATGAACCTCTGGTAATACAGCAAGACAACCAAATCCTGTAACAAACATTAAATACTTGCAAGTAATTATAGATAAAAACTTAAAATGAGACTACCACATTAAATACATTGTAAAGCAATTACAATTTATTCTTTATGGATTTAAGTATTCAAAAAAATGTATACCGTTTAAGTATCTCAAGACTAATACTACGGTTTAGTGGAAAGTCACCTTCGGTATGGCATACTTGTTTGAGGTAGTGACTTAAAAATTCACATGCATCCCTTAGAAGTTCTTCAAAAGAGATTTCTTAAGATAATGCTACATAAACATTACACTTATTCATCAGACCTTTTATACAAAGAGGACAAGATATTAGATCTGCATCAACTACATTTCTCATGCGTAAGCACAACATTTCACACACCAAAAAATAAATTTGACTTACCTGAGCATAGATACGAAACTAGACGGAGATATCATTTTACTGCTCCTATAATGACCAGTTCTTTATGTCAGAGATCATTTATGTTTTTAGCACCAAGGATATACGATTGTATTTCTATAGAATTGCAAGGTATTCCAAATATTACCTTATTAAAAAATAAGTTGGATTTTTTCTCTTAGAAAGGGCAAGAGACTTATAGTACTGTCCTTACCAGTAGGTAAGTACTGGAGATGCCCGAATATACATTTTTATGAACCTTAGACCTAAAACAGAATCGGATATCATTTGAAAGGTTTATTATTTGTCTACTGGTCCATAGTGATAGTAACAGAATTATTCTTTTGTGCTAGGCTAATTTTAATTATAATTTTAGTTTAGTCTTATAATAAGATAAGTTTTATTTATATGTATTAGTAACATGCCGAAACATGTGTTATTACACCTCTCGGAACCCTTCGGGTTAATTTATTCATGATTAGCTGTACATTTGTATACTATGCTATATGTTATACGATTCTCTCTCATATTTTGTGATTTATTGTTATCATAGTGTATGTATTTTTGAAAATAATTGAATAAATTATTATTATTATCATCTCATCTGAAAAGTCACATTTAAGAGGTTAAAGGAGTTACTGACAACTTTGTGATCTGCCAAAGCTATGTACATACTTAACTATTCATTTTCCGTCTCATCAAGGCATACGTTATTAGTATTTGTAGATGAGATAGAAAAAGATGATAGCTCGAGGAAAGGCATGTCGGGCTTGAATAAAGCGAATATTGAAATATGGCGAATAACATCCCAGACGCATGCCTCTTCTTAGTCCTAATCGCATTATTACATTCTCAAGAATCTGATGAAGATAACAAGTAATAAATCCTTCTCGATGCAATAATGCTATAGTTTTAAATAACATTGGTGAAAACCGCATTCAAATCAGTGAATGAGACCGTGTTTTGGCCAAAAATGACAGCACTACCCGATCTGATAATGGGACAATTTTTTTACAGATTTTACCAGTGATTTCTTTAGAGTGACCGCTACACCGTTATGATGTGACTCATCGTTGGTTCCTGAGTAATATATTTGATAATCTTGTGAAGTATAGTGCCCGTAGTTTGGCCATCTCCTAGGACAGAAATATCGAGTTTGTCCATTTCTTGTAATAGGTTTCTCAGTCTTCCGGCTTGGTATAGTGTTTTCACGTTCCATGTGCATATTTTAATCTTTTGGTTTTTGCAACGATAGTGGGCGATAAACAGTTAAGACGTATGCGAACGGGGCTCTTGTTTTTGGTTGGAGAGCTAAGGGTCGCAGGTAGATACGATGAAAGGTAATCAAACGGGAAGTTAATTAAAGGGCGCCAGAAATTTAAAATTTACAGGAAAAATTTCAAAAACTGCGATAAGAGAGAAATTATAAAAAAATAGGTATTTTCAGCTATGTGCCTGTGGAGATTAGAGATGTACTCACTAAAACGCGTTTATTATGTTAACTAGTTTATTAATATCTTTGATTAGCGTCAGTGATCAGAACAATAATAAACTTATAATAGGAATGCACGAATTACAGAGTACCAACAACAGATAGAAAAATAAGATACAAAATCTTACATACAATCTTGAAAAATACTAAAATGTCTTGGGGTGTACGTATGCCCTGTATATTATAAACACGTACACAGCTCGACGACGTTATTAATATATACATAAAAAACAAAACAAAAATTATCACTCAACACTGCACGGCGAGTCATTCGGTAATTATGCGAGAAATAAATAGTCTCCAAGGAACAAATTGAAATCATACAGACATACAATCGATAAATGTCGCTGAGTTTACGAACAAAGCTAAAAAAATTAGTTTATTGCTGAAATTATATTCCGTTTATTAAAAAAATAGGTACGGTAATAATACGTTATTGAATTACTTGAAAACAAAAAAAAACATAGGCGTTGTGGAAGTTACGTCAATGGGACGGAAAATAATTTTATATACGATAAGCGTGTACGCCGAATTTCTTAATGATTACTTGTTGATTCGGTTGATTCAATTTCTTTAGAACATACTTGCAATAAATAATTAACTCACACCGCGTGATGTTTACAAATCAAAAACACACTGTATTCTTCGCTAACTTTAATAATAAGCACTGTAGTAGACCCAGAAAATATCGATACTTCGGTACAATACGACACGATGACTAACGTTGACACCCTAAGAAGTTTTACAACTAACTTGTCTTAGGATTCTTCGACGACTAACTTAATCTCGGTAACGATAATAATGGCACGATAAATAGACCCTAAGAAAATTGTAACTGCATTTCTTGAGGATCCTTCGACGACTCACTTAATCTCGGTAACGATAATAACGGCACGATAAATGGAGTTGACACTTCCAGAACTTTACAACTGGTTCGGTTAAGTTATCGTCGCTGACTGAATTTCTTCACGGGCTTTTGGTCAGAGGCAACATTTTTTTAGATAGTTTTCCACGAAACATTTCGAGAGAGATAGTTCTAAAAAAACCATATACCAAATCATAAATTCACCAATTAACTGGAATTTCGTAAAAAGTACCCTTTTGTCAGGGGTGATACTAAGAGTATTGTGAACATCGTACTTTTTTAGAGGCGATACTAAAGTTATTGTATATTTTTCAATTGAAAATTAAGGTTTGAGCGTAACGAACCCTTTCGATGTCAAGGCATATTGTTTCTTCGTTTTTTATGCTTATTGGTCCTACAGAGCTACGTCCTACTCAGTTCGACGAAAATATTGTTACACCACGGCCGCACTGAGATAGGGATTATTCGAAAATAATTACTCGATTTAGTAGGACAAAACGTAGGAAAAATGAAAACTTTTCAACGTCTAAACGTTCTGGAAACGTATACTGTCACATATGTTAAACTTCAAGATGCCAATGACAAACTACACCTGTCAACATTTCAATACATAAATAATGCCACTTGTAATTTGTTGTAACTGAAAACGAATTTTCGATATTTGCTAGGGCGACCTTTAATTACCAAATGGAAGATATATGGAGAAACTGAAGTGTGGAAGCATTTCGCTATAATGGACAGTAGACGATGGGGATGATGGTTAAAAGCCTTTGAAAGAACTAAGAGAATCTGAAATTATTATAATAATTTTAATATTCTTGTGGTTAATAAGTTCAATTGTTTGGAATATAGTAGAGTTCCATACGTAATACAACATATAATGAGATCAATGGACGACATTCATTAATGACAATTTGATTAATCATGTAGTACTTAACGATTTATTGAATAATCCCTCAATTTTACAGAATTTCAATTGTAGAATTATTATTTTTCTAAACGTAAAAGTTCCAATACATAAAAATCCAGTATTAAAATTTGAATTTTCTGAAGAAAATATATAAATTTGTAAGTGCTATGAATTTTATGTTATCATCACATTGTATTTGTGTGTACTTCCGCCCCGTGTATCCAATTTATCTTGTCGCTTCATTCGATAAATTATCATGGATATCGATATCTGGGATAAAAAGAAGTTTGTGAAAAGCTCCTTTACTGCATCGAAAATTCTCATTAGATTTTTTAATGAAATTTGGCACACGATTATATAACACGCAGGGGCGGACCACCCCAACAGATAACGGATTAAATGATTGCTATTCTAACATGTGCTGAATTAAGTAATTAAAAAATTACACATTGTTGTTCAACAACATTTCTATAGCTGAGAGGTAAATAATAGTAACTCCAGTTTTTGCCATTATGGAGTTAACATCGTATTCAAACTACTCTCTTTTAATTCCCTATTATGGTAAAGAATCGTAAGTCACGTATTGCTGGTTGCCAATTGTTTCAGTTTAGAAAGTGTAGTATCTCCATTAATCAATGAGGTAAAGAAACCTATCTCCATAAACATCTCTTTTATTTGAGGGTTATGATTGTTACGAAGCGGCAAAGAATAGTAAGTCTACATGAACGTTGTTTATTCACTGTTTTTTTCGATTTAGAAACATGGAGAGTGCTGATAGTAATAATATTTTGAGGGGAATTGTTGGTAGAAGTGTGCGTTTGGTTATGGAAAAGGTGAAAATGACAAATAAGAGCGAAGGTGAGTAATCATAAAATATTTCTCAATAAAGTCAGGTTATGTTTATATTTTCAATAATTTGAATACAAACTATTATTTCAAAAGAAGCTATATTTACTTTATTAAGTTGTTTTACATATTTATGCGTGTTTTTATTATAGTGCAGCACATAAAAGTAGTTTTAGCTGAATGTTAGAAGCAGATTTGAGGGAGATACGACCTTTTACCCCGTACAGATTGTGGATTCTAAATCTCTATATCAGTGTGCCTACTTTACCATGCTACTATTGTATAATATTCATTAACACCTAATTTATATAAATACTTCACTACTGTTTATTATTTATATTCACTTCCATTCACTACGACATTAAATTGTAAACTTACTACTCGCCGCTCGTGGGTAGTCTCTTATATATTCGTTTTTCTAGTACCTTCGACTTCCGAAAACTTTTCGATTGCGGCCTTCAAGGAATTCTCTATAAAAACAATCACAGAAAAACCATAAATAGTCCTTCCGAGAAATCGATACGGCCCTGGCAAAAATTTAACTTTTATATATAGTATTAGACAGAGTCGGATTCAGGGACTACACAAGTGTGCGATTTCGTAACATTACTCCCTCCTTAAAAGGGAATTTCTCCTGGCACTTCTGTGCAGCCAGGACTGGATTTTTAAATCGGCAATTGGACCCATTTCTACAGTTTCCGGTCGTACAGAAATAACAGGGCACCGTGTTCATCGGGAACCGATAACGCACGTGTTTCACCCGTGGACTCATTTATAGCACAGCGATAAACCAATGCAAATAGGGAAAGGTACTCGTCACAATCTCTTTGGTGGCTTGAAACTAGTTTGGACAGATATTTTCCGATGGTCCTGTTCATTCTCTCGACCATTCTGTCTTGGTGTTTTTCATTCTCAGCTTGTCACAAATTTCCAGAAATACCTAGCTCTCTAAAATTCTTCCTTGATCACTGTAGACATCCAAGGGCACTCCACATCGGCTGATAAATTCTTTCACCAGTACATCCGCGAGAGTTGCGACCGCTTGATCGGGATCGCGTAAATTTCCAACAACTTAGTGAAATAATCCATTACAACCAGGATGTATTTACCACCATTTCCTGTCGTCGGAAACTGTCCAGCGATTACTAAAACAATCTTTTCGAAAGGGTTTCCAACATTATATTGTTTCATGGCTGCCTTTCTCTTGCGATGTGGTCCATTACTCGTAGCACAAGTAGTACATTTCTTACACCAGTCCTTCACATCGTCGGATCTGTTCTTCCAATAAACCGTCTAGGGTTCCTTCTTTCCCAGATGACCTCCCGGTTAATTATCGTATAACTTCCTCAATACCTCAGCTACTCTCGTTCTCTGAATAACTATCTGTCTTCCCACCTCGGAACCATAATCGTTTTCAAGGACTCTTTTCAACAGCCCTTCTTCCAGGATAAGGGAGTCCCACTGAGCCCAGTATGCCCTGAATGTCGGTGAAAATCTTGACACTTCTTGCCAGGTAGGTCACTGATTTTCTTCCTTCCATTGCCGAATCATCCTTAGGCGAGGAAGATTCTCTTGATCTTCGCTGATACTGGTGAGTGACTTCGTTTACTACTGTAGCTCTTGAAACTGCAACTTCATTTGATTCCGCCTTGTGGTAGTGGAAATATTATGTTAGGTACGGCCGTTTAGACAGGGAGTCGGTATTTCGGTGACTCACACCAGCTCGATGTTCGAAATTGAAACCGTAGTCTTGAAGTCGTTCAATCCATCTAGCGATCTGGCCCTCGGGACTCTTGAACTGCATGATTGCTGCACGATGAGTCTGGATTAAGATTAATTTGTTTGTTTGTGAAATGCGCGGAGTTAAATTGTTTTCACGTAGGCCATTCACTTTTGTTAGTGTGAAGAGATATTTTATTTAATCAGAGTTTGCACTTTTCCCTGTTTTATTTTAATCACTGGCTTCAATATAATTTTTATTGTTGCGTCGCAATTAAGAGTTTACTAATTCACTGTCTTTATAATTTTAATTTATGTGAGTTTAAGAGATATTTAGCATTTTTATTGCTATTATAAAAGCCGGTATTTGCTGGTACCTTTGAGAGAACTTCTACGTGCTCATTTAACGAGTGGTGATGAAAAAGGAAAATTTGTAGGTTTTTGGCTATTTATGGAGCGTAGATCTTTCGAGAATGAATTTAGGAAGAGGGGTTGAATTTAAGGAGTGTAAGAAACATGCCTACGTGCCGATTTACATGAGTTGTAGTATTTTTTGTGAGTACAACGGTTCGTTTTTAACAGAAGGATATGTGGTAATTTCTCATTATCGACTGGACAGTTATATGATAATTTTGATGTATAGAGGAAGGTTAAGATTAATGTTTGTTTTTCAGGAAGTATTTAGTAAAACAAATTTAAGTATGAAATGTGTCGTAACTATTATATAGGTATGATGATGAATGTAATTAATTTATAATACTCAGGGAGAATTTAAATTTAAATTGGTACAACTTCCTTCCATAGAGATAGTGGTAAAAGTGTTCCACGGACTTCACTACCGCCCAAAGTTCTCTTTTTGTAACGCAGTAGTTTCGTTCTGGTTTGGAGGGAACTTTACTGAAATATTCCAGCACTCTTTCTTGCCCTCCTTGTAGTTATGATAGCACGCCTCCAATTCCTACGTTGCTTGCATCAGTATTAATAATAAAGTCTCCTTCTGGTAGTGGATACCCTAATATCGGCGCCGTGGTTAAATGTCTCTTCAAGGTTTCAAAATCCGTTTGAAAGTCTTCGTCCCAATGGAAAGCTCTTAATTCTTCTACGAGTGGAGTTAGGGGCTTGGCAATATCTCCAAACTTCATGATAAATCTTCAATAGTATGTGCAAAGTCCAAGGAAACTGACGATTATTGGTTCATTGCAGCCATTGCTGAATGGAAACAATTTTCTCAGGATCCACCGCCAATTCTTCATTACTCACTATATGACCTAGATGCTTGATTCGATTTTGGAATTGCTAACACTTCTTCGGGTTTAATATGAGCTGGGCAGCTTGGAGTCGTTTGAATAAATCTTCCAAATTATTCAAATGTCTTTGCCAATACTACGATGTCGTCCAAATAGACCAGGCTTGTCTTGCAAGACAACTCTCTTAAGACATTTTCCATGAGTCTTTCAAATGTCGCAGGCGCATTACAGAGCCCGAATGGCATGACGTTGAATTGCCATAATCCAGATCTAGTGGTAAAATCATTCTTCTCTTTGTCTTCTGGGTCCGTTTCTAGTTGCCAATAACTAGAATTCAGGTCCAAGATAGAAAACAGTTAGCTGCCGGCCAAAGTGTCTAGTGTATCGTCGATTCGAAGCAGAGGATAGATATCTTCGTTCGTCACGTTGGTTAGCTAGCGATAGTTCACGCAGAATCTCGTAGTTCCATCCTTTTTCTTGACGAGCACTTCTGGAGACACCCACGGACTAGTAGATGGTTCTACTACTTTTTCTTCTTCCATCTCTCGAATTAATTTTTAAGCTTCTGCTCTCATCGCTCGTGGTAGTCATCGGGCTGATTGCCTGATTGGCTTGACATCACCAGGATTTATTTTGTGTTTGACGGCTAAGGTTCTACCAGTCTTCCCTAATTTTGGTACGAATAGGTTTCGATACTGCAAGAGAAATTCTCTCATTTTCGTTTTCTCAACTCGATTCAAGGATTGACCAACTACTGATAACGTCCGTTCGAATCTGTCATTGGAATTGTCAGTTGTAGTTGTTTGGCGAACTATAGACGTCACTGGTACGCAGGATCCAATATTGGTTTCTTTCTTGATGGTAATTGTGTAATCGATTACGTTCATCACACGTAATGGGATCTCATTCACCGATGTTAGCAATCCTTTTCCAATTAGTACTGCTTTGCCAACCTCTTCGTCGTTATTCCTTGACTCCGGTGTGCCTTCCTCCATGATTCCCTGCAGCCTTGCTACTGTCATTGTTTCGCTTCGTACAGTTAGAACGGCATCTTCCTGTACAGCTGCCGACACCGTGCTGCCTTCATATGGATGAAGGAACCCTCTTTAATTGTTCAGCTTCTAAAGTCCAATTGGAGACCATGTATATTGATTACGTCCATTACCAGAATCACGTCTTCTTCGATGTCAGCTGCGATTACCGCATGCGTGAACTTTTCTGTACCAATTCCCAATTGAATTTGATTCTCTCCAGGAACATTGGTAATCTCACCTGCGGTGGTCCGCAGTCGCAGTCTCGTGGGTAGAAGCTTTTAGTTTATTATCTCTGGCCGTACAATGGTCTAGTTATTTCGGTGTCTACCAGCGGAGTATATTTTTTGCCATTTACTTCGCCATCCACATATATAATGTCGTTGCGACATCTGAGAGAGGCTGTTAGTATTTGCGGGTCTTTGGAACGATCCTAGGTCGGTGCTGCCCCCTCGTAGCCGACTCGTTCTGGTTTCCAAGCTTCTTCTTGGGGTTTATATTCTCTGACCGTACAATAGTTCTAGTTGCTTCGGTGTCTACCAGCGAGTATAGTTTTGCCACTCACTTCGCCATCCATATATATATATATATATATATATATATATATATATATATAAATGAATATAATTTCATAAAATACGAGGTGCTATATGAAATATAAATTTCGATTTTCTACTACACCTGTTTTAGTCGAAATTTCAATAATTTCGACTTATTGGCCTGACCGTTCTTCGAAGGGCAAAACAACTACATTCCTGGCTAATACCACGCAGAATATTGAATTACATCCCCTTCGAAAACCGTGACGTCGATCGGCCATTTTGCCGATACGGACATCTGTGGTGATTCGCAACTGATAGCGGAAGAGCATAGTACACTTACGCGTTTTGACCTTCTTGGGTCTCTTCAAGAGTGCCGTAATGCCTTCCAGTTCAGAATCTCTAATCCGAACTGAAGATTACACCCTCCGACAACCTCTCTTGGTTCGTGTAGTTACACAAGCGAGAAGTAGTCAGTTGGCGCCATCTTCACTTCAGTTCGGATTAGAGATTCTGAACTGGAAGGCATTACGGCACTCTTGAAGAGACCCAAGAAGGTCGAAACGCGTAAGTGTACTATGCTCTTCCGCTATCAGTTGCGAATCACCACAGATGTCCGTATCGGCAAAATGGCCGATCGACGTCACGGTTTTCGAAGGGGATGTAATTCAATATTCTGCGTGGTATTAGCCAGGAATGTAGTTGTTTTGCCCTTCGAAGAACGGTCAGGCCAATAAGTCGAAATTATTGAAATTTCGACTAAAACAGGTGTAGTAGAAAATCGAAATTTATATATATATATATATATATATATATATATATATATATATATATATAAGATGTACGAATAGTGCGTGTCATGAACAATAAGAAACGAATAATTAGTGGGTATTGCACGCAAATAGAAGAAGGGGCTACTGAAAAGCGTGGTAACCGTAGACATGCATGTTTCTAGCTCATTAGCCGTCATCGGTACGGTACAACCAATCAAAGATGTGAAATATGGGAGCAAAGGTGTTGAATGAAACATGAGACAATATAACAGAATGCAGCAGGATAGTCAAACACAACATTTGTGTCAGTAATATTAGAAGATCTCGAATTTTCGAGACAACAACCAACATAGACACGGAGGTGCATATAACACTCCCGCTTCGGACCCAGATCAATGAAATAACAACAAGATGTACGAATAGTGCGTGTCATGAACAATAAGAAACGAATAATTAGTGGGTATTGCACGCAAATAGATGTAATTCTATTTGCGTGCAATACCCACTAATTATTCGTTTCTTATTGTTCATGACACGCACTATTCGTACATCTTGTTGTTATTTCATTGATCTGGGTCCGAAGCGGGAGTGTTATATGCACCTCCGTGTCTATGTTGGTTGTTGTCTCGAAAATTCGAGATCTTCTAATATTACTGACACAAATGTTGTGTTTGACTATCCTGCTGCATTCTGTTATATTGTCTCATGTTTCATTCAACACCTTTGCTCCCATATTTCACATCTTTGATTGGTTGTACCGTACCGATGACGGCTAATGAGCTAGAAACATGCATGTCTACGGTTACCACGCTTTTCAGTAGCCCCTTCTTCTATTTGCGTGCAATACCCACTAATTATTCGTTTCTTATATATATATATATATATATATATATAATATAAATTTCGATTTTCAACTACACCTGTTTTAGTCGAAATTTCAATAATTTCGACTTATTGGCCTGACCGTTCTTCGAAGGGCAAAACAACTACATTCCTGGCTAATACCACGCAGAATATTGAACTACATCCCCTTCGAAAACCGTGACGTCGATCGGCCATTTTGCCGATACGGACATCTGTGGTGATTCGCAACTGATAGCAGAAGAGCATAGTACACTTACGCGTTTCGACCTTCTTGGGTCTCTTCACCACAGATGTCCGTATCGGCAAAATGGCCGATCGACGTCACGGTTTTCGAAGGGGATGTAATTCAATATTCTGCGTGGTATTAGCCAGGAATGTAGTTGTTTTGCCCTTCGAAGAACGGTCAGGCCAATAAGTCGAAATTATTGAAATTTCGACTAAAACAGGTGTAGTAGAAAATCGAAATTTATATTTCATATAGCACCTCGTATTTTATGAAATTATATTCATTTATATATATATATATATATATATATATGTATATATATATATATATAACAACAAAGAGATTCATGGGTAATTCACTCAAAATAAGGGCTACTGAAATAGAGTGGTTACCGTGACATGCATGTTTCTGGCTCATTTTGCCTCTTCAGCACGGCATAACCAAATAATGATGTGAAATTTGGGAGCTAAGATGTTAATCGAAACATGGGAAAACACAAAATAACGGATTTCAGCAGGGAAACCAAACGCTCATTTGTGTCTTTAATTGGAAGATCCCGAGTTTTCAGGACAACAACCAACATCGACACGGAGGCGCATATAGCCCCCCCGCCATGAACCTTCCGACCCATAGTAAATAACAAAGAAGATGTAGGGATATCGCGTGATATGGTAACAACGCCTCCGTGTCGATGTTGGTTGTTGTCCTGAAAACTCGGGATCTTCCAATTAAAGACACAAATGAGCGTTTGGTTTCCCTGCTGAAATCCGTTATTTTGTGTTTTCCCATGTTTCGATTAACATCTTAGCTCCCAAATTTCACATCATTATTTGGTTATGCCGTGCTGAAGAGGCAAAATGAGCCAGAAACATGCATGTCACGGTTACCACTCTATTTCAGTAGCCCTTATTTTGCGTGAATCACCCATGAATCTCTTTGTTGTTGTTGTTACCATATCACGCGATATCCCTACATCTTCTTTATATATATATATATATATATATATATATATATATATATATATATATATATATATATATATATATATAGAGGGGGAATTATCGGGTATGCGGTCAGTGAAATGAAATGAAACTATTATCCTATGCTCAATATTTCGCTACCGTTTAGTAGCTTCATCAGGAGATACTACAAAATTTATTTAATAAACAATTGCACACAATAACAAATGGTTAACTTACAGATTTTAGAGTCTGGAATTTAGTGACGTCTAGACATTAAAAGGTTTAGGACAAGACTAATTAAAATAATTTTAAAAAACCAATAAGGTATAGATATAAAAATGTTTACAAGAAACTGACAAGAAACACACTAAAACAAATTACAGGGTGATAAGACAAATCAATTCCTAAAATGATTTTAAAAGTTGACAATAAATATAAGTACGGTCGATAAACAACAGAAGCATCTTTTTGCTTTCTATTTATATATATATATATATAAATATATATATATATATATATATACATATATACTATTGTTGCGACATCTGAGAGAGGCTATCAGTATTTGCGGGTCTTTGGAACGATCTTGGGTCGGTACTGCTAACACAAACTGCGTACATCGCCTAGCTCTCCAAAATTCCAGCAACTGATCTTTTTCGGCTTCTTTTCCATTATACTTTTTATCAAACTGACGATCTGGTCACCTTCTTCTTGGATGGTCTTAACTTTGTTATATCCTGAAGCCTTCGTGGCTATTTCATATTCAATAGCCGCAGTGAATGCATCGACCAATGTTTTGGGATGGGCTAAACGAAAGGTCCTCTACATATCGGGGTCCCGCAAGCCATCAATAATGGCCTGGATGCCCAAACATTCCATCATGTTTTCTGGTGCTGATGGATAAGCAACACGAACGCGTCGGGCAATATCCACTTCATACTTTTGAAGGGTTTCGTCACATTTCCGCCTTCGGTTCTTCAGCTGGGATTGGTACAAATGTTTTAAATGTTCGTGACCATATCGCATGTCCAACTTCTTCTTGAGCTGCTCAAAGTCATCATTTTTTTCAGCGGGTATCGTCTGAAGCACATCTAAGGCGTCTCTCCCCAAAAAGCGATGATTAAGTTCATTGCTTTCTCCCTATCGGACCAATTATTCATTCCAGCGGCTGCTTCAAACTGTTTTACAAATTTGGTCCACGACACGTTTTTCCGTCGAACATCGAGGCCTTGACTGAGGTGAAACTGTCAATATCTTTCTATCTTGGGGCGTGATTCTGGCTTGCAGGGTGGAATTTGTTCGATTTCTCTCTAAACGTCAGCGGCAATGCCATTTTTCAGTGATAAGATATCGGCAGAAATGTCGCTTTTCCTAGCAGTAATATCGTCCTCGTAGCAGAAAGAATCGTTCTTCATAGATGAAATCTTCTCGTCCATATTAGTAGACATCTTGTCCATGTTAGCAGAAATATCGTTCTTCATAGTAGAAATATCAGGAGAAATTGACGAGATTAAGGTGGAAGTCTCGTCTTTAAATAAAAATGTCGTCACTTACAAGTGCCATTTTTAGTCCACTTACTAATTCTTCTTTCCGGACGTTTTACGCTATTTTCCAATTTTTATTCCCCTTTTAACTCTGTCACTTTCAGGTCACTTAGTGTTTTGGTGGCCGTTTTTACATAACTATTCTTTTATATTACCCCATACCTGACACCAATGTAAATCTCTATAAAAACAATCATAAAAAATAAATAGTCCCTCCCAGAAATAGTTGCGGTCCCGCCAAAATTTAAACGTTTATAAATAGTATTAGACAGTGTCGGATTCAGGAGCTATACCAGTATGCAATTTCGTAATAATATTGATGTAGAAATCCAAAACAATGATATTTTTGAAAATCTCTTGCGAATAGTCTCACACGGAAGTAAATATTAAAAATGATTATTATATCTTCTATAATTTCCATATGAATAATTTTAAATGTAATTTTGTTAGGGTCTGGTAAAATCAATATCCTCGAAATAAATTTGAAAAATACATTTTATAAATCTTGTGTATCAGGGGCTCGTCCGTTTCTGTATGAAATGGTGATAAATCTACACCCAACTTAGCGAAAACATTTTAAATAAGTAATTATCTTCACAGGAGTTTTCACTTTCGTTATCATATAATACTAATTTTGAATTCAGCTAGGTTGAGTTGGATAGAAGTTAATCGAGCGTTCTTGTTTTTTTCCAGATTTTTATAGAATCATCGCAATTTACAGAGACTTTATAAAAAACGTTATAATTCATTGAAAATGAAAGAAATGGGAAATATCACTGTAATCAAATGGAGGCAATCCTAAAATGTCGGGGGAGAAATGAAACAATAAAATATTAAAGTATTCAAAGTTATTCAACTTGCTATGTAAAATATAATAACTTCTACATAACAAATTGTGTTATCCACTTCTAGCTATACCCTGTTTTTAAACTAGGAGGACTGATTTGAATTGAAGTTGGCAATTCTGTAGGTTCCCGTTTGGTCAGATCGCAACCGGTTTTACTCAGCACTTTTGACATATGATCGATCAATTGTGGAAATTGTATAAAAACAGTGTCCATTTTTTTATTTATGGCGTTCTTGGTTTCTTCTTATTGTTTTATTAAAATATAAAAACAGTGTCAGGACTAATTTGAAAATGGACTTAGATACTATTCAAAGTACTTGCAGACTTCTTCATTCGCCCGCAAATTGAAGGAGTTCTGTAAGATTAGGCTACTTATCATCTACAGAGAAAGAAAACATTGTAAATAAGTATAAACAAATCTTTTATGATCAACCAGAGACAAAAATGACTGCCATAGTGTTTAAAATTGTAAAAACGTTGGGTAAGTCTTATGGAAACAAGTTAAAAAGCAAAGTTGTAGGTAATAGTAATTTGGAATTCACACTTTTTTCACATAACCTCAAAATTTATGTGAAAAATTCAAATAACCAAGTTTTTGGGTTTTCAGTTACCTTTTACAAAAAAAAAATTCACGAAATTTTGTGAAAACTTAACTTTTTGTGTCCCAAACACAATTTATTTGATTGAAGTATTCATTTTTTTCACCTTATTTTTACTTAATATTCGAAAAGTTTCGCGTCAAAATATCAGTATTTTTAAAAAAGTCAGTGTGCTTTTTGTTCGTTGAAATCAATACTTTCTGATGGTGCAAAAAAATAAACTATAATATATATATATATATATATATAAATATATACAGGGTTGGGATAAAGTATGGAACCAAGTAAATATCTTTTAAACGAAAAGAACGATATTTATGAAAATTTGCATGTATTTGCAATGGAACAAAATGCATCTGATGTGAGTTTTTTGTTAATAATATACTTCCGATTTAACAGGAAATGCCATCAACTTCTTTAATTTAAATGCGATACCCTATATATTTTCACAGATTTTGAAAGAGCTTGTTATTTTGAATTCATACATACTGAGTTTAGAGTAAAATAATTTGTAAAAACGAGGAATAACTCACTGTTAGTTGTACAATAGGTGTACAATTTCATTATTTTAGAATAATGAGAAATAAAATTACTTCAAATGTTCAAAATGCTCGTTTACTTGCTGACAATATGCCATCCTATTAACAAATTCTTGAGTCACTTCTCCATGTATTCACATTCATCAATAATTCTTTGTCTCAATTCCTGTAAGTTTGTTGGTCGTCTAACGTAAACACGTGATTTTAGATAACCCTAAAGAAAAAAATCTAACGGGCTAAGATTCGGAGAACGAGCAGGCCACTCTATGAATCCCCTACGTCCAATCCATCGATTTGGAAAATTCGCATCCAGAAAATCCCTAACCCGTCTATCATAGTGGGGAGGTGCTCCATCTTGTTGACACCAAACATTTTGTGGTAATTGCCCATTCTGTTGAAGTGCAGGAATAATTTCGTTATTTAGTAGATCCAAATACCTGTCACCATTCAAGTTTCCGTCGATAGAAAATGGGCCTATAAGCCTATTTTCGACAGTTCCCATCCAAACATTTAACTTCTGTGGATGTATGTGCTTCATGAATCCAATGAGGATTCTCATTTGACCAATACCTTGAGTTATGGTGATTAACTGTTCCATTTAAACAAAAAGTTGCCTTATCCGAAAAAACTTTGTTAGAAGCAAGATTTTCGTCGAGATTACAGATGTCCATTAGCCGTTCGCAAAATTCCAGCCGTCTGTCAAAATCATCGTCTGACAATTCTTGAACCAACTGTACCTTATACGGATGATACTTTTCACTTTTTAATATCTCTCCTACAGAACATCGAATGATACCATGGTTTAGTGCCAAATTTGTGGTGGAAGTTTGAGGTGATTCTTCTAAATCGTTTACAATATTTTGTTTAACAGTTTCGTTCCTTGCAGTCCGCGGTCTTCCAGGTTTTAGCAAATTTTTTACCATCCCAGTTGTTTTAGAACGTTTTGTAATGTTTCAGTTACTCTTGAGCGTGATATAGGATTTATCTCCGGAAGCAAATTATTAAAAATATGATACACTTCTTCATAAGTTCTAACACGATCACCATAACAGATCATCATTAAAATGTCAACACGCTCTTTTTCACTTAATTAACCATTCTAAATTGTGAAATTTAATTCCGTCAATTAGAATTTGACACTTGGAGAAAAAAAGACGTACTAAACAGTACTCGTTTATTTATTACTATGCATACAAACAACAGCAATTAGTTTATCTAAATAGTTTTTTGCTCTAAGGAGGTTGATTAAAGTGCTTTATTCCTCGTTTTTACAATTTTTTTTACACTAAACTCAGTGTGTATGAATTCAAAATAACAAACTCTTCCAAAATCTGTAAAAATATATAGGGTGTCCCAATTAAATTAAAGAAGTTGATGGCATGTTCTCAGAAAATGCAAAGAAACGAAAAAAACTTGAATCCGAATTTTGTTTTTTCATTATTATGTACAATTTGGGGCTATTTATTAAAATTTACACATCAAATACTTGAAAAACGTAAGATTTCATGTTACATTGATAAACAAAAAAATTGCAAACTACTACTATTATAATTAACAACCAAATAAGATAATGAAATTATTATTTAATCTAGACATCTACAATATTATTATCAAAACCATACAAAATACCATTTTTGCAAGAAAATTTTTTATTTAACGAGAAAAATAAAAACGTTAATTAAAAGATTACAGTCACAAGGATTTCCATGTAAACAAGAAGAGGAACATGCTGATTCTGACATAATTAAGACCTCGATAGAAATTGCCAGAAATACTAATAAAAATGTCATTGTTATAATCCAAGATATTTTTTGGTCCTTTTGAATCAATTAAATTCAAATAATCATGGTATTTATTTTCTCAAGCCAGGTTTTGGAAATGTAAAAAATCTATTTTTAACGTCTAATAGGTACAATTATGGAATCCTTCAAAAATCTCGTTGCATTTCTGGTTGCGATACAACATCTGGATTTGTGGAAAGGAAAGAAAGGTACCGTAAATTCATTATTAGACGATAAAAATTTGTCAAATTTGGCCAATATTTTTTATAAAAAAGATGCAAACAAAGAAGTAATCGAAAAAAATGGATTACAAATAATCAAATATATTTATAAATGTAGAGAAAACATAAAATAACACTGAATCAATTAGGATTTGAGTCTGAATTAAGCTTTCAACTAGTAAACACATATAGTCTAATTTTCAGCATTTTTTGGGTAAATACACGTTAGTTTTATGTGTATTGTTTTTCAAGTGGTAATTCGCTTTATATCTACTGTATAGTAACTATTAAATAATAGGCCAGGGCATCTAGCCAATTTCACTTATTATTGTGGTATCTAAAATATTAAAACCAAAAAAAGTCAACCACAATAAACGAACCACAACCAGCTGGACCTAGCTTCGCAGCAGTCACTAAAAATTCAGTAAAGAAAACGCAAGCACCTACATCATTCCCATGCAGAAATTGCCATAAACGCGCATCCAGACGTCGTCCTTTTAAACTACATTAAGGCAATTGGCGAAATTGTAACACCGAAAGGGATTACCTTTGCATCACGCATTTCCAATCACCGTATATGTATATATCTGTCTTCTGTATTAGTTATAGATACTTTTATAAAAAATCATCCTTTTGTTACTATCAAACAACAAATCATACCAATTCGTAGACTTATCACATCGGCAAAAAGATTGCTACTCTCCAATGTTTGTCCCTTTATCCCTAGCTCACTCATCGAACAGGCACTGAAAATGAACTTGGGCTACAGCTCGCCTCTCCAATTTCCTTCATTCGATCTGAAGATGAATATGCACACATTTTCAGTTTCCGATGATCTATGTATGTTATACCTGAAAATGAACCTTTTAAAATACAAACTGCAATTGTAATCCTACATGAAAACACGAACTACAGAATCTTCATTACTTTGGATAAACTTGAATGTTTCCTGTGTAAGCAGTCTGGACACACCGCAGATTCCTGCCCAAATCCGAAATATATATCCTGAAACCCCCCTTCACCTTCTACCTTCAGACACGAAAGCCAAGATATATCTTCTGGTATATCACCTCCTCAACATTCCTCGTCCGAAGAACATCCTGCTAATAATACTTATTCCATTTAAAAAAACTACAGGAGAACCCCAAATTTCAGATGGTTTAACAACCAACTTTGGCATTAAGAGGATACACTCCACTGACACCAGCCTTGAATCACCTCCTATACAGATTACTACTATTCCTCCAATTCTCAATCTTGAAAATACATCAATTTTAGCCCCTAAGAAAAAATCCAAAACCGAAAACAAAGACGTTTGTAAGATAAGTCCCTCTAATCAAGCCAAAATTGAAGAATTGATTGGTACCGATCCTAAAAAATTCTCCCTATCGTCCATACAGTTAATAGCTTTTCCTGGAAAATTCTTTCTGCGGTAGTGATCCTTTAAAAGAGGGCTATAACTTTACCACTAATACTAAATCACCTATGGAAGACCTTCTACAAATATACCAAATTTTATCTGATAGATCTCTTAAAAATCGAATTACTAGATTGGAGAAAAAATTTAAACTCGCAATAAACCCCAATGAAGCTGTCGAAATTGCACGCCTATCGTCCATCAATTCAAACGACTCCAATCAGGAAGATTCCGATCTATTTTAATATATCTTTATCCAACACATTCCCAATCTTTCTTAATTTTTAAATTCAGTATTCTACAATGGAATTGCGTTACATTTATGGTTTGAGTCGTAGGACACATTGCGGATTATATTTTAAAAAATGCAAAATTTTAACTCTTCCTGCTCTATTCATTTTGGAATCCGTGTGTTTGGTTCGCAAACACTTTCACAAATTAACTGAGAGACATAGTTACCCTACTAGAAAGAAGAAAAAAATTCGATATTCACTTAACAATACCGGCCTCTGATCTTGTAAAAAATTCCATCACTTCCAATGACAAAAAACTATTCAATCAGCTACCTTTAGAATTTTTTGTCTTATTTTTTTCTTTTTTCAGCCATCTTCTATCCATTAGATATAGGCCTCTCTCATGTTTGACCATACACTTCTATTTTCTGCTCTCTGGTACCAGTTCTGCCCAGCGAATTTTTTCAGATCATCGTACAATCTCTGTTGTGGTCTGTCAATACTTCTTCGTTCTCCCCAAGGTCTCCATCTAGTGATGTGTCCACTCCAATTCTCTCTGTGTCTTGTAACATATCCTGCCCATTGCCACTTTAAGGAATTGATTCTCTATATGATGTCGGTTACTTCTGTTCTTTCTTGTATCCACTGGTTCGTTTTGTGGTCCCTCAGTTATATTCCCAGTATTCTTCTCTCCATGGCCCTCTAATGTATTCTTAGTTTGTTAATAATCCTTTTAGTCAGGATCCAGGTATCGGATCCGTATGTAGTGACTGGGAGAACGCATTCATTGTAGATTTTTGTTTTTAATACCATGGGGATTTTCATGCTGAAAGCGTATATTAATTTACCATAGGCCCAATCTGACTCTCCCATCGATATAAATTTCTTGGTTTTGTTTACTTAGTGTCACGGATTGTCCAAGATATATGTATGATTGTGTTTTGTTTATAGTTTGTCCGTGAAACGTAATGGTTTGGTCTACATCAGGAACGTTTATCATGAATTGTGTTTTTGCATTATTCATATGTAGTCCAATTTTGGCAGCTTCTACATGTAGTTCTTCCAACATCTTAGTTAGTTCTTGTTTATCTCTTCCAAACAGGACGACATCATCAGCAAACCTTAAATTGCTTAGGTATTCACCATGGTTGTTTATTCCCATTTCCCTCCAATTGACTTTCTTGATGACATCCTGCAAAACCAGAGTAAACAATTTTGGCGGAATTACATCTCTCTGTCTGACGCCTTTTTTGGATTCTATTTCATTTGTCTGTGCGTGAATCTTGATAGTCATTGTAGACGTTTTGTATATATTTTCTATTAGGTTAATGTATCTTTGATCCTCTCTGGCATTTCTCATAGATTTTATTATTGCCCAGGTTTCTATAGTGTCGAAGGCTTTTTTGAAGTCTACTAAGGCCATCCGTATAGGTATATTATATTCTGATGCCTTCTCTATAAGTTGTTTTACTGTATGGAGGTGTTCGGTAGTGTTGTAGTTACTTCTAAATCCAGCCTGTTCTCTTGGTTGGTATATTTCACGTTTTCGCTCCAACCCGTTTGTTATTATTCTGATAAACAATTTGTACACCTGAGACACTAGACTGATTGGTCTGTAGTTTGCGAGGTCCGACGGATCTCCTTTCTTATAGATAAGAGCAGCCACTGCATTCCCCCAGTCACCCAGTCATGAGGAATGCATTCTTGCGCCAAGTAGGTTTTAAACAGTTTTGCTAGTTCTTCTTCAGTTTTTCTGTCGCTTTCCTTCAGCATTTCCGGTAGTATGCAATCTTCTCCTACCGCCCGTCCATTTTTCTTTTGCAATAGAGCCTTTTCCAGTTCTTCGATGCCTATTTCTGGCATTTTCTCTGAATTAACATTAATAATTTTATTGTTTGTGTTCTCATTCTCTTCCTTCACTGCTTCGTTTCGTATTTTTGATTTATATAAGTCTGTGTAAAACAATTCAACTTCTCTCAGTATTTGTGTCCTATCCTTTATTCTCGTTATTTCCTTTTTCTGCGTGTTTTGTCTTCTAAATATGTTTAGACCCTTGTTTTCTAGCAAAGATTGTACCTGTTTTGTTTTGTAGCTCAGGATGTCCTGCTTTGCCATTTTCTTGCTGTTTTATTGGTTTCTACATATTCTATTGTGTCTCTCTTTCCACTTCTTATGAGTTCTCTTCTTTTTTCTGATAGTTTTTTAGTTTTGTCGGTCAATTTATTATCAGGTTTTTTCGAAGGTTTGGCTATGAGCTCTGCAGCTTCTTTTAATGCTTTTGTTATTCTTCTGTTAGCTTCGTTTGTAGTTTCATTTGGTTGTCCTGGGTTTTTAGAAAAAATTTCGTTGTCTTTTATATCCTTCAGTGATTCTATATTTATTTCAGGTGTTCTTTGTTTCATTTTTCTAGCTCTTTCCATTTTGACATGTATGAACACCTTGCATCTGAATTAAAAGTGGCAAATACATTTAATAGGTTCTGGCGATTGACAACGGCGTTTCAGCTTGAGAGACCTTATTATTCTGTGGCAGAATTCTGCAATCTACCCTATACTTTTGAGTTACATTGCCGTAGTTCAATATTTGGTATGATGTACGATGCTAACATTGTATTATAATTATTAATTTAAATTTGTATTTTTCATATTATGTTTTGTATTGTTAGTATAGTCAGTATTTTTTATATTATTTTTTTATGTTTTTATCTATTTTTAAATTATGCCGCTTTGTCCAAAAAATTGTGAAACTTTTTCATGACAATAAAACTTACGTCTCTCTCTCATAGTAATGTATATTTGTTACACCATCAGAAAGTGGAGATTTCAACAAACAAAAAGCTCACCGACTTCTTTAAAAAAGCTGATATTTTAACGCGACAATTTTGGATCCAAAAATAGGGTGCTTTTTCGATATTAATTCAAAATAAGGTGAAAAAATGAAAATTTCAAATCAAATAAATTACAGTGTGTTTGGGACATAAAAAGGTAAGTTTTCACCAAATTTCGTGAAAAAAAATTCTTTTGTAAAAGATAAAAATAAAATTGTTTATTTGAATTTTTCACATAAATGTTGAGGTTATGCGAAAAAATCGTTATATTCTGTTCTTTTTCCAATGCGTTTCATCGTACTATTATTTTTTTTAGTTTCAAACATTATCGACCCTGGTCTAACTACTGAAACTCTTGACTAATCTACCTCTCGAAATGAAGCAGCAATAAACGACGATAGGTAATTACTCGTAGATGCTCCTACATGGTTATAAATTTGGTTTTTATATTGAAAATAGTTTCGTTCTATGCACAATTCTGACTAACGCTGATATTCTGCTGTTATATTCTTACACATTCTCTTATTCTAAAAGATTATTATATTCTTACACTTTAGATTATTCGATATCCCAACTACCTGACAATTCGGTTACATGGAATTTAATAAAATGTGTGTTATGTTGATGGGCCTAAACGGCAGTGCAATCCAACAGGTGGGTATTTCGTCCGTTGTGTATAGGAATGAAGGCATCATTCAAAATTATGTTTCACGTTTAAGCCCTCATATTTTAACTGTCGAAATACTAAATTTAACGCGGATAGATACACGTGTTAAGGGTGAGTATTAATTAATTTTCATTGTTGGCGAACAGTTCATTTGTGACAAAAACAGATTTATTATTTGACTCCATAACTGTGACTATGATTTAGTTAATTTGTGGATGTGAGATTATACAAATTTAAGGAAAATATATGAATGTAGCGTTTTCTAATAATATACAGAAGAACTGATTTCAACTAAATTGAGAAAGGTAAAAGGATGAAACAGAAAAATGTCAGATGCTGCATTACGCAATGAAAAATATACGACAAACACATTATTTCAAAAAGAAGACGAACAAAAATGGTGAATAGAGTTTGAAATTATTAAGTTGTAGGTTCTGAATAGCTTAGATATTATTAGCCTTGTGGGGATAATTTGGATATCTTTTTCCCATTTAAAATCAGTATAAATGATATAGAAAACCAGGAAAACTATATCTGCTAATCTGTACAACTATTACTTGAGAAGACAGTTTAAAAATGAAGAACTCCCTAGATTTATTTGCTCAATCTTTTAAGTGTCCTCTAAATTCTAATTATTCAAGCAAATCCAGTTCTTGTTTCTTGTCACAAATATGTAGTTTCTGTTAGGTGCCAACGTATGTTTGATGTCAAGTAGATATTTTGCATAGTGGGATTTATCTGAATGTTTTAATCTGTATGCTCGTAAGTGTTCACTGTATCGGATTTCAAAATGTCTAAGGGTTGTGACCCAAATAGACAGCATTACATTCTGAACATTTAAGTTTATATATACCATTCTACTTTACTGGAGATATTTTACTTTTCCGCCCAACCTATCTAATAAGCGAGAAAAGTATTGATTTACCCCAAAAAAAGTTGAAATTATGAAAAAATTTTACGTTTTCCATCAAGAACAACACGGTTTTTAGAAAAAAAATCGTCGTCGTTGTTGTCGGCCACTTTTAGTAACATGTCTTGTTAGCACGATACAGCCTCCGGAGTGTATACAAGTTACCAATTTTATGACATCCCACAGCTGAACCCTATTAATTTTCAGCTCACCAGAGAACATTTTTAAATTTTTTGGAGAAATTTCAGTTTGTTAGCACGATACAACCTCCGGAGTATATACAAGTGACCAATTTTATGATTGGATATTGTTCAGGGCGTCTTATAGATGAACCTTATCCATTTTTAGCTCACAAGAGCTAGTAAAACGGGTGCTATGGTATCTGATGTGCCACATTTATGGTCCTTTTTGGAGAGTTTTCGGGTTTTTAGAACGATACAGCCATCGGAGTGTATACAAGTGACCAATTTTATAATTGGATATTTTTCAAGGTATCTCACAGATGTACCCAATTGATTTTCAGCTGACTGGAACCAGATATACTACATTTTTGGTTATTTTTGGAGAAATTTCGGTTTGTTAGCACGATAAATCCCACGAAGTGTATACAAGTAACAATTTTATGATAGATTATTGTTCAGGGTATCTCACAGAAATGTTAGTTTTAATCTTTGAAACCGCCCAACCTATCTAGTATGCGAGAAAAGTATTGGTTTACCCCACAAAAAAGTTGGAATTTTGAATTTTTTTTGAGTTATTTCTACGTTTTCCATCAACAACAACACGTAAAAACGGTTTTTAGAAAAAAAATCCTGTGTGTATGTCGTCGTCGTCGTTGTCGTCGGCCACTTTTCGTTACATGTCTTGTTAGCACGATACATCCTCCGGAGTGAAACAAGTCACCAATTTCATGATCACATATTGTTAAGGACATGTCACAGATGAATCCTATCGATTTTCAGCTCACCAGAGCCAGTACAACGGGTGCTATGGTACTTGAAGTACTAAATTTTTGTCATTTTTGGAGAATTTTTAGTTTGGTAGCACGATACAGCCTCCAGAATGTATAAAAGTGACCAATTTTATGATAGAATATTTTTCAGGGCCACATATACGGAAAAGTTAGTTTCAATCTTTAAAACCGTTTATTTTTTAATTTGGTACACGTTCAAATTTCGGTTAAAATGTTATTTCTAATTTCTAAATATATTTAATTACCTGGTACACAATTTATATCATAAGCATAGTAATAGTTGTCATATTATTGCGTTTTCAAAAGTTTTTTGACTCTCCTCAAAAAATAACAAAAGCGCGATTATCATGTTTTTTCCCTGGATTCTTCGTATCATAATATAGTTCCTAGACAAATATATGTCAAAAACAAGACAGCTACCTTCATAGGCTTTTATTATGGCCGCTTGAAGTTGTTTCGAGGAGATTTCTAGTCTCCAGATCGAACCTGCTAAGGAGTTCAGTGACCTCTTGTCTGGTCTTTTCTATTGGGAGGCCTTGTTTGATGAGGAACTGAAAACTGTTTCTAGCAGCTCCGAGGAGCTTTATCCCTTTTCCTTTCAAATGGGCTTTTGAGGTTGAATCACTTTCGTCCTCACTACCAGATTTACGCAGGGCAGCCTCCATATCAGGACGTTCAACGTTCTGTTTCCATGAAGATTTTGCCCTCCGTAGTTTTTGGGGAGACTGCCTTGCCCTTTGTTTTTTCTTTTAGAGTTTCTATTTACGGTCCAACAAGGAGTCGGGGGAAAACTGTCACCTACGACAGATCCCTGCATACAGCAGGAAGGCTATTAAGACCAGGGTGCGTCAGGTGCCCTGGAGTTTGCATAATAACGATTGGTCTTCCCACTAGCCACGCAGTCATAGGCTTATGCTGTTCCACCTTTGATTTGGGGGGATTTTTGTTGTAGTTCATTTTTACTTGGCTGGCTGTGAATCGCGGTGTGTACCAGGCAGGTTTTCATAGATGGATCCCACTGCTGGGAGATACGGACGTCAGATCATAAAGCCGCCCCCACGCGCCCCGTTGAGTAGGCTCCATCTTCCACTCTGTGGTTCCTGGTAGTTATCCTTGTTTAAATTCGTTGTGTTCAGTTTACAACAGCCTCTCGCAAAAAAGAGGCTACTGATACGCAGAGTCACCTCGGGCAGGGTGCTATTCTCCATAGTTCACAACGGTCTTAAGTTAAGCATCCTCGAGAGGTTTGCCTGACCTCCTCGGCAATTCCCCCGAAGTTAGTAGCCATGTACTAATCGCCTCAATCCCAAGTAGATTTATAGGGAAGAAAAATAACGAGCAGGATCTGAGGAGATAAAACAAAGGGGGAAGTGTGGCTTAGGAGATACGAAATCTGTTAGTAGAAATAGTGCTGTGCAAAATCATATGATTTTCTTGAATACATTTTCTCGATTTTTGGTATATTTCAATGAATTTGCTATTACTTTTCCGCCCAACCTATCTAACATGCAAGAAATGTATTGGTTTACCCCAAAAAAATTGGAAATTTGGAGTTTATTTCACATTTTTCAGCAAGATCAACACAAAAAAACAGTTTTTGGAAAAAAATCCTGTGTGTATGTCGTCGTCGTTGTGGCCGGCCACTTTTCGTAACATGTTTTGTTAGCACGATATAGCCTCTGGAGTGCAAGAAGTCTCCAATATTATGATCGAATATTGTTCAGGATATCTCACAGATGAACCCTATTGATTTTTAGCTCACCACAGCCAGTACAGCGGGTGCTATAGTACTTGAAAGTACGACATTTTTGTCATTTTTAGAGAAATTTCAGTTTGTTAGCACGATGCAGCTTCCGGAGTGCAACAAGTCACCAATATTATGATTTAATATTGTTCAGGACATCTCACAAATGAACCCTATTGATTTTCAGGTCACTAGAGCCAGTATAACAGGTACTATGGTACTGGAAGTACCAAATTTTTGGAGAATTTTTAGTTTTTTAGTACGATACAGCCTCCGGAGTGTATATAAGTGACCAATTTGATGATTAATATAATATGAACCTTATATGTGAACCTTACTGACTCTCAGCTCGATGGAGCTAGTACTACGGGTGCTATGGTACCTGAAGAGCCATATTTTTGGTTATTTTTGAACAAAGTTTTGGTTGTTAGCACGATACAGCCTCCGGAGTGTATAAAAGTGACATAATTTATGATTGGATATTGTTCAAAGCGTCTTATATACGAACCTTCTCAATTTTGAGCTCGCTGAAGCTAGTGCAACGGGTGCTATAGTACCCGAAGTGCCACATTTTTGGTAATTTTTGGAGAAATTACGGGTTGTTAGCACGTTACATCCTCCGGAGTGTATACAAGTGACTATTTTTCAGGACGTCTCACAGATGAACCCTATTGATTTCTTTTCAGCTCACTATAGCCAGTATAACGGGTCGTATAAACCCAGATATACTATATGTTTGGTTATTTTTGGAGAAAATTCGGTTTGTTAGCACGATACAGCCTCCGAAATGTATACAAGTGACAGTTTTATGATAGAATATTATTCAGAGCATCTCACAGATGCGGAAAAGTTAGTTTTAATCTTTAAAACCGTTTATTGGTTTTTACATTTAACAATTTTATACTCACATTCCTTTCTGTTTTGAAATACAACATTAGATTAAAAAGAAGGCTAATAAATGCTGTAACAAATGGCTTTTTGGCAGCCTTCATTAAGATGATGAAGAAAGGTATAATAAAGTAATAAATATCTTCAAACAAAATCAAAAAGAAAAAATTCGTTAAGTTAATTTGCAGATATCTTTAAATACAAAATTAATTGATCATTATAATAAATATTTGACAACTTTGTGGTTAAATCAACAAAAAATTCAAGATAATGTAGAAAAATTTCATATATCGATTGAAAATATGATAATAACTTTATCATCTTTTATGGCACAATCTCACAGATTAATCTAGATTGTCAAAGCTTAATTTCATTAATTTATAATATTGAAAAGTCAATTACTTTTTCTAAATTAAATTCTATTAATAGCTCAGTAATTCAAAATCAAGAATGTTGACATATTATTCACTTCTGGGTTCACACGTATGTTTTTCCAATTCCAATTTTTGCTATTCATGTCCCTATACTCAAATCCAAGCCCGCTGAATTTTGCCATTTATATCCTATTATCCAAAATTATGAAATATTTATTCCTCTACAACCCTACTTGGTCAAAGCCGCAGATGTAGCTACAACAATAAAAGAAGATTGGTCAATATTAGAAAACAAGTATTATTGCCTTGAAAACTTCAAATCAAGAGATAACTGCACTATGGAAGTTTAGACGGCTATTCTCCCAAGTATTGTTACGCCAATGATACAAACCTTCAAGAAATCATGATATAACAAGTAACTAATAATTTGATCATTCTAGATCCATTAGTAACAGTATTGTCCAAATGCACTCCAGACCAATATTTAGAAGTAAATCATTCATCAATTATTAGAATTCCAGAAAATTGTAGAATTCAAATAGAAAAAGAAACATTTTCAACTAATTTCCAGATTCGAAAAAGAAAGAAAATCAATTATATCACCGAAATTAGATGCAAAAGTCCAAAAATATAATTCGCCAAATTTAAGCAGAATTGATTTTGAAGGATTGTATGAAATCAACAAAATTTCAATCTTCGACATTAATAATTATTTGAATTGCTATAACAATGTTTTATTTTATGCGCAGATACAAAAAGAAGATTAGAAAAAAGTAAGAAAGAAGAAATTGAATTGGAAGATAGAAATTCAGAACCGATAGATAATTCCACTACTTTCCAGTCTGAGGAATGGATGCATTTTTAAAAAAAAGTATTTTCTTCAGTTAAATACTTAAATCTCATAATATTTTTCGGACAAATTTTGCTTGTTTTATGTTTTTATCACGTGTTATTTAATTCTAGATACATTCCATATCATCATATTATTCAAGATATAGCTAAATATTATACAACTCGTAACAAACAATTCTACTATATAACCAATGAACTGTGCTAAATACCCGTAAATAAAATTATACAAAATCTGTCTGATCATCTTACTTCGGTATTGTGCACACACCGTTAAGGTTTCCTCAGGGCCCACGGTAAAGACATTCTTTATTCTCGGGCATGAAATATATAAAATGCAATAACTGTAATCGTTTCTGGCAGTCAGCTAAAAAGAAAACGAATCGAATAAAATAAATGTCACCATATATTGTGGAAAATGTAAATAGAAGACAGAACACCGATCAAAATGTGATATGTATATGGGTATTAGTTTAGTGTATGGGGACAAAAGGCTAGAAAGGACAAAATAATTGATGGGAAGGCGTTATTCTATAACTATTTTTGTTTTAAAAATATACATTAGTGGAACTAATATCATGTTATTTTTTTAGTTTTATTTACGTTGATTAAAACATTGTAACAAAATAAAAGGTAATTTTTTACCGTAGAGAAAATTTACAAATGAAAAATAGAATATAATCAAAATATTTTGTTTATAATTGTAGGCATATATCTACTGAGAATATTTAATTTGGTGATTTTTTATTAAATTCGAAATTCAAACTATTGTAATTTCATGAAAGAATCTCTTTAAAGATATAACTACTTTATTGCTTGTGGGTTTGATTAAAAGAAACTTGAGCAATAGCGGAAATACGGTAAATTATCAAAAATAGGGTACGAGCTTTCAAGTGAAAATATATTTGAGGTTACTTTCGTGAATACTTCAAAACAGCTTGAACGGTCTAAACATTTCTAAGTGGTAATTTATGTGAATCGAGTTGCATAGTGAGTTTGTTATACAATTAAAACTTTTGTTGAAACTTCTTCAGGCAGAAATTTTTAAAATTAAATACAAAACTAATTTCAGAATTAAAAAGTTAACGGTCGTACTATGGTACAACTACTATCTTTGTTTACACGTTGTTGTTCTTGCTCCTCCTTTTCTCTATCATGTTTATTGAAGATATATTTTAATTCATTTGTCACATATTGTTTGGTCTTTTCACTATCTTCTTTATTGTTAAAAAAATAAGTGCAAGTTTTATTTGCTTTCGGATACCAAGCTGTTGTTTCAGTATCACTAACATTACAATAAAATTAAAATTAAATAATAATACTTCCAAAAGTGAGGTTAAGATTATAAACCTACCTGGTCTAAAACGCAATCTACAGCAGCGTACTGCACAATAATTGCCTTAGCTAGGTACTTCAACAAATGGTTTTGCTACTATGTGCAAAAGTTTGCAGTAAGAAAAATAATGAAACAAAATCTGAAACTGGAAAATTGGGTTTCAATTTGATTTCTTGATTATTGGTTTCAAAATGTTTTAAATACAAAATAGCAACTGAAATTTTTGTTTTTATTCAATAAATTATTAATGTTTGTGTTGACAGCATATCAAATATATTTTAACTGAAATTCAAATTGATCTATCATTAATAAAAAAACTACAATTTATTCAACCCAAAATAAATTCGTTATGGTAAACAAATAATATTTTAATTGATTATATTCTGTTGCCAATAAAGTTGTTAATCATAATATAAGTGACTCGGATTTGCTTGAACAAATAAACAAACATGAAATTTAGAAATTTAAAAATTGTTAACAACCGGATTCTTCTACCATGAGAAAATAGATATAAATAAAAAGCAACGGTTTTATTCTAAGCCGTTACCACAATTATTTAAATAAGGATCTAAGTACGTAAAATTTTATTTTTTTGTGTTCTATATATTTCTGAAACCATTGTAAATTCTGAAATCCGACATTTTCTCTCTATAAGCAGCATATTATTTCAGTAATAATTGGAAAATAATTGAATGTGTGATGTGCCAAAGTTTCAGAAGGAATAGAAAAATTGCCTATTTATAAGGAAGTAGTTGTGACTTTAGGGATTGATACTGAATTATAGAAAAAACTACAGACACATTGAAGTAATACAGCGGTAACTTACCAAATTTTGAAAGTCCTTATGTAGGGTTAAAATCATACCTAATGGAAAATCAGAAGGATATAAGCTCAAAATTGTTCAATATTCAAAATATTTAATGTCCATCTGTGATGTATCCTCATAGAGAGGATACAAAATTCGTTAATAGAAAGTAAAGAATGTTGTTCTTTGATGTAGATTGCACTCCCGTTTCAGTGTTTACACAATAAAATCACACTACGACAGCAAAATATATTGAAGCAACTTGGTTCGAATCTTTAATACTAACTAATATAAATTCGTTAAATAATACTCCCGGACGTAGCAAAGAGGTTGCTGTAATAGATTATAGTGGAAATTACTAACTGACATTAGTTTTTGACATTTTCAATTAATTCTCAATTCAGACATTAGTAAGTAAGCTTTTTCTACACTAACAATAGCTTTTTACGGAATTATCGGTTGAAACATGTTAAGCAAAATCGGAGAGGACTGCTGCTGATAGTATTGGAATCTTCTATTCGCCTTTCCTATGATTTAAATTGCATTTCTACTACACTAATTATTCGAATATAGAAATTTGCAGATTAATTTCTACGTGATATTTTTAATACATCGACCAATTTCATATTCCAGTCATTACCATCACTATTAGAATTAAATTAATTTATCTATACCAAACATATAGCATAATTTGGAGGAATCACAAAATTAATTACATAAATTAAGAAAAAGGTTTTAGTACCCAAGAAGTTTCATTACAGGGATACACTCATTCACTAGCATATTGGTCATACTGACACGCCTCTTTCAAGTTTCTAGAGTAGCTCATTGAGGGGTGAATATCTTGCACTAAATAAAAGATATATTAAAAAAAGGAAGAGTAAATGTAAATACATGGTATTTCAATAAAATATGACTTCACATACTGACTGCTATTTGAAAATTGCCAGCTGATTATCCTGGAAGATAACTACGAGTTATACATAGATGGACACGCAATTAAAAAACGTAAAATTAACAAAGTGATAGTAATTTTATTAGAACAAGGTAAAAATACGAAGAAATCAGACTCTTTAATACCGTGATTCGAAGTATCTTCCTGAATGGTTCATAGATTTGAGATACATCACAAATAGACAGACAATATAGATATCGTGAATCAAGACTCTATTTTTGAGGTGTAGGTTTGAATAATTGCTAGAATAGTTTCATCATATTGTACTCAGGGGGTGTGCACTTATATTTATTAAAAAAGATACGCGTTCTTAACGCCATCTATATGTGTAACGAAGAACAAGTCAACTTCGGTTGAGTTAGGCAGAATAGCCCTAGTAGCTGAGGCCTGGGAAGAATTTCGGTCGCGTTCGTTCTTGTTCGTTAATATCTTTGACATACACAGACAAATAATTGAGGTTAGGTATTCAAATGTTGTCATTATAATTGATTGCATGTTGTTTGGTTATTGATTTATTTTATTTTATTGATTTGATTCAAAATGCCAGCCCCTCGAGAGCGTGTTGTTCCTAATTGCTTTAACCAAGATCAAGATGCTCAAAGGTAGGTTATAAATATCATTATAATTAAAATGAATAATTTATATTAATATTTTACAGATATTTTATTCCCGCGGACGAACGTATAAGAAATATTTGGTTGGAACGAATCAATGATCAAAGACCCCTGCTGAAAATTCTCAACAACAGGAAAACTAAAACGGGTCGACTCCTGAAGGGCGACATCGACTCTAGATCATCGAAAAGACCCTTCCATTGTGAAGTTGGCTACGATCAAACAACAAACGGGCAGTTTATACATTGACGGACAAATCGATCAACAGAATTATGCCATGTTAATAGATACCGGGGCCACGAAAACCATCGTACGACCAACCGTCGCCAACCACAGAATGATGTCTCCTTCCAGTTGGAAATTACGAACCGCCACGGAAGAAACTGCCAGAGTCTATGGAGAAATAAAAGCGATATTGCAATTTGGTACCACTACTCTAACACATTCGGTATTGGTAGCCGACATCAATGAAGACGTCATCTTGGGTATAGACATGGTTAATCACTGCCAGTTTTGCTTGGACCTTCGATGACGAACCCTCCATATTGTGACCGAAGAATTTTTCATGCACCAATAACGCTGGCAGACGACAGCGAACACCCAGCGAATTGTGAATGCGTTGTAGCTGGTCAACTAGATGGTCTAGAGCAAAACAGTACACCAGCAATGATGGAAACTAAGATTGACGACCTTATTCTGGGAAAAGGAATATCATCGGCAAAGCCCTTGTTCTATAACCCAAGAAGTACCAGTTCGCTTGATAAACCTGAAGGATCACTCAGTCTCCCTTCAGAAAAGCACGCAATTGGGCACTATAGAGCCAGTTACAGCCGTGGTTCACCAGGCAACAACCTCGGAAAATGACATTACCGGTGAAATAGAGCAGCCGATGGCCAACGTAGATCCATCCCTGTCGGATTCAGGAAGAACTCAAATAAGATATATTGTCCACCGATACAAAGCTGTGTTTGGTGCTGGAAGAATACTCGGAAGAACGATGTGGGGAAACACAAGATCGATACCGGTAATGCACGACCTATTCGTCAAGTTCCCCGGCGGATGCCCCAAGTCAAAAAATAATTGGCAGATAGAGCCCTTCAAGAGATGATTCCAAACGGGGTAGTTGAACCAGCCAGTAGTCCTTGGGCCTTCCTCGTGGTACTAGTGAAAAAAAAAGATGGAACAATGCGATTCTGCAGTGATTACCGTGAACTTAACAACGTTACTAAAAAGGACAGTTATCCTTTGCCAAGGATCGGTTACGGTCTTGATGCTTTAGCCGATTCTAGATTGTTCTCTACTGTAGATTTGAAGAGCGGATATTGGCAAGTGGAAATGGATCCCCTAGATAAGGAGAAGGCCTTTATTAAAGGATCACGCTTATGGCAGTTTACGGTCCTCCCATTTGGTCTGTGAAATGCCACCGCCACCTTCGAACGACTGATGGAGACCATTCACAGTGGTTTATCGTGGGGAAAATGTCTGGTATATCTAGATGTAGATTGTAGTCGGCAAGAATTTCTATCCAACCTCGAAGAAGTACTTAAAGAGACTTCAGATGGCCAGTCTGACATTAGAAGTGCCACCTGTTTCAAAAGCTATTTGGGCCATGTTGTGAGCAAGGAAGGAGTCGCTATTAATCCTGTTGAAAACAAAGCAGTTCAGGAATGGCCAACTCCAACTGACAAACATCAAATTCGGAGCTTTTTGAGCCTATGTTCCTATTACTGCCGGTATGTTAAGAATTTTGGAGACATTGCCAAACCCTTAACACGACTACCTGAAGAAACAAGAACCTTTTTCTGCGATAGGGAATACCAAGAAGGCTTCGACTCGTTGAAGAAACAGCTAACGTCAGCTCCGATCCTTGGTTATCCGCTACCAGAAAGAAAACTGATTTTGGACAAAGACGCTTGTAATGTAGGAATTGGAGCCATCCTGTACCAAATGCAAGACAGTAAAGAGAGAGTTCTCAGATACTTCAACAAGACATTGTCGAAAGCAGAAGAGAACTATTGCGTTACCAGGCTTGAACTTCTTGCAGTTATTGAATCCGTAGAGCACTTCTATATGTACCTGTACGGAAGAAGGTTCCTGGTTAGAACCGATCACGCTAGTTCAAAGTGGCTTCTAAACTTCAATAGTCCGGAAGGTCAGGTAGCAAGATGGATAGAGAAACTACAAGAATACGACTTTGAAATCGAGCATAGACCTGCTACAAGACACAGCATTGCTGATGCTCTTTCACGGAGACCATACCAAGTAGATTTCCGCCATTTTAGTCGCCTAGAACAACACGGGGATAATTGCACCGATTAAAGTAACCCCTGACAATTGGAACCAAAAGATTAGAGACCAGCAAGAAAGGTTTCCTATCCTAAAGAAGATCCGCGAATGGAAGCGCCCAACATGGCGCGAAGTGTCTGCGTATGATGGATTCTAGTGACACTGGTCGAAACAAAACGGAAAAAAAGAAACAGCTTCATGATGATATCTCAGGATATCATCTAGGTGTGACAAAGACCTTGCAGCAGGTCAGAGAGAGATTTTATTGGGCGAACCTCAAATAGGACGTCAAAGATTGATGTCGAAGATGTACCGTATGTGCAGCAAGCAATGGGCCTACTAGAAGGCAAAGAGATGAATTGCAGCAATACTTGGTTGGAAGCCCCTTTGAAAGAATTGCTGCGGACGTGTTGGGACCTTTACCTCGAAGTGATGCTGGGAACAAATACATCTTCGTAGTGATGGACTATTTTTCGAAATGGGTTAAAGCCTATGCTGTTCCCAATCAAGAAGCTGTCACCTTAGTCAATGTCCTGGTAAATGAATTTACCAGCCGATTTGGGGTGCCTTTTGAGCTACTTTCGGATCAAGGAGGAAATTTTGAAAGCAGTAGTTCTAAGAGGTCTGTCGAAGGCTGGGTATTAGGAAAACCAGAACCACTACCATGCATCCCCAGTTTGATGGAATAGTGGAACGATTGAACCGCACCATAGCTAACTATCTATCGAAAGTTGTGTCAGAATACCAAAATGATTGGGATTAACACCTACCATTCTTCCTAAATGCCATTCGATCAGCTGTCAATGAATCTTCCGGCCAAACACCGGCAAAGGTCCTGTTTGGTAAGGAAATGAGATTGCCATGCGCCTTGGTGTTAGACTGCAAGCCTGGTGTTAAAATCACATTTTAACATGTGTGACGGCCTCGCCAAAAGTTAAACAAGGTAAAGTATTTTTTTATAAATCTACAAAATAAACTAGTCCCTTTCGTCGTTTCTTTCGTGACTCCGAAATGTACACGAATTAATTAAAAAGGTCGAAAATCGTGGAGAGTGTGTCTGATTTCCGAACGAAGCGCAGGTGTACTCTGTTGTTACAAATTTACTAGTATAAAACCTCGCTATGTGTATTCATTTTTGTTTTGGCTGGTTGCTAGTATCATATTACAATTTATTAGTGAATACTGATTTCGTGGATCCAGGGGGTAAGATTTACTCTTCGAAATAACCAAAATAAGTTTAGAAATAAAAAAAACAGTATCAAGATCGACAAGTTCTATGTTAATTACAAATACATAGTATCACCTCATTATTCCGCGGTGGATTTAACTGAGATTATGATTTAATCACAATGTAACTTTCTTCATGTACTTGGTGTAATGTTATGTGTGTCAAATTACATCGAAATTTGGTTAGCAGCCTTTATTGATATCTAATTGTTTTTGCTATGTTATATACCTTTGTTCTACGAGACAGAAGTTGAGCCGGGTAGCTACTTGAAATTTTTTTTTATTATTAATAAACTGCTCGATTACATAATTAATGTCTAGTATATCAACACGGTGGTCCTTTGAACCTTAAGTTGTTATCCTTATCGATGAGTACTATGAATATTTCAATAAGCAGCAATCATTTTCAGCCACAAAAAATAATCCACTACTGCTTCTGATCTCTTCCCGGTCTATTCACCTGGTGAGGATGAGGTTGTGGAAGAATATGTCGAAAATCTCTGTAGGAAGATGGAGGATATCCACGAAATGGTGCGTACCAAGCTGCAACTAAACAGTGACCGGATGAAGAGGTACCACGACACCCGAGTAGAACAGACCAATTATCAAGAAGGAGACTCGATATGGCTCTATAACCCTCGACGACGACGTGGCCGGTGTCCCAAAGTACAACAGAACTGGGAGGGACCGTATACTATCAAGAAAAAGATGAACGATGTCATATATCGTATTGTTAGAATTCCCAGGGGAAAGCTTATGGTCGTCCATCATGATCGTCTGGCGCCATTCAAGGGAACCAATCCTGAAGAAGAGCCACTTCAATAACTTATATTTTGAAATAGGGTATCCAGTTCAGACCAGAGTCATTCCAGGAGAAATTATTTTAAGCATGGGGCAGTGTAACAAATCCGTTAATGGCAGTGGCATTGTAATGACAGTGTCAGTGTTAAGTTAGTTAGATATTCTTCTTTCCCCTGTTAATTAGTCTTAGGTTAGTTATTCTTCTTTCCCTTTTGAGTTGTCCTATGCCAGTTAGGTTAGGCAATAGAATGCACTGGATTGTTCGATCGATGATTCCGGTGGGTTCGAAATGTCATTCTGGAACATTTTGGAAGATTGAAAATAAATATTTAAGGAGGTGCGACAATTGGGAAGAGGAGTTGACAACTGTGACGGTCGTGAAGTTGCCTGATTTAGAGAGAAATTGTAGACGTTTTTAAAAGGATTGTAAATTGTATTCTTTGTTTCTGAATAAACTATTTCAAGAAAACCACAATCGTGTTAAAATATTCATGGATCCACTCCTGGCTTTTCTCTTTTTGATTTCATTTCTTCGAACTTATCACAGTTACGGATAATAAGTAAATAAAACTGCTTCGACAACCCTTCACAAACATGGATCGAATACAAAACATAAAATAGTCGCGATCAAAAAGTTTTAGGAGACGTAAATGATGAGAAAGTTATATTGTTCGTGATTCTGAGAAAAAATTACACATAAAAATTAATATGTAAAAATTAATTACTTGCCTAATTGCCTTGTAGATTTAAAAACAAGCTAAAATACAATTTTAATACAAAAATCAGACAGTTGGTATAATTATTTCAACGTTACTCTAAAATTCATAATTATGTTATAGCCGATAAATATTTATAATTTATAAAACATTTGATAAACGAGAAATATCAAGTAGAAAACAATAGACCTTTCATTATATACGTCATCCTTGTAAATCACAATCTTTATTTGTTTGCAACGTCGAGAGGCATTTAAATAGATTCTTTATCCCTACATTATTCAACTGCGACCTTTCCTACGCTACTGAACAATTGTGAATATAGTTTTTTTCGAGCTCTGTCTTTATTTACAGAACCACGACAACATAAACTAATGCGTATATTTAGATCAAGTTTGTAAACACCCCATTTGTTTATTTGATCCATCCTGCATAAAATAACACATTATACGTTGGAAACAGCGAATGGCCCGAGTGTGAAAAGCTCAAAATTATTATTCAACACTTCAATACGCTTGTATAACCTTGTTCTACCACGCTCTATAGATTTTTTCCGATTTACGAGTGCACCAAAGAGAATGAAAAGAGTATAAAATTTATTGATTGTTTATATCCAGCAAATTGAAGGAAGCGGAAGTTCAAATTACACTTTAGATTTCTGATATTTAATGTGAATCTTGATTTGAATTTGAACAATTGATAAGATGGTGAGGTTAGGTGATGCTGTGCTGCATATTTTTAAGGAGTAGCTCATGTGGATATAATATGAATGCTACCACCTCCACCCTCTTCGCCTACCATATCGTCGCCTCAGAGCAACAGTAGGATATAAAAAAAATTATTATTCTGGTAATAACATCATATAGTGGAACACTAGGATAGACTTCATAACCCCATTTTATATTTTTAAATAGCATAATATTCTGTTACAGAAAGGCCGAAAGCCTCATTAATCATCTGCAGCACTAGGATAAGGCAGATATCTCACTGTTTCACTAAAGTTTTTATATAAAAGTATCGGATAGCTTAGTTCTCTTCTTTCGATTTGACATTTTATTTTTTGTTACTATTTGTCGGCACGTTTTATTGTGTAGGGGACGGTTACTTACTTAATACACATTCTTTCAAAGTGTTCTTGTTTGTTTAATTATGAGTGGAATAAATTCGCAGACCAAAGATCTAATTTCGCCAGCTAGTTGATTTGGCGATGAGAACTTTGAAAACTGAAGCAGAACATGAAGGTAAGTCGATAAAAACGTCTATTAATTTAGTGTTTTTAAATGAAACTCAAGGTCTCTAGTTAATTCCACAATATAATACAAGTTATTGAAAATTCTAAAAAATTGACAATTGTTTCGATAAATCAATATCATCGTCAGAATGACAGAAGTAACATTTCATTTTATGCCTACCTGATGTTTAGTAGTTATTTTTGGCTAGACCAAGAAGTAACCTAACTTGTGATTGGCTCAATATATGTTTATAAATAGCCGTTTGCAGATTTCGTTAACTGATGAACAACATTTGGGTTAATTTCTGAGAAAACAGTTATTTAATTTAGACAATCTTTGCCGTAGAAATCAAAACTTAAGTGCAAACCGCCATAATCATTTTTCTAGATGCTGGAGAATCAGTAATAGATGCAGTAAATTCAGGCAATCTCAGAAATGTTTCTGAATGGCTTGAAAGCCAAAGCTTCGAGACGGAAATCGTGGCTGACCCTTAGTTATTGTTTCTCTACTGCTGAAAAAGTAAATATTATATTTAATCAAAATTATTCCATATTGGTGAATGATAATAATTATAGTCAGTTGGCCACATTGGAATTTATGACATTTTTCATCTAATGAACACAGTGTGGGTGATTTTTCTCATGATGATAGCGTAAATGATCCAGATTCTCTCCCCAGTAGCGATGAGAAAATAAAGGCTTTGGAAGATTTTATGCATCTAAAGGACAAACCATCAGAACAGATGATACCAACCCAGAAGTAGGAAACAAAAAAGAAACGAAGACACATGGAAAGGAAAGATAAAAAAGGTTAAATCAAGTCCGAACAAGAATACATGTCCGTATTACCTTGTTGTGGAAATAAATGTATGTTTAAATGTTTCAGTAAACGATATGGATAGATCAGAACTTTTTGAAAAATATTATGGACTATGCGACAAAGAACTCCAGAGCCAGTTTTTAGCACAGAATATTGAAAGAATTATAAACAAAACTGATAAGCACTATAAGAAAAAAACATTTACGTGTGTATAATTTTTTCACGTAATGTAGAGATAAGAGTTTATGAACTATTTTTTAAAGTAACTTCAAAGATTTCCAACTGTGATACAGATACAGTATTGAAAAAGAGAAATGAGTTTGGTTTCTTATATCCAGAAAACAGAGGAAGACATCTGAGTAAGGCTACCAAAATCAGTGATGTTTTGGTTCAAGAAGTAATTAATGCATAAATATGTTCCCAAGGACGAAATCAAACTACTGATGGTCTACCATGAAAAAGGAATATTTAGGAGCACTTAATGTGAGCCTTATGTTTAGATTGTATAGAGAAAAATGTTCCCTTGTGAAGCAACATTCTCATTAAGTGTTTTGGCATATTTATAACTTTAGTACATAGTATCATTTGATTTGATTAGAAATAAAGATGATTTGCCCGCTTATAATGAGCTTGTGAAATTTTGATAAAAGTGATAGAGTCCGGAATTTGTTTCGCCAAAACCTACGAAACCATTTCATTTGCGGGAACCCAATAATAATTATTCCTCCCGCAATTGATTAAAGATTGTAGATATTTCTTAGGACTTCTGTTTGAATTTAAATTAATAGAAGATGAAACTTTATGTTTAAATTGCTTTTCTTCAAAACATCGTGTATCGAATTGTTCATCAAAATTCTCTTGTAACAAATGTAAAGCTCGCCATCATTCCCTATTACATAAACCAACTCCTGATCCATACATTGATAATGTCCCCTCCAGTAGCCCAGGCTCTTCCTCTGGTTAGTCAGAAGGCCCATCGAATTGTTCAACATTTGGAAAATGTTTCAAATTAATCGTCCGGTACGTCCGGTTAGTCTTTTTGGAATCGTAATCGTTAAAATGGTTGATAAATGGGGTAAAGAGCAAAAAATTCGATTTTTGTTAGATAGTAGGTTCTCTGCCAATTTGATTATAATTAACTGTGCCCGAAAGTTAGGTTTAAACTACTCAAAATTAAACTTAAAAGTCTCCGGTATAGGAGGTGCTGAAGCGCCAATAGTAGAAAAAACAAATATTGTTATATTTTTCCATTTTGCTCCAAAAATACAAAACCCTATAGAAGTTATGCCAATAGATAAAACCACCAATGATTTGCCAGATCAATTGATTGATATAAATTTTATTCCCATAATAGATGCACTAATTTTAGTTGATCCCTATTTTTATTTACCTGGGAAAATAGATGGTATTTTGGGGGTATCCATGTTTTCCAACATCATTCATGGAAATAAAATAGTTATTGAAACCGTTTTAGAATATGTTGTTATGAGCTCCGCTCAACCTAATTTTGGAAATGTTCACACATATCTTTCATTTTTTTGTAACCTTGTTGAATCTAGATTCCCATGTCGAAAGAATGTGTGAGTCAGAAGATTTGTCACCTATTCCTAGTTCATCAGAAGATGAAATTTGTGAAAATTTGTTTGTTAAAAATGTTTCTAGAGATCCAGATGATAGATACACAGTATCCTTGCCTTTCCAAGATGATCCTAAATTGCTAGGTGATTCATTTGTACTTGCCAAAAATAGATTGTTGTACCTAGAAAATCGCCTCGCTAAATATCCAGAACTTTAGTTCCTATTGAAAATATTGATTCGTTGTCGTATTGTATCGCTCACCATTGTGTTTATAAACCAGATAGCACATGCACCACTGGTAGAATTGTGTTTGATGCCTCGATGAAAACGAATGGAGGTCCCTCACTAAATGATATATGTCACAAAGGTCCAAAATTATAAAATAATCCTGCTACCATTTTGTTGAACTTTCGTCCTTTTCCAATAGCAAATGTTGCGGACTTAAAACAAATGTATAGGCAGATTAGAATCGTTGAACCTCATTGTTTTGTGGAGATTCGACAAAAATGATCCCAATTTGATATTTCAGTTGAATACTTTAACTTTTAGAGTAAAGTCCTCGCCATATTTAAGTCTTAGAGTAGTAAGATAATTATGTAAGGACGAATCTCAAAATTTTCCTGACGTCATTTTACCCATATCCCGTGATATGTACATGGACGATTTTATTAGTAGTTTTTGAAGTATTCCCGAAGCTATAGTTGCAGACACTCAGTTGGTAGATTTATTTCAAAATGGAGTTTTTAAATTAGTCAAGTGGATATCCAACTATGACGAACTTTTGTCGACAATACCCGAACCCATTCACTTCATTAAAGCCAAACAATTTGGTAAGTCAGCTTCTAAGGTGTTAGGACTACAGTGGTAAGAAAAACATGATAATTTTAGTTTTGGGGTAGAAATGTATTCGATGTACCCTTGTACGAATAGAAACATTCTCTCACTTGTTGCTCGCATGTTTGGTCCATTGGGATTCTTGTCTCCTATAACCCTGTTTCGGAAAATTTGGATAAAAAGACTTTGAATTTTGAAAATTGATTGGAGTATTATTGCACCCATTTCGTCGTCATTATCGTTTGTAGGATTTTCAGATGCGAGTACTGCTGGCTATGCAGCCATTGTTTATATCTGGGTTGTTGATGGTCAAGTTAAAGTCACTTTTCTGTACTCTCAATCTAAAGTTTCGTCCATGTCTACAGTTACTCTCCCTCGGTTAGAGCTCTGTGGAGCTCTCCTCTCAAAACTTCATTCTCATGCCATTGAAACTTACGCCCCTAGACATAATATTGATCAGATTTTTGCTTTAAGTGATTCCATGATTACCTTAAGTTGGTCAAAATCGCGTTTGGAAAATTCAAAAGATTATTCCTCCACCCTATTGGTTTTTTATTCCTGGAAAGGAAAATGTCGTTGATTGCGCTTCTCGAAGTTTGTGTCCTTCTTCGTTAGTAAACCATCCCACGTGGTTTACTGGGCCCAAATGGTTATTGTTAGAATCAAAGTACTGGCCTATTCGGTCGCCAATTTTTTAAATGTCTTCATGCATATTCCCTTGCTGCAATCGAAGCATTCTCAAAACATTCAAAATACACATTTAACATAGATATTTATTTAAAGCATTACGTATTTTTAAATTACTAACCGTTACATGTTCATAAATTCATTCAAAATTAATTGTATATTTAAGTTGTCTACAATTTATGATATCTGGACGCCTACTTTAGTATAAAATTCGATCTCCTAGTTTAATATATTTTAGAATCATAATGTCAAAGAATCTGTAAGTTTAACAAGTGATATTCATAAACCAGGACAATAGCTTCAAGACGCCCACGGATGCCGATTCGAATTATCTGGAATCATACGTATGAAGAGCTTCTATCTAAATGTATGTAGAATTGCACAGAGCCCTCAATCCCTCAACCAGTATCACAGCATGGTACCGTTTATTTATTAGCCAATTTTTGAAGCAAAATATTACGTTGCTGATTGTGTCTAGTGTGCAGTGGATAGTGGATTTTTGCTGGCAATTTCTGCAATATCCGGTTCAATTTCTAAGTCTTCAATTACAGATTTCTATTAGTTACCGATGTTAATCGCTTGATCCTGAATTGATATTATAAATATCTCCTACTGGAAACAATGTCTTGTCAGAGAGACATCTATATAACGCTTCTGATTGACATATTCCATGTAGTGCTCTCACTCTACTTGCTTATCATCATCTGTCCGGATTTTCAGGTCTATGTCATGTCTTGCGAGATGGAGGTGAAGAAGATCTAATTTCTTTTTGAGACGAACTTGTTGAAGAAAAAAATCTCTTAGAGTAGAGCTCTTTCTCCATTTATTGGTGAGGTAGTCCCAAGAATGTATACGGATTATCTTTAGAATACCTACCACTGTTTTCCGGAGGAGTATGCCAGAGGATAGATAGCAGATTCCTTGCAACCTGTTGATATTATAGTAAAAATATTTCCTTCTATGTAGATAGTTCTTTGATTCTGATTTTCACCTGCTGCTGGTCCAATAAAACGGCAGATTGGTCTATTTTGCATTGCGTTTATGATACCTTCAAAAAGCAGCATCACATCCCCGATGACAACTTGTCTTCTTAACGCCTTCCAAGTATCCAGCTCAAATTCTACTTACATAAAACTGACGAACTTTTTGGTTATATCAACTAGAAATAGAGTATTGCCAATGTGAAGCTTATATTTATATATCATCCATATATAAATGACACAAAATATATTCTACAGAATTTCAAAATTAAACTCAAATCACTCCGCCAATATCCTAACACCTACCAGTTGAGGGTGACTAATCTATCACGTGGAAAAACTTCAATTATTATCAATTATAGCTTTGGAAGTATACCTCGGTATGGAAGCGAACTCTTCTACATTATAGGGAATGAGTCACCCTCATTTTAAACTTGTTAAAGTATTGGAAAATAGTCACAAATTTGAAAAGTATTTTCATAATATGGTAAAAGCATTTGGACCTCTTTATACCAGACACATAAAAAGGTTAGTTCGAACAATAATGCTATTATTTCTTATAGACACAACAAAATTTAGAGAAGAATAATAATATACTATTTATAAAACGATATAACTAGTGGAGAGAACGTAACATAATGAAATGGACCAGCCTACCCGCTTAGCAACCCTCCGCACGCGCCAAAATTCTCTCCTCACGTTCGAGCAGATTATCGTTGCTGATACTAACAATATAATATATAATAATCGTTTGCCTTTAAATTCTCATTCAGACAGTGCCATTTTAGCGACAACGGAGAACGAACTGCTCGAGGGAGAAGAGAAAGGTTACAAAGAGACAGGAAAGACAGAATCGGCATCATGTATCTTGTTTAACAAAGAAAAATTAACAAGAATAATCATTAAAAATTACTCAAAGTGTCCAATGAAATTCAATTATTATATTTATTATAATAAAATGAGTAAATATATATTCAGTAATATTTGCACCATCCAACGATCCTATCTCCTAGGTATTTCATTTTCACTGCTTTTCTGCGTTTGATTCGAGGCTCTTGTTCGAAAATCGTAACTTAATATTGGCCTATAAATCAATTTCAAAGTCTCGATCTTAATTCCTGCTTCATCATCAATTTTCAAATTTTGAATATTGGTTTTTGATAACTTGTTCTATTCCAGATACTCATACTATTCCAGATAATCCTATTCATATTTTCATTTTTTCAACTCCAATCATTGTTATTTGATTTTGTATAGTCATTCACATACGATTGTGTCTGAGATCTTCTGAATTATCCCTGACAAACAGGCTTTCTATTGAGATCCAGTAATTGGATTTATTCAATTAGTTCACATCAAAATGAGTTTTAGCTCACTGGTTAATTCTCAAAACATAATACTCAGCAGATATATTCACAATGGTAGGCACTTAGATTTTAGGATGAGCTGAATCTGTCGCATTCTGCTCCATGATTATCCAATAGCTGTGAGCACAGTGTCAAAAGATTGAACTCTTCTGGGTGTTTTGCTGCTGTTGTCCAAGATCAGCAATGATTTTTGTTGCTTACATGGTTACGGACTCCTTCTTGTTGCCAACTTCACAATCTCTTTTATGACTGTCACTATTTTAAAATGTCGGTAAAACCAAGATGCACTGATAAAACCTTGTTGTAATTTGTTATGAAAAACCTGGATGATATCTATGTTACTGTTCGCTGGCGTTTCCAGAGCTAGATATCAGAGCTTGACGGGTTTCAGGATAAGTTTTTATTATATTTACTTGTCATTCTACAAGAGTCATGATAGGAAATGTTATTATTTATTGAAATTTCAATTTGCTCTCGTTCCTTGCAGGTGAAAACAATGAGCGATTATTTATTCTAGTTCTCAATCTCCCAATATTTTTTCGTCGTTCAATAATGCATTTCAATAAATATTTACAAGTACATCAAATTTTGGTCATTTGCCAAGGTAAAGTACAAATTCGTACCCGTATGTCGTTTGCCTGTCTTCCACCTATTACTTTGTCTCTTGTACATTTTGCAAATCATCTGTACTTGTAGAAACATAGAAGTCAGTTAAACGAAACCCATCTTTTTGACGAACTATATTATATAAGAATACTGCGGCTTTTGCAATATCCTGTGCAAATGTTTCAGAAACATTTAGTGGTCTATGAAAAATTCGACATTTGTTGTTCACTACACCAAATGTACATTCTACAATTCTTGGTGCTCGTGTTGAACGATAATTAAAAATCCTTTTAATCACAGTCAGATTATGACCTCCAAATGGTCTTAACAAATTTTCATTTAACGGAAATGTTTCATCTCCGACTAAAACCAATGACAAACTAATATTTGTCTCTGCCAAAAGAGTTTCATTAGGAATATTCAAAGAGTTATTTTCAAACATTATTATTATTTGCATTGCACTGTTATACATGCCAAAACTTTCTAAAATTTGTTCATAATCTTCGTTTTGAATTTGACAAGGAAATGAAAAATCATTTGTATTCAACAGAGAAAAAACCTCACTAGGTAAGGCTGATGGTACCTTAAGGAATTTTAAATTGTCAGCAATTTAAATTTTATTTAATGATGTTTTTTAGAGTGATGTTTTCAGATCTTTTGAAATTTTTGAATTTTAAATTTTTACATGAGTAGGAGTTTTTAAGGTTTTTGAGATTTCCATGTTTTAAAGTATTTGAAGTTTTAAATTTTTTTATTGATTTTATTTAATATTCATAATCACCAGATGCATGTATATCTTTGTAGCATTGATAAAATATTCTAATAAATCCGAAACGTCGGCATAGTGGAAAATCTGTTTTGTCATTATCCTACAGAACCGATAAATAGTCATAAAATAAATAATACATAAGGATACGATCACAGAAGTATCAAATTATTGTTATGTATGAAAGTGACCATTTTGCGACCATTTATCGCCCACTGAAAATGGTATGGTTGTTCTGATAATCAGAACAATGTGTGAACGCACTCTTGTGTGTCACAATATCAGAACGTGCCCTTATGTTTGACAGAACAAAGATAGTGTGGGTAGAGCGAGGAAGTATCCTAGCAACGGAAAAGAATGACAATACGGAGTTTGACAATATAATTAGAATAAGTTTTTTCCGCAGTTTTTTGCGAGTTCGTAAATTAAAATTTAACTACGGTATTTCTACGTTTTATGCCTTTAAAGGCTTACTATAAATAAAGTATCATACAATCCAGTCCACGTTGATTTTCATACCCTTCGTGTCCAAACAATGGTAATGGTATCGTCTGGAAATTCTCTTACACTAAAGCTCATCTGCAGCTTCTTTACTATTGTTCTCTACTGCTCTGGCATAAGCATGAGTTTACCTCTACCATTTTCCATATATCCGGTACATGTGGTAGTCCTAATTCTGTATTGATTGAATGAGTCTACTTGACAAGGGCATACAAGGAATTTTAAAAGGAATTTAGATACATTTTGTATGACATATTCTTGAAAAATAGCTGTATCTGTGCATCTCTCCGTATATACTATGTTTATCAGTTTTCTTGGCATCATGCTTTTTAATAGCTTCCAGTTCTGGGTTCCTCTTTGAAGAGATTGATACCATTTCATAATGTATTGGAGATCAATTTAGTGAGGTATGAGTAAATAGATCTATTACTTGATATATAATATATTATTCTAGAGCCGTATTTGATCGTGATTGGAACAGTAATTAATTTTTTTATCGCAACTGTCTTGGAAATGAGATCAGATACGTTGATTCATTGACGGTGATAGCAAAAGTCAGTATTGATTATTTATTTCTGTTTCCAAGATTTTTACTTTTCCGTCCAACCTTTCTATATGCGAGAAAAGTATTGGTTTACCCCAAAAAAAGTTGGAATTTTGAAATTTTTTTTTGAGTTATTTTCACGTTTTCCATCAACAACAACACGAAAAAACGGTTTATAGAAAAAAAATCCTGTGTGTATGTCGTCGTCGTTGTCGTTGTCGTCGGCCACTTTTCCTTACATGTCTTGTTAGCACGATACATTCTCCGGAGTGCAATAAGTCAGCAATTTTATGATTGAATATTGTTAAGGACATGTCACAGATGACCCCTATTGATTTTCAGTTCACCAGAGCCAGTACAACAGGTGCTATGGTACTTGAAGTACGACATTTTGTCGTTTTTCGAGAAATTTCAGTTTGTTAGCACGGTACAGCCTCCGGAGTTCAACAATACACCAATTTTATGATTGAATATTATTCAGAGCATCTCACTGATGAACTCTATTGATTTTCAGCTCACCAGAGCCAATACAACAGGTGTTACAGTACTTACGATATTTTTGTCTTTTTTGGAGAAATTTCAGTTTGTTAGCACGATATAGCCTCCGGAGTATATACAAGTGACCAATTTTATGATTGGATATTATTAAGGGGTAAACTCTATTGATATTCAGCTCACTAAAGCCAGTACAACTGGTACTCTATGGTACTTGAAGTACCAAATTTTTGTCATTTTTGGAGAATTTTCAGTTTGTTAGCACGATACAGCCTCCAGAGAGTATACGATTGATCAATTTTATGATTGAATATTGTTCGAGGTGTGTCACAGATGTACCCTATTCATTTTCAGTTGACTGAAGCGAGTACAGCGGGTCCTATAAATCCAGATATACTAAATTTTTGTTTATTTTTGGAGAAATTTCGGTTTGTTAGCACGATACATCCCCCGAAGTGTATACAAGTAACAATTTTATGATAGAATATTGTTCAGGGCCACAGATGCGGAAAAGTTAGTTTTAATCCTTAAAACCGTTTATTTTAATATATAATTAGCCGTATAATACAATGATATTCAGTTTCCAAACTTTTTCCTTTGTATTAATAGAAGCTCAACCAACATTTTATATTATTGTTACGAAACGCAATCATAATATCTTAAGTCCAGCTCTGAAAAAAGAAAATGAAGTTTATGTTTCTGCATCGAAATAAAGCGCCGCGTTTATTATCCAGAACAATTATAGTTACCTACAATTAGAGGCGAATTACCAGTTAGTATAAAGATTCGACAAGGCAGGAATAGCTACCAGCGTGCAGAAGTTCCTAACTAAGATATTGCTACACTGCAAAATAAGATATATACTTATTGTGTTTGATTCAGAATAAGTTATACTTCTGTTTATTTCTTATGAACATATCAGAGAAAGTAATGGTGAACATGTTTAATTAAATTAAAATTTGTTAAGTAAGATAATTATTTCATTAGGTTCTCCAGAAATTATATGGATTATCTGAAGTGCCTCCGTACTCCGCAATTCCACGAAACTCTGAAATTATAAACTTATATTCTAAGGCAGTGGTCGCCAACCTGTCGATCGCGAGCTAACGGTAGCTCGCGGAGGCAATTCTGGTAGCTCTCACAACGATTTTAATTTAAAAAATACAAACTGCAAAAATCAGAGAAGCTAAAAAAAAGGAAAAGTTCGTAACCACAGGAGGAGATAATTATTTATTTGAAAAACATTTAGTTAGTTCAATTTGATACCTTGAAAGGACAGCATCGTACTTTAGATTTGTTCAAACATTTTGTAGAAAAGAAATAGAATAACAAATTTAGTAATATAATCAATAATTGTAACGCTTCATTCGATACTTTTTTTTGTAAAATTTCTAAATCATATTAGAGAGAAAGTGAAAGTTCCAGAATTCTAAATTACATTTAGAATTGTACGAGTTGTTCCTGTTTCTAGTTGGTAAGTCTATTCCACAAAAAAATCTAATTGTCATAATATTAAACATAAACAGCAGCACCGTTGCGGTGAGCGATCTGCCGCTGACGCAATCAAGCTAGAATCGGCTAGAACCGACCAGCAGGACCAGCGCGTTAGTGTTCGAGAACGATCAGGATTGCTTTGAACGGGATAAATACGCATGGCGCGGCGACATTGCGCTGTCCTAGGTAAAGTCCTTGAACGATTTTTGAAGGAAAGAATCTGGGACTTCTGTACCGAAAACAATATAATTTCGGCATTTCAATGCGGATTCAGGCCGGTCCACTTTTGTCAGAACACCACCACCAACCTTCAAACAATCGTCACCCGAGCTTTAAATGAACGACGCTGTTCTGCCGCCATCCTCATGAACGTTCAGAAGGCTTTCGATTAAGTCTGGCATGCCGGACTAGTGAGAAAGCTACTGAGCGTCCGACTGCCAAACCAAATCGTCAAATTAATATATTCCTATCTCACCGACCGATCGATCAGCGTCAAAGTTGGTTATAGCATATCCGATTCTTTTACACTACTAACCGGCGTTCGGCAGGGCTCGATACTCGCTCCCCTACTATATATAATTTATACGTATGACACACCAATTCCACGACATCCCCGTGACAACATTCAACTATATGCGACCGATACCGCACTAATCATTTCTGCCACAGATATTCGCTCTCTCAACATTCGATCCCAAAATCTACTGACCCAATTTTCTAATTGGTGCAGGAAATGGCGGGTGACTCTCAACCCTCAAAAAACCCAAGCCATCCTTTTCCAACACCCTGATACCAGGAGCGAAAGACTTCTACTTACAAACTTCCGCCTCGTGCTCTGGGGTGATCAACTCGAAATCCGCAAGGAAGTCGTCTATTTGGGAGTGAAATTCACTTACACTCTCAACTGGACGCCCGACCTAATGGACACTCTAAACAAAGTCCGACGGAGAGTTAATTTTCTCAAGGCGCTTGTTGGCAGCTTCGGACGTACTCACCCTACCACCCTACTTCATACGTATAAAACATACATCCGTCCAATAATCGACTATAGAGCTAACGTCTATTGCACCCTCCCCAACCATCTTGCCAAAAGACTCCGAACATGTGAGCAGTCAATCCTAAGATACTGCCAATACAAGGCTCCATACTCTCTCACTAACACAGTATATGTCAATATCGACATCGAGCCCCTTCTACCACGCCTAAATAATTTACAAGCCCGATACGTTAGTCGTACTATCGAATCGGGCAGTGAAATCGCCAAAAACACCCTTCTCACACCGTGGGTCGCCAACAGACGACCCCTAGGTAGGTATCCCCAGAGGAAGCTCCCATTTCCTCCGTTACGCCTGCTAGCCACGGCATACGACCACCTCCCCGACGAATACATCGACTACCTCGACAGCTCCCCAATCTCCATACGATAATCGTTAAAAAATTCACTATTTCTTACACCATTCTAGGTCAATAATTCTCTACTCAACAACCTCCGCAACAAGTCCAAAACCATTATAATAAAAATCTCTAACAAATTCCAAAATCTCTCATTCCCAGCTATTATTTGTTCAACACTTTGGACTAACCCTATACTTTATTGCCGCCCCCATACCACCCACGTCGGTGTTGCAGGTTTTTGCGGTTTTTAGATTTATTATTATTATTATACCACCGACCACCGTAATAGTCCCGAACCACCGAAGGCACGTCACCGCAACTTCTCATCAATCTCAACAATTCATTATATTCCATACACTTTTGAAAAAATGTCTCCTATACACTTTTCTCTCATAAAATCCCAAAATCAATAAAAATCTTAAATCCCTAATATTCCATTATATTTCTTCTTAATACCGGAGACATTTCAAGTTCCTTAAATCCAGTTAACAACACCCTTTTACATTAAATACTCAATAACTCCTGACACCTAGCCAGCTCAACTCATATATCTATGTATCGGCAACGATACATGGTTCGTCTTCAACATTTAAACTCCCATCCTAGACACTTTTTGTCATACCATCTTCACACACTTTTGAGCTTCGCTGCTTACAGACATCAACCCCCGCTACGCCCCAATACAACACAACCCTCCAATTACTTTCTAGGAAAAAGCCCATCTAATCACTCTCAATACTATGCACTTTTAAGCAAAATTTTCCTAGTCACCTTCAAAATTTTCTTACTAGACACTTTTAAACCCCAACTTAATTTCTCGGTGAAGCGCACACCAAACCACCCAACACACCCCCAACACAGCCCTGAAGAGGAAACCTATCCTATACCAGGGCATCAACAAGAAAAGAACATTATCAACCAAGAAAATTCCAATCCACCTCAAACTCATTTACGAATCTCTCTCTCGACATTGCGCTTAGTTTAAAACTGAACGCGTAACCAACGTCTAGCGGTCGGGTTAGTAGAGAACAACAAAAAATAATAATATGGCAAGCAGTTTTAAGAAGGTATAGATATACTACTTCCATTCGGAATGGGAAGAACAATACTTTTTTACAGAAGTTAAAGATAAAAATGTGTGTTTGTTATGTAATACTTCGGTCTCCTTTGCTAAAAAAGGAAATATTGATAGACATCATAAAACTGTACATTCCAATTTTGAAAAATCATTCCCACTACATTCTGCCGCCAGAAAGGAGAAACTGAAACAGTTAAGAAAGCAGTTAATTGGACAACAATCAATTTTTTTGAAGAACAGTCGACGAAAATAAGGCTGCAACTGAAGCATCGTACCATGTGTTTTGGGAACAAAACCTAATTAACAGCGACGCCAAGCATTTTCCTATACTTTCAGAAAAAATATCTCAAAATCCATTAGAAACCTATGACAGCAAATATCATGTAGAAATAATTTCTACCCTGAAGAATAACTTCAAAAATCGTTTTAAGGATTTCAACGAAATGGCTTTAGTAGCGCAGTTTGTTGTTTCACCCTTTATGGAAATGAATATCCAACAGTTTGCAACTTGTGTTATGCACAACTTTGGCGAAGACATGGCTGCAACAGAAATAGAAATAATTGAGTTTCAAAATGATTTAGCCTTAAAATCGTTAGTCTCAAGTACCAAATGTATCTGGCCTATTGTAAGTAAAGACAAATATTCAGTTCTATACCGTGTTGCCTTGAAAGTGAAAGCATTATTCAGTTCAACCTATTTGTGTGAATCTTCTTTTTCCAATATGAAGTTTATTAAGAACAAATATCGCAATCGACTTACAGATGAACATTTGGATAATTGCATTCGAATGGCTGTATCAAACTATACTTCAAACATTAAAAAAATTATCGATGTGTCTGAGTGTCAGCCTTCTCATTGAACGTGCTTTTTTATTTTTCAATGTTTATGTTCATGATAGTGCGTTACTTTTTTGTTGTTATTATTAACTATTTTCAAATCTTACGTGACATGCCGTTGTGGCTGGATAAAAGTTTGTGTTTATCTTTCAAACACCTTCGTTTGATAGGTAGGAATGTAGCTATGAACAAGTACGTACTAGTAATATTAGTTATTTTATTATTAGTACCTATGTATTATGTATTACCAGTTAAATAATAAAATAAATACATATAATGATAAATTAACTGTGGATTATTTCATTTACGTTGCGTTACGTGGCTTCCTTGTGGGTAGCTCGCTGTTTATTCCAAAATTAACAAAGTAGCTCAACGCATTGAAAGGTTGGCGACCACTGTTCTAAGGAGTCACCTCATGTGTACTATTCCATGTAAAAAGTATATTTTCAGTTCAATAATGGAAGCCATGCGTCTCTATTAGTATGTCAATGGTGGACTGTAACCAGTTGGCAGAATTAGCCTTCATCTTATCAAGAACCACCGTAATGGATAAATGCTATAAGCCAATCCCAGGAGGCTAGCACAGAGATGAAAATTTGATATTATTTGCTGCAAAAAGTATATTTCTGATGCTTTAATTGAATCCATTTATCTCTATTAGGAAGTTAAACAGTGCCTATGAATATTTGCTAAAATTCAGGATCTTGGATGTAGTGAATTTTCATTATACATTTGTGGGAGGATAACTGAATGTAAAACTGAAGTTATTGATTGTGCTGAGAAAAAACATACCGAATCTCTAGCATAGTTCACATTTTTAACCATGTTACTGAAACGTTCACAGCAGAAAAAAAATGTTCTTGTTTCCCTCGCCATGGTTCATAATCAGTTCAGTATAATTTGAGTTTGAGAATATATAGCACTGATCATTGTATCAAATATTGCTCTTTTTGTCTGAATTCGATAATTTTGAGACGTTATCTAATTACATGAGGGCAATGGCTAATGAGCCAAAAACAGCAGATCTTTTAAAAGACACAACTACAAATCAATAGCCTATATATAATTCATTTAACGAATAAATGTAGTCAAGGAACCACTGGAAATTGATGATTTAAAAACCCCGCTTAAAGTGATTGCAAAAATTCTTATTTGCAGTTAGTCTCACGTGTATTAAGAGATTATTACAATTAAGGAAAATAAAAAATTATATATATATATATATATATTAAAATTTCGTATGCGAAAATTCTGAAAATATTACATAAGTGTTACAATGAATCGACTGTACCAAATTGGAGTATTACAGTTCATTCCAAACCAGTCGAGATATGTTGAAATATTCACCTGGCAATGTCGGGCCATTATCGTCTTCAACTTTCAACTTACAGGTACCCGTTTCCAATAGGTTTTTGGAAGATAATACAGAAGAGAACTGACGGTGGTACTAGACTCGATTTCTGAATATACATCTCAAAAATGTTTTTATGAATGCATTATTCATCTATTACTTCGGCAGGAGCTTAGTCTGTAGACGATGTAATAAATTTGCATAGTACATATTTTTTATTTAATTCACTGGTTTCCGCTATTCTTTTGACGCTATAGTATTTTTATTTGTTTCAAAACAATAAAATATATGAAATTTTAGAATAATATTTTTTATTGAGCTTGTAGAAGAAGATACAGTTTTCATAATTACAAATATTTTGCAGTGTAACTAGGATTTCCCTATTATTACACACCAACAGAATGTAATCCCCGATACAATACCTTATGTTACCCAAACTACCCCTCTTTATATGGTTCGTGGCTTCTATTCTAAAGTGCTTTCACATATTGCTTCGAGGAATTTAACCAGAAAATGTTCAAGATTGAATTTTAAATTGTCTCTGTTGGTTCGTGGCGCGAGGTAATTCCTGCCTCACAGCACTTGGTATTTGTTTTGTTGATTTTTATATTTCCGGTAATATATTTGAGAAATTATCGACGAGCAATAATATTATTAGTAATTCGGACAGAAGAATATGTGTATTCGATTTAATTAAGACCAAGTTTGAAAGCTGGCTTATGCATTTGGTCAATCATTAACAATATTATTAAAAATGCAATCTAATTGAAAATAATATGTTTTACATTACATCAAACAACATCCAACAGGAAAATGTCTCGGAACTCAAATCAGCTCAAACCGTAATTTAGTTAATTTTTTCCATCGTATTTTATTGAGTACATTTTGGGCAGAGGTGGCTCCAGGATTTTTTTTGGGTCGGACCAAGTTTGTTATAAGGTACATTATATATATATATATATATATATATATATATATATATATATATATTATAATTATTCTATAGATTGAATATTTAATTGCCAAATTTTATATATTATTAGTTGTTTTATTTATTTATCAAAGTTATAAAAGTCGTACAAGTCGTGTTCAAAATATAGACTTGACTTACCTTCGGCTAGCTCCTAATAAATATAAGTTAATGTTAATTTAACATTTTTAATAGAGTCGGGAGCATGAAGACTCCTCCCTTTGACTTCCGGACGCGCATATAAGTATAATTTAATTTTGAATATCTACTTCTTAGATTGACATATTTTACTTAATTCAGAAACGAAGTCTTTCCTGAATACATACCTTTGATTTTAATGATTTCAAAAATTCTTACCTAGATTGATTGAAGTAAGCAAAAATTTTTTATTAATTTATTATGGACATGAATAAAAATAAAATACCAACACTTTCTATAAAATGATTTAATAAATTGTTACTATCAAAATTTGCATTATTTTTAACATCAAAACTTCCTCATACCACTCCTGCATTCCATCCATTCATGCGCACTGAAGACCTTGGAAGATTGCGTCGGTGCATAAGAGAAATGTATGCTCTTATAGAGATACACGCTACACTAAACGTGGATTTACAGTCAACGTTATATGTATGAACTGTTTATACACTTCTAACATTCATAAGTTTGGTGAAATTATTAATATGTTATTTAAATTTGAACTATACAATTACACACACACATATATATATATATATATATATATATATATATATATAAAAGCAATACGAATGAATTGATATGAGGATAGTAATGGATAGAAAAAGTAAAACATGCATCAGAAGGAAAGAAGACATGGAAGTTTTTGAAAATTTATGTACAACGTGAACAATTGATGAAATGATTTAATTTAACAAGTAAGTACTATACTATCTATTATTAAAATTGTATGGATATCCATAGATATCATATGATATTCATCATATTATAAAGTTTTTGTTGGCCTTTTTTTGTGATATTATTTAAACGTTCAAAATATATATTTTATTGTTCACTATATGTTTTTGGAATTCCAAAATTAATACTCAAAAACACAGACCTTTTTTCTCGAAGCTTCGGTACCTGAACTGCAGCTAGCGTCTCCCAAATTCTTGACGATTTTTCAGCGGAGAAATGCACCTTTCTGTTCACTTCCGTTTATACACAGAGTTTAATCAACATTAATACCACTTTCAATACCTTTTTTGGAATGAAACTTTAAATTTTTTATATTATTTTATAAAATTTTGTAGAGGAGATTTATACAGAGGCCATCATCTTCTCAACCCAAGCACGATTGTCCTTTTTTTATAAAATCAACAAACTTTCGACTCCTCAAATGCATAGCCTGCTTTTCCGTATTTTTGTCAGAATAATTGTTGACTTGAATATTTTTTAAAAAGAAATGTAACAGTTCTGGACTTATGAACACTTATTGATATAAGTTTATATTGTATTAGGGATTATATAAAATGTCTTATTCAAATATTTTACTAACAAATTTTGTTGTAATTCCCTTGAACATCAGTTTTGTTTTTTCCACGTTTTCCATAAATAAGTAGCATGTCAACAAATTAAAATTAACAAAAGTTAAAATTGAAGTCATTATTTACTTATTATAACATTATCTTCACAAGATTACGACTAATGATTAATGACATTTCTTGAATAAACTTCACCTAACAATAATGAATGACAACCTATATTGTTGCTACTATAGTTATTTATTTCATAGCCACCTAAATTTTTGAGTGCAAAATATTGCTTATAAAAATTTAGTGAAAGTAAATAGCCCTTATTATCATTACTACACAATACAATGATGACAAATGTGGTATCGTTGAATTTGTTTTTGAATGATATATCCAAAATTGTGATATTATACTGGTTGTCCTATTTAAAAAAATTATGTCACGTGACCCGAATTGACAGGAAAGTCATTTTATAAGAAATGTAAGCATCAGTTTCGACTGTTTATATCTGCCAATTTTCATACATGTCATATGAACAGTTTTCAAGAATTTGGACTGTCAAAACGTCGTGGGATACCCTATATATATATATATATATATATATATATATATATATATGTATATATATATATACATATATATATATATATATTTATATATATCGCGATAGCGGTAGAAGTGGCGTCCGTATAGATTTGTAGCGCTGTGGCATCCTCCGATATACACAATATGTATATAAAACAGCCCCAATGCATAGAGATCACGCACAGAGTGGCTTCCTATTATTTGGCAACAGTGGGACCTTGATCGATTATTAGTAGGTAGATTTGAATTTCTTTAAGAATCGGTGTCTCCTGTATATTGTATATAGATCGCGTTCAAAGTGACTTCCAGTAATTTTAAATATGTATTTATTTTTCTTTTGAGAGAGGAGAATGAAACATATTTTCTAGTAATAGGGATGTTGACGGTTGGTACAAATCCATGTGAAGCTATATTTTACACATAAAAGATAGTTTTTAGAGGCCTAAAATAACATTCTAAAAAACTTATTATTCGTTTTAAATTATACTTATTTCTCATAACCCAGTTATGAATATGAACTATATTTCTTGATAATTTGTTTGAACAACGATAATATTTTACGATTTTTATTACAATGGAGACTGGATCCATCAAAAGAAATAGCTGTAACTTACCGAAGATTGATTCTATAATGGTGCGTACATTGACATACTTTATTACAAATGAGAGAGACACATTACTCATTTTATATATTCTTTTATCATATTTAGAGCTACTTAACATCTATGTCAACTAAACTTGAAATCAGCTCTGTAAACAAACAAACTACTAATAAATAATTGACTTTTTATTTTTACCACAACCAAAAATATCTAAAATTATTTTCGATTTGTATTTGTAGTTTATCAGAGATTATAACTTACATTAATGTTAATGAAAAAGACTATCCATCTCCAATATATTATGCAAGGAAATAGCAGTAAGTAAAACGCAAAATACGTACTACAGCATATATTATTACAAGTTACAGGGGCAACTAGTTTCGGCACACTGAGCTATCATCAAGGCTTAAATGAATATATCGTTCACATGAAAAGTATTATAAAAGGAAAGTTGTCACATGCCCGTGGCATCTAGCAGAATCCAAGATGTGTCTGTAGGTAATATGGAGAATATATTGTAGAATCCGTCTGAAGTAAGAAGTCCAGTAATCGAATAGTCGTATTAGGAAAATGAGCAATAGGGAGGACCGAATGCGGACTAATGAAAAACAGCGTTCTGTTATTCCGTATGATACTAATTATATACTCATAATTCATATTTTAATACTCATAATTCACACCACTTGTATATTCACGGTCGTAGGAAAAATAGAGTGCATAACTCGTTTGAAATTATATTTCCTGCTCTCGTCCGGAATATGTCACTGTCCACACTTCTTATACAATGCTATTGAAATTCGAGTCTATGCATTGGGATCATGGTAACGGTAAGAGATATAGGGATAGTTAAATGGGGGCAAAGTTGTGTATTTCAGTGGTCATTTATTTGATTCAAGACAATCTAGCTTCTTTAGTTCCGGAGTTATATCGGAAAAATTGAAAATTTTGAAATTCTTCTTTTGCCTACATTTTTTTATTTTGCGAGGATTTTCCAAAACTTTGCCATAACAACTTTTTGTATATTGAACTATGACCACAACAATTTTAACCTCTTTTAATATTCCATAACAGCTGTAATTGGAGAATATCAGTGAGTAAGAAGTGGATCAATGCCAAGCTGATCATACAACAAGATCTTGTTTAATTATTGTAGATTTGAAATTTTACCGGTAATAGTTCAATATTTCCAAAATAGTCTGTAGTTCAGATGTAAATACTACGCCGATATGAAACATGACTCTTGGCATTTGAATCAATGCAATTAAAAATATAGATTCGTATTTGAAAATAAAAACTTGAGGGTGGCACAATTTTAACGATACTTTGTATATAATTTTTTTCACATAGAGCATGCTGCAAATTTTTTTAGTTCGAATACAAAAGCTTTTCAATCTGTAAACTACAGAATAATCCACGTTATACATCCAAATAAATTATTTTTTACTTTCTAGCGCATTTGAATAAATGTTTGTCATTAAAAAGTTTTTTTATGATTTTATTTTATGCTTTTAGTCGTCTCGTTACTCTATGCATTTCTGATACAGCTTCATTATTATAAGGTAATCTTTCCGTGAGTTCTGAGCTATTATGATTAACTGGTTTGCCATCGTGGAGCCAAGATATTGAATTTTAACAATCTCCGGCTAAATTCGTAACCTCAACCCACAATTGGACAATAATCACAAATCTCGTCCGCCGTTTTGGAGCCGCCATGTTGAATTTATGAATTTTGACATAAAGATTAATAATTCAGGTATTCAAACATCTGACTATAATTTAGGGTTCAAATGGAAATTCAATGAAGTTTTTTTTTTTTCAAATAGAATAACCTAAATATTTTTTAATATTTGGATTCTTCAAAACTTGAAACATGTATCATACTTCATACTCTATCTTTAGCTATGACGGTTCCAAGACATGTCAAATGAGTCGCCCACTTTATCAGTTTGAAATAAAATAAACTATTATACCAGAAATCCTAAATGTACTGCATTGTAATTTCGGCGGCCTTGTATGTTCCAGTACTAAAAGCATTCCTTCGGATTCTAATGCTGTGAAATTTGATATTTAGACGCAGATTTTGAAAATATTCAGGAAATTTCAACGTTATAAATTATTCTCATGCAGACATTAATTCTCAGCATCATATTAATCAAAATCACAACATTGAAAATGTCATCATGATACCTCTGAAAATCGGAACTTTAGACCAAGAACACTCTGGAAGATTTTGAATATGGGGTTTAATAGTTGGCTTCCCCTTGAAATAAATATTTGACGTCATCAACATCTGACTGTCAGATTTAACACCACCTTGTGTAGAATTGGGAGGAATGTTATTGTTCTTATCATACCTACATACGTATGAAATGACATTGAAAAATAATATCGGAATTGTCGCACACACTTTCACTTTTTGTTAGAAAGGATAAAATGTACGACTCAAATATCGTCAAAGATGAGTCAATGATATGATAAATGTTTAACATACTTTTTCTTAGAACCCAAATTTAAAAAAACATTTAACGAGCTCCTTTCGTAATGACGAAGCTCGTTAAGCTTCCGATTGAACCGGAAATGACAGTCAGATGTTTAAATACCTGAAATGTTCATCCAATGTACCTATACAAATCACTCAAATTTCAAACCGACCGCCCATTTAATAACAAAATAACGGGCTGGCTAGTAATTTCGTTGGCAAACTATACATAAATAGAAAACATGTTTAATTGGAATATGTACTGTTTATTTTTTGTACGAACATTTGTATAAGTTTCATAAAATATTTTCTTATGTCTATTCCATCTAAAATGCACAATAGAAATAGCTTTAATGATGATACTGATCTGAAAACTTGTACTCAGTCATGATGGATTCCTCACTACTTCATTATCTCTTTAGATTCCTTATTCTTTTGATATGATCTTCATTAGCGTTACACCTAAGTCTAGCAATTCAAGTGAATTCAAGGCTTTTTTTTTTAAATTTCGTGTTCACACTTTTATTTTTGAAATCCTGTTTCAAATTTTTACTTCAAAATTCAGAGCCTAACTTTTCACGGGTTTCGAATTATTCAAAAGTATGAAAAAAAACCTTCATCAAACTCACACGGCTCAATGGAGCATATAAAGGAAAGTTGATTTCAATCGCCCTATTTTGAGCTCTAGTCCACTCTGTAGGATTATATGTATGTTGGTCTGGGCCACCCTGTATACAGACATCACACCAGTAGAACCATCAGCACATGTTTGAGTTTTGCATTTATCAGACTCCCTATATATTGGAACATAGCTTTCATTTTTGCTCTGCACTGTTAGAAACCGGTGGTGTAGTAATGAACAGACCAAACCGCTATGGTGTTGAGAAAAAAACTCTAGTGTATACATAGCTTATATTGCCCTCTACAACTTTTATTTAAGACATTTTTTGCCTTAGATCAGATAAGGATACAGTTATCGTCCACACAGTTATCATTGATACACCCTGTATATGCCAGAGAGAGTTTCAACGTCTCCGAAATTTTTGTGAAATTCAATATTCTAGGTCAACTACTAACAATCCACCTAGTAATTCGATTGCGTTTATGTTTTCGGAATTTTCACAAAAAAACTACTTCTGCTATAGTGAAGTAGAAAAATGTACCCATTCGAAAATTAACCTGAGAAAAGTAGTAATTTTACTTCATCTCGTGGTTTACGTTGGAAAATTCAATTCATTTTCCCCTTATTTACGGAAATTCAGAATTCTTTAGTTTGTTTTATCGCCAGCATTATTCATTTTTATCGCCAGTAGTTTTTTATTTTGCCTCAAAATCAAATTTAAGTGAATTGTAGAACGAAAATATAATTTTTCTATTAATAACGGTAGATATTCTGCAATAACTAGCATCCTCCGCACTGTCAACAATGGTATCAATATATTAAAACAGATGTTAATTATCACATTCAGTGTTAAACGCTTTCTATAACCAAAAGTGAAATCGGCAAAACTGCCAGGATGCCACTATGCAAGAAAAATACATATACAGACGCCAAACTATACCGTTCTTCGATATGTATACTGACGGATGCCACTTTGTGCGTCAGATGTATAATAAATATATAAGTGTGCTACTATAACGCCGCGTACGGAGATCCTGTGAACCTTGGTGTATAGGTTTATACAAAAAACGACCAAAGTGACGTCCTGCTGATTTCATCAGCAATAGATTCCCATGCATTCATTGAACCGTTTGCGATATTTTGGAGCTCGATGCACTGTGACGTCCGTATATCGGATGTCATAGTGCCGCGGACGCCACAGCTACCGTGATTTTAACATGGGCGGATGCCACTTCACGACGTGAATGTATATATATATATATATATATATATATATATATATATATATATATATTATACATATATATATATATATGTATATATATATATATATATATATATATATTGTGACAATATACCTTGAACTTTATAGTATTGAATTATTATGACTGAAATATTTATTGTATTTGTTACATTATTCATGCCCAGCGCCAGCTCAATAAATGTCTTCAAAAAAACAAATTCCGATGTAATTACTTTGGGTTCTTTAGTGATATGACGTCATATTCTCGATTCAGCATGAGGCGTCATACCTATAGTAAGGATATGTACTATTTATCTGTCGTTAATGTCACTTGCTATATGTGATATTTATTGAGTACAGAAATAAAATTCTAAATACGTGGAACAAAATACAATTAAACATTAATTAGTTAATTTTCGCGAGAATAAATACGTTATTCAATTATATAGAATAATATTTAAAACAGTACAGCAAAAAGATTTGATCTTTGGAGTGATATAACCTTTAATAAAATCGTATTTGAGAAGAAATATGATTCTAATTATGTATGAATTATTGTGTCAGTAAGTGAATTTACTTTCTTTTTTAATAAGTGTCTTTTCCAACTTATTGTAGATTACAATGAAAAATTAAATTTAATTGTTCGTTTAGGATGAATCATTTATGATGTTATATTTTACACATTTGCAAATTAAATCAAATAGAAAAAAAAACAGTTCATATCTCATCGATGAACGCATGTGGACCTCTTTTTCTCTCTTCAGATCTCTATATTTCTATAGGGGTTTCAAAAAATGATGCACAAAATGCAATACAAGTACACGAGCGCAGAAATGTACCTTCCCATGGAAATTTATCTCTCAAAATAATCATATTTATTTTGTATTTAGTTATTTTTATAATCCGTTTAATAATATTTTTATATTACATACCAGGAAAATTTCCGCAAATATCTCCTAACTTGTTAACTTCTCAGCATGTCCTCTTCTTATCCAAAAATTAACTCCCTATTACCTTCGAATATTCAAACATCGCACTGTTTTACACAATATACAGTATGATCTTTTCATATGTTATAAAATACAATATCCATTGTTTGTTGGTATGCAATAAAAATTGTCATGTTATATAAAATTCTAGGTCATATATAGTAATTAATACAATTAAGAGTTTTTCATCTTAAATGTATTATTTAGAAACCAAATTATTAAAATAAATTTTCTATAATTACTTCAAAATTCAATTGAACAAATTAAGCCATCCAAAATTCATCTTGTTCAATTCCATTCATTGAACCAGCCATAAATATTATGTATCTATCTTATTACTATATTAAGTTATCAGCCTTTAAATATTATCTTTTTTATTGAGAATCTAAGCTCCATTGCATATTTATGCTACTCTACTTATTAAAATTGATGTTAATTTCCCAATTTCCTTTATTATTGTATGTTTCTTTGTTAGTTTTAACTCAAATCAACATTCGATAATAAGGATATAACTCGTAATCAGGTTTTGGAAGATATATCGAGTAAGTGTTTTTTTATTTAATATTGTATTTTGACTTTTTAATATCATTTATAGATTCTGATTATGTTTCTAAATATATGAAGAGTGGTTCATATTCATCATCTACATATTTTTCCCAATTATTATTAACAATAGTTGTCCAATTAGATTTAAACTGTGCAGGTTTTTATTCTTATAATAAAACTAAAATACTCAAAATAAATTTGTATATCATTATTAATATAAATTATTTAAATTTTAATGAATAAATTTCATTGTAATTCTATTAATTTCTTATCTACTATATGTATGGCCTTTTATTATTTTTATTGTTTATGAAAATGATCATTTTTATTCATCTGTTTATTTCTATGGATCCAAAAGATTTAAAAAATATCACTGACCTGTTTGTAAATTATTTCTCTCGAAAAATTTCCGCACTAACGCGTCAGTAAACACTGGCGATGAACTCTTAACTCCTGGATATCTCGATAAAATCTTGTCTCGTTCGGGAAAAATTATCTACACTTGTTACTGGGTCTTCTATTAACGAATTTAATGTGTTAAATAATTAATTATATTTAATTTAACCACTTTTACTTAAAACTTTTTATACAGTTCGACATGGAACTGTTATCCCATTCAGCTTCGGCTTCACCTTTGTAAACTTCTAGAATTTTCTATATTTATAGCGTCTGATTGTCATTTTATTAATGTTCAAAATCACTATATTTCTGACATAAACATACTGTATTTCGCTGTTTTTTACACTTTATATTGATAATTGTTAATAAATTGTCCACGATTATTATTTATAATGGTCTTCATAAGTATTTCACATAATCAGAGTCTTCTTATTGGTCGCAACTTATTTATTACTTTCACAAATTTTACAACTTAAATAATATTGTGTTATATTTGTATTCATTTCTCTTTATTCTAGTTTGTTATTTATTACAATATCTCAATGGCTTCAATTTTTATTTTACTCGTTCATTATATATTCCTTTATTATTAGTTGGTACTCATGTCATCATACCACGATTTCCGTTTTCATTGACATTCATATATAAAATATATACCTCTTTAAATTTATGTTATTTGAGGGATAAATAATTAAATGTTACTTTATTACGGTCATTTGTTTTCCTTAATTCAAATCTAAATTGTTTATATTATAGCTTTGTTGATATCTTAGCTTAATATTTTGCCTTTCACTTTCTGATAAAAAATTACGTGGCTAAATTTACGCATTGCGTTAAGTTAGATTTATTGAGTTTCGTTTCCTAGTATGATTATGTCTCAGGTTACGTATCGCGTTGAGTTAGTCTATTGATAATTTTGTTATGATTTTAACATGACTTTGTATTAATTTTTATTCACACTTAAGATCATATAACTTTATTGATATAACTTGATATACTCTAAATATTATAAATTGATAAAATTTAAAATACAATTAACAGTTATTAATGTTATTATACTAGATAACAAATTTGCTATTATCTACATCCTCATTCATTCTACAACAATATATATATATATATACATATATATATATATATAAAGAAGATGTAAGGATATCGCGTGATATGTAAACAACAACAACAAAAAGTTTCATGGGTAATTCACGCAAAAAGAAAAAGGGCTACTGAAACAGAGTGGTAACCGCGGACATGCATGTTTCTGGCTCATTTGTGCCTTCAATTGGAAGATCCTGAGTTTTCGGGACAAGAACAAAGATCGACACGGAGGCGCATATAGTCCTCCTGCCTGAACCTTCCGAGCCATAGTAAATAACAAAGAGGATGTAGGAATATTGCGTGATATTTACCACTCTGTTTCAGTAGCCCTTTTTCTTTTTGGCGTGAATTACCCATGAATCTCTTTATTGTTGTTATATATATATATATATATATATATATATTTAATAATTAAAAAATTAAATATGTACATTTCAAGAAAGTATATTTAATTCGGAAAACAAAACGGCTTGAAATATCTGCAATAAAATAATAAATTAATGCAACTGTATTTTTCTTTAGAATCAAAGTTAAATGTTTTCTAAAGTTAACATATTTAAAATATGGCAGTGAACAAATAGGAATAATTGCATGTAATAGTTCTACTGTAGTTAAAGTATTTTGTCAAGAAATTTAAAAGCGCTGAACTGAAAACATAGGTGTCTGATTTAACTAAATTTTAGTTGAGAAAAAAACTGAAATCGTTTTCCTCGGATAGCTGTTGACACAAAACTTGTATTTTGGCCGATAAATTATTTACCTTAAACAACTATACCCAGATTCCATTGTTTTATTTTTAAAAGATGTTGCCATATGAAGCCACGAGTCCACTCTAATCCTAAATTAAGGTACACTACGTTGTGAAAAATGTATTTTTGTCCAATCTTCTGAATGGGCCATAACTTTTTTGTTAAACTAACACAACAATCAGTTTCTTTAAAATCAAGATATAACACAGTTTTCTTGTACCTGCCACTACATTGCTGAACGTTTTAACATTCTTTTTCATTTTCTCCACTTACCTTTAAAACCAATTACCAACTATTCTAAAGCATCCGAAATACCCTGGATGAATTATATCAGTAAAAGAAACAGCAAGAAATACTTAATGTATCCTGAATAGTGTTTTAAATAACGTTAGGGGATTTTCGTGAAACTAAACTACTATAAATTTCACTGAAAGCGCGCTTGTTTAAAGAAATTGATGTAGTCAAGACGAGAATGGGACAAAAACTCTATAATAGGAACCATTTAAAAGTTTTGAATGCCGCTGCAAGGAAAAAATCGTTTAGCTAAACTTTTCTCACATAAACCATTCTCTCATATTTCCTACACTGGTGAAAATAAAGAAAAACTGAATAATTTGAACACTGTGAGTCATAGTAAAAGTGTATTCATAATTTTCAAAACTAAAAACTGCTTTTATAAAAACACTGCAACATTGGACAGAAGCATAATGCCGGTATCTATGAACTCATCAATATGTTTTTAGTGCATACAAATAATGAATATGATTTAGATATTATCAGAAACGTAAGACATTTCGTCCATCAATTACTAGTTTTTTCACAATTAGAAGCTACTCATGTATGTATATATTTGTATAAAAAATAAAGAATAAGGAAATGATAGATTTTTGGCCAAATATTTACGCTGGTTACTAGTAGCTGAATTCTCTTGATGTCACGATTTCTTAAAAACCAGAACAGCACAGGTTCGCTGGAGAAAACCAAAGTTTTACCAATAGTAGGCTGCTTCACGAGACTTATCAATTCTCCATCAACCAGAGTAACCAGAATATTTATATTTATACCTTCCAGGAGCAGAAATCCCACGACAAGATGTCCTCTGGTAGGTATATGAAAAGTGAAACCTCTTTTTCGAAGCACACAAACCTATTATAAAAAAATAAATGAACAAAATAAAACTTATAAAGATAAGATTAAAGGTATAAGGAATAAAAACGGCGAGGTGATACAAGAAGAAGCTCATTATAAACAAATTTGGAAAGAGTATTTCGAGGAACTGCTAACTGAGGCACTCTCAGATAAAACAACAGAGGAAGAAAGCGAAGAAGATGAAGAAGAAAATATATCACAGGAACCAACAAAAGAAGTAGTAGAAGCTATTAAAAGAAGTGAGAATGGGAAAGCACCGAGCAAAAACGAAATAAACATGGAATTGATCAAGAATGGAGAAGAGGAACTGCACGAAAGACTATATCGACTAATAAAGGAAATATGGAGAGAAGAAATAATGCCCGAAGAATGGGAGGTTGGACAAAAAGGGGATCAGCAGGAGTGCAAAAACTACAGAGTTATAACTCTCTTAAATGTAGCGTACAAAATAATGTCAGCAATAATTCAAAGTTGCTTAGCTGGAAAAGCGAAAGCAATAATAGGTCAATACTAATGCGGTTTCACACAAG